>CM076451.1:20488685-21088685 GCA_038419695.1 Scomberomorus guttatus
GCCTGTCTGTTTATGTCCTGTTAAAAGCTGAGTAAATCCATAGACATAAGTAGACTACTTCATGGTATAGTATTTAATAACAACTTGATATGTTTTTCTATAGGTGTGTCCTTAACTCTGTGTTGCATGGCTTGTTTTAAATGTATATTACCATTTTACTAACCCATAAATGTATCTTTTAACATTTTATCAAGATCAACATAATGATTATTGTATTTGGGCCTCCAAGATTTTGTGCCCAGGGGCCTCTGTATTCTTAATCCATGCCTGAAATGATCTCAGCAACCCTAACATAAACTGGTTTAGTTGATCAATTTTTTTCTTCTCTTCTGATCTGAACCATTGTATGATAGACTGTGAATACAGTAAACAGTAAATCTGTACAATCAAAACAGTTTTTCTGATGTCTCTACTTTTACCATCCCTGTAGATTTTGGCCCTATTTTGTTGGCAGGATTAAAATAAGACATGGAAATATTGGCACTGCAATGGCAGCCTTTGCTTTTTTTTTTTGCCAGTCATTGGAAAGTTTTTTAGGGAGGGGGGCTAAAACTGTGACTTTGCATGCATGGAGCTCTATCTAATACTGGCACCAAACACAACAGTGAAAGTTACCATGTTACAGCTTTGCGACCAAGTGAGTGGGACAGGGAATAGAATTTTGTTTTGTCATTATTATGTCTTGAGTCAGTGCTCTTTTGTTAGTTTTGCTTGCTTTTACTTTTGAGGTTAGATGTTTTAACTTTTCTTTTTATTTAACATTTGCCTACTGTACCACAATCTGTACCCCCAGAAGCTCTGTCAGAAATTGACTTTTTATCCAGTTTTAGGCCATATCTGTTTTAATACACTTTTAGATATTGGTCATTTTAACCTTATATTTTAACTGGATAAGGATTTTTAATCATCGGAGGCAGATCTTAAGCTGTTTTAAGGACTTGTCTTCTGCAGATACACTCACAGAAGTGCCAGAACACACGTCTGAGAACGCCACTCTCACCGATCTTGGATTTCTTTTACCTTGTTTTAAGTTTCCCATCTTAATGATCATGTTGTTTTGCAAGTTATTCCTGAACTGAATTCAGCTATAATGGCTGTGTGTGTGGGCTGCGATAATCAGTACTCACAGTTCAAGATATCCACCACCTGAAGACATAACTTTGAAAAAAGGATCAGCTGATCGACAGCTTTATTTCCATTGCTGCTGCCCAGGCAAAGCATATTTCATATATGCAATCCTCCAGCCTTATTGCCCAGGTGGCCCAATTGCCCTCCTCCCCAATGTCACAACTGGTCTCGGCCTCTGCGGCCATCGTTCCCTAGCTGCCTTCAATTCACACCAGCACTGGGCTGGCCTGCCCGGAGAGTCCTGCAGCTGAAGTAAGTGGCCATTCCTCTAAACGAGAGCTGGTTGTAGGGGCACCAGATACCACCACTTCCACTGCTGCACTGGAGCCGCCAGCTGATCCAGAGGTCGGCATGGGAATAGCAGCTCCACTCTGATGCTGTCCCAGCCGTCCTGGGCTGAGGTGGTTCATCTCGGCGAAGGAGGGATTTGGTTAGGGGGAGAGTTTCTCCACCACCTCCTTTAACTCTCTCTAACTGCTTCATATCCCGGATGGATGAGGCTCTGGTCCATTCTGGTTATGCCCCTGCAGTTCCACTTTCACCCGAGCTGGCAGACCTCACTCCAGCTACGGCCCCTCCTGTTACTGCTGCATCTCCTTCACCTGTGGCCAGTGCAGATTGGGTGGCTCGTTACTCCACGATTGGGGTGAGGCGCCGTAGGATGCTGCAGGAGGCTGTCATCAGATGCTCAGGAGGTCTTCCTCAGGCTGAGCCTCCTCATTCCTGTCCACCTGCATAGACCCTCCAACCTGAACCGCTGTCCTCATTGCAGATGAGGCGCCCGCTGCCCAGCCCAGGTAGCACACTTCACCTCCTCATCCTCTCACCCCCTCCCACCACATTAATCATGAGAGGTTCCATAAGCAGGGACATCCGTTTCATTAATGCTATCACATGCTGTTTCCCTGGTGCCACAGTCCCCATCATTCTGGACAAACTCCTGAATTTGATGCCCTCACTCCCGACCTCCATCACAAGAATAGTGCTGCTTGTAGGGACAAATGACACTTCCTGTCAGGAGTCTGAGTGCACCATAAATGCAGCATGCAGCTCTCAAAACATGGATTTTATTGACAATTTCAACTTGTTCTGGGATCGTGCTTCGCTCTTCAAAAGAGACGGGATTCATCACACCAGGCAGGGTAGCCAAATGCTGTCCACTAATATTCAGCGTGCAGTCCAGTCCTCTCCACATGCCTGACTGTTTACACAGCACACACCCACTCCGAAACCCCCCTCTTCCTTTCCTGTCTCATCTCAGGACACCGTCTCCTGCACCAGCCCCCCCCATCGTCCTTCCCGGGCATTAACACTTTCACCCATCCATCTCCCCATTTCAGATCCTGCCTCACTGATTCCCGTTGTCGCAAATTTCAGGCCAAAGAAATGTGTCCCCATTCTTAAATCTACAGTAAATGGTAGCAACCTGATCCAGATTACCTGCAATCATAAACCTTCATTGCAATCCATTCCAATTAAGATTGCGTTAATCAACACGAGGTCAGTGTGTAATAAAACTTTTATCCTAAGGGACTTTTTTGTTTCTCATGATCTGGACTTTTTGTTTATTACTGAGACCTGGATGAAATGTGGAGACAACATGGACTTGAACTGTGTCTCACAGTCTATGACTTTGTCAATGCGTCCGGTCAAGTCTAGTCGAGGAGGAGGTCTAGCTGCTGTTTTTCCAGACAGCTTATCTGCCTCTTCGTGTACAACACTTTTTAGGTGTATATGCTCAGGATTGGATTGGCTAATCATTTTTACTGTGTGTTGATTTACTGCCTACCTGGCCCAAATAATGGCTTTCTAATTAAATTTGCGGAGTTTTTATCTTCTGTGATTGTTAAACTTGCCAATGTTTTGATTGTCGGTGATTGTTGCTGATGTATCAGATACAGTGTTGGAAATAAGTATTCAACACATTGACATTTTTTTCAGTAAACGTATTTCCAGTGCAGCTATTCACATGCAATTAAGACTAGACATTAGTATTAACTCAATAAAGCAACACAGCTAAAGGAATCATGACATTCCAATCAATAAAAAAAGTTATGTGTATTAAATTGGAATGACACAGGAAAAAAGTATTGAACATGCTAAATGAACTGTAGTTAATACTTGGTGGAGAAGCCTTTGTTTGCAATGACAGCTTCAAGACGCTTCCTGTATGAAGAAACTAATCTCTCACAGTGTTCAGGGGGGATTTTGGCCCATTCTTCTAAGCAGACAGACAGCAGCAAATGTTGAAGAGTCCAGGGGGCCCGCTGGTGAATCTTTATTCATTCCTTCCATGAATGTTCTATTGGGTTCAAGTTGGGTGATGGACTGGGCCATTCCGACACCTTTATTTTCTTTCTCTGGAACCAGTTAGAGATTCCTTCGCAGTATGTTTTGGATTACTGTCCTGATGGAAGGTTCACCCATGTCTCATCCTCATTGTCCCGGTGGATGGCAACAGATTCTTCTCAAGAATATCCCGATACACGGCTCCATTCACTTGCCTTCAACAATTTGGATTCTGCCGGTACCATGAGAAGAGAAACAGCCTCATGCTATAATGCTTCCACCTCCGAACTGTAGGTATGGTATTTTTAGGGTCATACGCAGAGCCATTTCTCCTCTAAACAAGGCGCGTAGTGTTACTGCCCATATTCTTCCAGTAATCTACAGGCTTGTGTAGCAAACTTCAAGGCTTCCAGGTCTTTCTGGAGCTCTTTTCAAGTGGTCCTTGGATCTTGGGCTACTCTTCTGACTAATTTTGTAACTGCTCAGTCAGCAATCTTGCGTGGAGCTTCTGTGCGTGACTGGTTGATGGTGAAGTGATGCTGCTTCCACTTGCAGATAACGGCCCCAGTGGTGGAACATTTAGGAGTTGAGAAATCAGTCAGTAAGATGTGCCATTCCTATTTTGCTCAACAATCTTGAGCTCTTTGCTTCTCTACCCATTACGAGATGGTTCTTGCGTGACAGCTTGGTAGAAAATGATGCATTCACAGATGGCTAACCCTTTTTAAAACAGTGGAAGTGCTAATAGCCACATGCACTAACCCAGCAGATTCTAATTAGCACTGGTAAGAGGATTAATTGGTGGAATCACCTGGTGCAGTGTTTTTTGTTTGTGTGTTCAATACTTTTTTCCTGTGTTATTCCAATTTAATGCACATAACTTTTTTATTGATTGGAATGTTATGACTTTTTCATGTCTGACCACAAATGCATTATTTTTGATACTGTCTTCATCACTGACACCCAATCCATCAAACACATGACCCGTTCAACAGCCACTCTGTGGACAAATTTGCCTCTGTCTTTGCAGACCTTAGTAAGGATATGGCTTTCCCTGCCCAGACTAATGGGTTAGTTTGCTCCTTTAATAACCTCTCTTTGTCAACCCTAGATGTTGTTGCTCCACTTAAAAACAAATCCATTCAAACTGTTAACTCATCCCCTTGGAAGAACAACCATTTATGCTGTCTTAAAAGAGAGTGCATAAAGGTCAAGCATAGGTGGAAACACACTAAATTGGAGGTTAATTTTATTCACACGAAGGAACTACTTTTATCTTTTAATATGAAAGTGAAAGAGCCAAGAACTGCTTATTTTTCTAATTTGATTGATTGCAATAAAAAAAATCCCAGAGCTTTGTTTAGCACTATCGATAGATTGGTTAACCCTGCCCTTCCCCCTGTACCAGTCTTTTCAAATAATGACTGTGAAATGTTTTTATCATTTTTTGTGGACAAGGTCACTGATATAAGGTCTAAAATACTGCCTACTGGCCTGTGTTTCTTTATTGAGCCAGTTTAGCCCAATATCATTGGAAGAACTCACAGCCATTGTCTCCCAAATGCGCCCCTCCTCTAGCTCTCTTGACATTATTCCAACCTCTCTTTCTAAAGATGTTTTGTTCTTTAGGAGCATACTTCCTCTCTATTGTAAATAGTTCTCTTAGCTCTGGCTATGTGCCCAATTATTTTAAGCATGCGATTATTCAGCCACTCTTGAAAAAGCCTTGAACCATTGCTTCCAAGTAACTACAGACCTATTTCCAAACTTCCTCTTATTTCCAAGGTCTTGGAAAAAGTAGTATGTAAACAAATTATACACGTCCTGGACAGCAATGAAATCTTTGATTAATTCCAGTCTGGTTTTTGTTTGGGGCACAGTACTGAAACTGCTCTGCTTAGGGTTTCAAACGATATTTTAAAGCACGCCAATGCTGGGGATGCTGACTGGGGATGCCCTGAATTTAATATTTACTCTCTTGCATTGTTTACAGCCCATACCAACCCTCAGTGTGAATACAGGAAGTAGTGTGTTCTTTATGTACAGAGTGGGTAAGGGTTTGAGGTCAGTGTGTTGGACCGGCATGTAGCTCGTCCGACTGTCATACTGGAGGTCAGAGTTATCGTATCGAAGACTACTTGTAGAAACTTGTACTACTGTACAAACAAAATAATGAAATATGATAATAATAATAATAATAATAATAACAATAATAATAACAATAATAATAACAATAATAATAATAATTATTATTATTATAATACAATGCTGTAAAGCAATCATCAGGAAGAAGGACTGACACCATACAAACAGTAACAATTGTTAATGTATTATATATATAGTAGTGCAGATCAAATCAAAAATAGGAATATCGAAAAAAAAAGACTACTGTTATAGTCTTTGTGGCACAAGATTACTTTTCTTGATACAATAAAGTTAGATTGTAAACCAGTACTATCAGTCAGATGTTATTATTAAACACAGACTTCAAAATGTTTTAATTGGCCAATAAGGGCCAATGCCTGCCTGCAGGAGTCTAGATGTGAATATATCAACCTTTGAGGCATCATACCAGTGTGTGTTCCAATATGCCTCCAAAACTCATTGCTAAACTCCATTGGGCTCCTCTGTATAACAGATGGAATTGAAACGTTTTTTGTGCCAAAAAATAAACATTTGACAATAATTCCCAGATTTAAAACATGGAAAGCAAAGAAAAAACATAATTAAATAGATTAATATTTCAACACCAGTCATGTCATCATAGTATATGATAGGATTTTGATGGACAAAACAGAAACAGCTTACAGTCAGGTGCCCAAAAAGATTTTAAACTAAAAGTGATTTCTGAGAGTGTTAATGGGTCTGTATGTGTCTTTGTGTGTTCTTTGGTCACCAAAAAGAAACCTCCTCAAGAAACTCTACTCTTTCCTTGCTGACAGAATTGTGCCCTTTTTCCATCAACTTTATATTAGAACTTCATCCCTCGCCCACATGGAGAAAGTGTCCCTGCTGGTTCCAACCCAGTGGACCAACTGACATGATGCAAGTTCCAAACCAACTGTCACCGAGTGTTCAAGGTGCAGAGTTTCAGTGTAGCAGTGTACTCCTACAAACTGTATTCATATGCAGCTATTTTAAATTGGAAAAAAGTGTTTTTTAGAGAAACAATTTTGTTGCCTGGATTACTTTTTTCTGCAGCATTTCTGACAGAACATCCATACTGAACGTACCCCGGACATGTTTACTGCCAATGTTTTTTTATCAGATACTACTTCAGTATTTGCTCTTGGCACTGAAAACTGCCACTGAATGGATATCAATAGCACATGAACAAACATTGTTTGTGAAGGACAGATTGCTCCATTTTCTGCTGCTATAAGTAAAACCTATAGCATTCAACACTTATTGTGAACTTTAACCTTTTGTTTCACTCTCAAAACTAAGATCTACTGTCTTCTTTCTCTCTACAAAGCTTATTGAATTTGAATAATTTGAAATGCAGCATTGGTAAAATGATGAAATATGAACAAATATTTGATTTCGTAAAAAAATTACTTTAGGATCTGTGAGAGCCACCTGAAATGAAGAGCATTTCACACTTAGCTTAACAATGTGTCTCACATAATTAAGTCTTCCATATCACCAGCATCTACTGTACATACAGTATGCAATAAAAACAAAGAAAAAAAAATAGAGGTCCTTTATGACTTTGGACTTTGAAATGGAAATCTTGTGTTCAAGAATATAATGTAAATGCAAGCATTTATGTGGTAAAATCACATCAGTCAGGTCAGAGATAAAATAATGTAGCATCACATTAACTTAGCAAACATGCATGCATGCATCCACATTATGCACACAAGCATATACACACAGATGTTACCCTTCACAATGTGGCTGATATTTGGAGAGGCTGACACAAAGTCCTGATGATAGAGAGGAGAGAGGCCAGGAGACTGTGACAGATTAATCGGTGTTTTAATGAGGTCCATGATCAAAATGACTCAAGGTATGTTTAGCTCACTCACATTTCTTTGACCACATTTTCATCTGTAAGGACATTAATTAAAATGGTTAAGTTTAGATGTGCTAGGTCAGTGTGTTACGATAGGGACCATCATTGTCTTTAATATATTTCTTACTTTATCAAATAAGATGGGCAGCACACAGAAAGTCTTGAAATGTTATTTTTCATTTGAGAAGTCAGAAGAAAATTATGTCAGTGTAATGGGAAAGAAAGGTTGTTATACCTTGGTAATTAGGTACTGAAATTTGGAGATAGCAGTAATGTTTACACTGATAACTTAAAAAGTATAACTTTATTATTTCTCTTATTTTTTGCTGAAGCCTTGAGCTCTGCTTAACAGGGTGAGAGATGCAGAAGAGTGAGCAGATCTTCCCTCTGTGGAGCAGCTTTGTCCTGTCTTTACCCCCAAACCTCAGGTGGCCCAATCAAGCTGGGCCTTTGAAGTGTAACTGACTGGAGGCCTTCACACTCTGCCCTGTATGTATGTGTAAATAGTTTGAGTCTGCACTAGTACATAATTGTGTTCGCATCTGCAAATGTCTCTAATAGTGTGTGTGTGTGTGCGTCTATGAGCATTCTTCCCCTATGGGAGAAGCATTAAGGAAAGGATACAGTTGTCTATCTAATCTGTTTCCCATGACAGTAGGGATCAAAAAAGGAATCAGGTGTCTGAGTCTGTTCTCCCTGACAGAGCAGCTAAGCTGTCCATGATTCTGTGTCTGCGATGATTACTGGAAAACTTCTGCAACAAACAGATTTGCACATTTGGTTGGTATGTTTGGAATATATACACTATTCCTTGATTGCACATGGTACAATACCGCAGTACTAATGCAACTACTAATGCAGGGGCAAGTGTCCTGGGGGCTGGGCTGAAAGAGGTAATAGATCAGGAGGGTGACCAGGATGCAGGACCAAAGGCCGAGCGACCAGGAGGGCTGGGTCGCTCTGGAGGTCGGCAACGAAGGCTGGGCTGCTCTGGAGGTCAGCAATGAAGCCGGAGGCCAGGAAGGGCAGCTGGTAGTACGTCGGTAGAGGCAGCCGACTGCTGAAGCTCTGGGAGGAGGTCAGCGGAGACGGCCGACTGCTGAAGCTCTGGGAGGAGGTTGGTGGGTGCGAGCAATAGCTGGGAGTCCAGCAGGTAAGCCGGAGTAACCAGGGAAACAGGAGGCTGCTGAAGCACAGCCACAGGAGGCTGTTGCAGCTCAGGAACAGACTATGTGGCACTGGGGAGCTCTTGAATGGCCTGGCATGGTGGTAACATGGCTCAAAGATATACTGGGTTTCTTTTCGCAAAGCCTGAGAGTCAGGTGGATGCTTTGAGGACCTCCCAGGGCCAGGCAGGTTCCCAGGAATGGCTTTGGGGCTGGAGCTGGCTCAAGACAGGAGGGCTGTAGACTCACAAAACCCAAGTCTGATTGACTGAGTGACAGGCTAGTTGTGAACAGACTGGGGTGCAGGCTTGGAGACTATAGGAGAGTCAACTGAACTGGTTTGCAGGAAATGGATGAGCTTCTCACAGATGACATCCAGGTGGGGAGCAAAATTACTTACCATGGCTTCTCCTTGAAATACTGAGTGAGGGGCTTTGCCACAGTCCGATCAAACTCAGAAAACTTTTCTGAAAAAAGGCACTGCTCTGCTGAGTCCATCTCAGTCAGATCATACCGTAACAGGTAGCGGAGCAGGTGGACCCAAAAGCAGAGACCGAGGCAGAATTACTGATTAAAGATCTTAGAGTTCAGCAGTCAGGTAACAGAAGGCTCAGGTAACAGGCTGGCATGTAACAGGGAACACTGGAAACATTGACCACAATCTGACAAACAACTAAGAGAACAGACAGGTATATGTACACAGGGGGCTAATCACAAAACAAGGCACAGCTGGGGTGAGCAGGGGCCAGAATAAGGAGGGAACAAGATTGGGTAACAAGGTGATAGGAAGGTGTAGCAGGCAAAACACAGGGCAAGGCTGACAAGGCTAATGCAGGGCAGATGTGTAGGGAAAGTGTGAAGGGAAAAGCAGGCTGGGGACACAGGAGGAAAAACACAGAGCAAACCAAACACCCAGAAAATCATCTCTTCAATATGTCACAGTCACATTTTAAACTTTCAAACATACAAGTGAAACCGGCATAAGGAACAACAAACAGACAGATACTGTTGAATCGTTTCAGCATGTTAGATATTTACAGAACATCCACCTTCTGTCCCCCTACAGATTCCCCTTCAATCAATCAATGAATATTGATAGACAGCAGATCAATAAACACAAAAGGCATCTATGGCAATATAAGAGCACAATGCATGATTAAACAGTCAATTCATCTCAATATTCAAAATATCTGTTCTTCTCCCACTCTGTCCAGACTTAACATCACAGGGCGAAAAATTTGAGGGTTGCTGGTGGACTGGCGGTTAATTGCAGCTAAGGAACATAGAGCCAGACTAGAACAGAACCATAACAAAAATCATAAACGTTTTTGAGATGGCCTCTGCTTTTTGGGAAAAATAAACACTCAAAGCACAAGACCAGGTCAGAGAGGAATGGAAACATGTCATCAAATGAGGTGAAATGACTTCACATTTCGTTTTACTGTTTTGACATTCCTTTTTGTGCATATACGGCTGATCTTATTGCTGTGACCATAAACATCTGAACCAACAGCTTGTCGGCTAAAATGTAGTTTCTAACACCTACCATTACTCACCAAAAACCCACTGAGTGACTAGCAACAGGTAAAGGTCTTGCCTCGGCAATGGTGACAACTCAAGCCATGCCAATAGGCAGTTAGTGAGTAACACTCAACGCTCCAGTGGATGGTGGCTGTTGCATTCCCTCCGACACGTTTGTTGTGGTTCCTTTTCTTCTTGTCTTTTTATTTTATGTTTTATGGTAGCTATCAAACTATGAAGTGACACACTACTGACACCCACTGCTATGGAGTGTGTCTTTCTGTCACAATCGTTCTTTACACCTTATTGCTTGAGAACACAGATATCGGGGACCTTTCAGCCAGCACATTTGGAAAGTGGTTGTACCTTACCACCCACATTAGAAAAAAAGGCTGTTGAGGCCAAAGGTTAGGGTGGGTGTGGTACATTATTTTTATTGCATAGAAACAATGTAATTTTTGCATATTAAAGTTACTAGTGGGCAAGGTCTAACCGGCAATAAACACTGGCCTTTCAATGAAATGCACAAAGCAAACCAAGGAGAGAGATTACATTAAGGCAGTATATTGCTCATGAGCTGCACTGAAACGCCCTGAGGGCTAGTATCATCAAAACCTTTTATTTTACCGCTCTGACGTCAGCTCCCAGGTCAGATCTCTGCTCGGCTGATAAAGAAAGGACAAGTGTGCAGTGAAAAAGAGAACTCTTTACACACTCGATCCTCCAGATAACACCCACACCTAGGATGGGATGTGTGAGACTCGGGCCAAAGTGGTTTTCTCCTGAGCAGAACCCTCTAGAGCCAGTAACCAATCACAAAGACTCATGTCTGTTCCCTGAGAGATTTGATCCTATCAGACATAGGAGAGGACCATGTAGCACTTACCCTGGTAGACTCTAGACTGTACTGTGATTGGTCAAATGCAGGCACACACAAACACAAGGAGATAGATAACAGACAATCTGCTATCAGCTACACCTCAGGGAAGAAAAAAAAAAATTTAACCATAGTTACAGACAAAAAAGGGCAAGGGGTCATTTTTTGGTTGAATGACAATTAGCAGCATTTGTCGGCTATGAAAGAGGTCCTAATCAACACTTGGATATTTTAGTCTCCACAGCACACAATACGATGAGCAGAGCCACAAGACTCACCTCTCGCCAAATTTAAAGAACATTGATGACAAATAAAAAAAAAAAAGCAGAACTATCTATGTATTTACCTTGTTTGTTTATTTCATTATATTTGCCATAATATTTTAAGGGACAAGGCTCTATGTAATTATTGGATGAATTACAGTATTGGATCAAGAATTTTCAGTTTACAGTAATATCATGTTAATAAAGTATTGCAAAGCAGTCATCAGAGGTTTTTACTACTGTCAGCCTTACAAATATTACATAGAACTTGCATTTGAAGAACTACCATTATTGGTGCTCTGCTCAAAATTAATGTGTTTTGAAAATCAACACGTAATATGGCACCTTTGCAATGCCTATCAGCTGTGTTTATAACTGGTGCTGCATTAAAGCAGGTCTTCATTTGCATTGCATTGAAATTGAACATTGTATGAGTTTGTGATCTTGAGAATGCTTCAACTTTGTAAGCAAGCGAACAATCGGATACAATATGAAGCATTATTATCATAGGGCTCAGGTTAATGATTCCTAGAAATATCAATAATCATTACTGACTCAAAGTCAATAGCCAGGCTCCTCTTGGGAATTGCGTCATTGGTTATTCCTGCCCTGTCCATCTACTAATGCCTAGGAAAAAAAAACCAAAAAAAAAAAAAAACCAGAGGATAGTCTTGTCTAGATTTCTGGTTGATTAAATGCTTTGGATGACAAGGTCACGGCTGGGACACCCAAGCTAAATAAAGATGGGACCACAATGTCCTATTTAAATTCTTAATTTCTATAACTGTGTCTGATTTATGAATATTGATAAGGACTGGGCTGGGATTTGTCTACAATTCTGGCAGTTTGTTTTCCCTCTTGTCCTTAACAATGTTTATTCCAGCCTTTATTAATTCTTCATAATCCCCAAGTCATCTTGTGTTCTCTCTTTCACCTCTTTTTCAGTGTCAACACAGTGGTCATCACCATTGAGGATGAAAATCTCATCCAACTCAAGTGGTTCTTATTTTTCTTACAGTCCACTGGTACATTCAAAGGTTTGTCCTTTTTTGGGACAGCGTTCTACCTTAACTGTTGTTTTTGCTGACTAAGCTTTATTCAATGTGATTAAACATGTAAACAGATTAGAAATATTAATCCTTTGTTGTTTGAGGTGATGGACAGCCCCAAGGTGGCAGATTCTGTTTGTTAATTTTCTTGTTAATTTTCTTTCTTTTATCTATTCTCTCTGGCAATGAATGTGTTTGTACACAAGTGTGCTTATGTGTGTGGCAAAGGCCTATCTCTCCTGAGTTGGTTGGAGATGGAGGTAGTTGTTTGTTTTTATTCTCTACCCCCCTTTTTCTCTCCTTCCCTTCCTCTTGGAGAAGACGACCGTGTACTGTACCACCCGCTAATCAGCAGTGCTGAGATTAACTCCATGGAAAAACCAAACAAACAAAGAAAGGGAGAGATTTTTCTTCTCCGTCTGGACTTGGCAAACACTCCTCCCTTCTCTGGATCCCTCATTCCTTGTCCGAACGGAGACGAGAGGGAGTGTAGAACAAAGGAGTAAGCATCCCTTTGTTGGGATTAGGTGAAAAGAGAAAGGCTCTTGTCTTTGAGGCACTGGGCGCATGTTTCCCCATCTAATTTAATAACGTGCCTTTGTGCCTTTGAGATATCTTCTGTGTTTCTTTTCTTTTTTTCTTTTTTTTTTGGTTGTGCCTATGTGTGTGTATTTGTTTTTGAAGTGCAAACCCCACACTTATGAAATATCCCGGTCGTGCTGATATGTTGCTATCTTACACCATGACGAGAGACAAAGTGATTCTAAATAATCCACTCTGACCTGTGAAATAGCGGGAAAAGCTTTGAAGACACACGTTTGCATGTGGATCCCTGCGTCGTTAGATGCACGCGTGTTTGTTTGTGATAAAGGAGGCTGTAAAAAATGATAACAGCAATCTGCAGCAGTGTGGCACATCCCTATGTGGTTTGATTGGATTTGGAATGCCTTTGTTAATTTTTTTGTTCATTTACAGTTCAGGCATTTGCACGAAAATAAGCATGACATGAGTGCTCTCTTTGTTTCTCTGGCGTTGTGAGATTAATTGACTTTCCTGCAGCAAACAACACACTTATATCTCAGTGACAGGGTCATATTCTGTGTACAGTATGTGTGTGTCTGAGCATTTCATTTTTATAGCATGTCTGCAAAAGTGTGTGTCTGGTGGGAACACCTGAGAGAATCATTGCGACGGCACGTCTTCCATAGCCATAGCTGGTGTCACATCTAATTCCTTCCTCTGCACACGCTCTTCATCTAAGAGCCTTCTTGTCTTTCATGAAGCTGCCTTTAACTTGATACAACATGATAGCTGTGATTAAAATAATATCACTCCATCCCCTATGTCTTAGGGTCAGTGGTCCTTTGGGAAGTGGGAGTGGCTGACAACATTCATCACGTCTCAAGCACTGTATTCTGAACATATTTAGTTCCAGGGAGGGATTTGCGGATGTAGAAAAGATTTGATGGGTATAATCAATTTAGCAGCTAATCCCAGGTGACAGGATGGGCTATTGAACTTGTGTCAAGTTGAAAACCACTTAAAAATTCAAGATCTTAGGGTCTTCAAGGAAGTTATCACAGAGATAAGAGCCCTTTGTCTATGTCTGTTTGCCATACCTCAGAATGAATTTTTCAGTTTTACAGCCGTCTTTTACAACACAGGAAATCAATTGAAGCCCTAAATGCAATGCTTGTTGCTACGGGCTGCTTCTAACTGACCAATTGCCTTCACTTAGAATGTTATTGGCGAATGCTCACCCCCGCCTGTTTGCATCCCCCTCACTGGAACCAAGAGGTTCATGAATGGTGTATTTAATTTAATTATTTTAATTTAATTTCAATCTGACTTTGGTTCTGCTCCGCGAATACAGTGTGTGCTTTTGAGACCCAAGGGCATGGTCAAACTAATCAGTTTTTCCATGCACTGAGTGACACTTAGAAATATGTATTTTGAAACACCACACTGAGTCAGCAAGACAAAGTGAATAAAAATGAGAGAAGGAAGGATCAGGAGTGAGAAGACAAAGAGAGGAAGAAAAAGGAGATGAGAGGGTAGATAATAAAAGACTACCTGGAGTCAAACTGCCCTTCCCCAAACAACCAGTGACATGTCAAGGTCAATAATAACACCTTTTTTTTTTTACTCTTTGCACAACTATTCGTGTTCTGTCACCTACACACACGCACACACACGGAGACCCATGCACAGACAAGTAAACACATTGTGACACCTCTGAACCCTCTGCAAGAGTAAATTAGTTCCTTCCTTCAGGGTAAAACTCCAGAGTGAAAAAGTGTTTACAAGGGAGTGTGTGCCGTTTGCAAATGTGTATCGTGCACATGCTTGTATGTGTGAGTCCAAGCGTGCTTCTATATATGTGCGTATTGCTGTGGCTCTCAGGCCAGGCAAACGCAGGTCTTGACCCCTGTCATTGTGTGGGAGTAGGGAATAGCAGGAGGCAATGGAGCTGGAGACATAGTAAATCAGAACAAGACCTGCTAGAAGCCCCCGTGGACTTTTTACAGCGAGTGAGAGAACAGGCCTGTGGCACGACAAAGTATGACACAAACACACACCACTACTAACGCAGGACAATCAGACGGGTACACAGAAGAGAAGAGAAGTTCATTGTTTTCGTATTTCCAGTGTGTCTGGCTGACACTAGGAGCAATTTGCTGTGAGAAAAAGGAAGAACAAAATGGCAGATGTAGGGAGTGGCGAACAAAACATGTTAATCATCTCCTGGCAGTCCTTTAGAGTAGACTGGCCTCATTCTGTCCTGTGCGTGTGTGTGTGATTGTCTGTGTGTGCAGAGATGGCCATGTCACATGGAACAGCTAATGAATTAAACAAAGCCTGTGTGGGAGTGTTTAAGTGATGTGCTAAGTGCATACAGTATGCATTTTACTGTTCTCTGTTTTGTCCCTGAGTGTGTATGGTTTGTGACCTTAAGGGTGTGTGTGTGTGTCTGTGTGTATGCGTCTGTGTGTGTGTGTGTGTGACTCTCCCCTGCACAAGAAAGACTATCTTATCTTTATCTTTGCTGAACAGCTTGACACACAGTAGCATGGACACAGACATGATCTGAATGCCTGGAGTTGAAACTATTCATCGACATCTGGCTGACTGCTGCTAAGACCACTTGAAACACTCCAAAGCAGGAAAAAAGAAAGGAGTAAAGAGGCATGCAGTGGTTCCTGCAAACTTTATAGATCATTCAAAGAATTCAGGTGGAGAACATATATTGTATTGATTGTATATGAATAAATAAATACATTGACAAAACATTTGTGAATAAAAATTTTTAAAAAATGTTTAATTTTAGAATATTCAAACAAACCTGGTAATCAAGATTGAGAATTGTGGCAGAAAAATGATAGAAATGCAAGCAGCTGGTGGTCAAAAATACATATAATGTATTTCTATTACTTTAAGGGCAAAAAAAGATTTTTACAAAACTCCAATTAAAACATTAAATATGTTCATTTTTATTATTACATTCATGTCTTTAATAGTAAATAGCTATTGAAATATTGTTACTCTCTTGTTTCATCAAAGGTCAAACTAAAGATCCAATTTGCTTCCAGTCATTGCTCACATGCTGCAATTCATGCAAACTTTTAGAAACTTCACAATAAGTCAAAAAGATTTCTCATTTAGGTGCCTAATAAGTTCTCATATCAACGGTTTTGTAAAATCGAAAGTGAAAAAAGCCCCTTTCTATTATATGTTTTGTCTTCTGTTGGTGGGGTTGGCCTTTAGACTATGGATTGGACCTTTAAATGTTTTGGGTCTTGTTTGGTTGCTCTATTATCACAGACACTATGTATAGATGAGCTGTTAATTAAGGTTAAGTGGTCTGCTCAGCCTTGCGATACAGTACAAATGATGTTGGCCAACATAACAATGGGCTTTATGAGGAGAGGCACAAGTGTTTGCACATGAATGAACATAAACAGGCATATATATGAACAAGTAAGCAAACGTGTATTGTATGCATGCAAGCTTATACTGTCCACGTAATGCATGCATATTGAGCAACCATTCATGAATTCACAAATGCACAGGCAGACACACAGAAGTAGTTCTCCTCTCTAGCCTGACCCTGTGAGCTTGTTGAGCTGTGTGATGTGAATGTGTTATGACACTCTCTGCAGGCATGCAAAATTAAACAGGGGCTCCCACAGGAGGAACCATACATACTTAAGCTGTGATTTCCACTGCTTCATATACGTCAGGACGTGGAGAGCTGCTGCTTGAGACACTCTCGTACACACTTCAGCACACACACACATGCAGACATTTACACAATGCTGTACTACTGAAAATGTAGCTTGCATTATATATCCTTACTTTTTCTATACTGAACAGCATGTCTTGGTTTCCTCCCAAGGCAGTGGATATTGTTTACAACTCGTCTGTAGACTTTTCTTCATTGCTTTTTCTCTATAGTATTCTCCAATGAGGTTTGTCCTGAAGTCATTCTCTGTTCTCCAGCCAGCCTTCATTAATTTATTTGTTTTTGCTGTACATGCTATTGTTGCACACAGCCATACATTCATGAGAGCACAAATAAATGTACACATTCATACACAAACATACACACACAGTATTTACATTTATCAAAGCTAATCGTGTTAGAGAAATTGAGAACACCTAGCGCATGTGTTGGCATCTGTGTGTACCCAGAAGCTCTGTCAGAAATTTACTTTTTATCCAGTTTTTAGCCACATTTTTACAATGCACTCTTTAAATTTTGGTTGTTTTTAACTATATCTTTTAACCAGATAAAGGATTTTAGTCATCGGACGTGGATTTTAAGTTGTTTTCAAGAACTGTTATCTACTAACGTGGTGGCTGTGTGTGAGTCTTGCCATCTTACCTTATCAAAGTTGAAGAACAACATCCCTCGTCTGGAGGCTGACCTCAGACAGAAGGACAAACATGTCCTGGAGTTCTCAGCTTCCGCTACTGCTCAGGCTAAACAACTTGCTGTCCTGGGCTCCTCTGGTTGCGATGTCCAGGACATGACCAGCCGGACCCACTCCCCTGAACATTCAGCTCTGGTACTGGCGGATAACAACATCACCATCCCATGCTGCTCTGTCACCACCAGAGCTAGCCCTGGTCAGCCTGGGGATCACTGGATCCTCCTGGGAGCTAAACCTAAAGCCCCGGCCAGCTCTACCCCCCGTACTGAGCCTGCTGAAGGTTGGTCTGTTGGCGGGAGTAAGCGCAGTGGCAAGCGGTCTTACTGCTTACTGCCAACGACCTCAGGAGATCCAGCTTGGAAATAATTGAACATCCTGGATTTGCAGGAATTCCCCCTATTGGCCTGTTGGCCCCCTGCATCCAAGCAACCCATGCCGGCTGCACATTGGCGCCCCAGGCCGGCGACAGGCTCCTCCCTGTCGCCTCTGCACCTGACGCTGGGAGCGGGGTACAACTCCGCTGCCCGCTCTTCGCTGCTCTTCACTGCAAGCTGGTACTGTGCACCCAAGGCAGCCACGGAATCAGGGAGCACAGCCAGTGGTAACTCACTATGCTGCTGCTAACACCACCTCCCCACAATGTCCACAAAAGCCTCCGACAACGCTTATGATCGGAGACTCGATTATTAGAAATGTGAGAGTTAGAATGGCTCATACTCTCTGTTTCCCTGGCGCCAAAGTGCTTGACATTGCAGACAAAGTTCCAGACATAATAAAATCCCAACCTGAAGTAGATAACATTATCATCCATGTCGGCACAAATAACATTCTTAAGCAGTCTGAACTTTTAAAGCGTGATTTCGCCCACCTGTTTAATATCCTCGAATCATTTGAAAGTAAAATCTATATTTCAGGACTAATTCCCACATGTGGCCGTGGGATGGGGCATTTCAGCAGGCTGATTAGCTTGAACACCGGGCTGTCCTCTACTTGTGATGCTCTCTGTGTGGATTTTATCAATAATCTTAATGTCTTCTGGGAATGGGGAGAACCTTTTGGCCCAGATGGTCTCCACCCAAACAGAGCTGGAGTTTGGATGCTATCTGCTAATTTAGCATATGGAGTCCTCTGTTCAGGTGCTCTTCACAGAAACCAACCATGCCACCCTGCGACTTTTGTGACTGGAAATGACCAGTCCGTCAGAGACTGATGCTGCTTGGGTCCCAGTCCCTATTTGTTTGGTTCCACATCTAACACCAGCAACTTTTCTATCAGACTTGGACCAGACACTGACATTTTCAACATCCCTGTAATAACCACTTACAGATGCCCAATGAGATTTGAAGTCAAACAATCTGGTGCATGTCCCAGGAACCTCATCACTGTTAATGTTCAGCCTCAAAATCACCTGAAGCCAGCTCCTTCATCTCTAAAATCTCATGCCTCCTCAGCCAGTCCTGTTCCATCTCCAGCTCCCAACTCAGTAGTGTTTGGTTTGTTGAATGTCAGACCACTGGCAAATCATTTTCTGCAATGATTTCATAGTATCAAAGCATTTAGATCTATTTTTGTTTACTGAGACTTTGTTAAGTCCAGGTGACTGTATTACGCTGAATGAAGCATGTCCTCCTGGTTTTAATTATTTTCAGCAGCCTAGGATTTCAGGTTGTGGAGGTAGACTGGCTGTGATTCACAGAGAGAATTTTAAATGTTCCCCTTACTCACTTGGAAACTTTTCCTCATTTGAATCACTTGGTTTTGTGATAAATGGCAAGGCCCCACTACTTTGTGTTTTAATCTGCAGACCCCCAAAATCTCTGGTTTTATTCAGGAATTCTCTTTTTATATACATTTTATATAGATTTTATAGATGCTTAAAGGGTTTACTTAAAGGGACACACCCTGGACATTATTCTGTCCTCTGGTTTTATTCTTGATAGTGTTGATCTCTATGAGTATAGCATATTGGTGTCTGACCACAAAGCTATTATTTTTGCATCCCTCTTTCCACCGCCTGCTTCCGCAGTGGCTACTTATGTTTCCTCTTGTGTCCTCAATACAAACTCTGCTGACAGATTTCATAAGGGCTTCACCATTGCATCCACACATAGCAATAACCAAAAATCAAATTTGTCTGCAGAAGAATTACTAAACAGCTTCAACAATACATGTAAAGCTGTACTTGACTCCATAGCACCTGTAAAATTTACTGAAGCAATTATGCCTTCTATGGAGAGGTGATAAGAGATGAATATGGAGGCAAGAGAGGCAGCCATGCAGCCAGAGGAAGTGCATCTTTGTCAGCAGTATTAAGCTGAGCTTCTGCAAGTGAGGATGCCAGTCAGGGGGCAGGTACGAGTTGGGAATGGTTAACATGTGAGGAGAATTTACTGAAATAAACTTCATTTCTTTGCATGTATCATTAATTAACTGTCATGTAGCAGTGTTTGAACCAACCTCAATCATGGGTTTGTTTTACATACATACATTTTAATATCCCTTTAACAGTGTCATTCCAGGTATATATATTTATTTAATTATTTACAAAAATCACCTTTTATAAATTTGGGCACCTGACCCTTTAACATCCTCTGCACATTCCCTGATGTCACCGGTAACCCTTCTCCTTCTCCACACTGCAACCCCTCTGCTTTGCTCAGTAACTTTGAGGCCCTTTCACTGTGTGCTTTAAAGGACAAAATGGCCAAATTAAGGCGTTCATCGAATCCTTCAGATCTTATGCCTGCCAGATTTCTCAAAGAGGTTTTTAACAGTGTTGGACCCACTATTTTATCTATTGTAAATAGCTCTCTATCCATTGGCTGTGTTCCCTCCTGCCTTAAGCATTCAGTAGTATACCCACTGCTCAAGAAACCTAACCTCGACCCATTTCTAAATGACCATTTTTATCAAAAGTTTGAGAGAAGATTGTCCACTTAGAGTTGATTTCTTTATAAATAACAATAATATTTTTGACAAATTTCAATCAGGTTTCCGTGCACGTCATAGCCCTGAAACTGCTCTCATCAAAGTCACAAATGACCTTTTACTTACAGCTGATGCTGGTGAGTGATTTGATTCTTGATTTGAGCTTTGCATTTGACACTGTGGATCACTATCTTATTGGATCGCCTTGAAAAGTGGGTTGGTATCAGGGACACTGCTCCAGACTGGATTAAATCCTATTTATCAAACAGAACTTTCTCAGTAGTCATAGGAAATGCCTCCTCTTCTGTAGCCCCTCTGACCTGTTGTGTTCCCCAAGGCTCCATCCTTGGCCCTTGTTGTTCTGTATATATATGCTGCCACTAGGACATATCATAAATAACCACAAAATCCAGTACCATTGTTATGCAGATGACACACAAATGTGTGTCCCATTAAAAACCAGTGAAGAAGGCAATTTTAAACATCTTTTATCTTGTCTGGCAGAAATAAAGGGCTGGATGTCCCAAAACCTTCTGTAGCTAAACAAAACAAATCAGAAATAAATTACTTCAGTCCCCCAGAGCCCATCCCTATTTTACAGAAACGTCTTGGATCCCTCTCTACAAATATCAAACCTGCAGCCAGAAACCTGGGTGTAATATTTGACGGTGACCTTTCATTTGAAAAACAAATTACAAAAGTTGTTCACTCATGTTTTATCAACTAAGAAGCATCTCAAAAATCAGGTCTTTTTTCTCCCAGCCTGATCTCAAGAAGGTCATCCATGCTTTTATTTCATCAGGCCTTCAGCTGGTACAAAACACAGCTGCAAGATTTTTAACAAATACTAGTAGACAACATCACATCAGTCCCATGTTAGCCTCTCTTCACTGGTTACCAGTAAGTTTTAGAATTTATTTTAAGATTTTACTGATCACATTTAAAGCACTTCATGGTTCAGCTCCCAGCTACATTGCTGAATTGCTGTTCCCCTATGAGCCAGAGCACAGCCTCAGATCCTCAGGCAGGGCTCTACTGGCTCCTCCTTTTCTTCTTTTTTTATCTTTATTTTCGGGGATTTTATAGCATTTTATTTTTGTATTATTTTAATTGCCTGATTTTATTTGTCTCAGTCCTGACATGTTTTAATCCTAGTTTAACCATTATTATTATTTCAGGCACAAAAAATACTCTGAAACCTAAGACTAACCTTTTCTTCCTGGATCCTAAATAAGGAATAAATAATATTTTGAAATGCTTTTCATGAAATGAAGGTACGTATGCTGTCTGTATATAATAATATGAATGTGATTTCATAAATTCTGTCTTGGATCCTTAAAAAACAGCTATAATCCTTTTGGTTTGCAGACAATCTCTTGCATCTTTCTTTCTTTATTACCACCTTGTCATTTGTTGCTTTTCCATTTACTCTAATAATACAGCTGGAATTTTAAGCTTCTGATCATGCCCTTTGTTTTTTATCTAAACTCATTTGAAATCTTAATGTAGGCAAGTACTCTGTTTAGGCATGTTTGATTTAACAGCATGGAAGGTAATATTTTTACACTAATTCTTGGGGAAGAACAAATCAAAACACATAAAAAAACCCAAAACACCATCAACCATAGTTCATTTCAACTAGAAGACCATTGATCAAAGCTGAAAAGCATCTGTTTTGCTGAAGAGTCCTTGAGCAAGACACCAAACTCCTGCCATCTTAATGTGTGCTGCTCTGCTCTGACCCGTCGCTCTGACCTCCCTGTGTAGGGAGGAACGTGACAAGACAATTTTCCGGTTGGAATTAATGAAGTATCACATTATTATTGAGGAATGGTGTCTAATGGCTGTGTAAAGCAGCAAGTTTGATTTGAATGGCTTTGGGAACTATATAAGAAAACTTGAGAAAGAGAAATTTCCCAAGTTTAAACCAGGCGTGTAGCTGTGGATGAGCCTAGGTGGGCCTGGGCCCACCCACTTGGCACTTATGCCAACCCAATCAGAAGGCTTCCTTTTTTGCTGGATCATCCAGTGAATAGCAGTCAGTGAATTCTGTTTTAATTATCAGACTACATGGCCAATAAAAAATAATACAATTCTTGTTTCTTGCCCCCCCTCTTTCACTCAGTGTACAACCCACATGTTGCACAGAGGAACAGAAGCCTACTGTCCACTAGCTACCTGCTTTTAATGTAGGTTAAGATAAAAACCATGGTGAAACAAAGCAGTCACAAAAAGATGTCGTGAGGAGCAGGAGGAAGAGAATTCAGCTCAAGTTCAGCCATCATTCTCAACCCAAACATCTACTCCTGTGCCAGTTTCTCTTCAACAAGTGCCAAGTAGTAACGACACGTAGGCCTATGTAGCTGCTAATTCAGCCCTTTCCCCGTCACCAGCAACAAGCTGTACTGTTGAAAGACTCTTTTCAACTGTCAGTCTGATAAAAACTGGTATCAGGGCATCAATGATGACATACAGACTAAATCCTTTAGTCTCCTGCTGTGATCATCAAACATAAGCTTGGGTGTACAATTGGATTTTATGCTGATGTTGCTGTGTCTGCCATCTGTATATGTGTGTGTGTGTGCGTGTCTGCACGTGTGTGGTTTATGTGGCTGCCGTGCCAGGCTATGCGATGCTGTTAATATTCCACTTGGTGCCTGTAACATGACCTCTGATGATGTATAAGGATTGTAATGATTAAACTGTGGTGTATTCAGGCAAGTATTGGCCTATTTTGGTTAACATATGTATTTCAGAACCTATTAAGTATGATTGGATTTTGGACGGGCTAGGCCCACCTGACTTTCTCTGTGCCACCCACACTGTGATTTCTGCCCACGCTACAAACATTCTCTTCTGCCTATTATTACCATTTTGAGCCATGGTCACTGTTATTTTGCATAGCCAGCCTAGACTCATTCTTCATGGAGGTCTATAGAAAAAATCTCATCAAAAATCTAAAATAAAAAGACCTTGGATATCCTGAGGTAGCCATTTGATTGGCTGCAAGTTTAGTAATGTCCATTCATGAAAACAGCACTTCTGATTAGTTTTTGTTTTGATGCAATAACTTTCTCTCGGGCAAATTATATTTTAAGTGTAGCAACAGTTGAATGTGGCTTCACCGTTTTCCAAACAACAGTTCTAAGTAGCTCTGCGGGGTAAATTGCAGAGAAGAAGATAAACAATTTAAAAATGATTTGGTGCCCAATTTGTTTATGTGAAGAACATTTGGTAAGACAAAGTTCAAACATGCTTTTCTTCTGTCGAGTTCCTGTTGTTCTGATTCTCTATCGTCTCCTGATAATGACGAATCAGTTATTCTACTGTGTAAGCGCTTGTAGTGTGTTCCTCTCCACTTAACACAAATGAATGCATGTGTGTGTTTGCTTATATGCAAACCTTCTCTTTCCTACATAAACACCCATACACATGGGTGTTTATGCACACGGTCAAATTCAGAGCTCGGATACTCAAGATGTCTCATTTTCATGAATAGATGTTTCTATTCTCGTAATACTGTAGAGAATGGCTCATAATGTTGAGCGTCTGAATAATAGAATACCTGAGGGTAACTAATCCAAAAGGGAAAAGCTGATGATGATGGGTGTGTGTAGTTGTAATTCTTGTTTATTTGTTTTTTCTTTCAATTGGTGTGTGTGTGTGAGAGGGAGGCAGAGAGAAAGAAAGAGAGAATTGAAAGAGAGAGAGACATTGAATGAAAAAGATGCAGAGACAGACAAGGAGTGAGTACAAGATAGAAATTTTCATGCATTTTCATGCATTTTCATGTGTAAAATATTCTTGCTACACCCACATGGGAGTCATTGGCAGGATGAACTTTTTCTCACCTGCGATGTGTTATGCTCCTCTTGAAAGCACACGAGCCCAAAGCAACATCCTGACCCACTTCATGTAGAAGAAAGCCAGGCTACCTGCAGAAAAAAAAAAGAAAAAAAAACACCAAAATGTCAAACAAGTGGTGCACAGTCAAGGTCCAGTAAATACTCAAAAGAAGTGAAAGTGAAATAAAAAGATGAGATCATTCCAAAGGTTATTACTAGAGATGCACCGATTGCGATCGTCTCGTCCAATTCTGATTTCCATTTTTTTAAAAGTCTGTTCATAATAAAACATTGTTCACATAAGACATAAAACACGAACACAGTATTGAACTTTTAAGTTCATTGAAGTCAACTCAAAGTAAAATACTGATAAAATATTTGTCAGTGGTGCAGATAAACCCTGGTGGGTACCAGAAAGTACTTTCCCACCCTATTTTTCACCTATAATATTTTGTAATTTCCTAAATATTATCTTTTTTTGTGTAATCAAAAAGCTATTTACTTATATAGCAATTATCTACTGTCATTGTTGTTTATATCTAGATTAATAATATTAATCAGCTATATTCATTCACATTTACTATTTTATATTTTTCCCTACAGATTGAAACACACAGCAGGATTCATGTCAGTGTATCAGATAATGGGAGAGAGGTTAAACTAAATATAATATAAACAAAAACAGCAGCAGTATTAACAGGAGAGCTGCACCTCAGTTGATTTTCAATAAAACTTTTCCTTAAAAGGTAAAATCACCTGGTTTCAGGTAAACTGCATGTAAACAGCTGAACACGTCTTATATATAGGCTATTTTGGGCCGTCCCATCTTGAGCAGACCAGGGATCGTCCGGGTGAAGGTGCAGTAAAGTGCTGCAAAGTTACCAATTGACGGCGAGTCTCTGCTGCAGTTCATATCATTTAGTTTTAGTGCATGTGTGTGACTTTACTGTCTGTGTCACTTTACTGTCTATGCCACTGTGTGTGTGACATGAGCCATTGTCTGACTGTGTGTAAATTTGACCGGCAAAAAAAATAATATATGAGACTGATCGGGCCGGTCACCGGTCATGGCCGACCAGCTGAAAACTGTCCGTTTTTGATCGGTGGCCGATTGATTGGTGCATCTCTAGTTATTACGATGGAAAGAGAGTAAGAGGATAACTCATTTGTATTAGCAGCATGACTGCTGTGTCATCTGGGGCCAGAGCATGGTGGGGAGTAAACATATGTATAAGTCCCCTTGCTTTGATAGTTTTCTTTTCAACTGAGCATCAGTTGGCGTAATAAGAATTCCACTCTGCACCCCTGTTGATGATTGTTTACATGTGCTTGCATTTAAAATCTCACATGGACCGTTGACTTACCACTTCCATAGGACAGTCCCTGGAGCAGATCATGATCACAATGGCATACCTCTTTCAGTACATTTCCTCCTCATGCACAGACGCATGCAGCCTGCACTCTCACACAGCTTGCTTCTTTTGAAGATTCCAACTCAAAGACATTTCCCAGTAGGGGGGCACGCTCATGCAGTGGGTCTTATTTTCACTTAATTTTCTAAGTAATATATGAAAAGAGTCATTAATAATGCCATAATAGTACAACGAGAAAAAATCTCTATAGGCCACCTATGAAAATATGGAGCTTCAAAGTTAAATTGTAAACACTTTAACTAGTTTGTTTTCTGTAGAGATATAGGTTTCTCCCTCACTACAAGCCCTGCCCATAAAGACAACATTCCTCCTCAGAAACAAAGTGTCTTCCAGACTTGATTTTCAGTCCTCAGTGTGACTGAAGTTCATGTAAGAGTATCTCTCTGCTCTGGTTTGTCATATGTTAGCAGCTGCAGCAGGTGGTCCACCCTTCATCTCCACAGATCACAGGTGCTGGAACTCTGCTCTGCTCTCATTATCAACCCAAATTCAATTATGTAATAAGAGGTCTCAGCTCCTATGAAGTTGAATGGAATTGATCTTGATAAGGAGCAGAGACCCGTGAAATCTGCAGGGTCTGTGACCCTCAGACCAAATAATAAGAAATACTGAGAAGATAGATGAGGCTGCCATGATGAGCAGAGGCCTGCTGTGTTCTTGTGTGTTTGCGTGTGTGTGTGTGTGTGTGTGTGTGTGTGTGTGTGTGTGTGTGTGTGTGTGTGTGTAAAAACTGGTCTACAGTCCAAGCCTTGGTATCATATTTTTAATAATCAATATGCTTGTATGTATGTGTGTAAGGCACTTTAACAGAGCAGGAGTCAGTAAACAGACAGGTGTACACCCACAAGGATCGCTGTCATTCAGACAAACAAACACACACGCACACACACACACACACACACACACACACCATTTCCTTCCATGTGTGTGTTTGAGTCTGCCAGGCCAGCCAAGGCTGTATACTTGTCCAAAGCACTGTACTTTCATGTCAATTTGCCATTTCACAAGGGGCAGACAACTCACTGCACCACTCACAATCTATCCGTGGTCCTTGATGAAAAGTCTCTGTGGCAAAAACATCTGGAAATAGATGAAAACACTGATGTGCTTTATTTTATGAGTAATATTTATAAAATGTAAATCTTATACATTATATTATTCCATTGTCCTGCAGTTTTCAATAAACTAAAGTAAACATTTACCATTCAGTTTATACATTTATTTATGCATCTCATATAAATGAAGAGAAAAAAAAACAAACTTTTAATTTGAATACCTTTTTTTTGGTGTGGATTCAGCCTTGAAATATGTTCATGTACATTCATTTTTTGCAGTTGGTCTATCAGCAGGTGTAAAGAATTATTAAAGGAAGAATTATTCATCAACTTTAAGTGTGCCAAACTGCTAACAGCTACCAAAATTATAAATTCCCTTCCCCTTGCCATGTTCCACAGCTCAACAGTGCATTGAAATTTACAATCCAATCCAATCCAATCAAAAATAATACCATTAAATCCCTACCTGATACTAAATGTACAAACATACTTCAACCCAGCTTCACTTATTCAAGGATTGGCAGGGTGACGTTTTACCTGTGCTCAGAAAATTTCTCCCTTGCATAGCCACTAAAGGTTTAAATACAGTGGGGGAAATTCAACAAAGTATTCAACATATCAACATTTTTTTTCAGTAAACATATTTCCAGTGCAGCTATTCACATGCAATTAAGACCAGACATTGGCATTAACTCAATAAGGCAACACAGCTAAATAAATCATAACATTCCAATTAATTAAAAAAAAGAGGTTATGTGCATTAAACTGGAATGACACAGGAAAAAAGTATTGAACAAGCTGACACTGAAATACTATGTGGAGAAGCCTTTGTTTGCAATGATAGCTTCAAGACACTTCGTGTATGAAGAAACTAATCTCTCACAGTGTTCAGGGGGGTTTTGGCCCATTCTTCTAAGCAGACAGTCTTCAAATGTTGAAGAGTCCAGGGGCCCGCTGGTGAATCTTTATCTTCGGTTCTTTCCATAAATGTTCTATTGGGTTCAAGTCGGGTGACTGACTGGGCCATTCCAACACCTTTATTTTCTTTCTTTGGAACCAGATGAGAGTCTCCTTTGCAGTATATTTTGGATCGTTGTCCTGTTGGAAGGTTCACCTGCATCTCATCCTCATTGCCCTGGTGGACGGCAACAGATTGTTCTCAAGAATATCCCGATACATGGTTCCATTCATCTTCCCTTCAACAATTTGGATTCTGCCAGTACCATGAGAAGAGAAACAGCCCCATACCATAATGCTTCCACCGCCAAACTTCACTGTAGGTATGATATTTTTAGGGTCATAGGCAGTGCCATTTGCATGGCGCGTAGTGTTATTGCCAAAAATTTAAATTTTTGTCTTGTCTGATCACACCACATTCTTCCAGTAATCTGCAGGCTTCTCCAAATGTTGTGTAGCAAACTTCAAACAAGCTTCAACATGTCTTTTCTTCAATAATGGAGTCTAACGGGGTGATTGTGCATGGAGAGCGTGGTGGTGGTGTATATTGCCTACTGTTTTCTCTGTGAGAATTGGACCTGCTTCTTCCAGGTCTTTCTGGACCCCTTTTAAGTGGTCCTTGGATCTTGGGCTACTCTTCTGACTAATTTTCTGACTGCCCGGTCAGCAATCTTGCGAGGAGCTCCTGTGCATAGCCGGTTGAAGGTGGAGTGATGATTTTTCCACTTGCAGTTAATGGCCCCGATGGTGTTTATGGGAACATTTAGGAGTTGAGAAATCAGTCAGTAACCTGTGCTATTCTTATGTTGTTCAACAATCTTGTTACAAAGGTCTTGGGAGCGCTCTTTGCCTCTACTCATCATGAGATGGTTCTTGCGTGACAGCTTGGTAACGAATGATGCATTCACAGATGGCTAACCCTTTTTAAAAGAGTGGAAGTACTAATAGCCACATGCACTAACCCAGCTGATTCTAATTAGCACAGGTAAGAAGACTAATTAGTGGATTCACCTGTTCTTACTGCGTGTTCAAT
Organism: Scomberomorus guttatus; assembly: GCA_038419695.1. Taxonomy (NCBI): domain Eukaryota; kingdom Metazoa; phylum Chordata; class Actinopteri; order Scombriformes; family Scombridae; genus Scomberomorus; species Scomberomorus guttatus. The sequence continues at coordinate 20,517,182 of CM076451.1, forward strand.
ACTTTTTTCCTGTGCCTTTCCAATTTAATGCACATAACTTTTTTATTGATTGGAATGTTATGATTTCTTTAGCTGTGTTGCCTTATTGAGTTAATACCAATGTCTGGTCTTAATTTCATATGAATAGCTGCGCTGGAAATATGTTATATGTTATTTTAACTTATTTCCCCCACTGTATATACTTAAATTCCTTTTGTTACTAGTTCAAAGTCAGCTTCTAGGAATCTACTGTAGGTATAACTTTTGATTCCCAGTCTCAACACATGGACCACATGGGACTGTGTTAAAAACCAACACACCTGAACTGCTACTCATCTGATGGAGATAACAGAGAGTTCTCCAGCTGCCTACAACTCTGCACTCACATGGTCATTGAGTTAGCAATATTGTGGAGTGCAATATTTTTGGATTATAACCTCACAATATCTGGGGAGCCAAGCCAGGAAACTTTCATATAGCCAATCTAAAAAGGGGCGATACCATTTATCCCATTACCATAAGATACAAGTAGCTGCTGTGATTGTCTCACAGAGGCTATGCACCCCACATAGCCCCAAAAAGAAAGCTCCAAAGCATGTACACAACACAAAGGATGCAAGTTTTGACTTTCATTCTCCAGCGGATGTAAGGAAGGGCAAAAAGCATCAAGCTTCACCTTCCTGAACATAAAAGAACATCGTCTGTAGGACAGAAATCACCCACTCACTTCCCCATAGTCGGCGACAGCAATGAGGCTGTCCTCAAAGACAGTGACTTAAGTGAAGTCTCTGCAGTGGGCTCATATGGCTCACAGCAGAGTACCCCGAGCGTCACAAAAGACTCCCACTGGGGCACATATTGGTAGACTGTCAGCTTCTGTTGCCTCACTGACTACAGAAACTGTTTAAAGAGAAGGTGATTCAACAATGGCCTATCACCAAAATCAACATGGCAGGAGGAAATTGCTGATTGTACACCTTAATGGTGGAATGGAATCCAATTGTCCTGTTCTGTAACTGTCATGTCCTGTTTCCATAATGTTCCACTATGAACACGAAGATCAAATTAGGACAATTGAAATGTATAGGCAACCTTGACTGATCACCTCTGAATGTATTTGACAGTTATGTTTTTGAGCCTGTGTGGTAGTGTCCTGCAACAAAGGAACACATGATTATGAGCAAACCTGAGTGCAGATACTCCATTTCAGGTGGTGGTTGTGTTGGATTGTGACAGAAATTGTATTTGTACATGTATGCATGGGCTGGTATATATAGGTATGTCTGGACGGTTCTGTGTTTGTGTGCATGTATGTGTTTGCTTGTGTATATTTGTGTGGTGACCACAGAGAGTAAATAAGCACTGAAGGACTCTGTCATTTGTTCAGATTTTATTTGGATTGTCTATGCTCGCTTGGCAACTGGTGAAGGGGATTAGTAAGTACTTTATGTCTGGTCTTAGAGGTCAAGGATAGCTCTCTGTCATTCTCTCTTTCTGTCTGACACATACACTCACACACATACCGTTTTTTTCTCTCTTGCCCCTTTGCTCTTGGTTTAAAATGCAAAGCAGCAGCAGATTAAAAGCCATAGTCCTGGCTGTCTGTCTCAGACCGCCGTCACCAGTGTTGAAAACACATTTTGTGCAGTCAGTCTGAAGTCAATAAGATTGCGAGGGAGATAAGGCAATAGGCAGACAGAATAAGAGAAAGTGAAAAGAAGGAGAGAGAGAGAGAAAGAGAGAGGCAGAGAATAGTGGACTAGGACAGAAACGGTGAAGATAGTAGAGAGGTCACTGCACAACAACTTCAACAAACTAGAACCCCTAAAAAGCCACTTATGCTCTATCTCTGTCCTGTTTTTCTCCATCTGTATCCACCTCTCCTCCCACCACCCTCCTATCTCTGAGGAGATGAATGGGGCTGGAGGCACTGCTATGGTTGGGTGATGAGAACTGATCTCAAATTCAGCTCCAAACTTTAAGAACCAGCCAGCAATTTGTTATTAAACGTGTTTTTTTATCTACTTATTGATATCTGAAAGTGGAGTTTGGATCTACTCTGCTTACTCTTACATTGTGGTAAAACACACAATGTAAATGCACATGGATCAGATCTATAATAGCCTGAAAGGTAGCCAGCATGCAAAAGTGTGGCCAATCTTCACAAGAGTAATACAGTGAAATGTAATCACTGTGAAAAAATATTTACTGCAGTAGGGTATGAGCAGCATTTCTGATGTCAGTATCAATAAGCATAATTACATTTGATGAACTGTAAATGATACCGAACCATAACGACAACTGCAGATAAGGTGTGAAAAGGGAACTGTATAGAAGGATAGAAACAGGGCAAGAGCTAAAGAAAGGAAGCCTGTTAATTCCATTATTACCCTTCATCCATCATAAATACATACATTTAAACTTAATCTTCCACTTTCAGTGATGTTGATAGGTTTTCAATGTAGTGAGTCCCCGGGACCCACAAGTGGTAATTAGAGGGGGTCCCAGGGAAATTGACTCTTAAGTAACTTTTTTCACCATCAGAAATTAATGTGAACTGTCCCGAATTTAAATTTTGTTTTCTACAATATCATTAGTTAAAATCACTCAAAGTGACCTTTAACGTAAATAAAACATCATACAATTGATTAGATGATCAATCATCAACCTTTTTATTTAAATTCATCTGAAAAGACTAGATTAGAGACCAGAGGTAAATCAGTCACACCACAAACAGAGTAAAACAGATGAAAAAAAAACTGCTTTTTAAGGAGCAGAAAAGTTTTAACTGTGGTAAGTATAATACATAAAATAGATCCTGATAAAACATTTTAATGGTCCTCTCTGGCTAAAGAGTAAAAATGTCCCTCTCCTTAGTCACTTAAATAAACCCAAATCTCATGTACTGTTTCATCATACTGATGTAGCTTTAACTTTAAGTTAATCAGGGATCCTTTCTAAGAAATGGAACAAAACCAGCTGATGCATCATGGCAGACGGGCTGGAAATAAAGCTGCTAATGTTAGCTAGCCTGATTCACTCAACACTCAACAGTTCATAAAAACTTTTTAATTACTGGACTGACCACCACCCACTGGACTGATGTGGACCATTGACTGTACTGATAAAATTAAAATAAAGAAGTAAAAACAAGGATAAAATCTTATTAATAAATGTTGAGTAATGTTGCAGTTATAGTTAAAAATAAAAAAAAGAATAACAAATGAGAAAAAACAATACAGCTTCTGTGCTCCTGAGTCCTGACTGATAGAAAAAAAAAAAAAAAAACATGGTGCAGGCACGAAAGATGCTTCCCACTGAAATACATTAGTTTGAAAATGGAAAATTTGTGTCCATGTACACGAATCTATAGATTTAATTTCATGACTATTTCACTGGACTGGGTTGGTGTGTGTGTATGTGTGTGTGTGTGTTGTCAAGGAGGTTTAATAAGAACTGTGTGTGCTACACAAAACCTGCTGTCAGCGACGTTTCTTTAGTTTATTTCTATGATTTCAACATGGATTTGTTGTTCACGATTGAAGCATTATCAGGGAAAAAAATGATTTGCTTCCTGCGTTGATAATGAGTTTACTGCGTCCTTTTTGGATTTCGACGTGTCAGAGATGCAGGACGTGTACCTATCAGCATCACTGCACTTTACCTGTTGATTCAAGACCTTACAAAAGCACTAAAATAACATAATAAATAACAATAAACTAACAATGAAAAACAAGATAAAATTGTAAAAAAATGATACAGCCTCAGTACCTCAACATATTTTTTTTCCAGTTTCTGCATATAAAATTACTCCTCTCTTCATCCCCATCTTTTTTTTCTAACAGCAAGATTCCTGCATGAATCATTGAGAAGAGCCTTTTTAAGGCATGCCATGGATGAAAAATGCATTTACTGTATGTCCATTGATCACTGAGAAATATGTTTTATAAAAAGGAAAAAATAAATATTTTGGTGAGGTTAGTCTTAATTCACAGCAGTGAAGTGGAGTACTTTTGGCACACAGTCGGATGATTTTTTTCTTTAATTTTTTTGAGATTCTGTGCAACAGTATGCCATTAAAATAAACTAATTAAACTTGAGAATTTCTTTTTTGAGACCTTATCGAGATTAGTGTTAGTGTTTTCAGAATGACAATATTTATCTCATCTTATCTTATCTTTTATCTTAGCCAGCAGCTGGTTAGCTTAGTTTAGCACAGCACAAAGACACAAAGACATTTCCAAAAATGATTGTTTTATTGTTAGGTTTAGGCACAAACATTACTTAAAGGGAAAGTTTGTGGTTTGGGTTAAAAGATCTGATATTTTAATTTGTCACATGCTTGTCACAGATTTGCAGTTAGGTCATTTTGAGACAAGAATCAGTCTAACAATTTAAATCATCAACATCTAAAGGCAGCCTTAATAATGATGTGATACTACTTTCACCTTTGCTCCTGCCAGACATCAGTCATGAGGTCTGTGTTAGGTAAATGTAAACATACAACACATCATTTTAGGCATTTGTACTGGTTATGCACTGATAAAACATAATGGTAGCTGTAGTTTATTCAACTAATAGTTTTCATTTGCTAATTCCATGAAGGATTCAAATTATAATAGCAACTGTTGATTGCTACAGTAGATGCAAATTACCTTAACGGCAGGAGCAAATTTCACTTGGCATCTTTCTGTAGTGAACTACTGCTTAATTTGAACACAGCTCCAGTGGATACTGCTGCTGACTTCCGGATTTTAGCTTTTAACTTTTGTTTTATGTTTTATGTGCTGCTGGTAAACATAACTTTATGATGATATTGTGTCAAAGGTGTACAGCAGAACACTATTTCACCCCGCTTTGGGTTCTTTGTGTTTGTGCTTGTATTGCAGGGTGTGTGTATGCTATAGGTATTGTTTTTAGTATTCAAATTTCTTACAAGTAACCCCCCCCCCCCACCTCTCTAGAAAATCAGATTATCATTCATAATGGTAAGTCATTAGTGAAAGATAGTGTGATGGTAAATGAAAGCCCATTATAGTGGAGTACATGTCTCAGTGGAGTTTCTCTATTAAATCACACTGATGGGAAAATGGCAAAATAATATACTGCATAAAACAACTGGGTAGCATGTTTGCTAATATTGCTTAAATTACCTTGTAACATAGTAATCATGAGCTCTGGACCACCTGTAAATGGCAGTAAGTATTGCTCTGTGTGAACCATGGCAACAATGAGCATTATGGCTTATTAGGTATGTGGGTGGTTTTGAGAAAATGCAACCACATTTCTTTAGAGTAATTGACAGATTCCATTGTTCATGTGAAATAGTGTGTTAGTGTAAGGTGTCCATTAATATACCGGTTACAGACAAATCACCGCCTACTCCAGGCTAATCAGCCCAGTAGGCAGAACACTGATCACTTACCGTGCTTACAGTCATGGACTACACCCACTCAGTCAGGAAGCCCATTCTTTACTTTAAACTTAACTAATGCCAAGCCAACTACTACAAGTCCCATACTGTTGCTGGGATGTAGAGTTCAGTTGCTCTTTGTTACATTGCTGTCAAAAGTAGAAGCAACATTACATCTTACACATATAACAGCATGTGCAAGGAAACTGATGAAGGTCTCAGAGACAAACATACTGAGGATGAGGTTATTGGAGGTATCCGTGCAATGTCATAACAGTGATGGAGCTCAAACACTTCCTCCGGTCTCCTCTGAGCAAAAGAGCAGCATAGAACTCTTCCAAGACTTGATGAGTCAGAACGTGACGCCACAGCAATTCTTGTGTACAATGATTGAACTCAAACAACAGAAAATAGACAACTGTCTTGCCTGAACAGGAGCACAAACATATTTTCAAGATTTTTTCACTTAAAATATGTACCTATACTATATTGTTGCAAACCTCAACAACTACTTGGTACTTTATTCAAAATTTGTGTTACTATGAAGGTAACCATTTTGCCTCAGCTTATGAATAACTGACTTTTTGAGGGATTTACATTTACTGCAGTAACAAAATGCAAGAGTGTAAAGCTGCTGGCTCTGTTTGTCCTGCCTTTGTCTTTGTCCCATCCAGACCCCATGCTGATATAAGCCCTATGCTTTACCAAGACAGCCTGTCGTTTTTTATGATGAAACCAGATGAGATTTAGAGAGGGATCTGAGGAGAGGCGGGAAGAGGGATGGATTTTTTCTCCTCTGACACCCCAGCGGAGGAACTACAACATCCGATTTTCATTTCAGAGGAAAAACTCAGGGGAGTCTGACTTATGGACATGACAACAAATGCTGTTTTACTGCACATGATGCGCTATGTTTGTCCATCTTGCTCCATCTCTATGATGATTCTCTCCCTGCCTGCCTGGCTGACGTGTTTAGTTGTCTGCTTGTGGATTGTTGTGTCTGTCTGCCTATCTATCTGTCTTATTGCGAGTCAGTTTGTCTTTCAGCACGTCCCCGTGTTATTTTGTACCTCAGTCTTTATGCCTGTCAGACACTGAAGAAGTACAATGTAATTTGCTTGCCTTTGCCATTGACTACTCACCCTAATAATGGATGCAATGTTCAGGTCCCTGGTCGATGTGACTCATTCACATGATCTATCTATCTGCTGTTTTGAACATCATCTCCCTTTGTATTCCTACTATGGTGGTAGTATTGAATCTACCCTTTGTGCCTCAGAATTGGCTTTACATTTGTGGTGTCATTAAGTGCCTTTTGTTGGCAGATAATTTGGTTGTTCATTATGTGGGCTAGTTTTATGAGCTGTCCCCTGGCTTGTGCAATAGACATGCTTGTGATACATGCAGATAATTATCCAGCAGCTATCATCTCTCAGATGGTCAATAATAATATGACATTAGGCTGATGGAGTGGAGGTATATACTGTGTTATTGCAACCCTGTAGGGATTTACATCAGGCCATGTACTGTACCTCTGTTGTGCTTCATGAGTTGGAGGAAAGGGAGGGGAGGGGGTTGTGTAATACGATTTCTGTTGTTGGAAGAGGAAGGAGAGGTCTATGGCCATGGCCATGGGGATGGACATAAAACCACATACCTATGCTATTCATGAAGGAGGGAAACAAGATGTGGAGAATAAAAAAGGTGATGATCGGAAATGGAAATGTAATGAATTTCTGGAGCCCTCGAGACACACACAATACCATATGTACTTTTGGTTCCTATGTTATACACTCAAAGGATAAAGAGTGATGGCCATGCCAAGAGGCAAGAAGAAGCTTTACTCTCATTTCTGTACTATAGTGCTGTTTTGTGTGTGTGTTCTGCTTTGTTAAGAGGGCGATATATAACTGATGAACTGGATGGAGTCAGAGGAAGTGTATGAGAGAGAAGATGTAAGAGGAAAGAATTGCAAGGAAGTTGAGAAGAATGATACTTACATTACGTACATGAAGTTAACAATGAACAGTAATAGAAACATTCCACAGCAATCTCTCTCCATATGGACTTGTTCATGCATGATGCATTTCAATGTCTGATGATTACACAGTTTCAAGGAAAACTTTATCCTGTGTAGCCTTACAAGATGCTCACAATACAAAAGTCAAGACTCTACTCACAGATTCCTTACTGATAAACATATTTCATACTCTGAAGAGGTGTAGGTTCACATTTTGAGGGAATATATTTGGCCTACTGTATTACCTGTCTGTGCTCTTTGTTCCTAACTAGTTTCAGAAACTTAGAAAACTGTTACTAATTTCAAATGAGGGCAAATGAGTGGAACTGGAAAATTGTTATATGACTGTTATGCATGCTTCATACACATACACAAACACACATACAAATAGAAAATGACACAATCCGTTGTGCACAGATGGTAAAATGCACACATACACACATTATATATCGGCATACACATGCTTATCGGACACATATTGCACATATGGCTCTCTTATATTCAGCAGATTTTCCATGACCGTGTATTGGCTTCGGGGGATGTTAGTCTAGTAGACAGTTGCTATATCTGTGAAGTTATAGAAGATGCTGTGAATGAGCTCCAAGAGATCTCCAGATACACATATAAATCCACCAGAGTGTTGTTAGTGTGCAAGGGAGAGAAAGTAGTAATGTTCATTTCTTTTCAGTGTCTTTGTACTTGTACAGCTTCAAATTCCTGGATATTGAAGTATTAATATTGGGTGTTTGTTAGACTGTGTCGTCTTTGCTCTTTCTATCTTTTTTTCTCTCTCTGCTATACTATTTTGTATTTATGTTGTGCCCTAGTTTTAGTCAGTCACTTCAGTTAATCAATAAGCTAGGATGGGTTACTTCCTCTGGAAGAACATATTCTGCAATGAATGTTTGTGTGTGTTGTTTATGTGTATTGTTGTGTCTTGTGCTAAATGTGCTCAAGACAATATTGCAATACTCTACTGTAATACAGGTGCCCTGTTTCCATGTTTGGGGGCACATACCTGTTTTAAGTTTATACATTTTTATTGTAGCATCATTGTGGGGCTTGAGGCAAAAATACCATTAATATATCATCATAATAGAGCCTGTGCAGAAAAAAAATCCCAAGAAAGCCTTCAAGAAACTTAATACTCAATACAATTTTGAATGTCTCACTTGCCAAATAATGCTAACAACCCCAGTCATTCAAACAATGTTTTCATTTATTCATTTATTCATTATGCTTGCTTATTTCTTTCTTACTTCTTGCTTGCTTATTTTCCTTCGAAGGTCATGGGGACAGGACAGATTTATGGGCTTCTTTTTGCATGCAGGTAAAAAAATAAAAATAAAATAATAATAATAATAATAATAATAATAGTAATGTGATTCTAATTTCATGGACACTTTCATTTGAATCAGACTATTACATGATTCTTCAAAACAGCAGATCATTTCTTGACCAAATTCGGCTTATAATCAGAAACGTCTTTTCATTAACAAAGTAGCATTAAAAAAAAAAGGGGGTTGACTGAGCGGCTTCAATGCTGGGTTGTTGCCTTTAGCATTTTCGACTTTCTTGTTTGAAATATATGAGCATTCATCAGCATGTGAGTGTCACTAAACTGCTTGTTACATGATTAGAACGGCTCTGAAGCCTCATAATTCTCCACACTAATAAAGACAAGATGTGACACCACGCCTCATGTCAGCGTCAGTATATCATCCTAACACTCTGAAGCACTGCACACACATCATTCTCTGTGCAAAAACACACACACACCCTCTCCACAATTGTCACTTCACTGCTTCGCTATTACATTTACAGTATGTGCTTCATACCATCTCATTTTTCATAGAGAACTACATACTGCGTCTGTAATCATTTGTGACACAATAGCTTGGTTGGGTAAAGGCGAACACAAATCGCACAAATATTTTTTCCTTTTCAATTTCATTTTCCTTCATTTTCTATTTATTGTTGAAATAATGGGCATATAAAATGAAGGCTTCACATGCGCGCACATTTCAATTTTTCATCAGTGTTGTTTGTATTGTCATTGCCATGGCTTCATTGTGCGTTCATTTAATATAATGCTAAACAATCAACTGTAATCTTGCATTAAACTAACACTTGAAAAAGCCACAGCCAGTGCACATACGACACACATATTGTGTATATAACAACACACACACACAGGCTTCACCCCAATTATCTAAGTCAGCTGTCCTTTATGTGATGATGGCTTAATAAAGACCCCCTTACACACACAAACACTACACACAGGCATTCAAACACTGAAGCAAGGAGACAGAGCAGCGGTATATCTATCTCAGTGACTCTTCATTATGGGTGATATGTCTACCATGCACTTTATATTTAATAGTGATAAATATAGCTGTGTCTTCATTGGTGTTTTAGAACATGGAGCATACATCAACAGGAAAAATTATGTTTATATATAGTCAGTTTATAGTCTTCATCCTGTCATCTGTGTTTCAGTTGTGTGATTGATGTCATTATTTAGAGGCTGATTCAGGCTTTGATTTAAGAGCTGTACAGCGGTACAGAGATCCTGCTTCTATTTTGAAGCCTTCTATGTTACAGTTTCTGATTTTGCAATAAGTTTAAGCAAAGCTGGTTTTTTTTCTGAAATAAAATAACTGAGTCTTATACTGAGGTTATACTGAGACTATGTGGCTGTCAGTTTCATGTCACACGTTGCATTCAATGTGCAATTACAATATTGTTGGAAAGTCAAAACATATTAAACATGTTTTATGGCACAGCAAAAAGGATAATGTGAATTAAGTTGGTTACTGCATGCAGCTGTTTGGCTGCTGACTCTTTAGTGATTTACATCAAATTTAAAACATGCAAAAACTCCAATATTGGCAAATGCTGAGCAGCACATCACGGAGGACATTATACACAAAGAGGATGATGCATGGGTTAATCATACCAACATGTACAGTAAGTACTATATTGTTTTCACCTCTGATTATGGCTAAAAATTCAGTGTGTTGGTCTGACCATTGCTGGTTTTCTATCATTATCTGACTGTAAAAAACTGTTACTGTACCACATTACATTTATTTTAATTTATTTATTTATAAGGACAACACACATTAATTAACATTTCTGTAAATGTGCTAGTGTTAGCCAGCTGGCTAATTTTCAGCTGCAGTCCTTTGGTTACCATGTGAGGCAGCTGGATTCGTGAGATCACGAGATCACGCAAGAATCCATTTTGTCAGGCTTTCAGTTATACGCTTGTGTCTGAACCATCAGTAGTTTATCCAATCACCTGCCAAGTATCTTCTGGAACTTCCTGCCCTTTTCCAAACAGTTTCCATGGACAACTTCTCAGATGGTTCTGTGTAAACTGACGGTACATATTTCCCTGATCCCTGCTCCCATTCACACATGACACCATGCAAGAAATGTTCCTGAACATTTCATGGATAGACTGTATTTGTGAAAGGAGCTTTAGAGTGCACCTGGCATATAACTCTATTGCAGAGTAGGACACTATATTTGCTTCACATAAAGTTTTAATTAGACACTAAGTGAACTTGTGCAGTGGTGGATTTTAATTGTTTTCAAGACAAGGTGCCATATGAAGGCATTTAAAATTATACTGAGCTCATTTGAGGGAAGAACTTTACTCCGAGTCACTGAATTACATTTTGAACCCTGTTAGACTTCATGGTATACATTTTTTTGTTGTGTCTCATTATGTCATCTATTTTTTCTACTCAGTGGGGGCCCTTCCTGCAGTCTCATCTGGCCTCAGTGGCAAAGTTTTTACAAAAAGAAGATAGTCAGGAAAGGCTAGGGCCTCGCATTGCTCAAAGATCTGAACAAACCACGGGAGACCATTCTCCCCCATGGTTTAATGCACCCACTGAACCAAAGTAACTGAAACGTTAAAATATGATACAAGCATACAGGATGCAAGCACGCACATAAAATGCTCACACAACAGTAATGTCTTGACATTTCAACCTACAGGTTAAAAATGCTGAATTATCTATAGAACAGCAGCATCATGGAAATGAACTGTTCCCACTGACAAAGGGATGTTAAAATGTATGTATTTAAAACAAACTCATGAGGTTGGTTCAAACACTGCTACATGACAGTTAATTAATGATACATCCAAAGAAATTAAGTGTATTTCAGTAAATTCTCCTCACGTTAACCAGCCCAACTCTTACCTACCCCTCTGACTGACATCATTACTTGCAGAAGCTTAGCTTAATACTGCTGACAAAGATGCACTTCCTCTGGCTGCATGGCTGCCTCTGTCGCCTCCATATCTGTCTCTTATCACCTCTCCATAGAAGGCATAATTGGTTCAGTAATAATAATTGGTTCAGTAATAATGGGCAATAAGAAGATGCTGATATTGTATGGCTGATAGGGCTGCTGCAATAACCCCAATATTGCAATACCGTGCTATAGACCAGCCAACTGGATGGCAAGCAACCTCCTCAACTGTGCTATGTTCACTTTCTTTTTTTTATGAGGCTAGGCCCTTCTTGTTTTATATTTCAGAGCATGTGTATTGAATGTTCAGCGGCTCCCCTGGTCTGGTCTGTTGCTGGCGGCACTGGAGGATCCCTCAGCTGGTGCGCAGTGCCCTGCGTGCTGAGCACCAGCTAACTTGACGCCCAGCCTTCATAACAGAGCCGGGCTCAGGGTGAGCTGACCAGGAGTCGGTGCTGATACTCAGTAGTTAAGAACACATCTGTATGAATATTATGTCTCTGTTATATGCTTAAATTCTCCCAGGTTCACAAGAGGACTTGGCTGTAGGCCAACGTTGTTTCCTGCCATGATTTAAATTGTTATCTGTGTTCGTCAGGTACTGTTGCTCCATTCCTTCCTTTGTTATTAGCTTGTTACTTCCTTTACTTCCTTCGTTATTAGCTTGTTACTTCCTTTCCTTCCTTTGTGTCCTTTGTTAAGAATGTGTTCTTCTTTTCTTGTGTCCTTCCTTCCTGTCTCTCCTTCCCCTCTTACAGTAGCAACCTTCTAGGCACCATGTCCCTGTAGATGTTTATCACCTCATTTCAGTTTACAAGAATGTCTCTCTCAATAGCAAGGAGGAGGAGATCAGAAAGCATCTCTTCCATGCATAGGCTTCTGAGTATTTTTTACCAGCTTGAGCTTGGAGAAGGACCTCTCCACCATTGCTGTTGACACTGGAATTGAGTTATCATTTCCACCAGTGTTGCAAAGATATCTTGTCCACTGTTGTCTCTCAGTGTTTTTAACATCCCCTTCATGGTGGATGTGTCTGGGAAGGAAGCATTAAAATCCTGAGCTCTGTTTTCAACCTCTCCTCCTCTTCTCCATAGAATTCATACAGTGTGTGAATGGTCTCAACAGAGTCAGGACCCATAGCATCTTTGCCAAACCAGTTGCTGGACTTCGTCAAACCATGGCGTGCATTGAGTAACTCACTAGACTGTGTCTACCCGCCTCCCCTAAATCTCCTGTGTAGGTCCTGGGAAAGAACATCAATGAATGAATAGTACATCTTCCCGCTATAGTAGTCTTCTACTGACTGGAAGGAGTGGCTCTCTGAGGCTGCAGTAGTACTGTCTATACTTTGCAGGCACCCTCCTCTGCCTTTGTTGTCCTTGGTGGACTGTGGGGATGCTGATCCCAGTGGCTTCTGCCTTTTCAGTGGCATTCTTAAACAGTGTTCCAAACTGTTCTTCTGTCCTCAGGTTGGACAAGGTGTCAAAAACAGTATATGCTGTGGACAGGTCAATACCCTGGTTCTGTAGAACATCAGAGGCAAGTGCAGTCACCTCAAAAACTGGAGTGGCTATCTCAAGGTAAAGCATAAACTCAAAGTCTATGGTTTTAAGGTACATTCTTGCATGCCCAGCAGCAATATCTGGAGGCTCTTGCTCTGTTATATCATTGAGGACCTTGGCCACAGCACTCATCACTTTGAGGAGGGCCTTCAGGGCTTTCTCTCTTCATGTCCAGCATGTGTCTGAGATCCTCTGCAGTTGAATTAAACATTCTCCAGGGTGCAGGGCCTCTTGGCATTTCACAAATACAGTGTGTCTTTGTAGAGGCAGTAAAAAAACATAAAGAGCTTCTCTACCAGGTTGAAAAAGGTAATGAAGTGGAGGCTTGATTTGAACTTTCAGCTAAGACCAGATATAAGCAGCGGGTGTGGCAATGCACATACAGATCCTTGTCATTGTGTTGCAGTATTCTTGATTGCCGTTCTTTGTATTGACCATTCATATTGGCAGCACCATCATAGCTTTGACCACACGTTTTGGATCTGTAGGCCATTGCTCTGTAGCAACTCAAGAACAGTTTTCTCCATCTCCTTAACCTGTTGTTCTTGACACATTACAGACCTGGAGGAAGCGCTCCTTGACATCCATTTCATACACATAATGCACAATAAAGGAGACCTACTCGCAATGAGTTACATCAGTGGTTTCGTCTATGAGTATCAAATATATTTATATTTCTTATCCATTTTCTTCTCTTTGACATTATCTAAATGTAGCCTGAGTACACTGTCGTACTGGCTAAACATCGTCACAAGTTCAAGGATGTTGCTCTGGTTTGAGCTTGTGGCAGACTCGTTGTCACCCCTGAAAGCTGTCCCCTGTCATGTGAAACATGAAATTATGTCAATTAATCTGGTCAAAATTTCTCTGTTTCTTTGTTTCTCTCGCTTTCTTATTGCCTTGCTTTGAACATCTGATCTGACATCTAAAGCTATTTGTAAAGCACTCTTTTTGTATGTGTTCCATTGCACCATGCTTGTTAAGTGGGCCTCTGAGTCTGCATGCTCTTGCATTTTTTCAAGCCCTTTTTTCCAGTTGATTACCCCAGCCACTCTCCAAGCGGTCTTGTTACTGTATTTTTTCATTAAGAAAAATCCAACAGCTGAAGCAGTACACAGTGTGCTTGTCCGGCAAATACTCCAACTACTCTAAATACCCCAATGGCTTATTTTCATACCACTTCCTTTGAAATGATCGGCCATCTGCATTTTTGGGACATCCAAGAACAGGTTGACATGGTCCTCTATCAACACACATTTTGACATAGCTGGCATTACATTTGAGATCAAAAGCTTGGTTGTTGGCAGGATCTGTAGGATGCTTTAAAGATGTAAGTTTTTATTAGATCTCTTCTACATTACTCATAGTTTCCTCAACCTCACCCTCCTCTATGGCTTCCTCAAACTCAACATTATCCACCGTTTCACTTCCTGTGGCCTCTTCCCAAGGGCACAGGTTTGGTTTTAACTTTGGTAGGGACATTTTTTGTCAGACAGCCAAAATAATTGTGTACGTGTATTTGCTCTCTCACTCTTTTCTCTTTCATAGGCACATGTACGCACACACATACACACATAAGGAGCCTAACTCTGCAAAATGTTTACTTTACTGAATATGAATTTGCTAACTTGCCTGAAACCAGACTTGTATCATGATGTTGTTTTCTCAGATTTTCATTTTATATTGTTGATAGACTACTTAACTATAAATCTGAGACCAAAATGAATATTTAAAAATAACATAGACTGTCACAATAAATGTTACACTAAAAAAAAAAAATAGAAACCTGGAGGTAATGTGGTAATTGCAGGTAACTAGCTGCTGTAAGATTTTCTAACCTCACCTGACATTCTGTCCTTTCAGTTTGTGGATTTGGGTGACACAACTCAAGAGTTTCATGACAGAGCCATAGTCATGCTCAAACTTATCTTTAAATCATCTCAAACACTTTGATTTGTGTTATTTTTCATTCAGCTCCTGAACTTATGGCTGGATCTTTCACTATGACATCAGAGCTCATCCAAGAGGCTGCGGTTCACCTGTCTGTGTGTCTCTGTGCTGCTCAGGCTGCTGCTGACAGGATTTCCATAATACAATGATGCCTGGTAGTCAAAAACAAATCAGTTGGACAAGCTATGGCTAATTTAGTTTATAAATAATGTTCATGTCTTAATGACATATATGCAATAATAACTCTGCTCTTGATCTACTCATGGAAAAGGGGTGAGATGGCATTAAATAGCAAATATTCCTCACACTAGGTGAATGTTTGGAATGACTACAGAACATTCTTATTAATTAAATTCAACTGTTACTGACACGTTGGTTCTTCTTTAAAAAGGACCAGATGTCTTAATTTGCATTTGGGAGGAATTTTTACCAACAGTAATAAAGTTGTTTAATTAAACAGAATGTCTGAGCAACAATCACAAATTAGCTAACAACACCTAATGCCTAAATTAAATATAATATCAGATGATCTTAGTTTTGTCCAGTCGTTTTTAATTCTGTGACATTTGGAACGTTTAAATTATAAATACTAACTACTTCAGATTCTCCACCTCACCGACTCCACTACTGCTGCTGCTGCCGGGCTGCTGCTAGTCAACAATATGTACAGCTTGAAGTTGAAGATTGCCAGATCATCAGGTTGAATATTTATCATAATAGCGCACTTTTTTGCAGAAAAGACACAAACCTGGCAACTCTGCAAAGATCTTACTGTTAACATTACATGGAGTCAAAGCGGCTCGATTGTTTGAGATTGGTAAAAATATCACTACACCCATGCCTGTTCCTCTCCAACACTGACAGTGATTTCTTGATCATCTACGGTTTATGTGTCAGGTATTGCATCTAAAGCCTCCTCCTCTCTCCGGTGTTGCATCTAAAGCCACCTCCTATATCTCAGGTTTGCTTATAAGGCCTCTACCTCTCTCAGGTGTGACATATTTGAAGTCTGAGTTATCTGTTCTCTCTTCATGACCCCCCGTGAGCTGTGTCCTTAATAAACTTTGAATTGAAAATTGTATTGAATATGCTGCTGCTGGTACTTGGTTTTAACCATGCATTAAGAGATATGCTACTCTTGGCTGCTTCCTGGCGCTCCTTCTCCTTCCTTTTCTGAGTTCTTTCTTTTTTGGCATTGCACAGCAGGCATGATTAAAATGAAACCTGTTTAATTACTTTGTAATGTTTCACAACCCAGATAACCTTCAGCTTCTTTTCCCATGCATCAGAATGCTAAATTGACTTACTACTTTATTAATTAATTATATAATGTATTATTATTATTATTATTATTATTATTATTATTTATTGTTTTATCAGCCTACTGTTGTTGTTCATCATATTATGCTATCTGCAAGTAAGCATTTCATTGCTCTGTGTACCTGTTCAAATAACAAATACAACTAGGGAGGAGGGAGGCCTGTCTGTAGGCTGTCACTGATGAAGATCTATGAGCATACCGTACAACAATCCAATAGAATGAAAAGTTATTAAGTTAGAAGCCTACAATCAAAATTATGCAGTTACTGTTTACATCCATTAGCCGGTATGCCTACCAGAAGATCCAAAATAAGAAAAAAATAACAAAATTAAAAAAAAAACAAATAAAACAGTAGTTTAATAACAGTCAAAATGAAAAAAAAAATCTCCTTCGTCTCCCACCGTACACAAAACCCCTCCCACAGCCCATGTTGAGCTAAACACCTCAAGACTGTCCACTGTCCTATAAAATGCATGCTCAACCCTAAGGCGGGCTGCCACCAGTCCTTGCAAAACGTGCACTGGGTCTACAGAGCTCACACCCCGGATTTTATTTTTTCAAGATTTCCAGATTAGCCAGTTTAGCCAACCCTGACATAAAATTCTTAAGAATATGAACATCTTTCTTCTTGGCAGAGTATGTTGGACCAAAAACAAATAAAACAAAAGAAAAACACTCCCCCAACCCCAGAAACCATGGCTCTAATAATCTAAACAGTTCTACTAACACTGTAAAATGTGCTAACATTTCATTCTGTGAACAAAAAAGACATCCCACCACGTGAGTAGGATCCAAGTGTGCTATATGTCTGTTTGTGTCTATCGCCCCATGCACTATCATCCACTGGAGGTCAGCTGTCCACTTTTCAGTGGTCAGCTTATACAGGGACCGCCAGCAGCCTTTCGGGGATTTATCTGGGCCAAAAAACTTGGACCTCCTCGACACTTTCATTCCTACCAAGGACCGTAAGTGACACACTTTAATACAGACATGGTATGCTGCTTTTTTCCCCATCTCCTCAAACTCCCCAAGCTGCAGGGTTGTAAACTGCCACTCCCCAACAGCCGGAGCAACAGTCAGAGATGGGAAACCATACTCCCCTCCATCATCCCACTGGTAATAATAACTGATAATGTACAGTTTTCAGCAAACACTCTCATGGGTTCTGGTAGAGAAGCATGAACCTCCTCCACAATTCTGGTCAGCAACCTGGAAGACCTGATGTTAGCCTCCTTCCTCTACTGGCAGGTATCATGCAGCAGCACATATGACCTGACCAGAAAAAATTCACCAGTAGTTTCTGATTTTCTTCCAGTAGTCCCCTTGGTGGAGGTAAAACAACCAGTCTGTGCCAAAGTGTTGAGGCAACGAAGTTGAAGATGACAAGTGGGGTAACATCCATTTACATTTGGACAATTTAGCACACACTTTCTCCACTACACCCTCACAGCTCTGCTTCTGATAAGCCCTGGGTGCCTATGTAAACCCGTAACACCCTCAAACCTTTCCTCCCCCACTCAAGACCTTCAGGCAGACTGGGGACTACACTCTCTCCACTGCCCCACCTGTAAGGCCTCACACTTACCCCAGTTCACCTTAGTAGATGCCTTTTCATACAGCCTAAGGCTATTCACCAAAGCCTGTACATCCCCCTGATCAGTGATGAAAATATTTATATCATCAGCATATGGTGATACTATCAAGGGAAAGCTCTGATGCAACCTTAGTAGGAAAAACCCTTTGAACCTGTTTCTTAACCTGCTTAGGAAAGGGTCTATAGCCAAACTGTACAGTTGTCCTGAAAGAGGGCAGACCTGTCTTATCCCCTTTTGTACTGAGCCCCCCTCCCACCTTGCCCATACAGGTTGCCCCACTGTACAATAAGCCCAGCCATGAACCTTTCCCCAAAACGAAAAGCCTTAAGAACAAAACAAATATCCATGGTCCACTCTGTCAAACGCCTTTTCTTGATCCAGTGATAAAATACCAAGATCCATATCTTGGTATTCATCACAGTCTTCTGCCCCAAAGAGCACGTTATAAAAATCAGCGGCATGTTTCTTCATTTCCCCTGGGTCTGCAGTCACACTGCATCCAGGAAGCTTAAGGCAGGTCATGTGTTTCCTTCTTGCCACATTTTTTTCCAAATTGAAAAAGAAGGAACTTGGAGCATCTATATCCTTAATACTAAGGAAACGGGATCTCACCAGCTCCCCTTCCCCCTCTCCTGCAAGAATTCATCAAGCTCCTGTCTCTTCCTGTCCAATGTATTGTCACTGCCAGGGCTGGTATTAGTTCCCAATCCACGCTCAATGTTCTTTATGTCATCTTCTTGCTGCTGGACTACTGCTTTGACCTTGGCTGTAGAAAAAGATGTGTACTGCTGGCAGAAAACTCTTTCCCACCTCCCACCACTGGCTTAAGGACCTTTCTACTTTGCCATTTTATCAAGGGATCAAAACTCAAAAAAGCATTGTCTTGGAGTAGTTAAGTGTTGAGATACCAGTAGCATTGTATTCTCTTACCAAGAGAGATGCATACATTTATTGTAGTAAGATGGTGATCAGTGAAACCTACTGGACTAATTGAACTACTAATCAATCTTGACCTAATAATCTGAGAAGTATAAATCCTATCTAACCTGGCTGCATTAATTGTATTACCAGTCACTCTAACCCAAGTATATTGCGTAACAGTAGGATGTTTGACCCTCCATACATGTATTAAACTTCCCCAATGTTCTGGATGATTGTGGGTGTGGCTCCTCATTCATCCTATCCAGGGTAAACTGAAGTGTACAGTTCCAGTCCCTACCCATACAATCTAAGTTAAGTAGCACCAACTCCTTCCTTAATTTCCTAAAAAATAATCTCTCAGAGCCCTAATAAGGAGCATATACATTAATAAAGTAAAAAATCAAACCCCTCTATCTCTACTCTTACCAGCAACGCCCGTCCTTTCACTAGCTCAATAGAAGAAAGAATGTTTACATTAAAGCTAGCAGCAAAAAGTATAGCTACAACCCTACTGAAGTTGGTTGCATGACTTAGGATGTGTGAACCCTCCCACCATAAGCCCCAGTCTATTTCACTATCTTGATCACTGTGTGTTTCCTGAAGTAAAATTACATCCAACTTTTTTCTGTTGGACAACCTCCGTAACCAGAGCTTTTTCAGCCTATCTCTCCCACCATTTATATTTAAAGAACCAACCCTTAGCCCCTGCATTAGATTGGAAATGAAGGAGAAGAAAAAAGAAAACAGTAAAACAGGCAAAAGAGGAAAACACCTTGTGATGCATGATCATTTTTCTACTCGGCCTTCTTCACCCTTTTTCCTTGACTTGTTTTTACAGCCTTCCTCAATGGAGTTACATGTTTTTTGGAATCTTTTCTTTTCATCCAATACCTCAAATCTAACAAGTTTTTGCAGAATGGTGACGGATCTAATAAAATTGTTCAGCATCCTGAAAATACTCTGTCACCTTCACTGACTTGCCAAAAGTCTCATCCAAAAAAATCATTAATTTTCTCTAATGAGTACAGATCGCCTTTCCTAACAATATCAACAAAGATACAGGCACAGGGCCCTCTAAAACTGCAAGACTAGTGGATGCCACCACACCATCACCCACAGGTACAGCCCTGATTTCACACTGCTCATCCCCATCTTTGTCTGTGATGCTGAGGATGGAGAGGTGCACTTCCCCTCTACCACTGGAGGAGTGTGCGACTCCTCCGGCTATGACGGGACTTTTTCAGCGCGCTTCTTGGCCCCTTCCCCCCTGCTACTCCCAGAGCCAGCTGCATTACCAGCTACAGCACTGCCCTCTGTTTATTGCCTATGTGGACAAATTTACGTAGATCTTGCTCTAACGGCTCATTTGGGATAAAAGGTGGAATTCCTGAAACTGTGATCTTTATAGAAGAGACCGCTAAAGGCGAAACCTGTACATAGAGATTGCGAATAATTACACCATTCTCAATCAACTGAGTTACGTACCTTCAGAAGTACCATGACTGCTTTATTCATGTGTGGACCATAACAAATATTATCATTTCCTACACTCTCACCCACAGCCAAAAATACCTCCTCCATCGCTACACCTGAGTCAGGTACTAACCTAACCCTGTGTCAGATGGACAAAGGTGGCATCGGTGCATGCCATCCTCGCTGAAATCCAACTGCTTACTGCACTATAAACCAACCAATACACGAAAAAATACACTTACCTGATCATGCAGAAACAAAAGATGAAGGAAAGGTGAAACTATACCAAGAATAGGAATAGAAACAAATTAGAAATCCACACTACATGCACTCATCACCACTCACGCTCACCCACAACTCCCAGCATAGAGAGAGAGAGAGAGGGCATCAATGCTAACGATAGGTAGTTGGCACACTTCAAGCTGCTAAATAGTTCAAGCACAGATGGACCTTACTTGCCAAATAGTGTCAAGCAATTCCTAAAGTGCATCAATATCAATATAAAATGAAAATGAGCAGTATATTTGTACTTTCTTTGGCCACATACCTGATGTCTGCCTCAAAGTAACTCATCACACTGACTGACTCATGCTGACTGTTGAGTGCCTATGCACACATATGCTTGTAATTTTGTGTGTGTGCATTCTTTTCACCATAGAAAGGTTTGGTGCCACACACTGTGACAGGAAACCAGGAGGGAGGGAGGGAGGGTAGAAGGCATCGCCTGGGAGCACCAATCTCCCAACCTGATATTTTGATTCAATCGATATATCTGTTTGGCAGGGCGGGCTGTGCGCAAACAGGAATTTATTTATCTATTAAAAAAAAAAAAAAAAACACAAAAAAAGGGTATTTTCTTTAAAGGAGGCCAAACAGCAGGTGCTCAAGCCCCCTTTGAGGTCTGTCTATATACGTGCCTGTGTGTGCATCCCAAGCTACTGCATCTAAATGAAAGCATATGAGCATCATGGAAAGATAAGAGTTTAACCACACTGATTTGTAAAGCTCTCGTTTTATGGCAGAGGTTTAAATCAGCACAAATCTCTCTGACAAGAATGAAAGCCACGAGTGCAATTTATTGCAAACAGGATTTAATTTACTCATGCATCAAATTGACTCCTGATCCTGGGACACACAGCTTTCTGAATAAAGCAGTGTCTGCTCTTAATTAAGCCAACATGAGGCAAATAAAATAAATCTGTAAAAATATATATTCAGATTGAACAACATTGTCTTAGGCCATCCTTATCCAGACAGAATAATTAAAACCACTTCAATTTGACAGTTTTCTGCCCCCTTCTCCCTTACTCTTTATCCCCTGCGTTTGTCCCTATCTTTTTCGGCATGCAGACTAACACAATTAGCCCAAATCCAGAAGGTGGTGGGCTTAGCAGCTGGATAGATAGAGATACAGAATTTCAACTGGAAGACAGGTTTGTCTTTTTTCTACCAGCTTACAAATACAGACAAATACCACATTTCCACACACCAAATAGAGCATTTAGTTTTTGAGAAGACATTTTGGAGATTTGTTTTACAATAGTCTTATAAAATGTGTGTATATACTTACTTGAGTCTGTTGTTTAGAAAAATATGCCACTTTCAGCTGTCAGTGTATCCATCATCAGCCTGTGAAAAGTATAGATACATGTACTACTATTAAAACATAAGTATATATAAGTGGGTGGAATGTGGTGGCTTTCACAATGGAGATATAGTGAACACTGTGAGGAAGCTTAGCCAGAGTAGCTAGGAAGGTTAAAATTAAATGAAGAACAAACCATCGAATCAAAATGTAGCTTAATCTGGTTTAATTCAACTCAACATCCTCTTGCTTTTCTGCTCTCTCCTCTCAAACCAACAACTCTCCCCTTAAAAAGGCCCTCCAATCCGTCTAGGCAGAACCATATTTTTTCTCATGGGTGTCCTTTCTCTTATATCAACAATTGGTATATGACAATGTCACTTGTATTAGTTAACATTGTTTATACAGTTTACACACAATGTTCCTCACCATAAGCAAAACAAACAAAAAACAAAAAACACAAAAAACAAAACAAAACTGTACAATTAAAACAATTAATAAACAAAACATTTAACTACATACAATAAATCCCACCATACTTGGTCCAACCCATGACATCATTAGTGATGTCAACAAGAGCTTAAAAGCAGGAAGTGAATGGGTGACTCCCACTTTTCCCTCCTGGCAGGCATGGTGTGTGTGGTAAGTAACAAAACACTTGTCTGTCTTGATTAAAACAGAACTGTGGATGTACATGTAACAAAACTATGCTGAAAACATACAAACCCAGGATAGTATGTGAAAGCAATGCTAGATAGATATGTTATATCTATATAAATAGATATGTTACACTGGCTAAACAAACAAATGACAAACAAGGTAAGAAATACAGCTAAGTGTAACAGAGACATATGGTGTGGTCTTACCCACTTTGTCACATACACAAATAAGGAAATAAGGAGGTCTAAACTAATTTTGGATATGGTTTATATAGCTAATGACCAGACATCAGCGTTCTGTTTGGTGAATTGTGATATGACAATACATTTTCCTTATGAAGGAGCCGATGTGTTATCCATCGTGTGGTGGTTAGTGAGCCTGTTGGCTTGACTTACATCGAAACATCTTGGTTTGATGCATGTGCTTTGGTCCATGCTGGAGTGTGCGCTGTTTGCTTACTGAACAGTTGGATAGGAGGCCTGAACCAGCAAACAGATTGTGAACACTGATGAACAGCATGCTTGCCTTGAACCTGCAGAGGCCGACGTCGCAAGGTGTGTGTTTTTTAGTGCCACGGACACGTGTGTGTGTATGTATGTGTATATGAGAGAGTATGTGTGTCATAGCAGATGGTGGTGGCACAGCAGAAGGGAAAACTGTCATAATTGTGGGCTTAGTCTCTGCACCAGTGTATCTGCTAACCTGTGTGTGTGGGTGTGTGTCCCAAAAACAAACAAACAAACAAACAAAAAAAAAAAAACAGTGAAATGTATGAGCTGGCAGATTAAGTGATAAGATAATTGAACGTCTACCCTTGATAAATAAAATAAAATCACCACACCATCACCTCTAAGCAATGACTGTCCCAGGAACTGATGATGATGACCAAGTTTTATTTTTGGGGCTTTAAATTCACTAAAATAAAATAACAATAAACATGGCTCCCTTAGGGGTCATATCACATTATCATTAGGTCAGATGGATGACATATGATTTTGTGTGTATATGTTGACAGTACAAATGGATGGGATATGCACATGAACCATGGATAACAACACACCTGCAACCACACAAAGTTCTGCACACACATGAATACACACTGAGATGCCAGGCATGACACTGAGATAATGATCTAATGAGGCACAGTGAGAAAAACTGATTATGAGAATCCACTGTGGATATTTCCTTTCTTCAGCCTTGTGAGTAACTTCATTAGACTCCTGTTGAGGAGATAAGATATTCAGATTCAACTCTGGACAGATAAGAACAATGAGCTATTTTACATGGATCCAATACCGCATCAGCATCCCTGTGTAGAAACAGGAGAAACACACTAGAAATGAGGATAATACATTATTAATGACTCCAATAAATGGGAGAGATTTGAGATTAAAATTGCTCTTCATTGTGTTCTATTTGTAGTCGGGGTCATTTAAAGAAATACAGGTACAGCTTGGGATGGCGGGGGGAAGTGCGCTATGAGTGCAACACTGCAAAGAGTGGCAACCAAAGTGAGGTATTACAGTAAAATAGAGGCGGAGTGAAGTGGAGTTGGGGAATGGATAGTGAGATAAAGTGAGGTGTGGACAGAGGGAGGGAGGGATGGAAAGCTAAAGAAAGGATTAGCCATGCGGCGAAACGGAGAGGTTGAATAGGTAATGAAGGAGACAGGCCAGTAATGCATGAGAATAGGATAGAGGGGCTTAGCAGGAGTCGTGCAGTGCATTGATTACCTCTATCTGTCATTAGCTATAGTCCCTATACCTAGAGGGTTTGAGGGGAGGGAGGGTTAGGGTAGAGGAAGAGAGGAGACAGAGGAAGGTGAAAGAAAGTGAGCACTGATGTTTGAGTGCTCAAAGCAAAAACAAAAACAAGAGGGGCAATAAACACGAGCTGTAATATGCACAACAACTCAACATAAGTCCGTATGTATGCTCGAGACCCCATGCTGATGAGTGTGCGTTTGATGTTTCTGTGTTTACAAGCCCTCATGCAACATGTATCCCCGCCTTCTCTGTGGATTACATAAGGTGTAGGGACAATTTAATGCTTATCATTTTAATTTTATTGGGACCATAAAACATAGTGTCATATAGTAACACACTTTAGCCATAAAGGGAGTAGATGTGCTTGCTGCTCTGCCACACCTGCTTTGTTGGTTGGAAAATGGACCAATGAACTCCACTGCTTTACACAAGTGAATCATCCCAGACATGTCAAGGTCTCAGCCAGACTACTTATGATCGTGAATAGAGGCAGGCATGCATGAATAATTTTTTTCTCTGTGAAAAAAAAGTGCAAGACCATGTTGTTGTACTGTATGGATTATACTGCAATAACAGTTCTCGATTCAGCTGTTATTTATATCACCTATCTTGTTTTTTATTTAGTTATTTAAATGAACTGTGAAAATGGTTAAAAACACCCCCAAATGAGCTTCTCATCTATCAAACACAGTAAAAAAGAAGATTAAGTCTGTATTGTCTCTGGGGGGAAATTTGTTGTGCAGTCAGTGTAAAACTGACTTGGTTTGCTTGATATATTTAACATAGTTTTACACAAGAGGGCATTCATTTCAAATGCATCAAGAACAGATGATTTAATTCACTTACATTTTGCCTGTACACAAATGTCAAATGAGGGTGAGAGAACTGAGAGGGTGTCTTATTTATGCTTGGAGCATACAATATTTGTAAATGCACATTATAGAGGCTTTGTTTGCCTCCCTTTAATTAAAACCATAATTTAGGAGTAAGACACAAACAATTGAATTGTGCAAAACATTGTTAGCTAGATCTCACTGCATTAATGATAGTAATACCCATGGGAAAGCTGTTAAACAATGCATACATACTGTAACGCAGACTGAACTGAGACATTTGCATCAGAGCCTGGTGTGACTGAGCTCACTAATTCAAATAATCGTTTGAGCATTGGTGTTACTGTGTTGTTGAAAGTTTCAAAAGAGAAAAAAACAAAAAAAAAAAACAACCTGTAGACATACCCTCTTATAGCAATGAGTGGGTGCTGGGTTGTTTTCTGCTCTGACTCTTCTAGAGAGCCAGTTTAATCTCCCAGCATGCTCTAATGGCCCAGTGGGGGTCCTACATTTTGCTGAGAGAGGTGGCCAGCAAGCTGCCTGTTGCCCAGCGACTTAGAAACTGCTTGAAGTGTTTGACTATTTGTGCTTGTGTGACGGTGATGTGTGTTTGGTGAATCATGAGTGTCAGGACAAAATTAAACCACACAGACAGGGCTAATGAAGACTTCAAAGGGACCTGAGCTGATGCAGGGCACTGACACACACACACACACACACACACACACACACACGGAGATGCACATGCAGACTGTCTTGAATCATATACAATCCCACAGCTTGGAAAGTATGTTGAATTAATTCTCAGAGGGGGGTCTTTTTGCAAGGATGTTGTTTTGCTGCAGTAAATGAATTACCAGAAAGCGTAGCCCTCTAGCCAACTGTCACAGAGAGAGGTGGGGGACAGAGGAGACGCAACATCATTTAATATAATACATCCATGAGCATGCTACCTGCATGCTACAGCTAAGTGGTGCGCTGCCAAAACATTCCAAACATTCAAGCACTAGAATTATTATTCTGCACGTCGGAGTAAGTGGATTACCGGTAATGCAGTAATAAAAATTTAACAGAGCAAACAGAAGCAGATCAGAAAACATGGAGGCTTCGTACTAAAATATGAGCAAATATACTTATCAAACAGAGGGAATTGGAAATAAAGACCCCTCTCTAATATAACCATGCTTCCAATAAAGGCCTGGTAACCCTCTGCACTTGAGGTAAATAAAGGCCCCTGCCACTATTTGAGGAAATGACGGTAGCTAAACAGCAAAGCCAGCATGCGCACAGACGGCCACTAAGCTCCCATCTAGCTAATTCTTTGCATGGAGGCATATCTGATCACATCCAGTGGTACCAGCCTATTAGTGTCATATGTATGTGTGGGTATGTGTTTGTGTGTGTATGTGGGGTGGGTTGCTGTGCTGTTATGAACAAAAACAACTCAGCATGGAATGCAAAACACTAATATTTCTTGATGTTTATGCTTGGGGTCAAACTGACCCAAATGTTATCCTTTAGTTGACAGTGTACACAGGACCATTATAAATATGTTGAACAGTGTTCAGACTACCTGATTTTATACAAGCAAAAATTATTAAAATACACCAAATTTCTATTGTCAATCAAGTTACCATCATCAACTGTGTCTACAATATCCAGATTAGCATGCCTTACTGTGTGATTCTTGCAAAGGACAAATACAATACTATACAGTTATTGTTATATGATGCACAAAACCCAAACAATGTCTAGTGTTATGAAGCTCAGTTGCTGCTAACACCTACTGTTAGCAGCAACTCATCCTTTATATCATAAAGTTGAGAGGCCATCTCTGTGCATATGCCATCTCTCTGGTATTTTTATTTATAAAGCCATTTTGGGCAAACTTGCACCCTATATTTGTCAACTAATCTCAGAGTTCATTTTGCAATAAGTAGCTTAGATCATAAGATGTATATTTGTTGTTGGTCCCTAATGCTAGTTTTTGTGGAGGAATTTCCCTTTTTACCTAAAGGTAATATGACATAGTGTTCCCCAGGTCATTTTCTGGTCATCTGCAATCCTGGGAGCAGTAGGTCATGACCTGTCTCTTTCGGAGTGGTTCATCTCTCTTCCTGCTGAGGTTGGCTGGGCCAAGCCGCTGCCCTGATAAGGCTGGCTGTCTCCTTTGGTAGCCAGGGTTGGTAGAGATATGCTGTGCTTTGTGCAGACGGTCAGACTGGTCTCCTCTTACTATGCATTGCATGTGACCTGTATACAGACTACGTGACTTCAGTAAACTTTAGTCAGCATAGTGTCTTGTTTATAATCCAATACCCAATAGATGAGTAAAGAATAACTATTTGAATAATTATAGAATAATTATTTCGACACATAGTAAGGGTAAGGGTATGGTGAAGGGTTTAAATATTCCATGTCCAGAAGTAGACCGGCAGAATTGAATAGCATTGCACAGTGGTTTCTCTTGTACTGTTAATTCTGTTCTCCTCAGTCGAGCTTCAATAAATGTTCCTGCGAAAGATATTTTGTCTGTTTGAATGATTTTGTACCATATTGTCTATGACGTTTTATGCTGCCCTCTTAGCCAGCTCTCCCTTCAAAAAGGGGTCTCTGAGTGGACTTCCTTGGTTAAATAAAGGCTTACAAAATAAGTCATTTAGCAAGCAAACACGTTGTATTACTAGCTAAATAATGTTAAAAACGTTAAGTTGTAGAAACAACAACAACAAACTATTCTCTTGCTGTTGATAGTTTTGGTTGTTTCTATTGGTTTGCTTTTGTAGAAAGTTTAAAGCCCCATGGACACACATACATACACACTAATATCTGTGGGTGCCAGTATTAGTAAGATGAATTCACAGACAGAAAGTTGTCGTTCAGAGTTTTATTGCAATATCCAGAGTACACATTTGCAAATGCAGATCTTCCAGTTTGCTAGACTGAAAGAGATAAAGTATACAATTCAAAAATCGTGTTTGTACATGCAGGCATCTCATCACTGAACATCCCATATTCGTCATCCTAACAGGTGTCTTTTAATTAATGCACAATGTTCCTTCTATTCATTAATAACCTTATCTATATTTCTTCCTTAGAGAGTTTTTCCTCCTCTGTCTCTGTTTTTTTTTTTTTTTTGAGAAGTAGTAGTTGAAGGCCGAATCTTACAGCTCGCTTTTGTTAACTTATCAATACCTGTTGGAACATGTTCACACAAAAGGCAGAAGAAGACAGACTATTATATTGTTCACTTAGCTGTAAGACAGTATAACATAATCTAAAGATAATAAACATAAGAGTGTAAGCTTCATTTCAGTAGCATTCATTTGCAGGGCTGTGTTGACTATACACAGTTTTATGTACCAATTCAACTAAGTGACCCTTTGAGCCATTAAAAACTTCAAGGTTGCTGATTTGATATTTCAAATTGGTTGTTCTCTAACTTCTTGCTCCTGAACATTGATACATTTGTGTCATAATTGATTCCTTCTTGCCATTTGAGTTTCATAATCACGGTCACATAAGCTCAAGATTGCCTATTACCACCTCTGCGACATTTTTCTGAATACTGAAATTCTGATACATGAATTCAATTCCTTCAGACTTGAATATTCTAATTGTGTCCTCTCCATTCAAATTTAGTTATTCACCAAAAACCTGCTACTTGTTCTGAACACTGTTACAAGAATTCTAACTACAGGGATTAAAGCAAGAAAAGATTTGTGAGCCTGAAAAGTTGTCCAGGAAGAAATGTACACAATGTATTGAATTAAGTATTATATGAATTTAAAACTGGTCTATGCCTGAAGGCATGGTGCCTTAGAACTTTAACCCATATAACTAATACCAGAATATTTGAACCACTTTGCACTAACCATCATCTTCCTCCATTGGTTGCCCATACACACCAGCACATATACCCTGACCTACAAAGCTCTGCATAGAACAGTATTGCCCTTTCATCTCTCATTACACTCTATACTGTACACCTCACCATGCACAGGTTCTCTCAGTTACTTACCCATAATTTGAGAATATTTCCCTCCAATCCTTATCATGTCTTCCTGCCCTTATTAGAACAGATTGCTCATTGGCGACCTTTATAGCAAGACTTACCTATTATCACTTTGTATCTACGTCCACTGGCTCAACCTCTATTTATGTTTTAACCCTCAGTCTTTCACGTTTTCACTCTATTGTTTGAATGATCACTGCTGGTAATAATTTTGCATTGTAACAACTTTGACTTTAATTGATTTTAAGGTATTACTGATAACCTTTAAGGAATATTGGTAACTGTCTCCTGTGTACGTAACCTACTTTTAAGTACCTTAAATGAGCACAGCTTGAAGTCCTGTGGTGGGTTCATGCTGATGTCTATCTGCCTCCTTCTCTTTGTAGTCCACATTTTCTATCACCTCATCCACCCTTCACAATCTCTCTTTCTCTCTCTCCTTCCTTCTGTCTGTTTTTCATTCAGTCTCAAATTGTCAGGTTTGCTAAATGAGATTTAATCCTGGAGCTGTCAGACAGGCGACTGATACCGATCAATCTCCAGAAAGACGGGAAGCGTGAGTGGACAGAGGCTGGTTCCTTCTGAGAATCAACTGGAATGCTTATCCACAGCATCTCGTCTGGGTCCAAATGGATGCTTGAGACACAAAGCAAACACAAACGTGATACAGCTGAGTTAATATGTAGGAGAAACTAATTCTTACAGGCTTGTCAAGGATAGGACGGTTCGTCAAAAATTAGATTTCAACATTTTGATACTGTAATAGCCATTTGTAGACCCTTGAAACCAGGGAACTGTATTGCCATACTTTTAAGACATCACTTAGATAAATCCAATAAACCCGAGACTCTGGGAGAGCAGGAATGCATCCACACACACACACACACACACACAATATCATCAGCATCATAGTGATCTCAGTGATTAATGGCATAATTTACATACAGTGCTTAACATCTAGTAGTGATAAATAAACAAGGATACCAGACAAACATCATTTGACTTATTATGTGTATATAGTGTTTATGTGTCATTATACCACTGAGTAATGTGATTAATGTCATCACTTAGGACCAGATTCACCTCATGACTTAAGCCTTGCATAGTGTTGATTAAGATTAACTGCGGTGGAAAACGATGAGAAGAAAAATTGACATTTTTGTATGCTCACTGATATACCATGATGTTGATGATGATGGTGCAAAAATAAGCTGTTTTCTGAGAGACAAAAATAATGGGATTTTCCTATAAAAATAAATTCCTGTTGTCAGAAGTGTATAATATGCTCTTCTGAAGAATTAGCTGGTGAGGTAAAAAAGTCATTTTGTGTGTATGTGTGTGTGTGTGTGTGTGTGTGTGTGGGGGGGGGGGGGGGGTCATGGTGGATTGGCCCAAGAAAAGAGTCAATGGTCAATCCACCATGCAGATTCAGTCCATAACTTTATGCAGTCTTGAGCTCTCAGTGAGATTACACTCAAGAGGACTGATTAGTTATGTTGCCTTGGTCTCAACATGGCTCTGTTCAGTCAGTCAGTCAATTTTCTTAGGCACGCGCACACATATACTTATATGCATATACTTGCATGCAAACATACAGGGAAACACACATACACACATTTTCAATACAGATTTCCATTGTCACCTTATATCATATGCATGGCAGTTGCCAACGCATATCTGTGTGAAATACATTACTGAGCAGCCAACCTGGCAGTCAAACATACAGGGGAAGAGGTGATAAGATGTGTTTGCAGTGTGCAGGCTGTAAGTTGTTTGGTGCGTGCAGGAGTAAGTGAGCCATCGCATTTTGCATGTACTGAAATGTATTTAAAGATCGTCTCCAGACGTGATAAAATGTATAAACATACTCCGCTTGGAACAATAATTTGTCTCCAATTTAAAATCCTTAAAATGACATCTACTCCTGCCTCATTAAAAATTCCAGAATCTACTCATGGCGGCGCGCAGCAGTGCAGCGGCTTCTTTGGCTCCCAGTTACGGTGTAAAGAATGTTAGGGATACTTCTCTTAACATGAGTAAGTGTGCAGATAACATGACCAGTGCAATTAGGCCAAGAAGGTACAGCCCAAAAGAACTTCTGAACATTATCAACAACTCGCCTGCCTCACTTCAACCGGAGCTTAGAGCAGCACTCAGCAGACTGCAGCTCCTGAGGACACAAAGCCCTGCAGCAGCAGACTGGCGTAGCAGACTACAACGGCTCAGAGGCAAGAGGAAGTGATGTGCAGAGAAGCAGAAGAAGGGGCTGTTAGCCAAGCTAAAAGCTAACGCAACCAGGCTAGCCATTCCATCGCTCCTTCTGGTCAACTTTCACTCACTGGATAACAAAATAGATCTGATCTGATTGAGACTGAGTGTTCATCGGGAGATGAGGAACTGTTGTGTTTTTCTTCTGACAGAAACTTAGCGAAACAGCAATATGCTGGACTCGGCATTTCAACTTGATGGGTTGCTTGTCTTCCGTGCAGATTGGAATCAGCTGTTGGGGAAAACCCGTGGAGGTAGACTCTGCATATAATTATCTTTAATCATAAATGATTGGTTCCTTAGATTTGTGACGTAGAAAATCCTGCTTGACTGAATCCGTGTTTTTGAGACTGTCTTTGGTACACTGCAGTTTCAAAGTGGAAATGCTCAGTCCTAGTGTTGACTGCTTATTTTACTCCTGATATGTCTTGTAGCATATGAAAAACATCACATGGACAAAATTAAAAACTTGATTTTCATTGGAGGGGGTCGTTAACACTTTGAAAGATGTGCAGTATTTTGAGTCAGGATGTGATAAAGGCTGGATGGATTTGATCTTGGCTGCTAAAACAGATAATACCTCGGTAATGTTTTCCAGATGGAAAAAGGCAGTTTTAACCATTATTATTTAAACATTATGTTGAGAGGTGTTTGCGGCACTGGTTCTGAAAAGCATATATTTGGATTTGGATAAATTCAATATTAGATTTTACATACCCAATCATGCACATTTCAGTGATATCATCAGTGCTGACAGCTGTACAGTCCTCAGCATACATAACCATGGATCCTTGGTCCACAATAAATGGAAGGTAATTTGTATAAACAGAGAAGAGACCCAAGGCAGCTCCCTTGTGGCAGACTACAGCAAACATTTACAGAATCACAAAAGCAGCCATAAACTCCTTGAGTCCTATTAGATAACTAATATTGGATCCAAGAGTGTGCAGATGTTGAGAAATTCTAACTTGGGTACATTCATTCTATGATCAGTTACATCAAAAGATGAGCAACAGCCCCTACTATGGGTAGGGTGGACACAGATTGCAATGGCACAGTGGCCAAAATAAAACTGAATACTTATTTTTTAATGGAAACAATGTAGAGTTTTCATCTCAACACATTCCTGCTTGATCACATCAGTGCTAGAAGCTTTAATGATTAGGCAGCATAGTGCACTTAAAACTGATTTACTAAAGTTTGTAGAAACAGTTGTTGACTGAACTTAATTTTAAGTTTAGTTTTTTTTAGTTCAGTTGACTCACTGTGTTTAACATTATAGTCGTCACATTTTCATGTAGAGGGCTGCCCATGATGATAGCGGTGCTGAATGCGCGCAACTGAACCAATGACCCAAACACAACGTGACTTCAATTTGAAATGTCAGAAGGATAAAGATTTATAGAAGAATTTAGAGTAACATCAGACTCTGGCTCTATGAAGATCACTTTGTATAGATGGGCACACAGGCTGCCATGATGGACAAAAACAAAAAAATAAAATAAAATAAATCCAAAGCCATGAAAGGCAAATCATAACTAGAGTGCACACACAGACACACTGTGCTGTATTTAACTTAACTAACAAGTTTCAACATCAGTTTTATAGTTAAATTGACTGTGAGGATGATATGAAACACGTTTCCTGGCTGTGTTTACAAGACGCATGGACCGTTAAGCACTGGTGACAACTATGTTACAGTAATTTTATATGTATTTTCAGGAGCAAGGCTGTAGGAGCTTACAAAAACATTTTTTATATATTTTTATCACAAATTCCTCCCGCAGAAGGTGACTGCACCCTTTGTCTTCTTGTTTATAACGGCACTGAGGGCATGAAAAATGTTATTTATACAGCCTAATTAGTGCAATACACATGTGAAAACATCAATAATACTCTTAAATATTTTACAAAAATGGGAAGGACAACTAAAAGCAAGAATGAGCAGACAGCTACATAAGTGATTTGTGTATCAGAATATTTACAGAGTTCCACGACAGAACTGGAACACAGCTGGATCCTGTGTACATTCACTGTAATATACTTGGAAATTGCAGACACCGAGCAAGATGGGCATCCCATAGGAGTCATGTGTCTGGCTATCTGTAAATCCACTTGCCTTTTATACTTCAACTTTGGTTCATGAACTCCTGAGACAAAATCTTGACCTATGGCTTGATAAATGTTTGACTTTCTTCACCATCCACTTGTTTACTGAGACTCTTTGCCATTTCATGAGCAGATAGCAGTAGTAGTAGATTGTCTGCTTGTGAATTTGAAACAGTTTAAAATGGTTTTATTTGCCAAAATTGGAATTGGCAGAATTATGGGGCCGTTGTAAGGAAGTCATGGACTTTCAGCTCTAAACAACGAGCTGAACGATGTTCAGTACAAAAATCTAATTGATTTTCAGTAGAAGTAGTAGCCTTCTCAGTTTTACAGGGGGTCATTAAAAAAAAAAATAATGGAACTTTAATGTAGACTTCAGTTAACAAACACACGCAAGATTTAACGGTTTAAAAAAAACACTTTTGCATAACTGAACAGTCCACCCTAATTGTAACTGTATGCTTGCTTTCCTTGAACGATTTAATTCTTTTCCTTTGTCCTTCAATGTTCTGTTTATACAGTGTGAGTTCCTTTAGGCAATGGATTTAACTTTGTTCAGTCATCTAGGCCATTGCTGCTCATCCTAACCACACAGCTCTTTCTCTGTAATACTAAAATGCATCACTTATAGACTGCCTTGGAGTTTAGAAAAGCAATTCTGCTATTTTCAAGAACTTTTTAAAAAATAAAATTATTATTTAAATAATAATGTAACTGCTTATTACTCTATTCAGCCACAACACTATGGCACTGTAGTAATTCTGTGTAAGCAAAGAGACACAAAGAAATGTATAATCAATCAATCATGTAGGAGACCCGATGATACTACAAAGTAAGACTCACACTTACGGTAAACTTAATTTTGGATGTAATATTAGGGGATCACACGTTTATTTGTATTTCTTCAGTTATAGAAATGTAATTCCATAGCAGCTTCTCTTTATATAGGTATAAATTACACAGTGTGCCGGTTATGGACCACAATTAAGAAAACAACTTGTTAGAACACAAGATGCTGAAAGACAAACATGCATGGAAGGCACACATACTTTATATCCACCCCAATGGGACTATAAAAAGTCACTCTTGCAAACTAGCTATCGATTGGCCATTAGTTACAGAAACTAATGTGTACCTGAAGGTGCGAGTCTAATCTTTAATGTATACATCATGCATAGATTATCTGTTCATTAGAATGACAGAAGGTCTGGCAAGAACCCCAGAGGAGCAGCTCCTCTGTTCTCCATCTCTCCCCTCTCTCGATGTGTTGCCATGTAAATAGACTTTTGGTAGCCTTGCTAACCCATGACTGTTACATGTAATCAGTGAGAATAATTAGAAATAGGGAGACACTTTAATATCTCATTAATGGGAACGTTTCAATCTCTTTCCCAGGCAGAGAGAAAGAGAGAGAGGGAGGGAGGGAGAGAGAGAGAGAAACAACCCAGCAAGGGCGTTTGTTCTTATTAAAATGATTTCAGAGCAGCAATTAACCAGACTGGCGACACTATCACCATTCCCAACCAATCAAATGGCCACTATTCCAGGCCAATAAAATAATCTTTATTCGTGGTTACACAAGAGGGAGTTATTAAGCAGACTGGGAAATAATTACTGAGGATTCTGGGTAATTATGACCAGGATATGGTCCAAGCCTCTAGAATCATTAAAGGCCCAATCACTAACATTTTCAGCCATATAAATTAAAGCTATATTCCCATATAATTTAAGAGATTAAAACAGATTAAAAGGAAGTGCGATTTTTCTGTGTTTCTGAGCAGATTATAATCACAGGAATATAAGATTGTTTTCTCTGTTTTTACAAATATTACAACTGAAAACAATTTGGCTGTCAGTGGAAAATTATATCTTTCAGGGATCCACACATGCAGGTCAAAGGAACAACAGTAAAAAAAACAAACAAAAAAAAAACATTGAAAAGTTATTGTAGACAGCTGAAATGAATAAATGTTTTGTTTGAAGCGGGCACTATTGTTCTTGAGTTTGATTGTATTTTCAGACCAAATACACCATTACTAGTAATGTGATTTCTGCCTAATGTGTTTGTTTTGAGTGAAGATAAATTGTCTCCATAAGACGCTTATTCACCAGCCTGTGAATTAATGGTTCATGATAGCTCCCCAGCCCTATCACACATTTATCATATCAAATCTAATTTATTTGTATATCACTTTTGACAAGACAGGAAAGTTTTACAGAAAGGACAAACAATCCTATTATTGTTAAGCTGTCTTGTAGGGCCAATGGGCCTCATGCAAGAACATTTTTGTAGTTTGCTGATAAGAGTGTTCTAAGTTGGATTTAACAAATTCTCTTAACTGGCCAAACTTGTTGTAAATCACCTGTTTTAGCCTGATGAATGTCACCTGTTCATGAGTAGCTGCACGTTTGATCATCAACATTATCAATGCCCCTAAAATGACGATACACTATAATGCAGCCTGTTCCACTCTGTGGGCGATTTTCACTTACAAAAATGTTCCCAAAGAGTAAAAACATGAATTTCACATCGCAGAGCTTCAAGTCCTGCTTTCATATATCAGCAGACATTTATCAGTAGCTAAAGGAGGTGAAACAATTAGAAAATATAAATCCAGCTGCCAATGACGTCTCATCAGATCAGGGCTGTACTGTGACACAAAGGAAGAGGGAATGCTTTGACATGAAGTGCTAAAAAATGTACTTCTAAAGAAAAGCAATCAATGATGGGAGGTGGTCAAGGTGACAGTCACAGAGATATTAGAGGAGAGAATATCATAACCAACAGTAAGTGAGGTTACATTGTCAAGTGCAACAGAAGATGACACTGGACAGAGATCTGCAGAAAGAGTGCATGAAAGAAACTACTGAAATGCTGAAATGTACTGACAAGTTACTGCGCCAAAATATGCCAATAAAAATCATAAAGTCTAAAAAACTACTCACTAAATTGCCAAAAAGCAAGTGAACAGAATATTAATCTTGCATTAACTTGGTTTAAATTTAGGAATGCGCATTGGTATTGATTGTGCAAGATCACATGATCAAATCCAAATTGTTTCAAAATGGAGGAACATTTTTGGTTGCAGACGATATGCCAGTCCTTCCCATGGTTTGGGATAAAATGGTTAGGTTTAGGCACAAAAACCACTTGGTTAGGGTTAGGAAAAGATCTTGGTTTGGGTTAATGTGTCCTTTTTTTTGTTGCTGTGCATCATTAAAGAAGAGATTTACACTTATCTGTGAGTGCTGACGACTCCATTTGTTATTGTTGTGATTTTTTGGGCCAGCACCCATTACGCTCTAAAGATTGTGAGTTGAGCACGCTGTTAAAACAGTAAAATGCAGTAAAAATATCCCATATAGTGGCACTAAAAAGGCCGACAAGACGGTAAAAATGTACGGTAAAAATGGCCCATATAACAGCACTAAAATACCCGTTGCAATGGTAAAAAAATGTCCGGTTAGTGGTCTGCAAGAGGTCCGGCAATAAATTTTGAAAACCCATTGTGTACCAAGAGAACAAACTACTATCGGCATGGAAAACCAGTCTGGACCAACAGCCTGTGGACTACTGGCACAGAATCCTGTTCCCTGTCAATAGTCGGTAAATTATTGCAATGGTTCTGTAGCCGTAGCTGGTGCCTTAAATTTAATATTTTACTTTAGTAGATTTTGGTATCATATTTTCACTCCAAGTGCATTAAAACATGATAATTCTAAATCAAACAAGTGTTTCTCCCCTGGCAATGAAAGCAGAGATCTGTTCATGACTCGACAGGTCTGTACCACTAAATTTCGTTCTAATGCGACAAATTTTCTTAAATTACTCGTATGTGCCTCTTAAGAACCAATCTGTTCGTACAAGTGCTTCTTGCATGAGGCCCAATGTCTTTCTGTTGGTTAGTCAGTCAGTCCACCACTTTGGTTGCCTAAAACAAGGT
This sequence comes from Scomberomorus guttatus, assembly GCA_038419695.1. NCBI lineage: Eukaryota > Metazoa > Chordata > Actinopteri > Scombriformes > Scombridae > Scomberomorus > Scomberomorus guttatus. Next base: position 20,554,865 of record CM076451.1, read on the forward strand.
ACACAACCCCACATAGTCCAGCTGAATGAACATCTTCATGTACAAGTTAAAAACAAGCATGCATGCTGTTCTGTATGAATAAATGCATGCAGTTTAAATACGTAAATTCAAAAAAACTTTATTTATTAACTTTATTTATTATCACCTAATCTCCATTCAGTCCCCTGGGTTTCTGAATGGCAATTACTTGGTAAGTGTTATGGAAATTAATTAAAAAAAAACAAAAAACACTGATTACAATCTTTTGATGCTGTAGCATTACGGCATCATGCTGAGTCTTGATACTGCCACTATGACTGTTATTATGATTTTGAGAACTCACTGATCAATGTTAATGAGGCTTATTTAGGTTTATTCAACAATATGTTGGCTGTTTTTTATTTTGTTACAAACGGCTTTCTTCCCAGATTAGCTCATCATGTTTTGATTAGACTTTTTCTTCAGTATGTTCTCATGGAGAGGAGATCTGCTTGAACTGTCTATCTGCCCTAGCTTTATCTGCCTTTCCCTCTTTCTCAATCTCAAACTCCTGCTTCCAAGTTTTCTTATCATAAGCGGAGTGACCATGAGGGCAGAGGGGGCAACCACCCCAGGGCCCACACTCGGGGCCCCTCTGGGGACTTAGTGTGCAACCCAACTGGGCAATGCAGCAGGAGTAGAGCTTAACTCTCCTAACTTTTTCTATTTATTCTCTATGGTAGTTCTTATCACTACGGATATAATCCCCCCTCCGACCACAATGTGGGTTGCAATAACAAAGTGCCGCTGTCCGTATTTCCACTTGTTGACTCCGCGGGAAGTGAAGACTGCAGAAGCAGCAAGTCAAAGTTTATAACTAACTTCGCTGAAAACTTATGTTTGTGGTGAATGAAACTTGCAAGACGAAGTTCAGCCGTCTGAGGCTCATTAAAGCTATTTGCATTTGTGCATAATTAAGGCCAGACTATCTAACCTCACCTTGCTGTGTGTTTAGCGGGACATAAACATTGACAAAGACAAAGTGGTTGGCAGGGTTGCCACAATTAAGGACAGGAGGATGAAGTTTTAAAAAGGGACCGTGATATGTACAAAATTAATGTACCTGTTTGGATTATTTTGTTCTATGGAGGATGGTGGAATACACAAATGGACTACACTAAATTACAGCAGGCTGAGCAGGGACAACAACTGGTGAGTGAAACTTCCATAATTAGTCTTTATTAACTTAAATTTTGGTTATGAAGAAATCAGTCAGAATGTTAGATTAATCTGTTACTTAACTCCATGTTTACAGCATCTCAGCACCTGTCTGTGTTACTGCTTGTGGTGTTGTAGACTGTCTACTTTGTATTTGAATGAATAGTCCTTGTAAAGTGTTGTAGACCGCTGTGTCTATTTTATGTTCATGTTATTCCTGTGTAAGAAAGGCACTGCACTGAGACAGTGCACCTGGCCTGTCGCTGTCTATTGGTGGTGGTGCTGAACCGCTTGTCAATCGATGCACGTAGAGCAACGCATGCTGTCCTATTCACTGTATGTTTTCTTATACATAGGCTCACTTGGCTCAATGACTGACAATTTGTGCTTATGGATAGGGGAGGATATATCAGCTATTTTACAATTGTGAATTTTAAAATGACTTTATCCGAAGGGCTCCTCAAGAATGCTCCACCCCCTCTGTGCTGAGAGTCTAGCTCCGCCCCTGCTTCTTATCCATCTTTTTCCACCTTTTCCCTTTCTATTACCCTCACTCTCCATCTCTTTCGCCCAGTGTCTCTCCTTCTCTCCCTGGCTTTCCTCTCCCTTTCACTCAAGTATTCAGGTATAAACCAAACACCCTGATAACTGTAGTGGCTGAAATTGATGTGACATGTTTCAAATTTTCTCCAGCCCTTTAATACAGCATCTCCCCTCCCCATCCCCACCCTCTCTCTCTTTTCAATATCCCACTCTCCCACTCCTTCTCACTCTTTTTCAGGGAGGTGAGCGATTCTAAGGCTAGCAAAGTGATTCCATTCTGCAGGCTAGTTATTAAATTTGTTTGCAAATCTCTGCCCCTCTCACCACCCACCGCCCCTCTTCCTCCTCTCCTCCATCTCTTCATCCCTCCCTGCTCTTGGCCCTCCGCCACAGTCCCGACTGTCATCAACATTCAGACCCATAAAACCTACAACGGCAATGAGAAATAGAGAGGCAGGCCAATGGAGAGACAAAAAGAAGAGGGAGCATAAGCCAAAAGAGAGAGGAGAATAACAGATTATTTCCTAGAAAAAATAGCCCACTCCTATATTCTAAAACATGGAGCACTCTTTAATAGTCTCTTTTATTACAGCAATTTGTTACCAAGCCTCTTGTCTGCACTAGGGTGGTAAAAGTGAGGGACAGTGGATGGGGAAGGAGAGCAGAGGAAAGAGTTGACTTGCAAAAGCCAGGCATGATGACATTAATGAAGATGGCTGGCTGAGGCCAGCACATCTCATACATCTAATAGGTACACTGCTAAATGAATATTTATACTGATGAGAGAGTGAAGAGCATAGAAGTGGAGGTTTTAGGCACACACATAGTCTGTCACACGTGCCACATATATACAGACTAACAGTCCTGAAACAAACAGACAACATCTTTATTCCATAAAAACAATCCAGGAAAACCAGAATCTGCAAGGTGTACCTGGAATATCTGTGTGTCACACGTGACATACAATATACATTTATGTATTGGATATATTATGCATGATGGTCTGTTTCACAATGTATCCATGAATGTATGTCTGCTCAGGCATGGAGTCAACAGAAATGCAACACAGACTGTTTCACTGGAGCTTCATGTTTATCAAGTTGACCGTGGCAGGATGCCCAACTCAATGCACCATAGGTGAGCACTGACATAGAAAAGTTGGCAGCACATCAGAGGATAATAAGGTAGATGTACACCATATTTATCCCACTTGACAGCCCAGGAATCAAAATTGAGGGTTTAGTTGGGACTCATTGCTGGTATCCGATAGTGTGATTTGGTTGACATATTTATCCTCATCAACTGGCAAACTTGTCTGAGCTCTCCTTATAATAGATGGTGATATTAAAGGAAGTTGAAGCTGCATGTCAAACAGAATTATTGAAAAGAATTGAAATGGCAAAAAAAAAAAATGGAAGTGCTGAAACAAGTTTTAGTATTGTAAAATTGCTGATTTGGTCTGTTCTGTAATATGAACAAAGTTCAATTTAACTTTAATTTTGTTCAATACAAAAAATTAACTTAAGGTGACATGTTTGTTTCAGTGCAATTTTGTGAAGTGTAAGTGATGAAAGTAGCTGGAAGTGTCAGATGAAGTAAGGTCATGAAAGATGTTAGTGTCAGTTCAATTGTAAAAACTGAAAGTAGGTGTCATTTGAAGCGTCATTTGTTATTTTTGCCTTTTATACATCTAACATTGAGTAAATTTCAGCTTTGCTGATAAATATAAGTGGATATAAATATCTGGATATCTTTAAATAATTACGGTTCATTTTCTGTCCAGAATGCCTCTAGTTTGCAGGGTTCAATCCAGTTGATTAAAGACCTTGGTTGGCCTGAGAGTAATGGAGACATTTAAGGCTTGTATGTGTGACTTGGTGAGTCTGAGAATAAAGGTGAGTGTTAAAGCAAAATAGAATAGTGTTAGTTCATATTATTACACAATAATTGTTACAAGTTTTGTTGCAAATAAAAACACCTGCTCTGAGCTACCACCTTTACAAATATCAGTAAAAATCTTAAACTACACGTACCAAAGCAATCAAAACTGCCCTTACTGAAAAAAAATAACAGAAACTAAATGTAATAATTTGTACAGATACAATTACTTAACACTATATAAACACATTACTTAGTATATAAACACATTACTTACTAGACTCTAATTATCATTACAGCCTGAGTATCACTGTTTATTCCCATCCAAAATAATAATTGTTTCTTTGGCTGAAACATTAGTCTTTATTTGTGCACATCTAATTCCAATTACATATAAACCAAAGAACAGAAGTGACTTAGTTATGCTTTACAGTCAATGAATGAAACACTCATTAGATGGAACCATGTGATCTTTAGCTCCTACAATAATATTAGTTCCACTTCCAGTATTAACATTTCTGAACCAAAACGGGACTGTGTGAAGATTAAAGGGTGGGGTGTTAGGGTCGAAGAAAAGGGAGGATGGTATATTTTTCGTTTTGCTTAGTGAAGTATAATGTGAATTTTCCAATATTATCATAATTCATGAGGGGATTGGGCAAAAGCTGTTGGTATTTTTTCCAATCTTGCTGTCCTCATACTTCCATCAGGATGTATTCAAGAACTTCTTATTTTCATACATATACAAGCAGTGCCATGAATGTGAAAGGACTGGGGAGTGGAATATGCATGATTAAATTATTATCCTGCTGGTCACATTGCTCATTTTCAAACTTTTATACAGCTATGAAAAACAGTGACACATGGCTCAACAAGTAGAGCGCAGATCTAATTAGTCATATTATTGTGTGGCACAGTGAACTTTCAACCCAGACTCTTCACCAATGTAGTGCTCAACAAATGCAGACAGTAAGTATTTGGACAAGGACACCTTAATGAGAAAAAAAACACTAAAAACCATTTTATTTATTTATTTTGTTTTGGTTTCTACATATTCAAAGGGTTACGTAGCAACATGCAATTTGAAATCAACAGTTGGCACTTCAGTTCCAATAAAACCACAAAAAGCCTCCTCAGTTCCTTTAGTTTTGTAAAAAGTTGAAGAGAAGCCTTAGCCACAGGTATGTCAGACTCCAGCCCTGCTGACAGCCCAGCCAGGATAAAAGGAAATTGACAAATAAGGGAGTGCGAGAGGAGAAGGAGAAGGTGAGATATATGAGGGAGTTGTGCTAAACCACTTTTCTCATCTCAAATCAAAAGTGGAGTGGTTTTCCTATCTAGATATGAGCCAGGCTCCGCACTCTGACAGGGTAATGCACTTGGCTGCCAGCACACGCACGCACGCACGCACGCACGCACGCCTGCATACACACACACACACACACACCTACCTTATGTTTCCATCACTTCAGGGGACATTACATTGATTTACATTCATTTCCTAGAGACTTATCCTAACCCTAACCATTAACATAACCCTAAACTTACCTTAACTTTAAACCAAGTCTTCACCCTAAAATTAATGATTTACATTAAGGGGACTTTCTTTTTGTCCCCATAAGGGAGGCGAGTCCCCACAACATGACTGTGTAAACAGATGTATGTCCCCACAACATGAGAAATACCTGGACACACACACACACACACACACACACACACACACACACACACACACACACACACACCTATCTTATGTCTCCATCACTTCAGGGGACATTACATTGATTTACATTCATTTCCTAGAGACTTATCCTAACCCTAACCATTAACATAACCCTAAACTTACCTTAACTTTAAACCAAGTCTTCACCCTAAAATGAATGATTTACATTAAGGGGACTTTCGTTTTGTCCCCATAAGGGAGGCGAGTCCCCACAACATGACTGTGTAAACAGATGTATGTCCCCACAACGTGAGAAATACCTGGACACACACACACACACACACAATATCACAGAAGTACACATGCACACAGCTGTGCATATAGGGACACAGGCAAACAAATACACACACATACACTTACAACAGAACGATACATACAGGAAGGTCCGCAGACAGAAACACACAAACAGACACACACCCAGAGCAAAACTGTAAGTGGTAGTTTCAAGTGATGACAGGATAACACACATATGAAAGTCATAGTCAAGATAAATAATGTTCACCACTATTTTCCCATTGTATAAACAGTGTGTGTGTGCTTCAGGGAGTGTATACACACTGAAGATGCTGGTGTACTTGATGTCCATTTGGGCGACTCAGCAAGTGTGTGTCAAGTAAAGGCAATGTATTTGGGTTCATCCATGTATGGGTGTGTATGTGATCTGAAGAACAGATCTGGATCTCTGGCTGAGGCCCAGAAGTATGTGTACACGTAGCAAGTAAAATATCTTGAGAGAGTTTTGATTCATTTCCCTGCAGTTGAAGAGGACAGGAAAGTGCTGAGTATGAGAAAAAAAAGATGGAAAAAAAGAGGTAGAAGAGGTATGGTCATGTCATTCGCCTATAACTTCATGCCTACACCACATCTTTTGGATTTGGACCATATATCCCCCTTCTCCTCTTTGCCACTACTCACTCTATCATACCACAAACTCATGTTATTTTACAAAAATTGTGTTTGTTAAAAGTTTTATTTACAATGTATTAAAAGACAAGTGACAAGCAGTGATCCTTATATTATACACACATACACATTTTAGATGTTTTAGATATATTGAGTTACTAATGCATCATATATTTTTTTTGTGTAAGTTGGTTCTATGGAAAGTGATTATACATGCAAACTTCTCAAACTACTGCTGCAATATAACCCATTTCTCTGCTGTCCATCCTAGGATAAGTAATAGTCTGCCATAGCAGCAGTTTTTGTGGCTCTAATGCTGTGTGTAAATGCTATGCCTTTTATATTGATATTATTTATTAAAATACTGCATTTTCAAATGTAGTTTGTATCAGAAAATGGGTATACCCTGGTTCAATGGATGGCTGTGTGTGTCATTCTAATTATGGTTTGAATACTGTAACATTGTCATATAAAGACTGTAAATGTACACGTGTTTGTACCATAGCAAGACAGTCAAGAAAAAGACAGCATTGGTCATTTGTTGAAGCAGCTGTAAACCCCCTTGACATTCAGCAACAAACATACATTGTGAAATTCTTACAGCCCCCAAAAATGTTCCAGGAATGAGACAGCCTGTTTTGCTAAGCACATGGCCAAACTAGTTGTCAGATGGTCCTTGCATGACTATAGTGGCCAAGCTTTTTAAACCCCATTTTTTAGGAAAACAACTTTATGTATGTATGAGTCTATACATTGTTTTTTGTTTTTTTTAGGAAAACCCTGCATAGTATACCTTTTAAGCACCTTATTTAATCACTTGAAGTCAAATGTTTGTGCAACACTCTGCACCATGATGTGAACATTTTTAAAGTATTATTGAAGAAAATAAAGCATAAAAATCCCTCTGCTTTTCTACTCATGGCGAAATACTTTCTGAAGTTTTCGCTTATTAAGTCTCAAATTACCACCACTGAAGTACACATTCTATGTCTTGTATTTTCTCGTTATTTTCTCTTGTTTTTCTTAATGTTATCAAGTGGGTTTTATTTTCCATCTTATGTTACATTAATGTTTTTTACATGCTTTTATGTTATTTTATGTCCTTTTCATGTGAAGCACTTGGTGCATGTAATTTCTTTTGTTGTAAAGCACTTTGAGCTGCATTTCTTGTATGAAAGGTGCTTATAATAATAATAATTATTATTATTATTATTATTATTATTATTATTATCATTACTCAACAACAGTGTTTCAAATATATGCTGATATAGAATGATTCATTTGAATTTTATAGTGGTTATTTAGGCTCCAATATTTGTGCACAATTGCCTTTTTAGATTGTCATGGTGCATGTTCTATAGAAAGTATTCTTTGAAAAAAAAAGTTTCAGCTGTGGGGCAGAAGACAGGAATAGAGAGATGGTATTCAAACAGTCCACAGAAGGGTGCTGCTTTATCCAACCTTTACAGTGGAAAGCCATTTCTTGCAGGCAGGGGATTTAGTTAAGGGGGTAGTGGGCAGAGGAAAAGCAAAACTAGTATGTGAGAGAGAGCAAGACATAGACAGAGAGCAAAGATGGAGAAGTGAGTATGAGTGATGCGGTCAAGCAACAAGGATGAAAACTAGAAAGAGATTTAAAACACAAATGCTCAGGCATAAGGAACACTGATAGAGACACTGATTTACTGAGGATCCCGGAGAGAGCGGGGAATGCCAAGAAAAGAGAGAAAGTGAGAGGTGAGAGGACATAGATGAGATGTGAAGGATATAATGAAAGCAGGCAATGTGGAACGAGAGTAAAACAGAGAGAAAAGAGGAGTCAGAGAGTTGGGAAGTGATAAGGAGGTGCTAGACAGTGCAGCCAGGCATGGCTCAAAGGCCCGGAATTGGTAGTAAACATTTAGTGAGGCAGAGATGAGAGACCGAGGGACTTTTGAACAGTAGATTGTCTCCTCTCTCTCCTTTTGAGCTGTGCGCTGAGCTGCCCTCCGCCTTTTTAGGGAGTCATCTGCCAAATTGGATCGATAAGTAATTAACACTTTGGCTCTTTGCTGGCAAGTTCTCTTCCCTCCCTTTTCTGTTGCTCAGTGTCTCCGCACTGCCCTGCAGACAGCAACGCAGACAAACACACTTGCTCACACAACCTCAAATACACACAAAACCACAGAGTGAAAGAAGGGGAGGGGAGAGAGATTTACTCATGCACAAATTTACACACACTGTACTTCTTGCGCCTCTACTGTGCTCATGGGGGTTGTGAGCGCAGGCAGCGTGGGTATCGATCCCTGCTGTCCTGGAAAAGGCTCTCTGTTCCATCTGAATACCCACTGACTCTGTCTCTCTCACTCTTCATGTCCTTCAGTCTCTCCTGTGACACACACACACACACACACACACACACACGCACACATGAAGTACAACCCACTCCTGCAGTTTCACCTCCATCACTTTTCTGTTGTTCCCACTTGTCTTCCGCCCAGTGTGACATTTGCCACCTGTCGATGTCAGTGGGGCTTTCTCAGGACAAAGTGGAACATGTATCAATGACTTGCAAAACATACCAAGACGATAAAGTGAGGCAGTGTGATATCTGTAATGTAGAGGGATTGGATAGATGGGAGAGAGAGAGCAAGTCAGGTACTGAAATAAGTGAACAGGGAAAAGAAGCGAAAGGAAGAAAAAAGCGAGCTGAGAGAGAAGAGAAGGAAAAGAGATAGCGCAGCAGACAGAATGACAGAGACAGAAAGAAAAGACAGAAAGACATGGGAGGGAGTGATAACAACAGCCCAGGGCCAAGTAGAGGATTGATGTGTGAGGATTCAGTGCAGAGCCCCATCATCAATCCTATTGGCTAATCAGATGTATAGCTGAATTATTGATAAGTGAACCTCATCAATAATTGCAGTGCTGCTGCTTTTGGGCCACAGACCATAGAGAGGGAGGGAATCAGAGCGAGTGGCTTAGCAAGAGCAAACATGCAGTCATCACACACATGTTTATGAAATACATGGAAGAACAAAGAAATATAGAAATTAAATGAGACACTGATTTAATTTCATTCATGAATGATCCTGTATTGACAAACATAATAATAATAATAATAATAAACTTTATTTTTATATAGCACCTCTCAAAACACAGCTACAAAGTGCTTTAAAAAACATAACACATTTAAAACACAGAGAGATTAAAACAAACTAAAAGCCATACAAAAATAAACACATTATGAAACACAAAGGGAGTAAAATGCAAAATTAAAAATTAAAAACAAATAAAATCAGGTAAAATAAGCAGACAGCTCAGGTAAAATCAGGAAATGCCTTCCAATAAAAGTACATTTTAAGAAGACACTTGAAAGAAGACACTGACTCAGGCACCCTTATTTCCTCTGGCAGATCGTTCCAGAGCCTCAGGGCCCTGATGGCAAAGGCTCTGTCCCCTTTAGTTTTAAGCCTAGACTCTGGAAGAGACAGAAGACCTCTGCCCGAGGATCTCAAACTACGCAAAGGTTCATAAGGGATTAAAAGGTCTAAAATATAATGTAGAGCCAGGTCATGAAGATGTAGCCTTAAAGGTAATTAATAAGATCTTAAAATCAATCCTAAAACATAAATGGACACATTCAGAATACACAATCATATTGAATTCATACTGAACACAGTTTCTCTTTTCACCTCACCATCAGATCAGAAACCTCTTTGTCAGCAGTGACACCACTGTTCCCAAGTATATTGCACTCTACTTGACAGAAAGTGCCAGTTGTACAATCCCCATTCTTCCTCTACAAAGGGTTTCATTCCAAAGTAGTGTATTCATTTTTTTAAATTTCTGTTTGGCTTTCATGTCAGCAGTCATTATGGGAGGGTGAGAGTCATTATGTATTTTTAATGCTGAACATCTAATTTTGTAAGAAAACTAAGTCTGGACATTTTAGGACATCACATCCTCAGCTCCAGTTGTTTGTGGCAAACATTGTTTTGGGGTCCTTATGAAACCCAATGGTAGGACGCAGAGAGATGCTTTTAATATTTACTTGTCCACATTAACCAGAAGAAAATACTGTCTGATACAAATTAATACAAGAAAAAAAAAAGAAAAAAAATGCTAACTATGTTAGCATGTTACATCAATCAATCAATCAATCAAACTTTATTTGTATTGCACTTTTCATACAAATACAATGTAACACAAAGTGCTTAACACAATAAAAACAATCAATACAAACAATATAAACGACTGTTATAAATGAAGAACTCAATAAAAACAGGAACTGAGGAAATGCTATCATAACTCTCACGAATTTGCAATGAGGAAACACCAGAGGTAGGATAAAAATTTAAAATTCAGAATAGCCAAGTCAAAAGATTAAAATAAATAAACAAATAAATAAAAATTAAAATAAAAAAGTATATAAAATTGAAGTGAAATTCTAAAAGATGGAAAAAATAGAGATAAAGTGATAATAATAAAATAATAAAATATAGTAGTAGAAGTAAGTAAAACCAGAAATAAGAAGTATGTTATAAAAAGGGGAACAATCATAAAAAATAAAATAAAATAAATAAAATGAAAATAGATTAAAAGGATATACCAAGTATTAAAACAGGCTAAAACATATACATAAAAGACAGTGAAATAAATAAAATAAAGTTCAATTAAAAGCCAGGCTAAAAAGAGGTCTTAAGTTTGCTTTTAAAAATATCAACACTCTCTGCTGCCCTCAGGTCTTCAGGAAGGCTGTTCCAGAGACAAGGACCATAGTAATAAAAGGATGCCTCACTATGGATTTTTATTCTGACTTTAGGGAAAATTAAAAGGCCGCTACCAGAAGACTTGAGGGTTCTAGAGGGTTCATAAGATAAAAGCAAATCTGATAAATAGGTAGGATTAAGACCATTAAGAGCTTTATAAACCAATAAAAGGATCTTGAAATCAGTTCTGAAGCAGACAGGTAGCCAGTGCAGAGACTTTAAAGTTGGTGTAATGTGTGCTCTCTTTCTGGTCTTCATCAAACACACCTGCAGCTGAGTTCTGCAGCAATTGTAGTTGTGATATATTCTTCTTAGAGAGACCAGAAAGTAGAGCATTACAGTAGTCAATCCTGCAGGTAATAAAAGCGTGCAGTAGCGTCTCTGTATTGGCTTGAGAGAGGAACGGTCGCACTCTTGCAATGTTTTTCTGATGATAAAATGCAATCTTAGTGATATTTCTAATGTGAGGTTCAAAACTGAGATCTGAGTCAATGACTCCTACGTTTTTTACCTGTTGACAGAGCTCTAATGCCAGTGCTTGCAGTTTCACATTGAGTTCCTCTCTCTGAGCTTCAGTACCAATGACCAAGACTTCAGTTTTGTCCTGGTTGAGCTGTAAAAAAACATATACTACATATACAAATAAGTGCTAATAAGGCTTAAACACAAAGCACAGCTGATGCTGATAGGAATGGTATTCTGTCACTATCAAAAGCATTGGACAAATTTACATATTTGCCTCATGACGGTGCAAAATGAAGTCAGGTTGATCATCAAAGTTATTGAAATTCATCTTCTGGCCACATCCTCTGGATATCGGAACCATATTTCCTAACAATCCATCCAATAGTTGTGGAGACATTTCACCGTGAACAACAATTGTAAACCTTTTAGTGATGATAGATGAAAAGTCAAGGGATAACCAAAGTCTTTAGGAAACACCATCAGAGAACCATGAATGTCTGTACCAACTTTTGTGTCAATATTTCAAATAGATGTTGCAATATTTCACTGGATAATTGAACATTTTTAAGCGCTGGTAGTACTAAAGTCAGGGCCATCAAGTCAATGGTATTAACCTTCTACAGTCCTTCAACTCTTCCTTGCACTTCTCATGGGAATCAGTACCAAAATTTAAAGTTGTTGAGAAATCTGACACAAAAGCAAAAATGTCACCAGTCATTAATTCATCTTCTGGGGTCCATGATGGCAGTCCAGTTTGTGAGATATTTAAGGTGTCCAACATTACTACCCCTAGGGACCAATGCTAGTGTGGGTAAAAATACCTTAGACCATCTATCCTGTTTTACTTAAAGCTGTCTCCCCCTTCTGGCAGTGAGAGTAATTACAAAAACAGTGCCAGCACGCTGTAGCCTACTCTATCGCTACTGCTGCGGCTGTAAAATGGTGGATATGTTGCTATGAGCGTCACACAACCCTCACGACTACATTCACTATCAGGATTTGATCTATTTAGTCTGATAACACTTGGAAAGTCTAGAAGAGCCGCGTGATTCAATTATGTTATCCCCATTCAAGTTAGAGGGCTAACTGGAAGTTAGCCAGCTTGGCCGGTGGAAGTCTCTGGGTACGCATTCAAACAGCCAGCACAGGAATGTCCCTCCCAACATAAGATTTAAAAACTGTGTATACTGTGAAATACAGAGAGATTTATCTGGCAGTGATAGGCTTAATCAGCATTGTGTGAGCTAGTCTGACAAGGGCTTGAATGTAACAGATATTCATTTATACATAAAAGTTCTGCACTGCAGGTTTAAGTGGTAATCATTATATGCCACTGAGCTGGTCATATCTGGCCTTGCAATAAGTGTTGGATCTGTGTTTTTCTCCTAAAACACCTCCAGATATGGCCATTTGAATGTGTAATATCCAGGGTTGCACAAATTATTTTCACAGAATAATATACCTCAATATTATGGGCACTATTTTTCCTTCTGTAATGTCAAAAACACCAATTATAATAATTTTCTTGACATATCTAGTATCTTAAGTTATTCTAAGGGCCTCTTAATGTCTCCAAGTGTTCTAATTATTCCATTTGAAACAACAAATAAACTTGAACAAATGCCCAGAGATGCAAAATAAATAATTACATAGTAGATGATTGCCTGTTTATTGTAAATAAAGCAAAAAAAACAAAAAACAAACACTATGCAAAAATTGCATCAATTAAAAAAAAAAACATACATACATAGATAGTAATAGTGTTGGATATTAAATGTAAAATGAGATGCAAGCAATCAGTAAACATGCCCTGCGTCTTGCTGCTGAATCAACACCAGTAGTGTTGTGTGAGACCACTTACTCAACAGAGGACCTGTTAATTGTTCATGTTGCTTTGTACATTTTTTATTTTAAAGAAAGCTTCCAAAATATTTTTTTATTGATATGGAAGTATCCTGTGCACGAGGCTTAAATAGTGAATATTGTTTTCACTCCAGCAGCATGGTTCAAACCTGGACTTGTTAAGTGCTGCTTGGATACATGGAGGGAATGTGTGTTTTATACAGACACAGAAAACATTTTTAGCTGCGTCTGTCATCTGTCTCTCACGTGTCTGACAAAACAGATACGTCTCTATTTTAATCAATACAGCTGTCTCCATAGGCCACATAGCGGGTCGTGTTTCACTCATGCTCTACGAGAGTAACTGTGACCCAAAGCGTATTTTACGCTTGAAGTCTAATTTCCTCCATTTTATGCATGCAATTACAGTGATTGTGTGTTGAGCTCTGAGCGCTGTCAAAACATTGGTGACCTACACTCAACACTGCCTGAACACATCCTGTGTAGACACACAAACAAGTAACTGCTGCTGCTGCTCTGCTGCTGCTCACATCTCCTGTGTAGACATGGTGTTGTACTGTTGTGAGGATCAGGGGATGTGCTCATCACTAAAGATGAACACAATACTGAAAACACATATCCAACTGAATGACATAAACAAATATTATTCATTCCTTCTTATAAGTACAAGTTAAAGACTCTTTCAGCCACTTTATTTTCAAAGTAGCCACATTTTTAGTAGTATAGTATAGGTATAGGTATAGGTAGTATAAGTATAGTAAAAGTTATTATTTTGTTTGTATATACAGACATTTTTACACAATTAGTTGCTATATTATAGCAACTGACTGACTGACACTTCATCTAACTCTTCAGCTAATCCCGTTATCTCATTTTTTTATTAACCTTTCCTCTTTTCCCACTGCTTCTTGAAGTGTCCTTCTCTATGGCTTAAACGCTTCCCTGTTGAAAAAGGTCCAGCATGTTCAAAACACTGCGGGGCGGATTCTAACGAGGACCCACACATTTGACCATATAACTCCAGCCTTGGCTTCCCTGCACTGTCTTTCCATTCAGGCTAGGGCTGATTTTAAAAGTGCTCTTCCTTTTGTATAAAATATTACCTGTCCTGTTCCACCAGACTTCAGGAACCTCATGGCCTCCTACATTCCTTCATGTGCTTTAAGATCTCAGCAGGAAAGCCTCCTTTTATCCCAAGAACTAAGACAACATTGTCAGGAAAAAGAGCCTTGTTCTACTGTGTTTCTCTCTTTGGAATTAGCTTCTAGCTGCTTTTAGAGAAACTTACCCTCTTGTGGTCTTTAAATCGGGACTTAAAACATATAACGCATGACCTTCAGACCATGTTTCCCAGGAGTGCAAGTGGGGTAAAAAGCAATGCAGTACAATAAACATAACGAACATTTTTGGTTGTAACGTTAAATTTACTTATTAAATTTAAAAACAGTGATTTTGGTTAAATTGGGCTTGTTTACCAAGGCCACGGCTCGTATTCAATGGCCACAGTAGAGGACTTTTAAAAAATCGTGGACTTGGACAGCCGTGTCTCTAAAAATCTGTATGATGTACCCTTAGGTACAATACTAATCTTAACAAATATATGATGATATATAGGTATATATATATATATATGAAATAAGACCCAGACTGTTTAAAAAGAAATGGTTGACTTTTCAAGATCTGCACTTCAAATAAAAGATTTGAAGATTGTAGACTGTACTGCAATATGCTTGAAAAAGAAAATATTGTTTTTTTCAATATTGATCCATAACTCCCCATAAAACAATTTTATTTAACTTTTATTTATTTAACTTCTTTTTCCTCAGTTGGCCATGCTGAGAAGATGGAACCAGATAAGTGAAACTTTATGCTTTACTATGAATGCCTCATGCATCAAGAACACATTTTCTGGCATTAGAATTGTCAAACATGAATCTTTTTGATGTTATATGTTGGGGAAAGATTTAGCAGGATGTTGTGTACTGGGTCCAAATCAAGCAATTTTTCAGCTAGCACCCAGACCCCTTGCATCACATTAGGCTAAAGGTATTTAACACCATTCTCTTAAGATCCTTACTGTTCAGATGAGATGCTTTCTTGAAATGTACAAGAACCCTTTTAAATAAAATAGTTCATATACAATATGAGGACACGTTGGGATGTTAGCGCTGCTGCTTCCACCTAGTTGCTAACCAAAGAAGAAAAAAACACAATGAAATAAGATAAGTAAACACAAATTATTTATAAACCACTTTTTAAGAGTAGATTTAATTTAGCTTTTTGAAGATAGTGTGTTCGTCTATGGTGATACATCTGAATGGAGGTTCAACCAACAAGCTCTGGTCAGTTGACATAAATGATAGTAGAGCTGTAATAAGCCAGTAATGTAAAAGGGAGCTTCACAACACTGAGCTCTACAAGTAGTACACTCAACCCTTGACATGCTGATCAAACATCAAGGCCTGGTCAAAAATATCACCTACATTACTGAGATTTGACTTCAGTGAAGATGAAAGAGACCCAATACATTCCCTCACCTTTGAGAATGTCAGAACTGTCAGAAGCATCAATAGGCACCTCAAAAACATCACTGAGCTGCAGAAAAGCACTGTAATCCTTGGTGTGATTTGTAAAAACATCAGTTTATCTACCAAATTTACTGCAAACAAAATAAGGCTCAGAACAGAACCTTGAGACACCAGAATCTGAAGGGATGGAAGAACCACAACCACCGTAGGCTTGGATAACCATGTAATGCCAATTATTTAATGTAGAGCTGCAAGGATTAGTCGATTAATTGTAATTATCAGTGATTAATAGTACAGTACCAGTCAACAATTTGGACACACTTTCTCATTCAAGGCAATGGGAAGGTGTGTAAACTTTTGACTGGTACTGTATGTCAGACCTTTTGTTGGTGAAGGCCACAGATGGAATCGCTGGTCACTAGCATTGGAGCAACAGGGACTGAAAAACAATATCCTACAGATTTGAATCACTACATATTATTTTATAAACTGAATGGTGTACGATTATACACCCAGTCAACAACTCCATCATCGACAAACAAAAAAACTAGTTAGCACCCTACCGTTACAGGACAGACGGGCAACAACAAAGTCAAATAGAGGCATCATGACGCAACAACTTCTAGAACATTCTGTCATTATGATGAGTCACATGGTACCACATACAAATAACTCTTACTACTGTATTTGTGTGAGGTTACACTGATCCATTAGGTGACTTCTTCATTCACTGAGAAGGCTTTCATCCTACAAGGCTAATGACTTATAAACAATCCAACCTTACTGAGGTAGAGCCTATGATACAAATATCGACAAGGACCACCTGGCTAAAACTTCTGAGCAAAAGTTTAACTTGATTTGCAAAGGTCCAGCCTAAGAAGAACTCTGCTCTGTCAACTGTTCTCCAGGGTCTCACTCTCTCTCATAAAGGATACATCCACGATAGAAGGGAGTGTGGAATATACTTAAAAGGCTATAATCAATATTTTTTTATAAAAAAAACGACACATCAAATGACAATATGTAATATAAAAGTGGCTGCTCCTAATGACAAACCCACAGAAAATTATTACTCAGCTCTGTGAAGTGTTTTAGCATCTTTCAGCTTTGTTTTCTTTCTTTTTTTTTCATTTTTATTTATTTATTTATTTGCCTGCAATTTTACTGTTTTGGTTTAATTTAGCTTAACTTATCAGTGTCATTTTCAGGTGCAGCAGGCAACTGATTTCAGGGAAAAACCTCTTATAAACCCCACTGTGCACTGCCTGTCCAGGCTCAAACAACAGACAGACAAAGTTAGGGACGAGCTTGTGAACATAGCAGAGCATTTAGCTGCTAAAGAGCTGGATATTTCCCTCAAGAGTTAGCAGAGTCCAAAAACACAGCTAAAATATTGGACTTGCACCCAGTTGGCCACACAACACCAAATTAATGTTAATGTTGCTCCATATCTGCTTTTTGTGTAAATAGGTTATGGCAACAGGTTTGTCATATCAACTGAGAAGGTGATAATATGTCAGCGTTGTGTTCACACTTTGTTTTCACTGCTCCTAAGTGGCCAATAACATTTGTGTGTACATGTAAGTAAGTGGGATTACATGCGCTGTTGCCTCAGTGCAGTGGACAGCAAAGCCCATTGAACATACCTCCTTTAGGACACCAGAAATCAGCACAAACAGACAAACACGCACACAGGTACACTCAGATTCACAGCCTTTACCCTCCATGTCCAATTGACAACCATGTCAGTTTTAGGATGGATTGCCTGGCTGCAGGATTTGGATGGATTTGAGTAGTGGACATGCATAGAAATGTGTTCTGTCTGAAAGTCAAAGAGATGAAAAGTAAAATCTAAACATTTTTGAATATATATGAAGCACTTCTATTCTATTTCCATACAATGCCTGCACATTGCCAACTCCTCTGGCATAGTCTTTCATTTGCACAGCATACAAAATCATACTTCCCCAACAGAAAGCAGTTCAACTTCCAAAAACTCCATTGCAGAGAAAGGACTGCAGTTGATTTACTCCCTTTTCACAGTATTTACTTTTCTTGTCTGAGTTCTGTGACTCCAGCTTAACTTCCTGACCCCCCAACTAAAACCTCCATATCCTGGTCCTCTGAATCTTAGATCCAATGACTCTCTCATTTCTCTATCGTACTCCGTCCCTCTTTCTCTCTCTCTTTCTCCAGATAGAAGTTGAAATGAATCTAAATTAATGAATATCATTACAGCCTCTTAAATAGCTGTGCTGTATTACTAACCCTTCTCGGCTTTATCTCCCTGTGCACATGGGTCCCAGACAACCAAACCTTTCTGGGAGATACAGATAGAAAAGGCTAACTACTGTTTTATTTTTTTCCTCCAAATGGAAGGAAATGCTCACTCTTTCTTTCAGCAGGGGAGCGAGGCATGCCATAATGGGTTTTGTGCTTAACGAGGGCAGTCTAATGCCTGCCGACATGTTTTTACTGCCGATATCAGTGTCCTACAGTCTGTTCACTTTTAGGCAACATGAGCCACCCAATGAATAACATTTTACATTGTTTTAGAAATGAGCTTGATATTGTGTGAGTGAGTTTTTATTTATTTTTTTTATTCTGTTTTTTTTTTCCCTCGGGGATAGTTAAATTATGAATTAAATGTCCTTCCATTGAAGATTTATTTGCCACTTATTTTCCTGTAGAGTATCAAACGGGAATGTGTTCTTCCTCTACTTCAAAAAACACATTTCTAAATAACTTCAAACACTGCCCTGCCAAAATTGGAGTCTTGAAAACCTTCCAGGAAGTTAATGAGTGACTGACTGATTACATCTGTTTATTTGAGGATGAATCAATAAGTAATATTTAATGCTTTCTCAATTTAGAAAATTTAGTAAATTAGAAAAGGGGTTGAAATGTAAAATACAAACTTTCTATTTAAACAAATTATACTGTAGTGGATGACTTACGATTAGTTGACCATCATCACAAATCATATAGAGCAGCATATTTTTTCTTTTCTTTTTTCACATTTTAAGTAGTTTGGAAAAAAGCCAGTTATGCTTTTGTGCCCACATGGAAAGACGGTTCTATCTTTTTTTTTTTTTTCTGAAATCAATCAAAAACTTATTGCACATCTCTGGCTGTTCCAAAATACACCATTTTATCAATCATAAACTGACTAAAACCCCATCATTTCAAATCTGCTATTCTTACGTTTTGTATATACCTGAGAGGTTCAGAACTGATTTCAAGATTTTCCTGTTCACTCTTGAAAAAAGGTCTAGCCTCAAGCTAAAGTATACTGCAGACATCTTACCCATATGAGCTGGCGTGCAGCCTTAGATCCTCTGGCAGTGACCTTCCTGATGTTCCAGATTCTTCCAACAGAGACCGGGCTTTTGCCTTCAGGGGCTTGAGGCTTTCAAACACCCCTCCTGGGGAGCTCAGACCAACAAAATCAATATATATTTTTTAAACGCCTGCTATGAAGCTTATTTTTGTAAGTTTTATCCCGTTGTTTTACTACAGTTCTTACCTTCTATTCTTAGCCTGTTATCCTGAAGTGCCCCTTTGATTTAATTATTTCATTAAGCTAGTTAGTTTGTTGTGGACAAAGCAGGCTTGTGGTGATGTGTACGGGCATTCTTGTGTGCACACTTGTGTGCATGAATGTGAAGAGGCCTGTTGTAAATGCCACAGATCCTAGTTGAGAAGAAATGCTTGTCAGACCCCCACAGGGATGAGACAGGTATTTATTTACAAGTTAAAACTGTAAAAAAAAACAAGCATATCTTAAGTGTATTGATAGTATCAGTACGATGCTATTGCAACTTATGCTCACAGTGTAAATGAAATGTGTCACGTAGCGCACTGTCTGTTTGATTATCATTTATCTGAATGAATGAGTGAGGGGTGAGGGTCTGTGTTTCCATGCCTTCTGCCAAATACAAACTGTCATTGCTTCACAACAGGAGCAGATAAATGGGATGAATTAATAAAAATTCTTCTCACATCGGAAATTTGGCTTCAGCAAGTACTCGGTTTTCAAATTAGTTCAGAAAAAAATGTTATTGGAACACACACTCATACACACCTTTCCCAGTCCACTTGACAGAGAATTAACAGCCATTGTTGAGGCAGTTCCCAGTGTTACAGATTTTTCCTCACATGGAGTTCAACTGGTGACACAGAGGTGTTTTGGAAAATTGGGCTGTAAATCAGCACTCCATTATGCATGTCTCTCTGCTACAATTAGTATCCCTCTTACAATAGCTGGTTATATGAGGTGGACTCGCATGTGTGTACTTGTGTATGTTTGCATGAGATATAAACCTCCTTATACTTTTTTTCATTAATGCCTTGCAGGTTAAAACTATGTTAGTGAAGAAAA
Organism: Scomberomorus guttatus; assembly: GCA_038419695.1. Lineage (NCBI taxonomy): Eukaryota > Metazoa > Chordata > Actinopteri > Scombriformes > Scombridae > Scomberomorus > Scomberomorus guttatus. Next base: position 20,575,076 of record CM076451.1, read on the forward strand.
TCAACACAACACAAACAACACAATTTAAACACCTTGAAATTCACTGTCAGGAATTGGGATGTACTACTACCATGACTGATAGTGATACAGTAACATAACAGTAGCGTAAATTCTACAATTTCTACATGGCACATAATTATTTCTTATGTCTTGAATTATCCAGAATCAGATATAATATATTATCATTGTATGATATAGCAACCAGGTGCCTGTTGTCTTTTTTTTTTCCACATTTGCTTGAATTATTGTGTGTGTTGAATTCATATATTTGTGGCTGTGTGTTTTTCTTCCTTGCTCCTGATCAATGGCCCCTGCCTGTGCTTCAGCTGTCTTGTAATTACACCACTGTCTGCAATGTCTGAGTGTTTAAAAGATCAAACACTGTCTCAATCCTCTCACAAGGCACAGATCTAAGAAGAGTCAGCCGTCGCTATAAAAGGTCACTTGCTGTGTTTTGATGCCACACAATAGTTTTTTTGTTTTTTTTTGTTTTTTTTGTTTTTTTGTTTTGGTCCCTGTGTCTTTCTTTTTATGCTCCGTGTCTTACTTTCATGCGTGGTGAATGAGTCAGTAAAATGTCAGTAGCACTCAGAAGTGATTATTGAGCACAGGACAGCAGGTGGAATACGTCTAGGAGGTGAGAAAAGCAAAGCATGCAAACAAACAAGAAAGAAAGAAGACAATCAATCCCTCTATATTTTTCCACCCACATTTTGGTTGAATGGATGTACACACAGCTTTGGACAAAGCCATTCAATTCTCCAACCTAGAAAATTAATTAGTATTTTTTTATTTGTTAAAGCAAGGTCTAACACTCCAAAATCTAATCTGTGTTGCTCAGGTGTTTATTATTACGGTTTTTTCAATGCAGCAAATGTGGTATGAAAGGCTGGTGTAACAGCATATGGGTCCTACATAACACTGGTTTTGACACAGGTGGAAGTGATTAAAATGTGGGAAAGAAAATTGCTTCGAAACTTGATTAAATTAAAAAAGAGAGAAAAAAAAATCAGTTTTCTGTATATCCCTTTCATTCACCTCTGCCCACTGTCTCTTTGTCAAGTAATTAACTTCTATTTTTTATTTTTCTAAAATTTAAGGGCATTCAACAGAGGGTACTAGCCTTCCTTTTATGCACCAGTTAAAATTGCACAATTTGTATTTAGTCTAATAAATGACTTTAGATTTATTGATAAGACCTCCTTTACACTATATAGTTGTATAAAGTAAGTTATATAAAATGAATGATCACCCGATAAAGTCCCAATCCTCACTTACTCACAATCCACACACACACACACACACACACACATATACTTGTGCATGCCCACACATGGACATTCACACCACAAACGCAACATTTTTCTCTCTCCCACACTCTCATACACCCCACTTTTCCTCACATGGAAACCAAACGTTACAGCAAAATGACACAAGCTCCATGAACAAACACAATATTGTGTCCTACCACAACTTGACTCAATACTATATTGATCTGTTCTCATAGCTTTGGTCTATGGTTAAGGCTTCTCTATCTTGCTCATGTAATTACGAGGTAGCAGCTCAATGAGTAAGCGACTAATGGTGAACAAGGCACTTGATCTCATTTTGAGATCACAGCCCTGACGAGGATGAAAATACTGAACTGGACAATGTTTTGTAAGCAGGATTGTCTGAAAGAGCAAAGAAAACCAAATATGATCCAAAGAAGGAGTCACACTCTTTCTTTAGGGTACTTGGGAAGTCAACAACATATACAGTGGCTGCTTTTAGACTTAACAAAGATTACCAGAAATGTAATCCTAAGAGTGATACTGGTGACACTAGTACTTCATTATTTTGTGAATGAAGCTGTGCACAAGTTGAAGCAGCCACAGACCCAGTGTTTGACCAGTCAGAGACATTCAGCCAAACTCTGACACTACTCTGATGCTCTGATTCCTCCTGAACCATTGGAATGTACTACCAGTATCACCAGAGCAGGAACTTTCTTATAGCTGGAAGTATCGTAGAGAAAAAGGACAAAGGTTCCTGAGTTTGTCAAAAGCTTCTCCTGGGAAGTTTATTCGGTGGAAATGTCCCATTAGATGTGCCTAGAGTGTTTTTGTATAGAAGACTTTGAATGCCTAAATTAAAACAAAACAAAGAAATACTGTGAAATGCATTACACATTGTTATTTGCATTACCTCAATTAAACCAGCTGTTTACTGTTAGTTGACGCTAGCTGGATATCTCGAATTAGCTTAGCTGTCAACACTTACTGAGACTTCTGAAGATCACTCAGAATGTCTGGTTGGTTCCTGTAGCATAATTCATCAATTAACACTGCTGACAAATGTGACATATTGTAACATAATAATAGTAGTGTCCCCCCAACTGGCTGTCCCACAGGAAACTGTCTTAATGTGAAAAGCTGTCTGTCATGGCTGCCATCAGCTCATGTCAGCATTGATAAGCTCCCTGGTTACGCCAACAATGTTGTGATTGCACAGTTGATTGTTGTTCATTTTGGCACTGATGATGTGTCTTCCTCTCAAAAAAGAACAAGCACCCCTGCACCTTTTCATGAAAACTAATGAGAGCACTCTGTATTTAGTATTGACAGATATATGCTGTCCTCCTGCTGGGCAACACCGAAATGAAATACGCCTCTTCACTTTGTTTGCTGTGTTGTGATTTGATTTAAATAGATTCTGCCTCTGGAAAAGCTCCATCCAACAAAAGAAAAGAAAACAAAGTGATGGGTCTGTTCTGAAGACGTTGAATCCAGTAATATGTGCCACAAATGTAATAAACTCATTTGAAAAGTACACGCCAACTCTTATGTCCATGAACACTGACCCACTCTACACCACATACCAACCCTCCACACACACACACACGTGCATATTCCACACCTTAAATGGAGCTGAACCTCTATAGAGAGTCCATGTAAATAGCGAGTTCATATGAAAGAAAGGGTTTTCTTTGTCAAAAGAACACATTAGTCACATTAGTCAGTCATGGTTATTTAAAAATGTCAGTTTGGTTTGTCAGAGTTATAGGAATTACTGTGGAAAAAGCTGCTCACCTGCTATCATTCAATACTGTGTGAGTCTAAAATAATAAAGCACTTGATCAGTTCATCTGCTGAGAACATATGGATGAATGGGGGGGGTGTTCTCATTACTTCACAGGTATCTTGACGAATCTTCACAAAAATCAATCTCCCAATCCACTTTTGGTTTTTTGGCAGCTGTCCTAGTCCAGGTAGATTGTCTATTTTTCAACTTTCCTTTATTCACTTCCACACACCCCGTCTTACCTATCACGCCCCTGTTATTTTCTGCACTCCTTTCCTGTTCTTTCTTCAGTCACTAATAAGTGGAGCAGAAATTTGGTTAGTGGCATGAGGCTGGATGTAATCCAATAAAGGGAAAACACCCACATATGTCTTCGACTCTGTGAGGTTCACGCACACAGACACATGAATACACAAAGCACTTTCTGCTTTTGATACTTGTATTTTCCAGGACACACCTCTGACTTAGTTAGGTCCCAGAGCCAGTTAAGTTGCATTATCTTGGCACCCAAACATCAATTTCACTTCTTCTACATTGTATTATTCCGTTGCTAAGTAACTGTTCTACTTCATGCAGTCAACTGGATTGTTGTAAGAACTCCTTAAAGCAACCATCCTCTAGTCATATATCCACATGCATACAGATACTCACAGAACACATTTGACTATTTATATGTATAAACCTCCTCGGTCTCCATTTACACAAACACATATAGTAAATATAAGCATGGATCTGAAACACTTTCCTTACATTACTGTATAAAATAGTTGTGTCACCTAGAGCTCAATCAACCAGTATTGTGATTAGAACAAAGGCTGAAACCGGGATGTTGCAGCTGTAAGGTTCATTTTTAACTTTTTTGATCCACTTATTGTGTTACTGCTCTTGTGTCTGTGTTGGTCATAGATTTATCATACTTTTCAAACGTGATAAAATTTTGCAAAACAGTTCGTGACTCTGAACACCCTCTTGTTGAGTCCACAAATCAGGGGTTACACTCAAACTCCATTACTGTGTGACCCACACAGAAACATGAGTCACATGGAGGACAACTGAGCAGCAACGAGATGAGATCACAGCAATCTGTTCACTTACACTGTAGGATTATTTTCCTGGAGAGTCATTCATCACTCCACATTTGCTATGATCTGTTTACGAAGTACATCTGCTTAGCTGACTATTTATAGGGAGTCACGCATGATAGAACATGCTCACAGACACTTGCATGTGCGCGCGCACACACACACACATATCCACACAGGGAGGCCAAGCCGCCAGTAAATTTGATTACTTCCAGTGATACTGCCTGCATTATGTTGGACAGGTAGTTGCAGCATGATGGTCAGGTGTTACAGCTAATTAGCTGATGATGTAAGGGAGCTACTTTCCCTGTGGAGAACCACTGTAAAATCAAGGAATTCATTTACATGGGTATTCACAGCTGTAGCATCTAAAAATACTTCTAAAAGTGTAAAAATGCTGCATGAGTTTAGCGACCGTGCTAAACATTTAGCATTTTTCAGCGGTATTTACCAGATGTGCCGACCATTCTCCAAAGCTTTCTGTTTCATGATTGATTTCCCACTGATCCGGCAGCCGATGGTGATGTGGCCATGTATTATAGGGAAACTATCAGCTATGTCAGAATCATCCTAGTACCTCTGGAAATTTCTTCTATGTTGATTGATTGCCAATGCAGGGAGTAGTGTTTGCTATATGTAGCGAGGGAGAAAGTGACAACTGGACGTGCTTTTTCACCAGAATTCGCATCCCATTACACTGTCTTTCCCTATACTGTAGTTGCCAGACACAGCTATTGCAGAGAGTGAGAATTTTTAAAATGTTGACATGACAAATGACAATGTTGATTAATGTGCATTGTCTCCTATAAATGGACCTGATATAATTTACAGTCTGAGATGTTAGGCAAACCCAGAGCTTGACTACATAGCGTTGACTCTATTATTACAATGTCAGGAATGCAAAACCACAGACATGCATACAATATAATGTACAAATTGCAATATACAGGGACATATACACAAATTAGCACAGTCCCATGCACCGTGTACTAGACATTTGATGGGATGCGTGTCTTTGCATAAACACATTTTCCCAATCCCTCTCAGTCTCTCTTCCTCATACACACTCAAACACAGACACAGACACACAATCATGCAATGTAAAACATTACATTATCAGGATCACGAAACTGCACTTGTTTTCTCAGTACTAGCTTACCTCTGCCGTGGCTGACAAATAGTTGTGGGTAGGGTGGGGAAAGGAACAGAGGAAATGTGTGTTAGAAAGACAGCGATGTCGCAAAGCAGAATGAAGGGGCAGGAGGACAGATGAGAGACAGAAGGCGAGGAGAGGGGACACCAGGATAAGAGAGAAAAGTGGAAGTAACAGTGAGAGAGAAAGAAAGAAATACAGAGGGCCAGAGGGAGAGGGTAAGCAGGAAACCCAATCTGTGAGTTGATGGGGCTCCTCAGCACAGCGGCAAAATCAATTTGACTGGTGCTGCTTCTGCTCTGAATGAGAGGCAAGGATGATGGAGCGAGAGAGGGAAGAAGGGAGAGGAGATGGAGAGCAGAATGTCTGGACAAGGATGGAGCTGGAGAGTCAATAAGTGTGTGGCAGTAAAAAGAGAGAAAATGGATAGAGGGAATAAGAAGGAGAGGAGGAGGAGGTCAGGGTAGGGACAGCAACCAGAGAGAATGTCGAGGTAACGGATAGGCAATGTAACAAATGCAGCCACCTGATGTGTACTTGCGGGTATGAATAGAGGGTAGCTTTGAGATATACAATCAATAAAACAAAGGGGAAGGGGAAATGTATCTTACATACAGCAATGTATTCATATCAAGGTGTTGACAGATTCTTAAAGTGGGTTTAAAGTGAATGTTGATTTGACAATCAAAGCTGAATGAGCTACACAAAATATGTGAGTTAACCATATTGCACTTTGTCCCATATGAATTTTAAATAAAAGGAAGGAAATGAATGGGTATCTGTTACTTTCACCCAATGAAAGAGAAGTCTGAGCTCTAATTACTTCATCTAAAAAGAAGAACGATGTTAAGTGTTACCTTTCCATTCGCTGATTTGGATGTAAAAGTATGAAAATGTCTGCTGATTGGAGTAGAACTGAAATCCTTGTAAGGCAAGTGATGGTGCAGTAGAGTTTGTTTTTACACCTTATCAATGGCAGTAAACAAACTGATCGCGTTGCCTTTTCTGATATAGCTGACTACCATTATACCTTTTTTTTTTTTTACCCACAAACACAATGGATTTACTGGAGTAGCACTTGAGCTAATTAGCTGCATAGCTAATTAGCTAATTGCCAAGAGAGGGACAATGATGGCCCTCATTTTGCTATCAACAGGTACCATGGCAGACAGCCATGCTCCACATACTGCCTTTGGCTTTGCTTGAATAGCATTGTGATCAATGTGACTTTTTATACTGTGCGTGGACTGCAAAACTAACAGGAATGCTTCCACAGGCCAGGAATGGGTGCTGCTCTAGTATTATTTTAGTCTTGCTGCCCAGTGGTGTGTGATCTCTGGGTGAGATGTACTTAATGGTGCATGAGACAAAGGGGTGACATTATAAGTGGAACTGTGATGTGAATGCGTGTGTGTGTGTGTGTGTCTCTCTTTCTGAGGAATGAAGAGAAAAGTAAAGAAAGAAATACAGATCATTTTTGAATAAGGATCATGAGAGAAAGGCCCATAAGCTTTGAACATTGTCACCCAGGGAATGCTGGAAAAGGAAATCCTCTCTGAAAACATGAAATATGAAGCTGGAAACTTCTGCAGTAATGAACTACACTGCGAGCCAGTGCTCTGTACTTGTACAGAGCAGCACCCAACTTTCAGTAACCCCTCTTCTCTTCCTTTGCTTGTTTGGTCCTGTCTTTCTAACTTTTTTTACTTTCTTTCTGTATATCGCAATGTTTCTTTGTGTGTAGTTTCTCTCCTCTCACGCTTCTCTCATTTCACAAGAATACAGATTTCACTTGGATCAAATGGATCAGAGTACCAGATGAGGATCAACAACTGTACTTAATTTAACAGAAAAAGAGCTAGATAGAGAAGGGGAGGGTAGCAGCTTGGTAGTAGTACTTTTTTAGGATCTGCTGTATACCTAATACCACTTACATACTTGAAGCAAGTCTACTCAAGAGGACTTCCTAATCCTAAAAAAAAAAGCTGTATCTATCAAGTTTTAGCACCCCAGTGTTACTTAATGTACAGTAATTGACTGAACAGTGGACTATCAGGACAAAATAATATATCATCAGATGTAAAAATATCAATTTAAATCTAAGTAATAATTGATATTTTGGATAAAATTTAGTTATTAACCTGGACTTTTACAGTTACTACAGCTGCACCCATTTAAGGTAATTGTGTGTCGGTGTGTTCCCTATGCCACCCTATCCTTATTGTATCATGAAGGCTGCTACCTTCAGAATGGAACTCCTTATTTTCTCATTGCTGCTGACAGCCTCAGCCAAGAGGCTGCTATTTTTAAAAAGGAGTGGGTGACTGTGCGAGCTAATAAATGAGCACACACACACACACACACACACACATATGCGCACACACACACACACATGCAAGCAAACATAAATTTACATAAAAACGGATATAAATGTTCAGCTAAAGTCATGCAACAAACAACACGTTCAGGAAAAGCACCTTTGACTTGTATACTCACACACCTTTATGCAACAAAGAACCACCCACATTTCTGCTCACACACACACACACACACACACACACACACACACACACACAGCTCACAGAAACAACACTTTTCAGCTCTTCTCTTGGATTGAATAACTGATCTACATGTATTTAAACCCATCCTTGAATAGTGTTATGATCTGACACCATCACCACCACTTATCACATCTGTTCTTGCGCATTGTTCTCTGATGCACAACACGGGTCAAAAGTGACCTGAGCGAAAGATTTTGTTTTATATCTTTGCATTTTATGATTTTATTGCTCAATATTCAATGAATTCCTCAGCTAAGTTGTTTATTAACATTACAAACACTTATTTCAACTCATTTTATTGTGTACCACTCCTCTCAAGGTCACCGTTTCACTCATTTACTGCCTTATCACAACTGTGTGGCACATAGTAAGCTTTACTGTACTTTTTACCTCAGGATATACAGTACATCATGTGCACATTCATCATTCTGTAATTGAGTCAGTGGTTAGAAAGGTGTTACAATAGTATAATTATATGTTTAAAATCATTATTGAGATAGCAGAGAGAGAAAGTGTTGTATTTCACCAAGTAAATGTAATGTAAAAATATCACCAAAACAGAACACAGTTGCTTAAAAATATGACAGTGGGTCCACTTGAAAATACTGTATTGTGTTTTGTTCCTTATTGACAGTGTTGACATGGCTGGTCGCAATCATGCCAGATTTAGGTGTGACATGGTTGTAGACATGCTGCTTGCAGGACAAGTACAACATGAGGAAGCAATTCAGAGCCTACTGAAAAGTGAATTCAACTGAAAAAAGACATCATCTGCTCTTGGCAGCATGTTTGGGCTGCTGTATTCATATTTGAAACTTTTTACGTCCCAGCCAATAATAGGTTTCCTCTGAGGAAAACTCTCCGCAGGATTCTGTCAGTGCTATCCAAATCAATAACACTAGAATCAGTTATGTGATGTGATATAGCACCGTGTACATTATGAAGGCAAAGTCACAAATGCATACATTCCAAGTATAAATAAATACATTTGAAACAAGTATGATTATATTGTGTCTCTTTTTAGAAAAAAAATCATACTGTTGACTTTTATCCTGGTGGGTCATTTTTGAACCATGTCTGCAAATTTCAGTTAGATGTGTAAAAAACAATCTTTTTTTCTCTACAAGACAGCAAGACAGAAACATTAATATAATGACTTATAATAATAAAAAAAACTAAATAATGAATTGTTTTTTTGTTGAATTGTTTTTCAACTAATAAACTGTTACAAAGTGCTTTAAAATAAGAAAAAAAAATCAAAACAACATAAAAACACAACAAATAAAACTGTGTAGTGTAGTGACACATGTCCCATCCAATCCATCCCATGTCAGGTTTCAGCCTGAACTTCTTCCTGTCCAACTCATGCCCATCTCCCCCTACTCCCCCTCTCTACTCTGTGATAGATACTGTAGCTATAGATTGTCTATTGGGATAGTGTTGTGGCCTAATTAGAGTCTCCCACTGACATCAGTCTAACGTATTGCTATTGACCAGTAGGGTCAAACACATTAGTTATTGTGTTGCTGAATGCCTCATTTATATCCCACCTCTAAACGCAGAATAATTAGGCAGATTAAGGCCACGGAGCGTTCACTAGCTAATGACTACCTCGGTGTTGCACAATGAAGGGGGATGTTTTTGAGCAAACTGTTGCCAAGGATTTGTAAAACGTTAGTGATTGTGACTATTAACGTCGTGCATATTGAAAATGTGAATCGGGAGTATAGTAATTGGTTATCATCAACATGGAACATATTTTCTTTAAGCACCGTGAGTATGTCTCATGGTTTGTGTATGCTGCTGTGTGCATGCACATTAATAGATGTGTTGCACCATTGGTGACCGCCCACATGTGCAGTTTATTGAGTGCACGGGTAGAGCAGTGGTTGAAGCAGTCATTCCTTTCTATTTATGCCAACAGAGTGATGAATATGTTGACATAAAAGAGCAATTAAAGTGTTACATAACTGTTGGCTGTATCCATTACTATCCACATAGATACATAAATGATGAAAGAAATACTCCAGCAAATTGGCACAATCCTTAAAAAACTCTCAATTACTGCTCCCGTAGACAACCTTCAACTCTTTATTTAATTGCCCTTAAGAACTTAAGCAACACAGTCAAAAGCATTTACAGTCAATGTCCCTGTATTTACAAATGTATTTTTTTCAGGGTGAACAGCTGGGTCAATAAAACATCTGATTTTTAACATTGGTTTCTTTTAACCATGAGTGCATGGTTAAAATGCCGTGTTGTTAAAACCATGATGACAAATGTCCCCACTCAACAAAGGTCCATGGCTGGAATTGAACAGCAGACACTGCAGTTATATGTCTGTGTCTTAACCAGTAGGCTACCAAGGCACACCCCTAGTAAGTAATTTTTGAGCCTAAACCTAAGCAAATCTTAATCATAGCATTATCAAATCATAAAACTACTTTATTTTTGAAACAGCGATGTGTCCTGCTGATGGGGGGGTTAGATCAGAAAACACTTATGTGTATCATGGAGGGCAGAATGTTGTTTAAATTGACTTATTATCATAGCCTAGTTGTTGCAGTTGCTTAGAAAATATAAAACAGACTGAATCAACATCTGATGTATAATGAAAGTACAATATTGCCTGGACACAAACAACGGTATGAGTCTAACTGTAAGACTCTGTGACAATGAGCCACATTGTGTGGGTCATGTGTAATACATTGTGTTTCTGTGCTCTGGCTGCATGTCTAGCTCCCCTTCTCTCTTTGTTGGAGTGACATTGAAACAGGCTGCTTATCCCTTGATCACCGCCAGCTTCATTTGTCTCAATTAGCTACGACAGCTTTTGCTTTTCTCATGTCCACTTCAATTAGCTGGTTTTGCAACATTGCACATGTGTCTGTGTCAAAGACACTGTGTGTGTGTGTGTGTGTGTGTGTGTGTATGTTAGCATGCGAATGTGGAGCAGAAGCAGGGAGAGAAAGGACAACAAAGCAGTTTTTGACACCCTTTTTTCCCCAACTGAATTTTTGTCCACCTGTCATTGTAACTACTACTCTTCTCTGCCTGCATGTACTTCAGTAGGAAAGTCAGTACAGAGAGGGTGAAAACACCCTCTCCCATGTCACTAACAGGTTGAGTCAAACTTAAACATATGCTCTCTCACCAACAACATCACCCAGTTTTCACACCTCTTGAAATGTGCTATCTTTACTGGGTAAAATGCTCTTTCAAAAGGTGTTACTCTCAAGTGTGACTGACTTTCTTCTCTATAAACACCAAACACTATATATATATATATATATATATATATATATATATATATATATATATATGGATATAAAACAAACAAAAAGAAGGGCTCTTCTGTCGATACCAGTCACATTATGATTTCACCATCTTGTGACATTTAATTTGCATCAGGTGTCTCCAAATCCAAATCAATGCTAACCCTGTACAAGGCCTTTAAGTACAGGCGCACAGAGCCGCTAGCATTGGAAACTTGAACAACTTAAAGATGTAAAATCGCTAAAATATTGACTTTTTTATAGTCATTGCTAATACATGTTTGGGTTTTGATTATTTGCTGTCAGTTATTTTAAAGATAATGTGTCATTTTCAATCGTGTTATGTTTGCTGGAATTCAAACTCTCCAACATGGACTATAGTCAATACTCTGTTTGCTTAGATTTTCATAGAAAGTTTACAGAGCTTCTGACAAAGCATACTGGTTTATATTACAGCATGAGACTTAATAGTAAACAGAAGGAGCTTCTACATTGGCATCTGATGTCTGCAATCTGCTTTCATACAGAATATAATTTCTGACCAGCACAGATAGAGGACGTCCCTCGTCTGTAGCAGTAGTGGAAAGACAACGATCAGAACAGTAAGGCAGATGTACGTACCTTGGGGACGTGATGGGAGGGATTTTCCACTAAGCAACATGAGTTCAGCAGTATTCCTGCAGGCTTTGAACCAAAGTGATTGATCTCGGTTCTGAGGATGCAAGCACACATAATGCTGGCTAAGGACTCAAGGTTACTTTCTGTTATTATAGAATACAGTCTGGAGTCATGTTTTAGGGCAGCGAGTACAGTATCACTCTCTCGCTCTCTGTCCCTCAGCTGCTGTTTTTCTTTCTCTCTCTCTCTCTTTCTGTCCTTCCGTTTTCCTGCTCTCTCTAGTCGTGGGGGGGCAGTGTTCCCTTTTGTTATGTTGAACCTCCTCCTTGATTCGCTCCCTAGATGTTACCATGGAAACTACAAGACACTACATCACCTCAAGTAGAAGTTTCTCAGAGTGCTTGTCTGTGTGTGTTTCTCTGTGTGTGTGCGCGATTGTGAGTATGTGTGTGTGTGGGTGCAGCTCTATGTCAAAACGCTGATGCTGGATTTCAATTTTACTGATACTGAACTGCGTAAATAGAGGGATATCCCCCTCTAAACTTGAACACACACACACACACACACATACACTCACACACTCACACTCAACCAGTAACAGTTATTAGTGCCAAGATGCTGAGTAACAGTTGAAGAAGCAGGGGGATAGAGAATATGAAGTGTAAGGGGGGTAATAGTGACAAAGGAAGAGACAGGACTATCCTAGATCTGGAAGCAGTTACCATGGTAACAGAGGTACAGTGGAGATGGTTTTAAGAAAAGATCGCTTTTGTGTCATTATCCTATGTCAGAGCATAGGCACGGCTACCTCATACGCACTCGCTGTCAAATAGGCAGCTACAGACATGCACACATACACATAAACATAAATATTCACAAATGCAACCAGCGGACAACTAGTTTACTCCTAAAATGGAAATGCAACTCTCAGCATGATGAAGTAAAAAAAGAGGAGGTAGAGGACTGTGAAGTAAAAAAGAAGATGAAACTAGATCACAGAGCACAGAAACTTCTCTTTTCATTGGCTGTATACTTTGACAGGGGCAACTGTGCAGTAGCTCACAGTACACAAAGAAAAAAAAAAACACTGTAATGCTGTGTTACTGATCTCAGCTTTGCAAGTTTTAGATGTCATTTAAGACTATCTTCCATTAGGTCAGTTACTTTTCCTTTACAGGTTAGGATTTAGGTGAAATATTACATTGCTAAACTGATAAAGGTTATATAAAACAGGCAGGTATAATGATGTAATGTCCTGATAAAAACTGTAATATAATCACATCACTACGTGTGTGTGTAAGTGCATGTGTGCTACTGTATGTGGCTCCACTGACTGCAAAGACAGTGTTGTGAGCGTGGGATTAAATGCAGACTCTGGATCAGCTGGTATGACTCATGCTGTGCCCTGGGCTTTCTCTGCACTGTGCCAGGTCAATGAGACGAAGTAAGCGATGATTATGAGGGAGAGAGGGAGACACACACACACACACACACACACACACACACCTCTACCAGCAATATCACAATCACAAACACTAGTGGAATCCATAGACAGAAAGACATGGACATAGCGTATGTGACGTCACTCATGGCTTTGTGAAAAGGGGATGCTTTGAAGCCTAAAGTCAGGTTTGCCACTCAACGCCCTCTTGGCAGTTGTTAAGAGCCAGAATCTTTTTCTTTAAGGTTTAATATCTTCATAATGGAACTGTTTTTGATAAATCATCTGGTGGAAAAAGAAAACTTTGTACATCTTTTAGTTTCCCCTTCATTTCATACAGTATTAAGCAGCCATTAGAGGAAGTGCATCATAAAGAACATCTACACTGGCTTAAATATTTGGCCTGCCACTTAGCAGACCCAGGCTCCACAGGCCTGATAGGTCAAAGATGTATTGGGGCCACTTTACAGTGAACTACATAAAGCACTGTTTATAACATCAAGATTAAAGTATTTATCTCTTACTCTACATGTCTGGTAAACAGTTTGGCTTTTGGCTAATGGTTGATTACATTTATCTAGGGTGTATGTATTCAAGCACTAATACTGGGCTAAGGGTGATTTCCATTCGGGAAATAAACCACAGCTGGGTTACGTGGTTCAAACAGAGGCAGACCACGCCCTAAAGGTTGTGCTGAGATCGACTCATCCAAGCAAAAGTAAAGCTGGAAGACCAAAAAGTACCAGTTACAGAACTGTGATGGACCGACTAGCAAGATGAAGTTAACTTGGAGGAAGCTCACTGTGAGAATTAAGTAACTAAATACATAAACATATGACAACTGCCAAGTTGTTAGTTTAACAAAAGGGAATATGTAATGGGGAATGTCTGCAATTCCCCTTGAAGATGCCGTAACTGGTATAAACTAAGGAAGTATGTTGGTTACCCTCAAATGATCAAGTAGCAAGAAATATACAGCACCAGTACATGTGCCTAAACCTATATACAAAGTCTTTTGAGCAGTGGGATAGATGCTGTGGAGTATCTTGCTGCAAGGTTGATATTAATACTACCAAGACTGTCTTTGCTTTGTGAAAATAAAGCCTCATCCTGATCATCCACATCAGCATCTTTTTGCACACAAATAAACCAAAACTGAGGTCAAACAATCCACTTACAATGTTGAGTGCCTGCACATGCAAATAACTTTAAATTGCAAGCTTACCACATTAAGGCAGCAAAACAGTTTGATTCAAATATGTTGCTTGGTGTTACACAAATGTGAACTTGTTCCTACAGTAGGTCACTGTGTGCGATAAAAGACACAGGTCTCACAAGCAGACAGTGCTAAATATGTAGTGTGTAGAAAAACGGTGGTTTCCCAGGTATAAAGGGGCAATTTAATGAGTAAAGCTCAAAATCACAGCACGCGAGCAGCAGAAGGATGCATAGTGCGAACATAATCACAGTATTTCCTTGACAAAGCTCCTTGATTGAGTGGACTTTGTTGCCAGAGGGGAACTCCAGTGGTGGACAGCAGTGCCTCCAAAGATTCTTCAACTGGATCAAAAGAATCACATCTTCGGAAAGTTAGAAGAGGACTTCAAAAGACCATCTGAGCTGACAGAGAGCATGAGTACATCACTCAATGTTTCTTATTTCTTTCTTATCAAACTAATGTTAAAAAATATCATAGGTTGAAAATCAGGGATTAGTGCACTCATTTTAGATTTTACTGGGGGGGGTTATGTATTTTATATATTTTTTTCTTTATGATGAAGGGTGGGCAGCGTAACCTTTTGGAGGCAGTGGGGAAGAGTCTTTTAATGTTTTCTCATTCAGGATTTATATTGTATTAAGCCTTTCCTTGTGACATTTTTTGGCTGCGGTTTGGACCGTTATCATCAGTTGATTAATGCAGTTAGTGAACGGATCAACTGACCATAACCTGAACTGAACAAGTTATGCATTAATGCATTTAGAACTTTGTTTACTGATAAAACCATATAAGTGTAAGCAAATTGCTGCACACAAAACCAGGGCTTACTTTGAGAGTGTGTGCCACACATAGCTCCCTCTTTAACCATTTATTGAGGCTAATTGACTTGTATTTTGATATTTAACAGTGCACTGTTTGGCACACCTACCATGGAACATTTTCCTTTGAGTCTCTTACACACATGGTTATGCTAATATGGCATGTAACTGATTTAGTTATAATGGGAAGTCAAATCTTAGATCTTATACCTATTTGAAATCCCACAAAAATAGCTGGATTTAAGATTGAAATTGCTACAATTCAACACTGTTGAAGAGAATTTGACTACAAGACAGTTACTTTTTTATGCATTGCTCCTAGTGCTTCTGTTGGGGTACATCTGAGGACAGATCCGGGCCGGGACATATGAACAGTCATCAAAAGAAAACTGACTTAGAAACATAAAAATGAGTCCATTAACATGAGCAGCACTCTCTATCAGGACCCCTCCCCATGAGGTCAGGGTGGTTTTTTTATGTTAAATTATCTTCACTGATACATTTACACTAAAACCTACAAACACAAGCACGCATTGGAATACACACTCAACCAAAACACCCCCCTCACACCCACATAACACATGCGCACACCCAAATCCAAGCCCAAAATAGGATGTCATTGTAAATTTAAAAGGAGTTATAAATTTAAAGGGCATTACTTCATGTGCCTGTTTGTACCCATTAAGTTTATTTATTTATTTATTTATTTTTTACAAACACTATCTAGACTTTGCATTAATGCTGACTCACTTGAACGAGGCAATTTGAACATATTTTGTGAGTCTAGCTTATGATCTTAGTTCTATTTTAATGAAGTCATAACCTCATCAGGGACAGCCTGACAAATGAAAAAAATAAAAAGGAAATGAGCCAACATATGCTCTTTTTTTACCATTTTTTTCTTTCCTCCAACAAAGGAGAAGATTAATGCATAAGATGTATAACTGTGTGTATGCATGTGTATGAGCACACTCATATCTGTGTGTATTTATGTGTATTTGTGTGTATATAAGAACTAGGTCTGTGTGTCCGTTTGTGGGGATATGTTCTTTTTTTTTTTTACACCTCTCTGCACCGTAAGCATTTCCACTACTCGTAGAGTAAGCTTTTTGTCTGTTTGTAGACACTTTAGCTTTTATAAAAGGCAAAGCTTTTCTGCTGCCCTCCTCCATGTGCGTTGGAACCTAACAGGAACCTCCTCCTGCACTCTGACTTGCTGAAAAAAGAAAAGTTTATACAGAAAACTTTCTTAAGTGTTTTGGGGAGTTGAGCTGGGAACATTGTGTCTAATTTGAAGAGAATGTGTATGTGTATATGAGTGTGTGTGTGTGTGTGTGTGTGTGTGTGTGCATTCATGTCTTTATCTGTTTGTGGCTGAGAGCTTGAAGGCATATCCTGCTGCTGGTAAATTACCCAAAGCAATGTGGTGTGGGGAGAAAGCAGTGGCAGGGAGTGGAGGAGAGGTGGAGTGGGGGATGGAGAGACGAGAGGAGAGAAAGGGAAAGACAGAGGAGTGATCATTTGGAACCCCAGGTCTTATCAAACATTGTTAGTGCACCCTACTGCCTCTCATTTACAATCTTACATTTTTTTCCCCCCCTCTGAGGCGTACTTGCATACAGGCACAAGCAACACAAATACACTGAGAAAAACACATTAGGAGAGGCAAGCTCATGAGAATGTATGATTTATTATCCATTGTTAGAAAAATAATACAAAACACACATGGGTATGTTGAGCCTATGTACATAGTAGGATTGTTACACTTCTATCTATCATTATACTATCTACAGTATGGCTTTATAACAAATCTTTTACACACGGCTCTGTATAAGATCACAGTATAACTTAGACACTACTGTGATTCACACAGATACACAAAGGCCCACTTACAGAGTTGGACGTACACATACTCTCTCTCTCTCTCTCTCTCGCTTTCACACACGCACACATCCACACAAACACCCCACAAAGATAATACACACAGGTACTGGGGAGAGGGCTGCTATTACTCCAACAAGGAAGTAACAGGGGACTTTCACAGAATGCACCGCAGCACCTCATATCACATCTATTGCTCCCCAGTGATCTGATTTTCTACTATGTTATAAATCAGCAAGCTCTGTAATGTGTGAGTGTGTGTGTGTGTGTGAGAGAGAGTGTGTGTGTCACAAGGTGCGTAGGTCTGGTTGTGCACAATATACACACCATTGTTCATTTGACAACATGTAATCAGCTTACAGTTGGAAGAATATACTGTATGTACACATGAGAAATGATACACACAAGCATGGTAGGTCTGGATCATCGTGTGTGTCGCTAAAAATGGGATCTGAAGTAGGGCTGGGCAATATGGCAAAAAATATGATCACGTTAACTTTTTTTCCATATTGATCAATATTTATCACATTTAAAGAGTATCCTGATAATGACTGAAGCCCGAAGAAACCAGAGGGTTCATTAGTTAAACTTTAGAATAGTTTATTAACATAAAAAATAGAATAACATAATCTAAACGTTTAACTTTGCAAACATGCTTCATCTGCCTAACAAAACAATACAAGTTAGCTTGTCTTGTTACTTTTAAAATAATGTAAATAAAAGTAAAAGCTGTGACTACTATCACATCAAATTCCTTTGGCCATCTCTAAGTTTTAGAGGTTGAAATCTGAGTAAAAAGTGCAAAATTGTAAACCAACCATTATTTCCCAATGGGAAAGTGGTCTGACACCACTTTCCCATTGGGAAATAATTAGTGATCACTAGATTCACCAGTTTTCTTTATGAAACGGCACTAGTGTTAGTGGGTAACTAGCCTTTCGTTGCTACTCTGTTTACTTCGCTTTGTGCTTAGCCTAGCTTAGCAGTTAGCTTTGTGAATCCACAGTCATAACAGCCTCGTTAAAAAGATGATGTGTGATGACTGTTCCGCAGCTGCAGACAGGATGTCTCTAGAGAGAAGTGTCCGTGAGCTATAGCAGCTTTTTTTGGCTAGGGTGACTTTAGACGTGACAGGCACTCCAGCTGTAGCCCTGCTAATGTTAGCACTAGTGTAGCATCGTCAGCAGTTTGTCCCTCTTCGCCAGCCTGGGTTCATTGTTTAACTGGGAACAGGCTCTGACACTGAGGCTAATCTGAGGGTGCTGAAGTATCATCATATCGCTTTTGTGGCCCTCGGTTCCATTCATTTGTTTCCTCTTTTCCAGAGGACATCCACTTTCTTCACCGGTAGGTCAAACGATGCTTTGCTGTAGGAAATGGGCACGTACTTTGACATGCAAGCCAAAAACTGCAGACTGACTGCTGTTGTGCATGGATGTATTACATAAGTTTATCATTGTAATTGACATAACTTTTATTGCGATTCCGTATCGAGATTATTTTATTGTGAGTGTGTAACTTCATGGGACAGAAATGTTTGAAACATAAGTAAGAAAACTACATGATAAGTCATCCTGGACAAAACAAACTGGCACTCTCTGGGGGTGGTAAAAGTATCAAAGTTATTCTGCCATTTTTACATTTTTATAGCTTCAGGAGCCTCTTGTGTTTTTTGTCCGGCTCCCTGTGGTGCTGTCTGTGGTTCAGAATTTTGTATAAACCAGTATTTATAGTCAGAGGAACATTATGGACTGTAAGATAAATAGGGGAATAAAGAGAGACACCACAAAGAGTGGAGGAGGGAAGCAGAGACACAAAATAGCAGTGATGAAGACAGTATTAAGGGTTTATAGACAATAAAACTGCATTAAACTGACATCCGTAAACAGAGCAATTTACAGAGATTGAGTGGGTTCAGTTTTTTTTGTTTAAAGACACTGTCTATCACATATGGTAGCTGATACACAAAATGTTGGCATCAGACATATGGCTTCTTGTTAAAAGGTGGGACATCTAACCACTTGGTCACAACAGGCTACTCTGCCAAGTGTTTAGAGAGACATGGTCAATTCTGCTAGCCAACAAAAATCCACCGACACAAAAAGAAGAAACATGTTTGACAGAAGAGCAAAACAGAAAGACAAAAACAAATAAATCAAATACACTTGGACAACACCAAGATATTGATTTTGACATGAGGAGGAGAAGACAAAGAAGGAGAAGAGAGCATGAGTTGAGGGAAAAAAGAAGGAGAGCAGTGAGAAGGATGAATCATCTTGATTTGTGCAGTATTTGTTCTTTGCCGGATGAAATCTAGACACAAGTGTTCTCACAGGCCAGCTGTAATGATAATAAAATAAGCACACTCACATATGCAGGCGCGTGCACACATGCTGGTATACTCCTGAGATGGAAGAAGGAGAGCTTGCCAATTAGTCTTGACTTCAAATACAAGAAGCCAAGTTTAGATAAATGTCCGGCCTACCTTACTCTGTCTCTCTCTTTCTCTAGGCTATGAAATCCCTTTTGTACTGGAAAAAATAATATAATATTCATGTACTCTGCACTATACAGTCATTACTGCAAATATATGGTGACGTGAATTGGTTATGGTCAAATATGTAGAAAAAACGAGTGGTTTATGCAACAATGGAATCAGCTTCAGTGAACAGTAAATGGATGATTATGTAGAGGGTTCAACTAACAATTATATTATAATAATTATATAAATATATAATTATAATGTATTATAATGCATTTATGAGCTATTGTGTGTGTGTGTGTGTGTGTGTGTGTGTGTGTGGCCTTGCTGTTTCTTTGCAAGGGACTACAGATGTGAATTAGCTTGAAGCTATAATCTGGTACAGTGCATCAGACAGTGACATTTATGTTTGAGCTGTACACTGTCCCTTTTAAATAAAAATAAATAAATAAATGAAGTATTGGTGTTTTTTGATCCTCTCCTATTGTATGGTCTTTGTCCTTGATGTGACAAAAAGAAATAGGACAATTGAACCTTCAGTTCAACTGATTTTATTCTACTTTATCCATTAGATCTCCTGAGATGTGTCCACTTTTGAGAAGAAAAAAAACAACCTCCCACTCATCCGGGGGGATTACCTCTACAGGGAGGCTGCTTTCAACTCAAAGGAGCAGCAGTTCCATGCAAAGCTCCTTCTGGATACCTGAGGCCAGATGAAAACCTGCAAAGGAAGCTCATTTTGGCTGCTTGTATCTGCAATATTATTATTGTATATAGTACTAAAAGCTTATAACCACATTTAAGGTGATGGTGAGAACATAAATTGGCTGGTAAATTTAGAGCTTCACCTTCACACTCTTGACCAAAACATTCACAACATTCACATTATCGCAGTTACTGCGCCAATCCACCTGTCGATCACACTCTCTATCTTAACATCACTATGATAGTTGAGCAAAAACTCATTCCTAAATAAAAACAGCACTCAAGAATAGCATGCCTACATCTTATCTGCCTTTTTATCTGTTGCATCAGTCTTCCTCTGTGACTGAAGCTGTGCTTGAAGCCGACATCATGATTGAGAGATGCATATTACAAAAAGTTGTAGGCTTTTATTCCAACTTTCAGTGGGTGGGAATAAGTAGCATGACCGGTAACAGCAGTAAGGGCATCAGAGATCAACTGAGTGTGATCTGTTGGCTATAAAGGCCGCCTCAATGCTAGTTTAAGATAAGTGACTGTGTGAGTCACCTGATATTAATAAAGGCATCATAGCTTTAGTGCTATGCTAAGTGGTGGTGGTGGGGTGTTGATTTCCTGACTGAAGAAGATTTCCTGACTAAACTGATAACATAAATAAATCAAAAACATCATTTTATCATTAACTGCAAAACTTCTGTATACCATGAAATGAGAAATGAGAGAAAAGCTTTCATTTCTGCCCGTTCAAAGGGAACAAGAAGTTTGGCTGAGAGAAGAGGGGGAAAAAAATGCTTAATAGACTTCTGATGTGCTGAATGATAGATCTGTTGAATGCCCATAAAACCTCTTTGGTGTAAATTGCTCCAAGTTTCTTGAAGTTGCTCGAATCTCTCCAATCACCCTTTCCAACTCCAATTTTCATTTCCGCTTGTCCTTTTTTTTTTTTTTTTTTTAAACAGCTTTCTTTTTCTCCTCCTCCCGCCCCCCCATACTCCCCCGGTCTTTCTTCACCTCTTTTCTTCGCTCCTTATTACCCATCCTAATGATAGCCAGTCTTAACACAGAGAGGCACTGATGGCAGAGAGCGCCTATCGTTATATTTAGATCTAATTAAAGATCATTATAATCTATCAGCACAATGGAGACCAGGCTGTGATAGAGTCGGAGGAAGGGGCATGGGAGAGAAGGAGGGAGGCAGGGGGTAAGAACGAGAAAAAGAGATGGTTTGGGGGAAGGGGAGGCGTAGGAGTAAGAGAACCAGAATAAGTCATTGACAACCCCAGACACCCCCCCACTACCCCATATTGTTCCGTAACTACCCCCTTGAATTCCCAATTATCAAAATGTGATTACAACACGTTACAATGATTGTGACCTTTGTACAGGCACAAGAGCAAAACAGAAAGGGAGCAGTGAGGATAAAGTATTGAATAATGAGAGGTGTGTCCCAATACTCCTGAGTGTCATTAGCATGAGGAAGGGTGATTACTTGTGTGGTAATAAAATATAATTGAATTAACCTGTGCAAAGTAGCCCATTTAAAACATATATTGTATAAAATAAAACAGAGGTTTCATATAATGGAATTTCTTATGGCCTGCATACATCATTAAAAATGTACGAGTGCATGATCAGTATCACTGAATCTGAAATACACTGTTTGTGAGGGAAGACAGGAACACAAATTAGTCAAAGTAGGTTGTATAAAACCACACAGGCTAGTGGCAAACTAGCTTACATAAGCAAAAAGCATATATATTTTTTTTTTTCTGTTCTAAATAAGAGCTATATGATGCCTCCAAAAACTTCTCCCCACCTTTATATTTAGTTGATTTTCCCCAGTATAGCCCTAAGCTTACTGTGAAGTGACAAAGAAAGAGAGGCAGTGGCATTTGCCAAACCCCTTTCTATATCAGTTGTACAGTAATACTACGGTTGGCATGGGATTGCTTTAAAAGCAATAGGATCGGGTAGAAAATTCCACTGGCCATGTCTCGTATTACCCCTTCTTATCAGTATTGGCTCTTGCCAGTAGCTTCATGGAGCTTATCACGGCCATAGCCAACATTTCCCCCTTCTAATCCCAAACTGAAAGTATTATTACTTTATTTGAAACTTTAGGCCACACAGAGGATTGCCAAAATGGTCTTTTAATTGGAAATCAAAGGACTTAATACATTCAGTAAACCTGTGGCAATCCCAATTTGGCATCTTACTTGGGAACCAGTTATTACCTTGTTCTAATATTCCTCTGAAAAGTAGCAGGAGTGCTACAGTGTTGATCCCTGTAGCACTGTCCATGGTGCTGATAGTAGAAACTAGGTGGTTTTATTTTACATGTGCGCACACACACACACACACACACACACGCAAAATAGGAATTTTGCTAAAAGTGAACAGGTGGATAAAGTGGTTATTATTGTTCCGCCTCGACCTCTCCAATATCAAGACAAATTTAATCAAATGTGCTAAAAAGGCAGCAGCCTCATACTGCATTTCCTCCCCTTCGCTGCTAAACACAGCACATGTACAACCCTGAAACACACACACGCACACACACCCACACACACACACACCAAGACACTTAAAGAGAAACCATGATGACACTAGCACTCTCTCTGTTTGCCGACGTCTAACAAATCCTCTTTTCTTTAACCAATGTAATGGCTGAAAATGAATTTTTCATGCCCATTCCTTGTTCCCTATTACCATTGAATTATACAAATGTGTGTCAGTCCTTCATGCTAATAATGTGAGTGCGCATTTGTATACATGTTGTGCAAGTGACTAGTTTCTAAACTCCTGCTGCAGCTGGATGCTTGGCTAGGTTTAATTACGCAGAAGCGGGCTCCGCTTATTTTGCACTTGTGCAACAAATTTCCACTTTCTTTCATGGTTGTGGAGTTTTTACTTATGTGCCCACTGTGCTCTGTCTAATGCTTTCTATGATTTCCCCCTCTCTCACCTTCCTCTGTTACTCTCAGTGTTTGTATCTGTTAGTGGGTGTTTGTGTATGTATAATATATTTGTGTGTATGCATACTTGTCTGCGTATCCTGTATATGTATGGGCACAGATCGCTCCCTCTCTGTGAGCGAGAATGTGTGTTGCTCTGGGTGTTGCTGCTGTTATCATCACCCTGAGGCTGAATGAATAAAACAAGGCCAAGAGAACGAGAGGATAAGACCAAGAGGTTATAACACTGAAATATAGACAGCCCATATGCATGCACACATATACACCTGTGTGTTACTCTTGCTTTATCAGTCAGCATTTACAAACTCTCAGTGATTCAGAAGCAAACTGTTAGAAGCGTCTGTTCTCAGCGAGGGAGAGAAAGTCATAGAAGAGAGCAACATGGTTAGCGCAGTTCATGGAAGAGATTGGCTATAGTTGTCGAGACACGGACTAGGAGAAAGAGCAGAGAAGGCGCAGGTTAGAAGGCGTAACAATGCAACAGTTAACTATAAATAAAGCAATAGAGCTGCAAAATGGGAGGTGCTGCTGGTTCTGCGGGGTGTTTTTTTTTGTTTGTTTGTTTTTTTGTTTTTTACCTGTGTAAATTTTAAAGTTTTCTTTTAATGGTATCTTCAATATTTCCCAACACAGAAACCCAGGACTCTCCTGTATAATTTAACAGTACTGTAGGTTTATCTTATGACCATCAGTTCAAACTTTTTTTTTTTTTTAAGAAATCATGGTTTTCACATCAGTTTATATAGAAAATAAACAAATTATAATACAATAAATTAATAAAGTAATCCAGAATTGATCCAGAATCTGAAGATCTGATTTAAACCGCTGAATGTTTTATCAGGTTTCTACAATAGTCTGATCTTAGCTCCCACTTGCCATTGGCAGCGCATGCAATGTAATTTTAAGGTCAGTGACTTTAAGGTGCATTTCTTATTGAAATGCACCTTGAGAGTAGTGGTTGACTACTCTCCTTAAGTTTTATGTGCACAGTTTGTGTTTATGTGCACTTTACTTTTTGTCAAAGAATTTGGTATTTTAGTATGCAGATGCTCATCTTTTGTATTCATCTGGAATAGTTTACATGCTTACATCCAACACCCTGGATGCAGAAGATAATCCACATCACATCTCTGTCTCAGCTGAAGTTGAGATAGAGATGTGATCACTTCATTTTAGAGTTGGTGAGATACATTAATAAGTGTTACGTGTTGCTGTTCTTCACCATGGTGAGTTGAAAGAGTTGACACCTACGTGTGTTCTCCTTAATTCACTCTTCCTGTTACACACTAAGTTGTTGTTTGCACAGGACTGATAATATAAAAAGTGGCAGTGTCACAGTACAGCACCACACATGCAAACCTGCTCCCAACATATTTGCCTTGCTTTGAATTTGACCTGGTGGCCATTTGGTTGATGAATGTCAATGAAAATTATTCTTTCTACACTGGAAGAGGAAAAATAATACCTGTCTCTCACTACCCTCCACTTTCCACTCCCTGCACTTCTCATGAATACTTCAACAAGCCACAGACCTCTCACATCATTCATCCTCCTCTGTTCCTCCTTTTCTCCCTCCCTCCCTTTTTCCATCCATCTTTACTACAAGGGATAGAGCATGCGTTGCGCTCTTTGTTTCTCACCCTAGGAATTTCAGCCCATGACTTCTGTCTGCTTTTCCAATCACTTTCAATCTATCCTGTCTGTTTCCCTCTCCATTTCACGCTGTCAAACTCTCATCCTGCTTGCTCTCTGTGCATAATGACAGTGCAAGATAGAAGCAAATAAAAGACAAGCTAAAGAAAGAAAGCAGTGTTTATGTTTGTTAATTAGCAGAGCTCTAATGTGAGTTATAAGATATTTATTGAAGGGATGAAAGAATGACGACAGAGACGGAAACACACACGCAGAAGAAGCACACACAGAATAACATCTGTGCACTTTTATACACACTTGCATATAAACAGAGACACAGATGATTTGGCACTTAACCAACATATTTGAATCAGTCCATTATGTGGGATTGATAAAAGGAAATCTCAAATAGCTTAATCTAACAAACAGCAATTTGCTGTGTATTGAAATCTGACTTAGAAACAAGCACACACTTTGAATCCGAATAATAACAAGTGGCTTTGTTACTTCAGTTTGAGTTGAGGGTTGTCACTCTTGAGTGAGACACTGCAGGGGGCAAGAGTGTGATTTAATATGTACAAACTCATCCGTGCTCATTGGTTATGATACAGATGGAGATGAATAAAGAGAGAGAGAGAGATACAGAGAGACAAGAAAAGAAAGAAAGAGGTAGAATTGTACTCCAGTGTTGACAAATGTAACAGAGACTGAACAGAAAAAAAAAGAGAGACAGAAAGAACTGTGGAGTGAGTTATGAACAGAACAGAAGAAAAGGTGAACATCAGAAAAAGTCAGACGGTGTGTGAGAATGAGAGAAGGGCTGTGTCACCACAAAATGAATTTACGTCTGTGTTTTTATGAACACGCCATTAAAGAGTAAATATATGACAGCACT
This sequence comes from Scomberomorus guttatus, assembly GCA_038419695.1. Lineage (NCBI taxonomy): Eukaryota > Metazoa > Chordata > Actinopteri > Scombriformes > Scombridae > Scomberomorus > Scomberomorus guttatus. The sequence continues at coordinate 20,600,873 of CM076451.1, forward strand.
AATGGGCTATTGGAGCTCCCATCGCACATGATGGATGGAATTAAAGTAATTGCCTCTGTGTGTTTAAATCAATTATGGAACGCCGCTGCACAGAGGCATGACGAATTGCAAGAAGATAGTCCTCACAACAGTCTTTCCTGTCTCTCTATGTGTGTATGTGTGCTCACATCCTCTACATCTTCCTGAAATCCAAGAGCCGATGACCTTTTCCTGGGAATTATCTTTCCCATTCATTTCACTTAATGCCAGTGGGATGAACACCATCCATATACTTCACCATGGGTACACTTGTCACATGTAAGACATTCATGTGTACTGGATGCTTGTGTGTGCACTTGTGTGCCCAAGCCTACCTGCGTGTACGTTTGTGTACCTGTGCACTCTGGGGAATGGCATCAACTTCCTTCATCCAGTTCAGTGATTTTCACATTTAGAGTTATTGTGTCCTGAGGGCAGGACCCCTGCTGACACAGTCATTTAAAACTAACCCTCCATGGGCACAGACTACTTTATGTTAGAAATAATGCTTGCTCCAAGTCCAGAGTTGCAGTCCTTGGAGTTAAGCCTTGCTCGTTTGCCAGCATATCAAAGAGCAATGTTGTCACACAAGGGATGCAAAATGCAAAAATACATGTAAATAAAAGTGTTTAATTTTGATCTACATAAACACAAAAGTTCTAAAAAACAGAATAGGAAAATGCAAAAGAAACAAATAAGTATAGAGTTGACAATTGCTGATGGGGAGTAACACATTACTTAGTAATGGGTTACAGTAATGTGATTACTTTTTCCACTAACGAGTAGTGTAAGTTACAGTTAGGCGACTACTCCCAGTAACACTTTAACAGTTTGGGGGTCTCTTATTTGCTGAATTATCAGGAGCTTGATGGAGGCGTCATATCAGCTTGGTCTCTCACTGAATGGTCCATTCAGTGGACAGACTGGTCCAGTATCTGTTGGGGAGATGGAAAGCCTCTACCATGAACTCCTAAACTCGATTTTTTTTACATTTTGTCTTCTTGGCTGGCTTGCTAAGTTTAGCCACTGGTAAGCCTACATTCACAACCTGATTTTGTTCAGCGTTGGAGGTTGTGCGAACCCTGCAGCTTCACTGTGAGTATAGCACCTCTGTAGTCAGCTGCAGCTCAGCCTGCTTAGCCCCAGTATATGTTGTACCTGCAAACTGTAGGCTGGTGGCTTGTTAAACCATAATATCTCATTTCCTTTGGGGTTAATTACTGTAATACTGTAATTTCTTGGGTGTGGAAGATTTGGATTTTTTTAAAGCCACTATTAATGGAGATGGGTTGAGTAATGAAAGTAAAGTAACACTAATAATAAAGTAAATATAACTAATGACTTTCGCTGTTTAGCAACTATTAAAGTAATGTAATGTTTTTTTTACAAAATGCAGATTATTTTATCCAATCTGCCCAAATATACAGGAACTAGGAAGTACTGAAAAAAAAAACCTATGGTCAGCATTTTCTTAAAGATAGCATAGATAATAAAAGACTCACTCAACACTGCAGACAGTCAGCAACAGTGCACTCAGCAGGGCACTCCAAAAAAATACATCTTAACATACAGCTTAACTACAGAGTTCAGTGGTGGTGATCTGCTGGACCTTCGATTTGTGTGACTAAAACATGGCTGCTATTGTGTCCTCTCACGCGCTCCTTTTCTTTGCCTGTGCCTGTATGGGTGCGTGTGCATGTGTGTGACTCCTTTCACTCATCTGGAAGCAGCTTACTTCTCTGAGCTGCTCCACTGGCTGGAATCCCAACCAAACCAAAGCTCTCTCTCTCTCTCTCTCTCCCTCTCTAACCCCCAATCAAAACTGTCCCGTCTTTCAATCTTGCCTCTCCATCCAGCTTTGTAACTCTATCTATCATTTCATTTTTCCTTCATTTCAGTCTTCTTTCATTTCACTCTAGTCCGTTTTCAAAGTTATTTGAAAACATTACTTTTCCCCCCTCTGGTTCAGCCCTTTCTCCTCCTTTCTGAAACCTGTTTATATAAGGTTAATCTGCCTTTGACAAAAGGATGCCCCTCTGCTTCTTTGGGTGTCTTGGAGAAGCGCTTTGAAAAATGTGTGGAAAGGATTAAGGTAAGACCCGGAGCCAGGACTAGCTCTTTCTATCTCTCTATACTCAACTCTTGAGCCCCCGAACTGATGCACATACACCACCCCTCCCTTTCTCTGTATTCTACTTAGCAAAACTCACTCAGTGAAGATTCACACAACAAAACTTTTTGGTCTGCAGCTGACATTGTGTTTCTGGAAGGTGTATCATGTTTGCTGCATGTTTTTAGGACAATGTATTGACTTTTGCATGTTTAGGGATCTTCGTATTTGACACATTCTCTAATATTATAATCTAACAACAACATACAGTGTCTGGAACTAAATGTAAAACACTGATTTTGTACTTTTTTTTATTCAGTAAGCTTAAACCAACTGTATTCAAACAAAGCAAGGCCAGTGGACATAATAATAGAAGAAGCAATTATGTTTTTATCCTAAGCATATGTGGCAATATATATTGGTTGTATAATTCAGAGGAGACATGATTGATATATGCCAAACAGTTAACAGTAAAGTCTGAGTAAGCATTGTTTCTGGAAAGAGCTTTTCAAATGCAGTTTTTCAATGTTTTGAGTAGCACAAAAAAAACAAAACTTGTACACATAAAACTGAAACTATCTGCTAGCTAGATACCACAAGGGTAAAATGTGTGATTTTGTGAGGGTGAACTGATCCTTTAAATGACTCATGAGAGCCACTTGAGGACTGTTTGTCTATTCTGCCATTAAATAGAAAAATGCACTTGAGAATAATTATTTATAACCAGCCACTGTACTATTAAGCTGTCAGGTTAGGCTTTTGAAAGTGAGGGAACCCTGAGATCTGTTTGTGTTTCAGCAGAGGAAATGTGTTGCCAAATTGCTTCATGCTGTGAGTTCTGGTCTGGCCTGCTGCTGTTCTGTGCTGTACTGCCTGTCTGGCTCTTCTCTCAACAGCCACCGCAGATGGAGCCAACTGACTTCTAGAGTATATTGGCAAGTGTTGGGAGAACTGCACTAATCAAAGTGCAGATCAAATGCTTTCCAACCCTTAAGCATAGTGTGAAAGTGGAGCTTGGCAAGTGAAACTACAGAGCATCGTCATCCCCTGAATCCATATTTAAGACTGCTTGTAACAACAATAACTATGTACACAATATACAGACTTTGCAAGCCAAAGGAGTCCATTACACTAGATAGTTAACACAAAAGTATAAGCTAAGCAGTTCCATAGCCTGCTCATATATTATACAGTATTTTCACACAGTGTTATAAATAATATAAATAATAAAATAAAATTAATAATAGTGTCAGCTGTTAGCTAAAGGTTTGGTGGCTTTGGCGCAGCTTGTGAACTTAGAATGTTTACATTAGCTAGCATCATATCATCTGTAGTGAGGTTTGTTTGTGTGTTGATTTTGATGAGAAAACACTGTGTGTGTGGATGGGGTAGGGCTGTGTGGTATCATTATTTTCTGATTTGCTGAGTGAGTAAACACTGTGGAAGGAAGGCAACACTGCAGCATACAAAGTCATATTCATACATTTGTTAACTGGAGGTGCCATTAAACAATTCTAGATTGTTTCGACCCGCTTTGACACAGCACCTGACTGTGTCTTTCAGGGGCAACACAACTAATATAGATATTGTATGGTCTAATTGTATCAGCAAGCTAGTTAGTGGAGATCTGGATCACACTTCCTGTCCTCCCTCAGTCGGACAGATTGCTTTCCTCCTCACCAGCTCTGCTCCTCATCCTTGTCCGTATACCAGCTGTAGAGATTATCGAAACTGCCTTCAACAGTGGATACTGTAGTTGGACAGAAGTACAGCTGCAAGCGACAACTACTGGCTTAATTTCTGCAAACACAATTCAATTCAAATAAACCTGGCACCAGCAGACATCGGGCCAAATCGCCTCTCACCCATAACAAACCAGAGTGACATCAGAAAACCCAGAGCACTGGCTGATCGTGGGATTCCAGCTGTGATCGGCTCCCCTCTCGTTCCCCTGTGTGCAGGGATTCTCAGGGATAAGCGGGACAGGAGAGGGACTTTGAGGTTTTGCGAGTTGTGGGCAGAGCTTTAGTGTTTTTCCTGCCACGTCCCAGATAGACCAGGAATGTGGAAGATTCCGGATTTGTGTTTGGGCTGAACTAATTGAGTCCCCTAAAAACCTTGCTGCCCTGACTCCAGGACAGCGCTGGCACACAAACACACACCTACACATACAGACACATGCACACATCCAAACACACATGCACATACACACACACATGCGCACACCCACACACGCATGCACGTACGCTCCCTTTTGTCTCTTTCTGTGCCAAGCCTAATCCTGCCTTACCAGCTGCAGGAAAAAAAAGGGAGACAGAGAGAGAGAATCTCCTCCCTCCATTCAGTTCCAATTCACTTTTCAATTTCAAGGTGCTTTATTGGCAAGGCTCTGCCTGAGTGATGCCAAGGCAATTAACAAAAAATGGGCGCTTTCAAAGCAAAAAGAAAGAAAAAAAAAATAAAAATGACAGTGGCATTATAATATGGAAAACACTACAATCATAACAATAATAATAAGCATTGAAATCATTTATATTTGCCTCCCATCCCCTTTTTCTCCACATACCATCTCTGGGGAGTTCAGTACAGGATTTTCCTTTCCCCTCCTAATTGTGATGGGCCATGGAAAGTGCTCCACTAAATTGTGTAAACACATGTGAAAGCAAAGAGGAGGCAGCAATGGAAGACTGATCACAGCAAATGAGTTTCTCAGGAAATGATTGGAGCTCTTTGATTGCCCAAATGTAAGTCCCCTTATCCAACATGACACCTGAGTACAGAGGCGCGTAATGTTTAGAGTATGGACAATGTAATATATTACAAAGATCAATTTGCTAGTGCAAGGTAGAGAATTGAAAGTAGATAATTTGTAATCACATTGCAGCGTAAGCGTTTGATGTTCTTCGAATGGAGCTCTGAAGTTAATTTTCAATTCTCTTTCAAACAGAGTAAAATAATGAATTGTGAGAACAACAGTGAACCACCGTGGTGCCGTTTTAGATGGGTGGGTGGACAGGGGTCAAAGTATGGCATGTAATTAAATATGTGGGTGATAAAAGAAAGAGGAAACATATTGGCACTTTGTTTTTTGTCTTCTTGTCTTCTTCTTGATCCTTTGAGTTTTTGCAAATGTAAAACTGCTGTCACCACCTGATGAAAAGAACCTGTTCTCCCAAAAACAAAATAAATGCCTCACTTATAGGGCAGAGCATGTTATCACTTCTGCAGTCTGTATGAAGCTGAATGTGGAAATGTAAGATAGTACTACAGGTCACTCTGACCCTGAGCTCAGTAATGAAGAATGAATCCAAAGACATCATCTCCGTGGCAATGGTTGATGTGCACACAGATTGAGAGAGCACACAGCTTGGTAATCAAGGAAAAGGAAAATGTTATCAGGAATATAGACAGTCTTTTTACACAAGCGAAGCTAAGATTGTTACAGATGGTCATATTCAGATATCCTCTAATCTGCAGAATTATTCTTCTGAAGTTTGGGAGTTATCATGATTTCCATTCTTTCATACAAGGACTGTGGTGTGAAGCACAAGACAAGTGACATTGTGGCAGAAAGTAGGCATGTTCACTCTGCATATTCCCAAATATCCTGCTGTCAATTCTTTTTTTTTTTTCCATATTAGCAATATAACACAGTTTCTAAAAATGTCTCTCCATTGGACTTGTAGGTCATCATCGAATCTTAACAACTGTTGGAGGGATTGCTGCGAAATTTGGTACAGACATTCACATTACACTGGTAATCTCTTGCTTTCTCATCTACCACCAGCAGCAGGTGAACATATTGACTGAATTCCTAAGTCTCAGCTGTACACTGAAATTAAGATTAAATTAAATATTTCCATGATTCAAATTTACAATCACTCATACATTGGATTTCTACATGGACAGCCAATTACAATGACAACTAACCAGTATCAAATAATATAGTCAGTGATCATTAACTGTTATATTTTCTTCTATAATCATGTCACATATTCCGTGCCTTAAAAATTCGAACTAGATTATGTGCATTTCAATTTTTGTATTTGCAGAAAACTTGAATACATTATTCATTTTAGGAGTGTTGTGGTAAATTACGATGAATTCACAGAGAGCAAGTTGTCTTTCAGAGTTTTATTGCTATATCCAGACTACACATTTGCAAATGCGGATCACCCAGTTTGCTTGGCTGAAGAGATACTGTATGAAGTTCAGTGTTGGTATTTGTACATACAGCTGCATGCGTCAGAATCATCCCACATATGTCACCCTAACAGTTATTTTTAATTGATTCGCCATATCTCTAGTGAGTTTCTTTCGGTCTCTGCTGAGAATTTAGAGTTGAAGGCCAAATCCTTACCTGCCTTTCCTCCCTGGACTTTCCTTCTCTGCCTCTGTCTAATGAGCAGTAAAGTTACAGTGACCGAGTCCCACACCTCACCTTTGATGGTACCTGTGAGGAACAGGAAGCAGAGATCATAAAGTCTTACAATCTGCTTTTGACTATAAGGCAGTGTAACATAATCTTAAGACAATAACATAAGGGTATACGTTTCCATTTCAAGGAGTTACATTTATCATCAATCAGATTTATCTTCTAAAGCTTTTACAATATGATCCAGGTGGATGTATGAAGATTATGTCTGTGTGTGTGTGTGTGTGTATGTGTGTGTGTGTGTATTGGTACGTGCATAATTCCATGGGTTGATTACTTAGGATAAAGCGACTACCTGTCAGGGAGTTTGATGTGCTGAATGTGGCTGACAATTACTCTAATAGCTCTGTGTATGTGTATGTGTATGTGTGTGCGCATGTGTGCGTGCGTGTGCGCATGTGTGTGCGTGTGCATGTTTTGATACGGCTGCCTTACAGCTTGGTGTTAACCACTTGACATTTGGGAAGTGTTTTCATTAAGTTGGACGGCAGTCTCAGACACTTATGATGACGGGGCTTTGCAAGTTATCCCAGTAAATACTGTGTCCGTCTTGGATCAATAACAGTCTAATCCCCCAATGGCGTACACTACTCGTGTACACACATACACACACACACTTTTATAGATTGCATGCGTACACAAATGTGCACACACAACTCACCAGTAGGAGTTTAATCCTCACTGCCACTGGGTCATCAGCTTTGGAGCTTTCAATATATTACAGCAAATGTAGGAAAAGAGACTGAGCAACAGAGATGAAAGGATAAAAAGAGAAAAAATTAAGTAAAAAAACAGTAAAAATGAAGGTTTTAGCCTAGAGAGTACAGAGTGGTACAAGCAGCATAGGCAGTATGAGCAGGAAGTGAGCTATGCTGTATGTGCATTATTTGGACTTGGTATAATATAACACATATAAGATTTAAAAAAATTAACATTTTATATTTTGTAAATGTTCTAACGGAGGAAGGTGTATTAGCTCTTTAGTGCTGATGGGTGAAAAACCTGTTTACTAGGTGTATTTTTCACTGGCTTCTGTATGTAATATTGTTTACGGTTCATCACTATTTTTGTAGAATAATATTAATCTCATCACTCTCCTGTGCACCGAGCTGGTGTGAATATGAGCTGGATTGAGTGTAGGCTTGCTGTGGAGATGACAAGGTCAGAGCTTATATACCAGATATTACATATTCTGCATTCACATACATAAAACTGTTCCACAGGGGTTTGCCAACTGAAACAGTATGACTTTATCTCATGTTTGGGCAGTACCCAAAACTTATTGAGGATATCAAGATCAAGAGCACTTCATGCAATAACTCATTTACTAACATTTTCCTTCTTTAATTAAATACAGCTGATAGTGTTGTTCTTCATCTAATTCTAAAACTTTCTAAAGTCTTTGTAAGGTTTCAAGTTCTCAGGTTCCATCTGCAGCATCATTAGCTTTTTGTTATTCAAAAGTCAGACCAGCCACAGATGATTCAGATGTACCTGGTAAATATTTACATTCCCCATTTGCCAGAATTCACACTTAAGTTGAATATCATTGAGGATACTTTCTTTCAAAACAAATGACCCCAATTTCAATGTTGAAGTGTTCAGTAATCCTCAACAACTGTTCCTTGTTGAATTGTTCCAACAGAGCTTCAGACGGAGACTGAATGAAATCATACAGCTGATAAACACACCTGCACAGAAAATGAGTTGGAAAAAGCAAGGGAACTTGAGGAAGTTTTATTTGTGGTTTAATTTTAATGCCAGATGGTATGTTTAGGAACACAGAAATGTGGTAAACAATTCAATTAGTGACAAAGCACAGAGCAAAATACAGATTGATGTCAAAACAGTTTCTAGGTTTCAATTAATTTATAGCCACAGACCCTGACATGATTTTGACCTGTTAACTGAAAACCTTTACAGGTGTGTTAAGCCCTATACGTGGCTTCCTTTGTTATAGTTATTGATTCACATTGTATTCCATTTATGTGGATGAGGGTGATTTCTTGTCCACATGTAAAAAAAAAAAAAATCACCAATCGTCATGTAATCACTGGAATGTAAAACAACATTGGAAAACTGAATGTTACGTCCACATCAGTTTGCATATAAAGACAATAGAAACACCTTTTAAAACACCTCAACAACTGTACAGCTACTGCAAGCTTGACATTTATATTTCAGTGCAGCACTTAATCAGACACTTAAAATGAATGGAAGCAAACCCCTACATTCAGTATCAATTTTTTCATAATAGTGTATGCTGTATATTTTAAAAGTCTGGGTGAATGGTATCACAAAAACAAATATACTGTAAACCTGCCTAAAGTGACCAGGTAAAAACACAACCTCCAACACAAACATGGTTGGGCAGCCACTAAAAAACAGCTAGCCTGGGATGGTTAGCGCTTCTCAGTATATCAAGATTTTTCTGCAGAGGACTCGAAGTGACACACCCATGCACTCCATTTGGAGAAGGTAGTCCCATCTATAGTGCATCTAGACCAAGTAGGTTTCCTCCTAGGTCATCTGTCCTCAAATAATATGCGGAGGGTTTTCCAGAGTATGCTAGAAGCTAGTTCCAGTAAGTCTCCAGTCATTGTAGCATCATTAGATGCTGAAAAAGCCTTTGACCAGACAGAATGGCCATATTTACTTATACATTTAAAAAATTGGGTTTTGGTCCCAAGTTCACGAGTTAGGTAAAGCTCTTTATGGTGTCCCAGTTTCCTCTGTTAAAACTAATGGATTAGTCTCACCCTTCTCCAACCCTTCCCTCTACAACGAGGCATTAGGCAGGGTTGTCCAGTCAGCCCCCTACTCTTCATCATCACCCTCGAACGAGTAGCACATGCAAACCGCTCTAGTGGTGACATACATGATGTGAACTTCCATGGACATAATTTTAAATTTAATATGTATGCTGATGACATTTTGCTCACTTTAAGCAAGCCAGCATTCTCTATACCCGCAGTTCTTAATTTCTTTAATTTATTTGGCAGTTTTTTCTGGATACAAGATCAATTGGAGCAAGAGTGAGGCAATTCCACTTAACTCTCACACATTCTGATCTAATGGGCACCCCTTTTAATTGGAAAACAAATGGAATGAAGTATTTGGGAATCAACATCATATCTCCTATTACTAAAATCTTCAGCCTTAATGGCCTTGGCATCCTCCAATCCATCAAGGATGACATCAACAGATGGATAGTCTTACCATTGTCTCTATGGGGTAGAGCATAAATATTGAAAATTAATGTTCTACCAATACTTACTCATATCATTGCATCTATTCCTCTTAAATTTGCTCAAAACTGGTTCAGAGACATCAAATTCCTTTTTATTTGATTCCTTTGGAGTAACAAAAAGGCCAGAATAGCTTACAAGAAATTAATTATACCCAGATCTGGGGTATGGATATGGGTGGGGGGTGGTTGTAGGAGTCCTTGATGTATTTCAGTATTTCCATCCTGTCCCATCTAGTTTAGCTCCATCCTTTCAGCTGGAGCATGCACTTTAAGTAATAAGACTTGGCAGAGACTTGGCATTACAACAGTCAGACAGATCTTTAGCGATAAAATCCTACGATTTCGACAACTTAATCAGTTTGGCCTTTTGGATTCTTCCTTTTTAACATATGCACAAATATCATCTGTTATGAACAGGAAATGTAAAGAGGGAGCTGTGCCTGCTTCATGCTCAGAGTGGGATCAGGTTTTTAAGAGGACAACCTTGTCAAGAGGTGTGGTCTCACATATTTATAGCTTAATGTTTAGGGCTGCTGCAAATGCATATTCTTTTGTCCAGCTGGTTTAGGAGCATGACCTTAATATATCCTTGACTGCTTCTCAGTGGAATACAATTTGGAGGTCGGCTTTGAGCTCTTCTAAATGTGTGAGATTTAGGATGATTAAATACAAGATTCTGAGTAGAGCATATATTACCCCTATTATCCAAGATGGACAACAAACAAAAGATTTATGCTGGCACAATTGTGGCAATTGAGGTTCATTACACCACCTGCTTTGGGACTGTCCAGTTGTTAAAACACTCTGGTTAGAAGTAATATCCCTAATCTCAGAGTTTTTTTTTAATGTTAATTTACCATAGCATGCCTTCTGGGCAAAAAGCAGACAATAGCGTTGGAGTCACTGTTGTTTCTCTGGACATTGGGTTGCTTATCTACCTAAAGACTAATTCTTTTAAACTGGAAGGAGTGTAAACTAGCCTGCTTCTCTGGGGATTTGTGGCTGGAGGAATACCTGGACTTGCTGAACATTGAATGGGCAGCCTGCCTGTTAAAAGACTTTGATAAGGGCCTGGAGAACCATTGGGACACTGTCTGAAAGTTCCTTGTTTGATCATGTAGTAAATAGTAACTGATTACATTTGCCCTAGCAATTAAGACTTGTTAAGTAACACAACCCTTCTTTCCCTTCTCCTCTCATTTGTCTTTCTTTTCTTTGCTTTGTGTGGCCTTGCTTATTTTCTCTGACCACTTTTTATATGTCAGGTACTTGCTTCCACTTGAGAAGGCTTGTATAAAGAATGTATAAGAAACGCAAAAAAAAAAAAAAAATTAAGAAAGAAAGTAAGAAAGATGCAGCATGCTGTGATCTTGACCAAGCTGTAGTTGGATATTATAAGGTTGGATATTAAGCATGACACATCCTTGTTTTGACAGTGGGCTTGGAGACAGAGACTGGATTACTACTTAATGATAGTATTTTTTTAAGAGGGACAATTAATAACTTTGGCAGGACTGAGGGGAAAAAAAAAGATTTATGAGTAGATAATGAGATTAGTTGAAATGAGTCAATTTTAACTGGAAAATATCAGTTGCAGCACAGTAGAAATGCTTTCCCAGTAAACACTGAAAGGGCAGAAGGGAAGGGGGGGAATATATAATTTTATTTCAGCAACTTGAAAATATTACTATTTTTGCTAAGGCTTTAAAAGCATACTGGGTTTTGATAGTGTACTAGAAATTGAATTATGCAAATCATTCGTTGGGGAAATTGTCCCCAACTCCGCCTTGCTGATTACTGTAATAAGGTTTTTAACATATTAATTTTTTTTTTTCTCCACATCATATTTTTTCAAATTTTCTTGGAGATGAAAAACACACGCACACACACAAAACACTGGGCTGTGATATGAAGAAGAAACCATACAGCAACCAAAAAAATAAATAATTGCACATAAATGCAAATATGATTTCCTTGTTTCCATATCAAACCATTTCTTGGTGTTTACACCCCTTAATTACGATGTTTCATTAATTACAACAGGACTGTAATGGGGAATATTTACAAGCCTTCAAAGGCTGAAAGATATGGAGAGAAAATAAATAGTTGTGCTATCAGGGAGCAATGTGCTCAGATGTTTTCCAGCTGTAACTTGTTAATTGTGTTATGTGTTGGCTCCTTTGACTCACGTATAGAATAGCAGTGTCAAAATAAATGTGAGAGGAGAAGGTGCTGAAATGGAGCTCGTAATTTGTATGTGAATACAAACATGATCATGCAGATCAGGTTTTGAAGACTTAAGACACACTAATTGGAAACCTGAATATACTGCGTTTGTTAACTGATGTTCCAAAAATAGTGAATTTATGTACACAATTGAGTATGGTGGTACATGTGGTAAGATTTCTTAGAAAACCTGCTATATCTTGGTTGGCATAGTCGAATAATGTCTTAGCTATAGAATATCAGTTTTGGTTTAGCATTCTGATAACGCTAAAACAATTTTCAGTATAAATCACTCTCCCTGAAAGGTGCAGGCAAGTGGCTGTGCGGTGTCACACATTATATAACTCAGACAGAAATCAGCTGTGGCATGTGTATATGGAAAGATGAATACTGTATGTAGCATAGAACTGTTGCTACGTGATCTCTGTCATATATTGTTCTCCTTTTCCTTAGCATTTCAACTCTAATCCCTCATCTAAAGAAAACTGACCTTGACACAGTAGTCGTAGACCATCAGTGTTATAGTTTAATGGTTGTGTGTGTGTGTGTGTGTGTGTGTGTGTGTGTGTGTGTGTGCATATGGTACTGCTGTTTCCTGCCTCTTTCTGGTTAGCAAGCCCAGGGCTACTGGTAGAGTGGTTGCCATGGAGTTTTGACATCATTTCATAAATGAGAATAGATGAGTCTGGGAAGTCAATATGGGCTGGAGCTGCTGAAGGGTGTTATGGGAAAAAATGAACACCGCTCCATCGAAATAACCTCCACTTCCCGCTGAGTCACACACACACACACACACACACACACACACACACACACACACACACACACACCAGGATGCCCATACTAGTGCAGATACATTTATCAGCTTGTGTTGGCATTCACACTACCAGAAGAAGCTCATTGAAGTAATCAGCAAATATGTCACAGGTAAATAGCATTTAAAGCATTATGCTGGTGAGGTGCTAGACGTTAATGTGCACTTCACACAATGTACTCACAGACAGTGACTTTGTTTGGTGTTACTATTTATTCTATTTGCCCGCAGTCAAGTAAGATGTTATCTGAGCTTGGGATACTATAACACCCTTCTAACGCACCTCACAAACCATCACAGAAAAGATTCTGTGTGTGATTTTAAAAAAAAACACACACAAAAAAACAACAAACTGACACATCATGTCTTCATTTCTGAAGGTTTTGGAAGTTTCTTTCTACTTGTTTCAGGTTATTTGTGCAGCTCCGGCAATAACTTCTAATGTAGCGATTAACAGGTATCCTAACAGGCTGTGTCAGTCTCAGACCCACACAGAGATGATGCATTAGGATCTCAGGCTGACCGTTCACTGTCAGCATACTGAGAGATTAATGGACAAACACACAGGAGCAGCAGGACTCTGCCTGGCTAAGGAGCTATGGGATAGATATGTAGAGGACACCAGAGGGGAGTGACCTTGGACTCTTATCTTATTTTGGAATTTTATTTGAAACGTCATGTACAAAATACTGATATTAATGTGCAATGCATAGAAAATATTACAATTTTGACATCCTACCGTCTTCATTTCAAATTGTGTATAAACTCTGTATATTCATTCTCACATTCTCACTTCAGATGTCAAAATAAAGAAATCAAGTCTTCATTTGCATAAAAAAAGTAATCTTCAAAAAAGTAATCACATTCTCCAATCACCATGAAGCCTGGATTTGGGAGGTTAAACAAACATGAGGAGGTTAAGGAAACTGTTAGCTACAGTCAGTTGATGAAAAGATGATGATATAATACAATAGTTGTGATGAAAATACGATATGAAATATGTCCTGTTGAATCCCCCCATGTTTGATTAGTGCAACACAGACTATATGTTGTATTTACTGGCATTTTACAGAAAATACTGCTTATAAAATAATTACTTGCACATAATAACTGCAATGAGTGGTTTTAAATAGATATTATTATTTCAATTAATATTGTTATTATTACATTTTGCTGCCAGCACTTTCTGTGTGAAGTTTTCCCTGTCATTGCATTGGTTTCCTTGAGTGCCCCAATAGACTGGGGACTGAATTGGCCATAACAAACTGTATATGTGCATACATCTGTCTTTACTAGATGGGCTCCAGTAACCTATAAAAAGCTGGTAGAGAATATCAATGAGTAAAGTGTAAAGATTGTCATACCATAACACTAGCAAAGGTTCTTAGCTGTTACAAATTGGCACCTTGTTTCAGACACCACCACCATACATGATGAATTTCAAATCAGAATAGAAAAGCAACATGTACCCACTCATTCTTTCATTTTCATACTTGCTCTTAGCTCCTCTTATGTAGATTAGGTACTATACATGGATGGCAGTACAAGGGAGCAGAAAATGTGCTTTCTTGCTAAGTAGACCTCCAATCCTCTTTCATTTCGATGACTGTAATAATTCAAACAAGACTTATGACAAAAATCACTTTTTTGGGGTTCTGAAGTGAATGGTGTGAATAATGAGAAAACCTTAACTAGCGCTGTTCAGCCCTGAGGAAGAAACCATGCAAATTTGTTTCTTTCACTTGTGCTATTTTTTTTTTTTTAGCATCAAGTGAATTTAATCAAATGGTTACAAGCAAGAACCCAAAATTATCAGTGCAAAAGAATCTCAGAGTGGCACTCTGCTGTCAACTTAAAGTCTTGCCTTCTCCTTTCAACCTTATTTTCCTCCTTCACATAATTCTTCTCACCACTTATATGAATTCTCTTCTCTGTCTCTGGATCTTCCATTATTAAATGCCAGCAAGCATGGTAGGGAGTAGGTGGTATTGGTAATGAAGTGTAATCCCTCTCTCCCAACCATCCAAACAACACACTATGCTTCTCAAGGTGATTATCTTATTTTTATTTTTTTCTATTACTTGCATCTATTAATGCTTTTGCTTTTATTATTGCTGCACTTTTTAGTTCAATAATCTAATTCAGGTACCTTGAACTGAACCTTGACTGGTTATTAAATATGGAGTACTATTAATTTAAATACACTGTATTTAACTGCCAGATAACAAAGTAGTTGGAACTCATGTTAGAATATGAAAGAAGGCTGTGATTTATGTGGAGTGTTTACTCTAAATATTTGACTTCAAGTCATGCCTGCTGGTTTATTAACAGACGGGGTAGAGGGGGTAGGATGTGTGCTTACACCTGGAGCTATTAACAGTCTGTTGCCCTCTGATTGTTTCACAACTGTTATAAACCCCATCTTCACCACTTAACTGATACCAAATGTCCATACTAGAATAAAAACAATTCAGTGCAGTGACAGCTATCAATAGGTGTGTTTCCATCCACTGGTGGCTGTGGCTCAGGAGGTAAAGCGGGTTGTCCACTAATCAGAAGGTTGGTGGTTTGATCCCTGGCTCCTCCAGTCAGCATGTCAAAGTGTCCTTGGTAAGATACTGAACCCCAAATTGCTCCCAATGGCTGCGCCATCGATGTGTGACTGTGTGTGTGTGAATGGGTTAGCATAGAAACATAATGGGGCGTTTTGGATAGGAAGTGCTGTAATGCTCCTGATGTGCAGGTTGGCACCTTGCATGTCTTGTAACAGTCGATAAGACTAGAAAGGCGCTATATAAATGGAGTCCATTTACCTGTTTTTATTCGCAGTGTATATGCTGAAAAATCTTGAAATATCGCAAAAAAAGCTTTTATGCTTGGTTGAGGTGGAAAAGCTAGCGTATCAATAAGACATACAAATGCTACAAAGTGTAATGGAAACAGATTTAGTGATTAAGTCCAGCATGTGACTTGAATGTACACTTACATTTCCGCTCCACTGATGAGACAAAAAACTAGCAGCAGATGAAAATATCGGATCTGTGCGGACCGGTGAGGAGACGATATTTCTTCTCAAATCAAGAAAAGCAGAAATGTCATATTTCCATCATCTTTTCTACATTATTGTTCACTGTTTGAGATTTGATTGGTGCTCTTTTAATTACATCATCCCGTTGTACCCGCTTCTTCTGAAATTGTTTAATGGTCCAAACTGGAAGAATAGTGCCACCAGCTGTTTATTTTAATGAACCAACTCCACATATTTGCAATACAGCAGTGGATTAATTTGTGCATTCATTTGAACTTTCTTTTGCCAACATTCGGGATTTCAGGTTAAAATTTGTGCTAAATGTGGATGGAAACCCAGCTAATTATACAATATTTCAGTCAGTTTCAATGACTACCTCATTTCATGTTAAGTCGATCCCTTTTCTTTACATATACAGAATTTCTGAAGACACTCGTAAGAGTGTGTCTTAGCACACATCAGTGTGAGATGATATTCTCAGTGAACTCACTTGCCTGTCTGAGAAAATCTTTTTCTTTTTCTGCAGATGCCTTTTATGTGAATTCATAGATAAGTCAATTGAATGTTAGCTTTATTTAATTCTGTTTTAATGGGGGATTACTTACAGTATGTCCCACAGTTAGCTGTAACAGTGCATGTGAAAAAGCTTATGTATGTCCCATTTCTATCACAGAGTTCACCTTTCTCCACCCCTTGGCTTTACCACACAATCTGCCGTTTCAGAAAAGACAGATTTAAACTATTCAAGATTTGAAATTGCCTTTTCCAGATTCAAAATGTGCCAGTTCAAGTCAATTACATCCATATATATATATGGTTAAGATACAGAGTTAGTGTTTGGTATAGGAACCATGGATGCTGCATAGAAAGACAAAGAGAGGAGTGAGCAGGGGTGGAGCAGCGATTCTGTGGGGGTGGGACATGAGCACCGCAACCCCCCCGCCTTCGGCACCTGCTCCATTCTCCACAACATGCCAAATCAAAATGAATGCCATGCATTTCTACATTTCTACATTTTTTTCTACTACTATAGTTGTAACCACTGCTTCAGCTTACAATAAAATAATTACTGAGACCATATAACTATAAAAAATGTATTTAAGGTCTGGTAGCTAGCTTTAGCTTAAAATAGCATAAACCTTGTGAGTTTACATTCTGGACACAGAGGTAACTTGTACAAAATTTTTGCCATAGTCCGCCTAGCATGGTGGCTAATCAGCAATTAGCTTAACTCACGATTAGTGATTAGCATGCTAATAAACATTGATTTGTTAAAACTTTACCATAAGGCAGGCAACACATTACCATAAGACAAATAATGTTACATATCTTAAACTTTTGTCTATGACTGTTTAAAAACCACAAAAGTAGTGACTTTACAAACCAAATTTGCCACCTAACTTGCATTTAGGATAGCCTATTTCATTTTATGGTCAATGACTAATGTTAGCTAACATATCACATGACAAGACAAAGTTACAAAAGAAAATTCAACTGACCTTTTATTCCCTGATCTGTTATCACAGCCGGTGGCGAGTAACAGAAGCTTCCCTGGCCTGGAGGGTGGGTCAAATGCCTGTGATTGGCTGGATAGCCATTCAATCAATCCAACTTGACCAGTTGTTTTTCATGTATGGGGAACTCACTTTTGTTTCATCAATAGCTGTGTTTCCATTAGATTTGCAAGATAATTTTAAGCAAACTTTTGAAATGTCGAAAAAGGAAAATGCAAATTAGGTGCGTTTCCATCAACTGGTTTAAAGCAAATAAACTAGGCTACGCAACACATAGTTTCATCAGAAGATGGCTGTAAAGGCTTAAATAATCCGCCATTAAACAGAGTAGAAGAAGTAGAGATTGCCAACCGGAAACAAAACAAATAGTTATATCGCCTTGACAAGAGAAAAATGGAGAGAGGTCTTCAGGAATTTGAAAGGAAGTTGTAATTGTTCTTTCATGTCAGTTAGTATTGGCCATGATTCATGCTATCTGGAGATGAAGACAAAGAAATGTAATGATTCTAATGGCTGCAGCAAGGGAGAGACAGCGCACACATGAGTTCTGGGAGATCATAGTGGACACACTTTTCACAGCCAGCCTTTGGCTGCAACATTTCAGAATGTCACAAGACGCCGAGAGCAGAAACCGCTGAGCTGTCATGTGAGTTAAACATTTGCTATGTCATTATTTATTCGACAAATATGTTACCATTACCCATTTTGCACATAAACCCTTTTTCGACATTTCCAAAATCCACCAATTTTTGTCGCAACACCTGTAACACCTGCAGCTGTGATGTGCCTGGGAGTGAGGATTTGGCAAAACAGAGAGTCAGCAAGAACATGCTAGCATGAGTGGCTAAATTCTGTCCTGAGTTGGAACAGACAAAAAGAGAAACAGAGAAAGAGGGAGCACATGGCGTGCTTCGTATTAAATGTTAAAATATTAAATATTGAAAGGGAACGTCAGTTCCCCATAGCTCCTGCTTTCAATCTCTACCCGAATTCAGCAAGGAGCCCTCAGGGGATTTTGGGCTGGACGTGGAGGGGTGGGGATGAAAACAGCCTTCAGATGAGAGACATGAGTTGAGAGATAAGCAGAGGGTGGGGAGTGGATGGGATGGGTTGTGGCTGAGGAGACGATGATAGGTGCTGGAGATGAAGGAATAAAAAGCAAAAACATATATCACAGAAAGGATTAAAAAAAGATACATTTTTCACTAACTGGTCTTGTTAACTTTTTATGCTGTGATCGGAATAACAAAAATTACAAAATGTATTAAATAGTGGTAAGAGAAAGTGAGTGAGAGCAATATGTGTAAGAGAAAGTATAGACTGGAGGCAAATTATTTCTTAGAGTTAAATTAATTATGAACCAGGTAGAACCATTTGTTAGGCCGGGAGGTGAAATGGCCTATATTGGTTCTTTTTATTTTATTATTAATTTCAGTTTGGGGTTTAATCATTTGGGCATCTGAGGCGGTTTAATCAGGGCTGCCCGAGGCTAGTTGGAGGATCACACCATTTTAAAGCCAAGTTTTTCTGAAAAGATCAAAAGGATGCCCCAAGGTATCTTCTGTGTTCTGAATGAGGCTTCAACCTTCAACCTTACAGTTACACTTAGCTATTTTCCTTAAAAATAAACAACTGCATTGAGTATATGCAGGTTGGTGACGGATTTCTTTATATGGTCATCTGCTCCACACACAGCATGTGAGTTCACTGCTCTGCTCCGCAAACATTATGGCATTTTTGTTTTGGGGGTAGTCATGCCGAGCCATGACTCAAGTCAAGTTGGCACGCGATGTGCACGGCAAAGTAAAACAACTTGTTTACCTGTTGGAGGTGTGCTGGTTGTCTGCAGTTCTTCATCAAACATCATCATCACTGTGGCTGTTTCTGCTTGTACTATTCCTCCCTTCATTATTTCTAAGTGATCCGCGGAACAATTAGCTCCAGATATCTCTATATGTAGTTGTGTCGACTGCTTTTTAGCGCCGAAGCTAACAAAGCTAATTTGGTTTCCCGTTATTTAGTCACTTAAAAGCTTTTAATATCAAGCAGTAAAGCAGGAAATGTTGGTTTTCATCGGCTCTGATACGGCTGCCCCTTGGCAGGCTTTCGTAAAGCTGGCCAATCAGAACAGAGTGGTCTCATCGGGAGGGGGGCCTTAAAGAGACAGGAGCTAAGACTGCCTGTTAAGAGACAGAGGCTGAACTGAGGGGCTGCATAAAGGGCCAGTATAAGATAAATAAGGAGCTTTTTGGAAAGTGAATCATGCAAAGTTACTCTACTGGAGTCCCAGAATAAAAATATCGAGCCAGAAATGAGTATAACAGGTCCCCTTTAAATCAGACCATTATTCTGTATATGAAATACTTCCATACCATGTCTGCACTGTTTCTTATCTTTTTATAAAAAAAAAAACACTGCAACTACTGCTTATGCAGAGAGAGCATCAACAGAATTCGGTGCACACATCTGTGCATGTATTTTGACTGTATATCTTGTTCAGTGTCCCTGTGTATGTACAATACGTATGTGGGTACTTGTTTCAAAAATAAAAAGTTGGAGCTTTTGTTTTGTATGTTCGCACCGTGGTGTGCTTTTTCTTTTTTTTCTCCTCCAGACACTATCTCAGGCTGGATATAGAAAAGCAATCTCTCAGCTAAGTGATTTGTGAAAAGTGTCACATTCTCACCTGGCAGTAATTGCCTGCTGGTGTCGCTCAGCTGTGGTGATAGGTGCTTGTGAGGTGAGAGAGGATGGGGCAGGCGAGAGGGGGCTATTGTGACCAGCTTGAGAGATGTATTGCCAGGATTGAAAGGGGAGTTTTAAGATGCACATATTAAAAGCCTTTGTATCCTCTGAACAAGTAAAAAATCAAAGTGCTGCCAGGTGTAAGAAATGGGTAATTTAATCAGTTTGTGTATATAGGGGCGTGTGGAGGGAGCCTGTGTTTGTGTGTGTGCATGCGTATGTGAGTTTAATGATTGGCACAGAATAAAGGCAATGGAGCAATGGCATCTGTTGGGACTCTACACCTCTATGAATGACAGGAAAGGAAGGAAAGCAACAATGATAGAGAGAGAGAGAAAAAGAGATGGATGCACATTTTTCATAGATTTTTACAATTCAGTTGAGCTTTTTATCACATTCTGTCTTGCCCCATCTGTTTTCTTTTTATTCTTGTTTTATTTACCTCTCATCTGTCAGCTTTACTCAGATTTCACAGCATCCATGGGTCAAATTCATCTCATAAATGTACAAAAGGAATTCAACTTGTCTGACATATTTTCTGCTGCACTCAATTGATTAACTGGACATGTTAGACATGCAGAAATCTGGGTAAATACAGTTTGGTTTGAATATATAGAGTATTTGAAATACTCTGTGAGGCTGGCTAGACTTTCTGATCATCTTTTTTTAAAATTTTACTTCAACTTGTTTCGTTTCTGTCTATGTTTCTCCTCGCAAACATCAGCACTGGTTTATGGACACTAAAAGGAAAGATTGAGACATTCAAAATTCAGTATGTGTGAAATGTATTAATGTCAGATAAGAATAGTGTAAAAAAATATGCAGATTGCTGAAAGAAAAGTTTGAAGATCAAGCCGGAAAGTTTTGAAATAGGAACAATAAGATAATAGATAAGAACATTTTTAAGGTTTTCAGACTACCCAACAGGATGTCCACTTTAACACATAATGTAGATTCACATCTCCACACTGCAGTCATATAATATTGCCATTAAAGTAACTGAAATGAGACACCCATAACAAAACAAAACAAAAAAAAAACTGGTAATAAAAACAAAGTCCTTGAAAGTAAAACCCAGCCATGCTCTGTCATACATCAGGAAAATAATCTTGCTATGTCATATTATGAAGAATCTCATTACAGCATGTAAATTTGATGGCACTGAATATGTGAGTGGAGGCATATGCATATGTTTGTTAGCCAGTGCTAATGACCCCTCTCTACAAAGCTCTCCAGTGTGATAGCCTCGTGATGAAGCCAAACTCATCAGGGATATCGGGGAAACAACTAACATCCTTGATTTTGACACATGGAGAGTGTTCGCAGAGGTGAAGGGCTCTTAGATGCCTCTCCAAATGCAGGCACACATCAGGCACACGCATATCTGCATATAGGCGTATGCACACAGACAGACGGAGAGACACAGGCACACACTTCACTCATGAACACTTGACGTAAGATATATGACATGTTGCAAAAGGATGGGGAAAAAGGAGGGATGCAAACTCTCTATTGACTGATC
Organism: Scomberomorus guttatus; assembly: GCA_038419695.1. Taxonomy (NCBI): domain Eukaryota; kingdom Metazoa; phylum Chordata; class Actinopteri; order Scombriformes; family Scombridae; genus Scomberomorus; species Scomberomorus guttatus. The sequence goes on from CM076451.1 coordinate 20,622,535, forward strand.
AACTTACTAAAAAAATCCATGATAGACAGAGCGATAGAGCTAGCATCGCCTGAACTGTACATCATCCATCTGTTACTCTGCTTGACTAACCATCAAACGCTCTTTGACCGAGCTCAGAAAATAAATTCTAATCAGCATGCATGAACTGTCATTTTCCTCATTCAGTAGCTACCGTAAGATATTTAATGATATTGTTATGGTAATTGGCACTGCATCAGTATGAAACTTGGAAAGTTGATGTGCTGTAGTTTGGTGTGATAGTAGCAGCTGTGATGAGCATTCAGACTACTTGTGATGTTTTTCCACACATGGCATTGAGAGACTGTCCTCCCCAAGAAAAACGACACAATAGGTCATATTGTCAGTCATCCAAAAACAACATATAGTTGTGTTTGTGTGACAGATGCCATCTAGCACCCATAGTAATTATGACTCAGAGTAGTGGCACAGTTAAGATGACGTATCTACGTATATGTTGATAATTTCCTCATTCAGAAGAAGAGGGGTGGATGGAGGTATAAACCTAACAGTGGACTTTGCTGCAGGAGACTGCTGTTCATCTCCTGTGTCTAAACACAAGTGTCACATTTGAAACTGCGAGTTTTGACTTTTTAAAAAAAAAAATTAAACTTAACTATGATCAGCCCATAACCATAACTCCATTGTTATTATTGTAGCCACTTTAAGGAAATAGAAACATTAATCCACACCACATTTCTCTAACCTTAACAAAGTGATAATTTTGGCCTAAACCATGATCTTTCCCTAAACCTAAACATCATTATTTTGTAGCAGTGATTTGTAATAGTTTTAGAAGGCACAGACAACATGATGTTTTCCTGCCAATAGGGGTGCCAGATTAGAAAACACCCCTATCTGTCATTCTGGAGTGCAAATGGTCAAACAACGGTGGTCTTTTAATTGTTGGCCATTGATCACTTTCCTGACAAGATTATTATTTTGTATGCCTTTGAGCTCTAGCAAGACATTACCATGCAGAACAGACAGTGAATAAAGCCATACACGGCCTGTGCTGATAGCAAAATTATGGGCAATGAAACTCATTTTGGTATTGGTCAAAGCAGCTTGGACAGCCACAAAGGGTCGAGGAACACCGGCTTGGCAATTTGAAAAATAAGTGTTGTACTACAAATTTAGTTGTCACTGCACATTATATGAATACTGTCAGGGCATAACAGTATGCATAGGACATGCTAGCTTGTCTCCCAGCATCTCCAGAATGGTGTATTCAACATAAAAGGAATACTGATGCAGCACTTCTGGGATACCACATTAACACTTTGTATCTCATAAGTTTTCAAACCGTGTCAGTGTTCCTTTTAAAGGGAACAAGATGACTGATGCCAACAGCTAAAACATATTTATAATGCTTTTGAATATTATATTTCAAATTATAAAATGATGCTTTCAAAAATGTCCCAAACGTGAGAACTGTTTCACACCTCAGAAGCAGTGCAACATGTGTTATATATGGTACAGGCTGAACAGCTGGTCCTTCACAATAAACTGATGTCCATGTCAGAGGAATTGTTTTCATTTGAGAACACAAATTAGCACCTTCTAAGATAGCCAGCTGGTTATTCTGTTATTCAGTTATTCTGGTGTTATTGTTGCAGATCAGGCATGTGACCATGCAAACAGTTAGTCTGATAAAGAAATTAAATGCGCAGACAGGACAATGTTAGCCTATTGCTGTACTGACTCCTCACTGCAGAATTTATTAGTATTCTCATTCTTGAGACAGCCAAATAGTTACTTTTTCAACAACAACTATACCATAAAAATATATTAAAAATTCCCCACATATTTACTGTATGCAATTTCAGGCTTTAAAATGTATTAACAAGTGTAAATATGCAAAATAAACATATTTTAGTGAATTCAGTATATTAGATATAATCTTAATATGCAATGCAATTCTAGTAAATGTAGAGCTTTGAGTTTTCAGCCCAAACAAGTAAGGAGCAGGTGCACACAAAGTAAACAAACTGTTAGGCCGCTATAATAGTAGGACCTACAGATGGCGCTGGACTACAATTCAGAGACATAAAACAAATAAAACACTACTAAAAACTGACTTACAGGCCCCCTGAAGTCCTTTTTAAATATTCTTACATACACGTCTTAGGACAATGTTAGGCTATTGCTGCACTGAATCTTCACCGCAGAACGATGAGAGAGCCAAAGTTCTGGTCGGCTGCCCAACATCCTGCTGCCATCTACTAACATTGTTGGGTATTGCACCAAAATAATAAGTCCACAAAGACTGATAAAAGTCTTTCAAAACTTACAATAAATTTGACAGCAAAAGCTGGAATACATACTTTTCGTCCCCTAAAAGTAGGTAAAACATAATCAAAAATGTGACCACATCTTTTGTGCGTGTCTTATAACAAGCAAAAGGGGAGGTGAAAAAAAAAGCAAATGAAAAACATGAGAAAGAGAGGAGAGAGAAAGACAAGAGAGATAAAAACCTAATTTGTAGTCATGTTTCTTCTCATATCCTTTGGGTTATTCTAAGATGATAAGCGGTTTCTGCTCGGTTACATTGTGTGTAAGTGTGTGTGTTTGCACAGTTGCTTGAGAGCGTGTGACTCTCTTTCTTTGCCTTGGAATTAGTTCGAGACATTTCGGGAGCATGCTTCTCTTGTACAACTATAACCCCACAGCTTTTAGTGATTAGGATAATGATCTGCCTCTATTCTATGCCCAATTTCACTTACATCTATGTGAGAGCTCGTCAGGGATCAAACAGCCCAGTGCTTATTCCTGTTTCTGTCCATACATAGACTTTATTGCTCTTCCTTGCTTTTACAAAAGGTCAGTGATATGTACCATCAACATCCTTCACCTAAATCCAGGAGAGATGATACTGCTTTACTGAGAAACAAAGACGTGATAGATCTATTTCTGTGAGTTGATGAGATGAAGATGCCACTGGCTGGTTTGCAAGTGTTAACGACCGCCCTCCATCCAAAGCTCTCTGATGCCAAATTCATAAGAAGTTTATGTGGAATAAATCAGGACTGTAGCATATAGTGACATATGGAGAGGGCCTCAGGAATGATGCAAAGGGCGCATACATAGTAAATAAACCGTGAGACGACTCACAGCACACGCATTTGTCAGTGTGTCCACTGCTGTCTGTTTTTATCCAAAAGGCTAGAGAGCAAACAGGAAAAAATATATAATGTAAAATATGATTTGGCAGGCAAGTAAAGTCCAGTTGTCCAACTGTAAACAGTTGCACACATATTAAACAGTCCCTCCAGAAAATTTCAATCGCAATAAATGAAGCAAATTCAAGAAATCTCTGCAATATTTGTATATTACTGCAACTTTTCCATATGAAATGGCCAAATCAGCAGACCACTTATGATTTGTACCAATTGTCACATTTCGTGTTGTGGTAACTTATGTCATCACAGCGCGCATTCAGCAAGGATTCGGGTACATATTCAGGTGGAAGATGGAATCTCACCTGGCAACAAAAATGACCGTGAAAAACAATTCCCATGTTCTGCATGACAGTGGAGGGACTTGTAACATTGTGGTAGACCACCTCACGTTCAGAAAATAAATTTAAAAATTAGCACTGAAATGTACTTGTTTCTGAGATATGCAGTATGCATTTTAACAAAGGAAGTGATTACATATGACTCTTCATTAGGAGTAGTTTAAAAAAACATTATTTTCCTTTGCTTGGATTTTTTCCCAATTACTGCAATTTTACTGCAAAAAGAGCACATAAAGCAAATTGTATCGCAATTTTTGATGAAACTGCTGCAAGATCAGGCACTGATTAAAGAGACCAGATGCAATACAAGTAATCTTCAGTATGATCTTAGATTTTAAGTTGAGACATAACAAAGCTGTAAGTACCTAAGAAGCAATTGTCAAATAGCAGGAATTTTAGATAAGATTTTTTTGGTGAGCAACAGGTTAAAAATCTGTTTAAATAATTACTTAAGTGCTCAGGCATTGATTTATATGTTACTGATATGTCAGCTAATGTTGACATGGTTGTCAGGGATATTATACTTGGTCAAATCAATATACCAACAGAATTGCCTTGCTAAGTTAAAAAATTTAGAAAAAAATAAAACTTGTTTAAGGGGGTGCTGTACCATTTTTTGTACTTTGTGTCCGGTTTTAAGTTGTGCCATTACAGAGTTAGCGCAAAAGTAATGAAAAAGCACAGTGTTTCTATACTGTGCACCATCAGACTTGACATCACTGGCCAATAGAAAAGAATAGGCCAAAAAAAAAACTTGATTTCTCAGAATCAAAGGTGAAATAATTAAAACCAATGGCCATAACACTAACCAATCATATTGCTGAGTTATTAAGGACACCTTCGTGTTTTTGTGTTGAGAAATGTTTAGGATATCATTAAAATCAGCAGTGAGTAAAACAAGTTACTTCTCGCCAGCGGGCCATCCGGTCCGCCAACGGGACTGATAAAGAAATAAAAACAAGGATAAAACCTCTTGATTAAATGTTGAGTAATGTAGCGGTACAAAAATATGCAATAATAATGTTATACTGAATATATGTTATGTCACGGCTTTAGCTGGCAGATCATGGGTAGGCTAATGTAGCCGCTTCCGCTATCGACCAAAACTGACAAAAAAACTTGGTTTCTCAGAATCGAAGGTGAAATAATTAAAACCAATGGCCATAACACTAACCCATCATATTGCTGAGTTATTAAGGACACTTTTGTGTTTTTGTGTTGAGAAATGTTTAGGATATCATTAAAATCAACAGTGAGGATAAGTACTTCCCGGCAGTGGGTCATCCAGTCCGCCAATGGGACTGATAAAGAAATAAAAACAAGGATAAAATCTTGTGATTAAATGTTGAGTAATGTAGCGGTTATAGTTAAAAAATTACAAATGAGAAAAAAACAATACAGCTTCTGTGCTCCTGACAGAAAAAAAAACATTCTGCAGGCACAAAAGGTACTTCCAATTGAAATACATTAGTTTGAAAGTCGTGCTGAGTGTCACAAAAAAGTGTCCATGTACACAAATCAATAGATTAAATTTTGTGACTATTTCACAAATTGCCGTGAGACTGGGTTGACTACACTCAGTGAGCTCTATGGAAAATGGGATGAAGGACACACACAGATATGTACAGTTTATGCCAACACACAGTCTCAAACACAAACCAAAACTTGCTCAACTGATGTGTGTGTCAGACAGTCAAACCTGTTTTCTGACAGAGGCTGAGAGAGTGCATTATAATTCTGCTGGCAGAGTGCAGCTGCGGCGATGCACAAGATGGGATACAGGACAGAAATGGGAGACTTGAAGCCATTGCCTGACAACGTGACACAAAGCACTAAGCAACGTGTCAATGTCACAACCTTACCCTAACCAGGATATGTGTGTGTGTGTGTGTGTGTGTGTGTGTGTGCGGGGGTGGGGGGTGGGGGGTGGGTGATTAGAATGCTAATAGGACTCTTAACATAGATAGATAGATAGATAGATAGATAGTCTATTTGTAGGCGAAATTAATGTCTCATCTGTTAGGAAAGAAGAAATAGGAAAGGTTATCTGAAGTGCATGATACATGGTGACCCCAATTCTAAGAAGTGATTGTTGGAAAAGGGGGACTAAATGCAAGAACTGGAAACTGTACAAGACGGGCATGACTCCATTGATTTCTTGGCAGGAAACAGGTGTCTGGAGACAGAGAAGTGTGGCTGCACACAAGGTGCTTGTGTTGACTGTTGTGTTGGGCAGAGGCTGAAAGTATAAAATGTTTGTACGAAATGTCCAATGGGCTCCTCTTGCTCGGGGAGCCTCTATGCATAAAATTTAGTAATTTATTAAAGGCAGTTGGACTGTAGGAAAAATACTGTCTCTGGTATTTAATTACCTTTGTCAGCTAACTAGACAAGCTGACTTTTCAGCTGCAACGACACCTGTTTACGGGCAGCTCTGTGCGTTGTAAACAAACCAACTAGCCAACAGTTTGCAAGGCTGGGATAGAGATGCATGACGGGCTGGTTATGTAACGCACCCCTGTGCAGGCAAAATGACATATGCTGGAGCAGGAAGGCAGACAGAGGAGAGGAATGAGAGGAGAGTGGAGAGCTGTTCAGGGTGGGCTGGAAAAACAGAGCGCGCCTTCTCCGTGACAGGGACGGAGGGGATTGGTTATCCTGACATGCAGCCATGGACTAAAGGTGATGATTCGGTGTGTTGCACCAAAAACACTCAGCAGTGTATTAAACATCATGGGACAACCTAGGTACTGGGTGTGCCTGTAACTATAAATGTATAATATCAGTCATATCAATATCACTTATAAATATCAGGCAGCAGCTCACTAATGTTTTTCACCTTGCTGGTTTACTTCACTGCCTGCGGAGATCTTCTGATTCCCACTGGACCAGAGGGAAACCCTGAAATCCCTCTGCATGTAAACGGGAATATTAGTGGGATATTCATTTTCATTAGCCATGTTAACAGCTTAGTAGAAATATTGGGCCTCATTCACTAATATGTGCGTAGAAATGTTCTTACTTTGCACACAAAGTAAGTGCACATGCAAAATTACCATCGGATTTATGACACGAGGACTGGCCAATTTTGTTCTTACCACTGTGCATATGTTAGTGAATCAGGATCATTCTTAATTGACAGGCGCATGCCTGCTATCAGTAATTAGCATACTAACACTCCCCTATTTCTCTATATAAGGAAAGCTCTGTTGGAGTGGTGCAGCAGTGGAGAGAGCTGTCACTCATTGCAAAGAAGACTGTGATGGTAAAAATGTAGAAAATGATGCACCGGGCGCAGCAGGTGCGCATCATGTTGTGTCTCTGTCCACAATAGGCCGTGATGTACCGAAAGCAGTCTGCCCCTCCCTGTGCCACTACTGAACTGTCAGGCTGTGAGGAACACTGAGCAGGTTGTTGTTTAACCAGCTGCATATATCACGGCCAAATCTGATGGGGGAAATGAATCGCTGTCACATTCCAATATGGAAATTCCAATATATAAGCTATTGTCATCTGAAAGTGGGAACAGGACAATTTTCATATATTAATAATTCCATTACATTTATGATGGTGATTTACGGATTACAAAGTCTTAGCTATTAATTTTATAATTAGTAAATATGTTGTGTATTATTAGCAATGTCACACTTTTAAATGTTGTATATTTGGGCCCAATAATTTTTCTAAATAACTTTTTTGGGATACAGGCAAAAAACGGAATATTGTATAATATATACAATATTATAGTAGTATAATATAATACTGTTGCTTGTAAACAGGAAGTAGGTGGATGAGATTGTGGTCGGCTTGTCCTAGTGGTGGAAAAATTTTGGCTGTGTAGGCTTCAGAAATATTGCAGTAGCACAGATCTATAGTTTTGTTAAATCTTGTTGGTCCTGATTATAGAGCTCTCCATGTACCTTTATCTTATTACACCAGGGAGTTAATGTACATGGACACCCCACTGCCCCTCACTTTCCTCGAGTTTTTGGTTCTATCTGCTCAGTGTGTGGGACAGACTCATCAAGCCAAGACTCGGTCAAAGCAAAGACACAGGCCTCTCTGACTGATGTCTCTGTAAGCAATTTGGCATGTAGCAAGTCCAGTTTATTTTTCAATGATTGGACGTTTGAAATAATGATTGAGGGTAGTGGAGGTTTGAAAGGGTGCCGGGTGCTGGACTTGGTTTTATATCAGGCGCAATAAGGATGGTTGAATTCAGTGGATGGAGTTCCATAGGAGTAGAAGGTTTTCCTAGGAATAGATGAGTCCATGCTGAGCTCCTCCTTGGTTTAAATTAGTGCCCCACACAACACAATCTCTGGCAATCCATATAATGAATAATCCAAGTACATCTCGTCCAGTTACTCAGCCTTGGTAAACTTTTAACATTAAAGACAAAAATAACCAGAAAAAACAACTTGACACACACACAAACGCACCGACCATGACACTGCAGCTAGCACTGATACTTTATTCACCCACTGTTAATATAACAAGATGGAGAGAGAAGGCATGACAAAGCAAAGTGTGGAGTGGAAAGAGAGTGAACAAAGAGTCAAGACTATCATCAATCAGATTTGTTATGTGTGAGATTTAGAAAACCCAGGCAGATAAAGACCTAAGGAGAAGAGGGAATGCATAAAAGAGAAAAAAAAGTGATGATAAGAGGAGATGGAGACTCACGTTAAAACTCCCTTAAAGTGAGGTCTATCAAGAGGGGATTGGATATAGATCATTTTCTCCACTCTTAGCTTGAACTTAATGAATGTTAAATGCAAATGTTGGCAGCATCCTGTCCATTAATCAACAGTAGTAGCATAGCTGAATGATATCAACAAACATGACCAACAATTTCCTTATTCCAAAATGGGGTCTCTGATCAGATCAGTATAAACATCCTCATTACTGAGCTGTCAACAACATCAAAGTCTCTTACCAGAATTTCACTGGAGTCTGCTGAGGATCCAGGTAGGAAGTGCAGCCACACTAAGGACAACACAGGAATGGCAAGTGAAAGCAATAGTTGCCAAAACTGATAAAAAAAGAAAGACAATGCCAAACTTGATAACATCTATGGCAAGAAATACAAGGTTTTGATTTGTGTGTGCCAGGGGAAAACTAGACTTACAAGCAACCACACATTTAATATATACTAATTAATAATAATGCATTTGATTTGTACCTCACTTTTCATTCATAGTGAAACTCAAAGTGCTATAGTACTAATAACATATAACACACAACATTAAGAAAATCTGCCCTCTGATGGTTAGAAAGGCTGGTTCATAAGTGTGGTGCAGCAGAGCAGAAGGCTCAATCCCCCATGATGCGGACCTTAGCGGGCGGCTGTGGCTCAGGAGGTAGAGCGGGTCGTCTAATAATCGGAAGATTGGCGGTTCGATTCCCGACTCCTCTAGTCCGCATGTCGAAGTATCCCTGGGCAAGATACTGAACCCCAAATTGCTCCTGATGGCTGTGCCATCAGTGTATGAATGTGTGCGAATGGTTAGATTTCCTCTGATGGGCAGGTTGGGACCTTGTAGGGTAGCCCCTGTACCCATTCAGCGTATGAATGGGTGAATTGACTCGTAGTGTTAAAAGCGCTTTGAGTAGTCGGATGACTAGAAAGGCGCTATACAAGTACAGTCCATTTACCATTTACTTAGTACTGGGGGCCTGGAGGAGCAAGCTGTTGGCAGATCTGAGGGTGCAGGTGGAGGTTTGTGGTATGATCAGTGCCTGTAGGTAAGGAGTCGCATGTCCATTGATGGATTCATATGTGAGTAGCAGGACTTTGTAGTCAATCCTGAATTAGACAGGGAGCCAGTGCAATGAAAACAGAATCGGTGTTATATGTTTGTGTTTTTCGCAGTCTCATCAGAATGGCAGCGCTGTTCTGATTGTACTGGAGCTTCTGGATGCTCCTGCCAGGGATCCCTGTGAAGAATGCATTGCAGTAGTTCAGTCTTGAGGAGATAAAGGCATGGACAAGTTTCTCTGCATCTGACAGGGTTAGAGAGGCAGAGTTTAGAGATGTTTTTGAGATGGTAGAAAGAAGTTTTGCACAGATGTCTTATATGGTCATCAAAAGCTGAGGGTCAAACCTAACGCCCAGATTAGTGACTGACGAGGAAAGGGGGATGCCCTGGTCATCAAAGGTGAGATGAGGTATGGGGGATGACTGAATCTGGTGTGTAGTGCCAATAAGGAGAGCTTCTGTTTTGCTACTGTTTAACTGGAGGTAATTTGTGCTCATCTGGTCCTTTATCTCCTTAAGACAGGTGCTGTGGCATGACATGGCTGCAGGGGGGCTTGGGGTAGTTTTGATGTAGAGCTCAGTATCATCAGCATAGCAATGAAAAGACATGCCATGCCTGCTGATGACACATTCAAAGAGCAGTATGTAGAGGGTAAACATGATGGGGCCAAGAACTGGGCAGGGCTTTGAAGCACACCTAAACTGGCAGGCTGGAGGAAGAGACAGTCGCTGTCCTCTGGAGAACAGGGATCCCAGTAGAGCAGGTAGGAAGCACTTTACATTGAATAATGCAAATCCCAGTATAGAAGATAGGCAGTATAGTAACCTTGGTTAATCCAAAGTCCACCAGTTAGATAGAATATTTTCCAACTCAGGGAGTGATCAAAACATGCAGACAGAAAAGGTCACGTTAATAACGAGCAGTGAAGTTCAGTCAGTTGTCCATTTAGCAAAGAGGAGCAGCAGCCAGTATGCACCAGCGTTCTCTCGTAATGCAGAGTAGCCTCTCTCCCACCGCAACACAAGCACCAAAAGAAATCGTGTACTACATTTGCATGACAAACAGCATTTGACCAACTTAATATACACGTGATCAGCTTAGTCAGACTTATTAATATGAAAGCGTATGATTCAAATGAGTCAAGATATAGGTATATGTCAGGTTAAATTCTATTGTGATTGCTTGCCTCAGAGAAAGGAGAATTTACTACTACCGAGTCCCCCGGGCACACCAAAGAAGGTGAGATTGACATGAACGTGATGAGTAAGTCAGCTTATAAAATGCACTTAATGAACACTACAAAGAATGCCACGCATCTAGTGTATGTTGCATGTGTGGGGGCATGAGTGTGTGCCTGTTGTCATCATTTTCATTTAGTTAAATCAGCTGCAGCCATGCATCGTAAAGTGGTAAAGTGATCACTCACACACAGATTCATCATACATTTACTCTAGGATGCTGGGAAGAGTGTCTTTCAAAGAACCATGTGTCAGCACATGCAGTGCACTAACATGGAAAGTTACAGAAATAGGATGAATCAAAGAGGTGTGGAGGAGGAGGTGAATATGAAAGAAAGAGAGAGGGGTGGGGGAGGTTGAAGAGGTAAGCCTCAGTGTTATTTTTCTCCATTTTCACTGCAGCTATAACAGAGTTGAATGTTGTGGGACAATAGTTGAACACCTAAACCTTGTTATATTCCCATCAAACTCTCTTCTCATCTCTAGTGCAAAAATTGTTTTCAGCCATGCTAGTGGCATAGCTCTGGGGATGGCAATGTTGGTAACTATTGTATGGATTGCCATGAAATTTGGTACAGATGTCCGTGGTGACCAGAGGATGAACTGTAGAGACTTTGGTGAGCCCTGACTTTTCCTCTACAGCTACCATGAAGTTGACATATTTGGTTTTGAGTGGAATGTTTTGACAACTATTGGATGGATTGCCATGAGATTTATAACAGAAATGTATCCTCAAGATAAACTGTGATAATTTTGATGATTCACAGACTTTTCATCACGTAGGCTATGACCAAATACCTGCAATACTGATGACATTACCTTCATCCTCAGCTGGGGTTCGTGTTTAGTGATATTAAGCAAATATTAGCATGCTAACATGTAAATTACTGTGTTAGCATTTAGCTTACAGTCTCACAGAGCCACTAGCATGCCTCCAAACTCCTTTTCTCAATATTATACCTGTATATTGTTGGAGGATAGTCTGTTTTCTTTTCCTTTTCACTGGACAAAACCTTTCTTTTAATTCTCCAAAGAGACAGAGAGGTGAGTGTAGACAGACAGGCGTCTCAACATAATTGACCCTTTTATCCCAGTGGGGGTGACAGGGGATGCTGAACAGACCCAACCTTGTCTCTCAAGACCCTTTGAGAGACAAATGAAGTGGCAAAATAAAGAATTAACAACAGGACATAAAAACACTAAAGTGACTCCTTTGATTATTTTAACTGAGGATGAAAAAGACACTAAAGAGACTGAAAAAACACAACACAACACTTCATCTCTTCCTTCCCTGTCTCTCTCTGTGTCCACTCCCGCCCACCTGCAAACATTCTGACCATTCACATCCGCACAATAGAGCTGCATTGATTTTGTGTCTTCTCCCGTCCCGCAGGGAAGACACGTTATTTTACTGTGTAGTATTAATAAAGAGATGCATACCTGTCAGTAATAACGTAGTGAAATTACGTACTAGTGCATATACATTCATATTAGTGCAATAATTACAGTTAACCTAGTGCAATAAGTACGCCTGTTCTAGGGCAAAATTACATTGTATTTATTTATTTTAGCATACTTATTATTTTAGAACATGTGTTGTTGGCTGTGGTTGTTTGTTTTGTTTCACTTCTCTGTGTCTTTTAACACACTGATCAGGAGTGGCGCTCCTAATGATGATGGCATGCAACTTGATGCAAGCTTACAACCCCTCCGTTACCTCCTAAATGAGCACAAAAGTAGTAATAACCTGCGGTATCGCAATATGCACGCATTGTTTGGTGTTTCTGTTATTTTGCTCATTCAGGTGAAGTCGGCAGGTCACAGCAGCTGGTGGTGTGCATTCATGAGTGTGTGTATGTGTGTGAGGAGGCAGCAGGTAGCAGTGTCAGAGAGTACCAGGAGGAACGCTGACTGAGCACTCAGCCTGGCTCTGCAAGAGTCAGCCTGCAGCACTGCCTAAATCCCGGGACCTGCAGTTTATTTTTCGACTGCCTGCTTCCACCTGCAGTAAAGTTAAAATCACCCTCTCCTGCAAGATTTGCGTCAGGTCCTGCGGGATCCACGGGATCACAATCCCAATGCAGTCCTCTACCATGTTGTCCCTGGAGAACAAAATAATTAATATTCGTTAACATTTGTGGCATGAAGCGTCTTCTTTACGCTGGGCTAAGTTGATAAAAGAGCCTGACAGACTCCATGCTTCAGGCTGGTCCTCATCTCTGAGCTCAGAAACTGTCTTTATTTTGTCTTAGTTTCTTAGACGTCTTTCTTCAATTTTCTTTTTGCTCGCCTAAAGTACGTGTTTTTAAACTTTTCTAAAACAAGCCCCGTGCACCTCAGTGTTAAACTGAGGGAACTGTTTTCTTTTTGTGTTTTTATATTTTAGTTAAGGGTGTGCGATATGATATTAAATTGTGGATGATTAAAATGTCTCCACGATCTGCCTTTACAGAGAGATCATTAGTATTGTGCTACAGTGCACACTGTATCAGTTCAGCTCCATGACGGAGCGGTCTACTAGCAGGAGGGTAATGGTTAACAGCACCAACATGGCGGGCAAAAGTGACCTCCAACAACAGGGATTTTGGGAAAAAATGAGCTCACAGCAGAGCAAACTATCTGCATGGTTCACATCAGGAGCGCAAACTGTTTGTTTTTAAAGGTGAGCAGAGGTGCTTGTTTCAGGCCTCAATGTTAGCCTGTCACCTGTCTGAGCATCGTCACGTCACCAGCTCACCAATTTGATGCTTGGTAGCGTGTTTGTGACATCTACAGCAGTTTTATTCTCCTGCTAGGAAGCTCACCTGCTGCACATCATGTTAAACTGACAGCTGGGCTGCAGGTAAATGCCACTGTTTAGCGGTTAGCTCGCCTGCTAACTGGTAGCACTAACTTCTGTTATGCCGCAAGCTACCGTGATGTCAGCTCTGGTGTATTGTGTTGGTGCCTTTTTTAACGGTACACATCCTGCTAGTTATCCGAAACGACACATTAACGCTTCTACACAACAGCAACTGTTTGCTTCTCAGCTGTGAAATTAGTTTGGTTGTACTGTTAGTTTGGTTTCCCACTGCAATATTCATTTTAAACAAGTCCAAATAGACTGTCACTACTTTTTAATGCAGCTTTGCACACCTGCTCTTATTTATGGAATTGCTTGTTTTAATGTCATTTTATGTGAGTCTTTCATGGGTGTATGTTTTTAAGTTGTTTGTGAGCCCCTAACCTAAGACAAATTTCTATCATGTGATAGACAGTAAAGTTTTTTGAATCTTGAATCTTGAGTACTGTTCAGCAACTAGCAAATTAGTCTTAAAAACCAACATGAAAAAGAATCATTGTGGATAAGATCGTGGATTGTGATCCTGCCTGTAAAAAATTGTGATATATTTTTGCCATGTCGCCCACCCCTAATTTTGGCACCAAGAAGCCTCGCATTTTTAATGTTGTAAGTTAGTATTTCCTTTTTGAAGTTTTCATCTAGCCAATAGAATTACCTGAGCCTAAGTGGAAGAAGCTAGTGTAGCCAGATTCAATTTTTATTTAACACTCAAGCCAAAATCACAAGAATTCAACAGAAGCTGCAATTCACTGTCGGTCCGTGTCTAAAGCTCTAAGAACCGGGACCAACGTATCGACTTGGACCTCTGCCAGCTGGCTCTGAAGCAAGAGAGCCATACTGGCTAAGAGGCCTTCTGTTGGGCCCTCATCCACTCGGCGAACCAAACTGCATCCACAGGGTCACCTGCCTGCTCACCAACTTCAGATCCATCTGAACAGACTCATCTCTGCACCGAAATTCTTCATCAAGTTGGCATAACAACCCATGGTTTTTGTGGTTAAGACTTGATGTCAAATAAGAAATAAATGAATCCCCCTAGAGAGGGTGATTTTCCCTTTAGTGTCCCTCCATTCTTTTATAACTCTTGAGTCACATATTACACATCACTATTGTCCACTGAGTTAATTAATATCTCACCATTTAAGATCTGTTATTAATTTGTTTCTTCATCGTGTACTCCTTAATGCTTCATTTATTCAGTTATTAGTAGGCATTTAGCTATAAATAAATATCCTTATTTTATCAGTAAGAAGTTGTCTGTGTTTTTTGGAAGTATGAGGTCAATGTATCGAAAATAATTCACAGTTATGAGACCGATTAAGGTGTTTCTTTATTTATTCTCTTCAAATTGAAGAGTGGTGCCCCGATCAATGAGTGAAAGATTTAACACAAAGTAGATAACCCTGCAATATTTTTGAAACTGTTTTTTTATTTTTATGCATATGTCACTGGATCACTCCATCTGTCTCACCTTCTTCTCTATTGTTCCGTTCTATCATTTCATTTCTCTCTTTTGTGTGTACTGTCTGAATGTTTCTACCAAAATGAAACTGACGTAACCCAAGCTTGAAATATTGTCCCTGTTTCTCTTTATCCTGTGTGTTTCCCTTGTGATGGTGCTTTCTCATTAGCTTTTTACCCTCATTCTCTTTCCATCTGCGCACCTTTCTCTCCCCTTTGTCTCCACCTGCTCACTGCTCCTGCCTCTCTTTCCCACTTTTGTTTACTCGGAAGGAATTCAAAGCAGACAGAGGGAGAAAAAAGGGTTGGAGCTGAGGTTGTGGTGGGTTGATTTGTCTCATTGGTGCTGATTCTAATCAATTAGGATCTGCTGCTCATTAGAGCTAGACTTGGATCTTTATGGAGACAACATCTGCTGCTGATACACACATATTGACCAACTATAGCAACACTAGACCACATCAATGCCAGAGACTTAGGTTTGTCATAATATCTCATGAGAGTTGGCATCAGATATGGTAACTGTGGAGGAAGAAGTTGTGTTTGTATTTTGACTGCAATAAATGATGGTTCTCATAGAACACTGCACATTCTAGTTTATGATATCTACAATTTTATTATGGTATCAGTGTGCTCTCCTCTACACAGTGAGTGCCACATAGTAAATTTGATACACATTTTGTTATTCCCTGTCCACCACATTGCCCACACACAAATGCACACAGAATTTTCTGCCCAGCTTTGGCCACACACAGAGTAAAACTGTAGATTACAGCACAGGTGAACAGAAGCCACCCGTGCTTAACAATGATATGCTGCCCATTCAAGGTCACAGTTGACACACACAGACACACATTCAAAAAAAGACATAGACTTACAGGTATGACCAGAAGCACAGAATCACACACACCCATACTGTACACACAAGAACACACATCTTCACATACGCACACACATGAGGGTTAAAACCCCAAGTCATAAATCAGGGAGGCAGGAGTGCTGGCATTTAAAGGGCCCTGCTCACATACTGTAAATATATGCAGCCTTTATGACTGTTCCAGAGGTCAGTGAGGGGACTCATTGGAAGTAAGTCTCTTTCCAGAGCTCTCTTTATATTTGTGTCTCTTGTTGTCTGTCCCTGTATCACTTTAATGGAGTCACACAACTTGGTATTTCTCACCTTTACCTCTGTAGCTAAATAAAGTGCACCCAAAGAAGCACCACTGAGAGAAATAGTGGCTACAAAGGTGAAATCCAGAGAGAGAGGAAGATACAATGAAAGAGAATAATGCATTACTCAGAAGATAGCCCTTTTTGATTTCCATTAATAGCCTTGAACTGCTCACTAAATGACAACATTTTTAAACAAAACAGTGTCCGTATTTAATTACTGAACCTAATTCTTAGTCACAGTAGTGGGTGGCTCAAAGGTTGCATGGATTACCATGAAATCTGGAGGACAGACATTTGTGGATAAATTCTAATAATTTTGATCCCTTATGTGTTCATTTAGCAACACCAACAACTTGTCCAACCGCACAAACTGTTGTTTTTATTAATTGGTGTGACTACAGTGCTGGCAATATGGGAACCTATCTTGGAATAATGCATGAACAATTCTAGGTCAGAACAATGAGACATTTTCTGCTTTTTCACATTCATAGCAACACGACATGAATGTGTCATTAGGATCTAAGAATAGGGCTATTTTTGTGGTGTGTATCCTACTTGAGACAAAGAGTTAAACGGAAACTATTATGCTCATTTCAAGCTCTATATTTTTATTCTGGGACTCCACTATAGAAGCTTTGCATGATTCACAGTTCAAAAAACTCCTTATTTATCTTATACCTTTACCCTACCCTTTATGCAGCCCCTTAGTTCAGCCTCTGTCTGAACAGGCAGTCTTAGCTCCTGTCTCTTTAAGGCCCCCCTCCCAATGAGCCCACTCTGTTCTGATTGGCCAGTCTTCCGGAAGCTTGCCAGGCAGCCATATCAGAGTCGTGTTAAGTTTACACCGATGAAAACTCAACATTTCCTGCTTTACTGCTTAATATTAAAAGCTTTTAAATAACTAAATAACGGGATACTTTTATTGTGAAGAATTTACAGGAAATTAAACATTTTTCACCAAATTAACAGAGCTAAAAACCGGTCGACACAACAACATATGGAGATATTTGGAGCTCTTTGTTCAGCGGATCAGTTAAAAATAACGCAGGGAGGACTAGTACAAGCAGAAACATCCACAGTGATGATGATGTTTGATGAAGAGCTGCAAACGACAAGCACACCTCCAACAGGTAAACAACTTATTTTATTTTGCGTGCTGTGTAATGGAAAAACACTCACAACGTTTCAGCTCGACTCAGGTCATGGCTCGGCCTGACTACCCCCAAAACAATGGAATAATGCCATAATGTTAGTGGAGCAGAGCAGTGAACTTGCAGATGACCAAATAAAGAAATCCGTCACGAGCAGATGTCAGCTCAGGCTGAAAGTAGAAAAAAATGTTGGAAACCGAGAATTCAGAGCAGTCTGAAGCTGGTGCTTTTTGCTCACAAGGATTACTTTTACATATGTTTACCTCATTATTTGACAATTTGGCCACATTTAAGATGGACATCCAACATTGTAACATTATACTTAAAATAAGGAAAAGCATAGTAGGTCCCCTTTAAGGTCAAATCAAATTCATGAAAGCCAGGATTTGTGTTTGCATGTGTCTTCAGGGTTTGCAAAGAAAGAGGTAAAAAGAAAGTATGGTCCTGTGTGCACGTGTGAACATTTGTGTTTCCCTGTCAGCTGCTGTTAAACAGAATGACAGCATGAGCCCAAAAGGGTTAGGCCTGTCTCCAGTAAATTACTCTCTTCCGAGTTCCAGGGGTCCCCTCTCTCTTTGTGTGTGTGCCTGAACTGGCCACACACAGTAATAGCCCTCAAGGTTAATTGACCGCAAGCAGAGCACTTGTTCCTCCAAATAGACATTCAGGGTTAGGGTCTCCCTCCAACTCCCTCCTCTGACCTACGCAAGATATCATTATCAGCTCTCTCTGCTGTCCTATCTCTCTCTCTCTTTTTCTGGCTTTCTCTAAACAGAGAGACGCACAAAGACAGACACCACCCCAGAGAACCTCTGTGCTCTCTTATTAACCTAACACTGTCTCTCTGTAGTGGAGTTATAAATTCAGTTGTTCCTAGTATCTACTGGGCAAAAGAGGCTCAAAAATGAAGGGCAGTGGTAGCCTTTAAGCTAGTGTGGCATGAGACAGTTTTTAATTAAAGGAACAAAAACATAGTCATCATTATAAAGCTGTAATTAATATTGTGAATTTGGTTACTTTATGTTAATATATGATATTAATTTATAACAGTTAATTTAAAGATCCTCAATTTTCCATTAAGTGCTGTGGTGATGCAAATATGCTACAGAACAAGGCAAACGGGGCACTCCAAAGATCATATTCAACCTCATTTTCATGTTCAAATTAATTCATGTTTCAAGAAAATTTATGGTTACACCTTCTACGAGTGCTAAATGTCTGCCCTAATAAAAGTGCGTCTGTAGGTGTGATACCCACGAGTATTTTAAAATATAGATATGTAATTAGTTCTACTGTTAATAAATCTAAGTGACATATATAAGTCTACCTGTGTGCTTTACAGCACCATAAAGAGTGCATAGCTCAATAATTAGCAGCGATAACCAGAAAACTCCAGTAAATTATATAGGCAGCACACACTTTCCACTCACTGAATTCCAGTCCTTTGATGGTTGGTTACCTTGAAATTGTATCAATATGCAGTTGTTTGTTCAGAATTTGTAATGGCCATCATCGCTGTGTTGCATCTGTCCCTCTCTGGCTGCTCTCCTTGGTTTGTTTTTGTCTTCCAGGAGTCTGCATTCAGATGTTGTGTCTCAGTTCAGGGGCTGGATCCTCCGACTATGTGGGTCCTTCAGAGGACCTGAAGGCCGGGCTGAGCCTTCATCTATCCCCAAATTAGACTGCATAGCCTTACAGAGATCATGACTAATTATACATTCAGTGTCACTGCATAAACTTATAAAGAATCTAGCAGTTTATCACAAGAAAGTTCCCCTCAAACAGTCAACAAAGTGTAAATGTCAGTGGTAAACTGGAGTGAGATCCATGATACCTGAGTTTACAGTATGAGGTGCGACATTTCACCTTAACACATGTTGAACAACTGGCAAAAGAGTTAAAACTGATTAACAACACCTCTAGCCAGCTAACAAAAACAAAAAGTGGAGTTAATGCTTTGCTTTCATTATTGACACTTGATTTTTCATTGGTGCTGTTAAAGTGACATGTTTACCAATGACATATTACCACCTGAGCACAAATAAATAACATATGATATCATATAAAATGTATATATATGTATATCTGACCCATACACCTATCCTCGCATAATGACAAAGCAAAATAGCGTGTACTAACAATGAAGAAAATACTGTATAAGAATCATGAATATGTAAATTTATTAAAATAAACTTGACATGCAAGAAACATTTAATTCATGGGTGTTCAGCTGATAGTAACAATGTTGGAAAGGTTGTAGCTTTCAACATTAATGAAAGCAAAAATCAACAAATAAACGTAAATGTGGCACATAAAACATGTTGCATACGTATTTGTGTATTATAGAGTATTTTTTATGTATCTGTCAGCATGTAACTCTTGATGTGTCTCCCACCGTTTTGCTCAGTTAGCATCAGTGGCTAATCATGGCAAATGAGAGCTAGCAGGGAGGCTAGATTGGCATAAGTTGGCATTAACTGGTGCATTAGCAAGTGTTGGGCAATTACTTTAATGATGTAAATTGGACTGAGATTTCCCCATGCACAGGAAGTGAACGAGAGAAATGTAACAATGATTATGATTAGGCAGCTAATTATAGTATCAGCTCAATGCGGCACATATGCCTGGATAGACTGTTTATTTAGACGGCAGGCAGGGATGCTTGGTGTGCTGATTGCAGCGTTTTGGTGTGTGTGCGTGTGCGCATGCAAACTGCCATAATTTTGACAGCTATTTGATTGAATGTGCTGATTTAGAGATGGAGTGACTCTACTTTGACACTTTATCCAGCATATTATGCCTGATTTATGAAGAAGCAATACATACACTATGAGCCACATGCATATGAGTTATGCATATGAGCAATACAGTATGTCATCTAATACTAATTCTGAATTAGAGGGCACATTCTGCTCCAGGTTTTTATATGGATAATATGAATAATATTGTAGCAGCATGGTTGCTCACTGGTTAGCACTGTTACCTCACAGTAAAGGTCTTGGGATTTGAATCTGCCAGCCAGCTCGGGCCTTTCTATGTAGAGTTAGCATGGTGTCCCTGTGTCTGTGTGGGTTTCTTTTGGGTTTTACAATTTTCACCCACAGTCCAGAACATGCATATTAGGTGCCTTGGAGACTCTAAATTGCCTGCACGTGTGAAAGGTTGCCTGTATATGTGTTATTCATGTGGTTGACTGGCGACCTGTCCCGCTCCTACCCAGCCTATGGCTTAGGATGTGCTCTGCATAGGATAGATGAATAGTAATGCTAACCAGTGATTAATGTAGACTGAATAATCTTAACCTATGGCAAAACATGGTGCACAAAAAGTTAAAGGTGTAGAGGGATGGGGAAGAATGTAGATAGACTGTATAAATTTATATGTGATATTTTCACTTGTGATTGATTGATTTCCATGCAATGTTTGACATTTTAAAGTTTATGTCAATAGCTAGGATTGGTCAAATGGGAGAAGAAAGATTACACATTTATTATATCTGTATAATCTTTAGTGTTGCTACATTGCTGTTGAATTGAATGACTTGAATTAAAAACTACTGGAGGTGACCCAAGGCATCCATAGTATGCCACAGCCACAAATTCACAGCAATACCATTTTTACCTAAAAAAGAAAGGACAAAAAAAAAGTAATGCAGTATTTACTGTAGCATGGTGAAGTAGTTAAGGCCAATTCATGCTTTCTGCATCCTCGAGGACATAGACGGATGACAAAATTTATGTCATACGGACCAACATGGACCCTCGCAGCCACAAAGACGTGGGAAGCAGGAATTGGCCCTTACTGCCTCTGTATGCCTGTATGGGTCACATAGTCAATTACAATCTGGTACACTGGGTTTGCCTGGAAGAAAGTGCTTGGCAAGGAAACACACTTTTCAATCAAAAAAAGGACAAAATGTAAAACCATTCCCTTTTTTGAGGGCACAGGGCTGCAAGCGATCTTTGTCTTTATTCTTTTTTTTTAAATAATAGCTGTAACCTTGTTGGGAAGTGAGGGACAAATAGCGTGTGATTGCCTTGTTGCTCTGCATGTTTCTATGTTTGGCTCGAAGTGCCTCCAGGCCTCAGCAGGCGGCTGCTTTAGGCCTGCTGGTCTGCCTAAAGTGACGTTGAACACTAAAAGCAGACAGCAACAAACAAAAGCAAACACAGACAGATCAAGAACTAGAAACACTCGCATAGTACAGCACAAACCAAAAGATAAGCAGGCTGGCATATGCACAAATCCCAAAGACCGTATCCTCCCCTTCCTCCATTATTTCTGTTCTCCCATCTGTCACTCTTCCTACTTTCTCATGTTTCCAGAGAAAAAAGAGATGAGAGAAGGTGACGCAGGAGACACAGAAACCGAAAGAGGAGGAGAAAATGCACATGAGGATGAAGCAAGGAGGAGTGGCAAAGAAAATGAGTGGAAGGGAGGAGAGAGGTGGACAAGGGAGAAGAGGAGAGGTAAAGAGTGGAAGAGAGGGGAAAGGTTAGAACATGGCTGAACGACCTATGGCAATGGTAAAGTTAAAAGACTGATTTAGTATGCTTCTCATAAAGACCTGTGTGTCTTTGTGTGTGTGTGTGTGTGTGTGTGTATGTGTGAGGGACAGAGAGAGACCAATAGACAAACATGGCATCATATACTACAGACACGCTACAACAATATAGATTTGTTTCTGTGTTTGTTTATTTTGTTTTGGTATGTAAATCTTTTTTTGTTGTTGTTGTTTTTCACAGCTGTTTGTGTGTTTTCCTGTATCTTTTTTAGCAGATGTGCATGTACATACATCTGTTAACACATGCATGCACAAGACCTACTTATATGTTTGCGAGTCTTAACCCCAGAATTGTTGTATTATTATATAAAACTCTGATATAAGTCCATATTCGGTATTTGTGTGTGCGTGTGTGTGTGTGTGTGTGTGTGTGTGTGTGTGTGTGTGTGTGTGATGTGTGATGTGTGAAGGTGTGTTGACACGCCCATGGCTAACTCTGAAGCAGATTAAGAGGACAGAGTGTCTGACCTTGTTGTTCCAGACTGGGCTTCAGTGACAGAACAAGGGTGCAAAGAGCACCTCCGTGTTCCCTGTGGTGTGCGCCAAGCCTGGGTTAGCCCAACACCCTGTGACCCATCTGCTGGGGGATCAGGCTTAAAGTGCCACTGCAGGGTAATTGGCCTGTCTGTCTCCTGGTCGCCACACACACAAAGCCTGACACAACACATGCAGTTCTCTCCCTCACTGGACCACGGGGAGTATGTCTGAGAAAGGGAGCATTTACTCTAAGTGGTTGATAGCACTGAATATGTGTCTTATACACTGTAAAATTAATCAATGTATCACATTCACTGACAGAAAGACAGACATAACAAAGAAATCAGGATTCAAATAACGACGTGCACAAACATGAGCTGTGGGATATTGATATGATATTTTCAGAAGTGGTCTGAGGCATTTATTGTAAATTGAACACACCTCACAGATCAGATATTCTCTGATCCACATTTAATGTCAACAAGTAACCCAGTGACCTCACGAGAAATAACTTGGCCTTCTGTGACCCTCTCTTTATTCCTTCTCTTCTCCCAGTTAGACACAAGCTAGGCATGGGATAATTGCTCATCTCTAAATGTGCCAGATTAGCTGACCCCATAAAACAATAGTGCTCAGAGAAGAATTAGACTCTCCAAATGAGTTTTTTTTATTTTGGGTTACATCCATTAGTAATGAAGTGAGTTGTATGCTGTCGGTGATTGTTCTTGGGCCATGTCATGGGGTTACGCCGAGGTCAAGCCTAACTAGATGTCAAAGGGCAGAGAAAGGTGGAGACACAGGAGGGATATTGACATCATGGTTCAGTCAGAGGACAAGTTAGTCAAAACTGCAGCATTGATAGAGACATACATTATTAAATGAAACAATTGTTACACTTCATAACTCTTGCGCTATAATCACAAGGAGATCTGTCCGACAGGAATCTCTAAGCTTAAACCGTTCATCGCTGAAATGTGCATGTCAGCCAATGAGCATACTAAACTCCATGTGGTCTGCACATTTGGAAGGGTTAAGAGGACTCCAATAATAGAGGCACACATGTTGAATCTTTAAATGTTTAAACATCATTAAACTGAAATCTTATCCATAATATAAACGCCACCTAACCCAACATCCAACCCGTGTTCCACCCAAGTTGGGAGGAGGGTTGAGAAGCCAGCTTACATGACCCATTTAGATTGAATGAAAATGTGAAACATATCTCTATGTCAGTCTGAATAGGACATGACCTCTGATTTCAAACAGACTGTAAAAAGGGTAATTACTGTATAGGATTAAGGGACAGATCTTGGGAATGCACTCACTGCTGTAAGACTGATACAATGATGTTCACATAAATTCAAGCATCTCGTCTGTAATGTGGTTAACCAACCATTTCTGCCAAATTGACTGCTGAAACCACACTCCACCCAACTGATTTACTCACTGTAGGCACGATACAGTCAATCACAGAGTTGATGTTAAATATTATATCTTTTATATATTTATAGTGGCCATTTTACCATGTTCCAAATTCCTAGGCCACTTCATCTGCAAAGTATCTTAGTTTTGACTCATGTTCCACTGAATTAAATCCAATTTTTTTGTGAAAACCCAATGTACTCACAAGTACTTTGAATGAGGATTTATTTGAATATCACAAAACTGTAACATACATGTTATTACCCACTGTCTCACACACGTTATACACGGTCAAAAGCTTGTTTTGATCAGAACCTGTTTGCAGACTCATCTACATCTTAGCACCGCACATGGAGCAATCACTGCGCATCAAAACTGCCTTAGGCACTATTAAATGTCACAAATTTTCTGTTCCTGCATTCCAGCACTTAAGAACAGAATAATAGCAAGTACAGTATAAGAATACAAAACTTAGCACAGTCCACCTATAATACTCTTCAAAATACTGTGCATAAGGTATACATACACTATAGCATGTGATTACAACATAAACAATTTACCAAATACCAATATGTGCCTAAGTGGCTCTTACAATATTTAAGGTTGATACATTTGGAAACTGTTGCAGTAGGAGTCATTAAATAAACTGGTCCTGTAAATGGCAAATTGATGCACATACTGTATAGCATTTTTATCCAAAGCACTTTACAATTTGCCTCTAATTTACACATTTACCAATACATTTACACACTGATGGCATCGGGCTACCATGCGAGATGCTGGCCTCCCAATGGGAGCAATGTGGGATTCATTGTCTTGCCCAAGGACACTTTGAAATGTGGACAGGAGGATCTAGGATTGAACCACCAACCCTGCGATTAGTGGACGACCCTACCTCCTGAACCTACCAGCCTATCATCAGTGGCAAAAGATTCCAAAGTTTCTTGTCCTTCTTCTAGGCGCCAGGCAGTAGCTGTTAAGGCTGTTAATTGTCCCAATAGGTGAGACATTCAGAGAAGCTTTTCACCTGACTCTAAAGTCTTGTGTTATTACTGTTTATGGAAAAACACCCAGCAACAACAGAGTGCTGACCTCCACCATCCACCAAGATGTATGGTATATAACACTCCATCATCTACTTGTCCTTTGCAGGGAGTGGGTCTCTTATTCCCCAACCACTTAACAGAACCAGGTACCAGGCAGTCAGCACGTCATCGAGTTGAGCAATGCCCTGGCTCTGAACAACAGGCTTCCTCTCCACTCTAGTGAAGTTTGCAAACCCCAGATATGAGCTGTGACACAGAGAGGCTCTTGCCACTATGCCTCCACACACTCCCAGAGCTTGTTAAGTTTCAGGCAGTGAACACTGGTTTGAAGCCTGTAGGCACCCTCAAACAGACAATTCTGGTGGTGAGGGCCAGGATGTGTAAAGGCTCAACACAGTTGGGGAGTTCTGCTTCACCAAAAAAGGGGAGCGAAATGTTATTTGCAGAAGTACAGAGACACTAGGGATGCTAAAGCAGAAAGGGGTCATTTCAATCCTCTGACTATATCCTGGGTGATACCAAATGCATTGTAACCCAACTACTATGAACACTGCCTCACACTGAAAAAATATTTTGCAAACCTGTTCAAAAGTATTGGCTGATAAAAGTCATCTCTGACCCTCTGTAAGCCAAACACGTATTATATCATACACACAAATTCATGATGTGTGTGAAATTCTATTTTAAAAAATCCCCATAGAATCCGCATTCATAAGATTAAGAAAACTGTTGCTTTATTTACCAAATCATGGCTCTCTTATTTTACAACGGTGACTTAAGTCCAGAGGGATCATATCCTGCTTAATGGCAATATGTCAGAAGTTATTGACGTCTGCTAATTACTTTGTTTTGTATTTACCATAGTGGGCAGTGGATGCTGCTGTCTCTGCAGCTAAGTGGAATATCAATGACGTGAAACATAATCCTGTGGCTGTGTCTCTGTGTCTGTCGCTGTGTGTGTGTGCGTTCTGTCTGGCCACACACATGCAAAACACAATCAAAAAAGCACAACAGGAGCTGTAGGTAATATTAAGTGGTCATTGATTAGCTGAATAAGACATACAGTACGTTTTTGTTATGGTTTCAAATATAATTGTGGCGGGTGGGCTAATTACACCCAATACAAGCCACTTCAACTAGAATTTATCTTTCATCATTAATCTTGCATCTAGCTGGTGTTTGAAATTTACTTTAAATAGAAAACTCGGTGGGTGTGTGGGTAAGGTTTGAAGATTTATTCACCAAGTAGCAAGTACAAGGAATTCAGTGAAGTCCAGATGTCAACAGAAAGTGATATAAACATGAACAGTAAACAAAAATAAATAAATAAACACAAACATAACAGAGTAAGAAAGAGAGGGACAGTAATTTACAAAGATTCTGTGTAGTGGGGGTGGACAATGTGCTTGCATATTGACATGATAAAACTGAATGTGTGCATAAAAGCAGAATATAAATAGAAATATAAGTACCAATGTAAATATAAATATAAATTTGATATATCCGTACAGTTAATAACTAAAAAATAAAATCTATATACATCTACACAGTGCAGGAGAGACAAAGACACAGTATACACAATATGAATTAGAATGAGATATGGGGTGAAGTGGAGTTGGTATATTTACAGTCTTTTACTGTCCTTGTTAAAGATGTCTATTGCCTGGGGAAAGAAGCTCTGGAAGTGGCGGGTGGTCCTGGTTCTGGGGGCTCTCAGTTGGATTTTCCTCTGAGAGCAGAGTTTTTGGAACACGGGCTGGCAGGGGTGAAAGGGGTCAGAAATGATCTAACCCACTATCTTTCTGACCCAGGAGCTGTAAATGTCTGTGAGGGAGGGGAGTCCGAGTCCGATGATCTTCTCTGCACACCACACAACACGCTGCAGTCTGTGTTTTAGAGTGCGATGATGCAGAGCCAAACCACACAGTGATGGAGGAGGAGATTATTGATTAGAGTATGCCTGTGTTGAACTGCACCAGCAGCGCTTGTGACATCCTGAACTTTTTCAGGTGCCTTAGAAAGTAGAAGCACTGCCGGGCCTTCTTGATGATGGTGGACATCATCAACCTCTTCCCTGTAAGCAGACTCGTCTCCATTTGTGATGAGACAGATTAAGAGAGTGGTCAGAGTTACCTAGTGGGGCAAGGGCCGATGTCTGGTTTGTGTCCTTGATGCTGGAATTACAGTGATCCAGTGTTTTGTCCTCCCTGGTGGTGCATCTGATGAATTGTTTATACCTAGGCAGCTCCAAACTGAGGTTGGTGTGGTTGAAGTCACCTTTTTTATTTTATTTAGCCTTTATTTAACCAAGCTTGTCCCACTGAGATCAAAGATCTATTTTACAAGGGAGACCTAGCCAAGAATACCAGCAACACAGAGTTTTAACAATAAATTATCATAAAAGCACATAGATTTGAGTAACATTAAAATGATCAGATAAAACATTTGTACACAGACAACCTGGACTCTGGATAGATTCCATTATAGTTTAAAAATTGTTCAGGGATACTATGTTTTGAAGTTTAAGATCAGTCTGTAGATTGTTCCATGCAGTAAGCTTTCTTTCTCAGTTTGGACTTTGGGAACAACAAATCGCAAAATGTCCTGAGAACAGAGATTGTAATTTCCATATTTCAAGTTTAAAAGAGAAGATAAGTAAGTAGAAATCTTGCCAAGAATTACTTTGTAAATACATACCCATGACTGAGGTGGCATGTACATAAAGCAGGCCAATTCACTTTTGTGTATAATATAACATGGTGAAGACAGTGAGCAGAGGCATTCATGTACAGCACATCACAATAATGAATGACAGGTCAAAAACATAGCCTCCACTAATTTCTGTTTCACACAAAAAGAAAAGCAAGACTTGTTTCTATAGTAAAATCTTCGTCAAAGCTTGAGCTTTTTTGTAACATACTGGATATGTGCCTAAAAAGATAAGTGGTCATCAATTAAAAACCCTAGGTATTTAAAAGTAAATACCAACTCAATTTGTTACATTTCCAGTAACAATTTTCTTGGACAATGCTGATCTTATTGTTCTTGAAGTAGTAAAAAATATAAGTTTTGTTTTATCTGCATTTAGAACAAGTTTCAGATGACAATGCTGTTCTTGAACTCTATCAAATGCATACTTAAGATACACAAAAGCCTTAGCAGGAGTGGGTGCAAAGCAGTAAATGACAGTGTCATCAGCGTAGAAATGAGAGGCTGAGTTTGGAATATTCTGTCCAAGGCAATTTATGTATATAGCAAATAACAGTGGACCCAGAACCGAACCTTGTGGGACCCCCCTGTGGACTTACAGTACCTCCGAAGTAGCAACACCCTCTAACTGAAAAGCCTGGGTTCTGTCTCTGAGATAGTTTGCAGTCTACCCAACTGCATGCCCGGAAAAGCAATAACTATTAGACGTTCAATTAAAATATTGTGATCAACAGTATCAAAGGCCTAAGAGAGGTCTATAAACAGAAAAAGACAGCACTGCTTGTTATCTAGGGCTTCAGTTATATCGTTTATGACCTTCATGGCAGTTGTAATAGTACTATTGTTTTTGCGGAAGAGTTGGTAGCCAGGTATTATTTTTCTTGTTCACTGACCAGGGATTCAAGCACCTGAGAGTTTAGAGATTGGTCTATAACAAAGATTGCTTTCCAGTCCGTGGGGATTTTATTTGTTGACAAGGTAAGATTGAAAATGTGACACGTGGTTTAGCTATAAATTCTGATACCAATTTTAAAAAGGCTCTAAGTTATCTGGACCAGCTGTTTTTTTTAGGTTTAAGTTTATTTAGAGCTCTAATGACCTCTGTTGTGGTAAAGGGGGTGAAGTTAAAGACCTGAACATTGCCAGTGGCCCTGTCATTAATTGGAGATACTCTAGGGGAATTATCAGAGTTAAACAAGAAACCAGAGGAAATAAAATGATTATTAACATAATTTAATACTTCTGTCTTGTTAGTTACCCTGAGACGATCAAGGAGTATACTGGGTGGAAGATTAATTGCATTACAGCTAGCAGACAATGATTTAATGGTTTTCCAGAATTTCTTTGGATTTTGGAGGCTTTCCGTAGTCATGGAAAAAATTCTGCTTTTGCTTTTTGGAGGAGAGAGGTACATTTATTTCTCAATTGTCTAAAATGAAGCCAGTCAGCCTCTATTCCTGACACAATGATCACTCACATCATTTGGGAAAACACCTGATGCAAAAAGGCATATTTGTTAAAAGTAAGTAAATGAGCATCGATTTTTGTAAACATTTGGGATTGGGTCTTGTAGGGGAATGAATTGTGTGAGATTTAGAGAATCACATTGTGCTTTCAATGCGTCAGACTCAGGCATTAGCCAGTCCCAGTTGAAAACATTGTATTTCAGTTGTGACAGAAACTTCACAAGAGTGGACAATGAATTATTAAGGGCAGATGGAGCCTATAACTTCCCACCAACATAATATAGTGATTTCTAGATAATTCTACATCAAGAGCTAACAACTCAAGTTCTTTACTTACTGCCTCAATAAGTACTAATTTAATGCCAAAATTGTGCTTATATATATATACTGTACACACACACACACACACACACACACACACACACACACATATATATATATATATATATATATATATATATATATATATAAAAATTTGTGTTTGGTAGATTATTTCATTGTTCATTGTTTATTGTAACAATGCTTCTTGGCAATAAATCTTATACCGTTGGAAAGCCTGTTTATTTCTCTTTTAAATGGTGCCACATTTGTAAGGAACATGCATTTGTAGGATGAGTATGTGGGTTGCGCCCATGAAAAATTTGCCAAATCTTCTCAAAGTTGTAAAAGTAATTCTGCAACAGTCACTGTGGGGGAAAGTTTAATTGTCATACTTAGCTGTGCACCCTCCCAAGTACAATATCCTGAGTAGTACCGCAGAAAGATATAAAACACAATGCAACAATTAGAGACATTGTATGATTCAATGATGAGTAAAACTAAGAAACAAAGTGACTGGCAGAAAGCCAGCAGTTCATAAGTTCAAGTCAGTGGCTCTGAGATCTAGATCAAGTTTTCCGTGGCTCACGCCAGCCTTGGGGTTGAAAGGTAGCAAATCTTTAAGTTCAGGCCAGCAGATCTAAAATCCAGGCCAAGTTTTCTGCATCTCAACACCAGCCTTGAGGTGGAGAGACATCACAGTTTAAACAGGAATACTTGGTCATCGGAGATTAAGTACTTTAACATTTAAAAAAAAACAGTCTCAGCAGACTCAAAACGAGCCGGTAGCAATCTTTCAATATCACACAGAGCAGAAGCTCCACTGTCAATCCACTCAGGAAGAGAGGCCCACCAGACTCAAAGCAAGCTGATAGCAATCCGATAGCAATCCATCGATGTCTAGCAATACAGGAGATCTACCAGTTGGGTTTATCAGGTGGAGACAGGCCCCACAAACTCAGACAAGCCAGCATCAATCCCCCAGTGTCTCGCAGAGCGGGAGATTCACCATGAATCCATTCATTAAAAAAACTGGTTTACAGCAGGTTCGTGTTCTGCAGCACATAGAAGACAGAAACACATTACAAAATAAAAACAGAAACAATCACAGAAACAAAACAACAACAAAATATAAACAGCTACACAGACACTACAGAGGAGAGGACTTAAGTGGAGTAAGATGGTATATGTGAGTTGGGTCAGTGGTTGCAGTTGTGTTCTTCCATCAGATATTGTTTATATGCCTGTTTGAAGTGTGTAATAGAGGTTATTGCTCTAATGTAATATGGGATCTCATTCCAGATTTTAGTGTATGTGTGAAAAAATGATCTCTGACCATGGTTGTTTTTGTAAGCCAGTACTGGAATAAGTGCATGTGAAACTGATCTGGTGATGCTCTACTTCCTGTCGTGGAAGTAGAGCAGTAAGTGTTGGGGGGATTTTGGATCTGAGAGTAAAATTTAATGGCTAGATTATTCATGTAGTTCTGAAAAGTCAGGGCATTAGAATGTGAAAGTGCAGTGCAGTGGTGAGCCCAAGGGGGAAGGTTGCCATGGATTTTATAAGCTCTATTGTATAGTCTTCCTATTGGTTCAATGGTTTCCTTTGTAAGGGACCAGTGACTGGGGAGTCCAGAAAATTTTGTTCTTCCTCCATAATCTGGTCAGCCAGCAGCTGTTTTGCTGACTTCACATTGGCCATGGGGGGAGGGGGTGTTGGGTAGTAAACTCCGACCAGGGTAATGGAGGCAGCTGCACAGCTGCATCAGGGATAGTTCCATCATCCATGTCAGCATGCCACAGCATCTGCCTTGGGGTCTCCACCCACAGCGCTCCTTACTCCGGGGGTATGAACGTTGACTGCCGTTTATCTGCCGGGTTAGATCGTAGAATTTGCTTAGGAGTAAAAGAAAATTCTGCAAGTCTGTGGTGAAGAACTCGATAGTTGCAGGAGCTCTCTGCTAAAGGTAATCTGTACCATGATTTAGAAAGCACGTGTTACAAACAAACAAAACAAATACATGATAGACCAAAAGGCCGTGGCTGCCTCTGTGGACGCCATCACCAATCCCTGTAGCGGTGCCTCTGGACTTCTGGCATCCTCTGGTCGTGCATTCCCAATGTTCACAGGGTCGGGAGAGGGGATCTCTAACTCTTCGCTACATGAGCAACTCCTACTGGTTGGTCAGGGTTCCTGCACAGTGTAGGGTGAAACTGGATAGCATAACCCCCCCACGTATTAGGTCCATCGCCAGGAAAAAGAAGTAAAGCAAAGAGAAGTGGCTGGTGATGAAAAGAGAGGTTGTTTCTGTCTTTGTGTCTACACTTTCTCAGAGTTCAGGCATTTTGAATGGAAAATAATATGGTGATGTTGCATTTGCAGTTGTCCAGTAATTGAGATGCTGAGCTCTGTTGGGAACACCTGCTCAGTTTGACATGAACACAGACTCATTAATGCCTTTCGAGTACTAAGTCTTAGCCCAAGGCACAATTGGACATTTGGATTAATATTTTAAAGCCTTTTAGTTCTTTTTTTTTCTTTTTTTTTTCCTATTATGACAATGCATTGTGTAGAACGGATGATAGAATATTTAACTTAGCTGTATTGACTGATATGGTCAATCAATCAATCAATCAATCAATCAATCAATAACATTAATGGTTAGGAAGCAGTGGGACACATACATTTAGCAAACATAAAACACAGGGCACATAAATGCAACACGAACACCAAAAAACATAAATACACAGTAAAAACAGTCAATTAAAAAGATTAAAAAAACAATTAGTTATAACATGATGCAAATAACTACGTTTTCCTCCTACAGTTTAGGAGGGAGAAGGCAGAGGGTATAAAGGAATGTTTGTATCTGTTGGTTTTAGCTAGTGGAAGTCCGAGGAGGGTACCAGATGGCAGAAACTGAAACTGTTGATGTAAAGGATGGGAACAATCAGACAGGATGGATTCTGCTTTCTTATATAACTGTTTGTCGTAAAGAACCTGCAGAGTTTCCTGTGCAGTGCCAGTTATTTTGCTGCAGACATTAACCACCTTATTGAGTACATTTTTGTGTTTTACCTTGAGAGAATGATACCAGCAGATAAAGGAGAAAGTGAACACAGACTCAATAAAAGATCAATAAAACATTGTCATCAAGGTCCTGTCAACCTGGAACTTAAAGAGTTTCCTGAGACAAAAGAGACGCTGCTGGCTTTTCTTGTACACCATGTCAGTATTTCTCTCAAATGTCAGTTTATTGTCTAGTATAGTTCCCAAATACTTGTAGGATTCCACTATTTTTATATTCTGGCCATCAATCACTGTACTGACAGGAGAGGGGCGAGAATGACATACTGTATGTCTACTCAAAACAAGTCCAAAGCCCACCTGCCCATATGACCGTACAGTTACAGGTTTTGATTATTAATTCCTTTCTGTAGTCTCAACAGCCCCAAGTTAAACTCAAATACACTGTATGACAATGAGTGTGTGAAATGAAAAACAGTACTGGGCTGTCTCTGTTAACCTGTAAGTAGTAACTGACAACTTGTGCGTTCCCAGAAGTTCTTTGGCTTTATAGCATTTTTCAAAAGCCTGTTAGCTTTTGGATCTCTGTCTGTCCAGGAAGAGGGATCCATCCACTCTTGCTCTGCCTGAGGTGTCTTCCATTTTTTCCCTGTTAAAGGTTTTGTTGGGGGGAGTTTTCCTTACCTGAATCAAGGGTCTAAGGATAAAGGACATTGAATGCTGTACACATTGTAAAGCTCCCTGAGGCAAAGTTGTGATTCCTTTTTTTTAAAGTATGAATGCTCTGGTAAGACACTAGATCGGTGTTAAGCTAGCTAGCAGGACTACTGCAGAGCTGTAGGAAAATTACACAATGCTGGATTTACACAACTGCAATCAATGAACATACAAAGAAATCACACTCTCTACCACATTTACACTGTGGCGCATACACACACTTTGATAGGCCTTTACTCACCAGTTTTAGTTAGCAGGACATGAAAAAGTGATATCCTAAGGGACTGTTTAACTGTAACGATAACAAGGTATGATTGTGATACAGAGGATGGCTATGGAACAATGAGAGAAGTAGATGTCTATGAAGACAATGTAGGAACATAGCTAAAAGTGATGTTGGCAGAATTAGAGGTCAGGGGAGAAGAGGAGAGAAGTTAAGGGATTTGCAGGAATATAGTAAATGGGCTTGAGGATGGATTGAAAATTGGCAATTGGGATGGTAGAATGTGTGAAGAAAAGCCCTTAACCACAAAGCAGCTGGAGTGGCTGTGTGTTTGGGGCCACAGGGCTGAAGGTGCACAGGTGTGTGTGTGCTTAAGTGTGTGAGTGTAAGAGAAATGGTAGTTACAGATTAGTGGAAAACTCTCAATGGTTCAATTACACAGCCTTGTATGACCTGGGGGGACTGCTTGATAGGTCTATTAGCTCATAGTCAGGGTACCAATGCTGCCAATGGGACCTCCATACACAGACTTACACAGACTTACACACACACACACACACACACACACTTACACACACACAGTTGAATGTGTATTGTTTAATACTGCCAATCCATAGAGTATCTGTCAGTCCATATGTAGAATATATATATATATATATGTGTGTGTGTGTGTGTGTGTGTGTGTGTGTGTATGTGTGTGTGTGTGTGTATCTGTTGTATCTGTCACATATTTAATAAAAGCCAAAGTGTACTTCATGATACATGGTGAGTGGCTGTATATGTAGCTCACATACTGTAGCAAACAGTATACACAAATTGTAAATTTGAAGTGGAAAGATATTCCAGTAGAGCCCCACATTTAAAAAAAAATAAAATAAAAGAAACATAAATGTGCATAATATGTCCCCTTTAAGCCGTTAATGAATCAACTAAGGTCAGAAGAGAAGTGGGTTCTAATTGTGAGACCGACCTTGACTTAACTGTAAAGTTAGCCTAACATAACACACCTAACAACTCACATATGTTCCTGTGAACATGAGCGCTCCACTCGATGCAGCTGTATAATGGAGCTGCAGGAGAAAAAGCAATAGCGTGGGCAGAAATCACAGTGTGGGTGGACACAGACAAAATCAGGTGGGCCTAGCCCGTCCAAGACCAATCATACTTAATAGGTTCTGAAACGCATATGTTAACCAAAATAGGCCATTACAACTATATTTGCCTGAAGGCACCACAGTTTAATCATACAAGCCTTATACATCATCATAAGTAATGTTACAGGCACCAACAGGAACATTAACAGCATCACACGGCCTGGCACGATGACCACATA
Source organism: Scomberomorus guttatus (assembly GCA_038419695.1). Taxonomy (NCBI): domain Eukaryota; kingdom Metazoa; phylum Chordata; class Actinopteri; order Scombriformes; family Scombridae; genus Scomberomorus; species Scomberomorus guttatus. The sequence continues at coordinate 20,657,002 of CM076451.1, forward strand.
AACCACACACGTACGTACATACACACACACACACTTGAGCCGAATTCTCTTCCTCCTGCTCTTTGCGATGTCTTTTTTTGACTGCTTTGTTTCGCCATGGCTTTTATCTTAACCTACATTAAAAGCAGCTAGCTAGCAGACAGTAGGCTTACGTTCCTCTGTGCAATGTGCGGGCTGTACACTGAGTGAAACATGAGGAGCTGCTCACAATCTGATATGTGCCACTCAAAAAATCTGACCTATCAACATCCTCATATGGTAAACAAGAAAGAACAAGACACAGCAAGAAACAAGAATTGCTTCATTTTTGTTGGTTGCGTAGTCGGATAATTGAAACACCTGGATGGTCTAGCAAAAAAGGAAGCCTTCTGATTGGGTGGGCATGAGCGCCAAATGGGCCCACCTAGGCCCACCCACAGCTACACGCCTGAGAACAAGTTTCCAGTTTTTGTATCAGATTTAGTTTATAACACAGGAAGACCTGGGGCATCTACCTGGGGCATCCCAATGCATTCCCAGGCCAAATGGAATATGCAGTCCCTTCAGCATGTTTTGGGTGTTCTGGGTCTGCTTCACCCAGTTGGACATGCCTGGAATACCTTCACTGAGATGTATCCTGCTTAGATTTCCAAAACAACTCAGCCGGCTCATATCAATGCATATAAGCAGCTGTTCTACTGGTCAGTTTGGCCACTTGTATGTTCTCAGTGTTTCGGTCTACCCAAAGCTCATGACCATAGGAAATGTTGGAACATACAGTACGATAGTCTTTTACAAAGCCTGTGTCAACTAAAGACACACACTCTAATTCTGGTCCCTTACCTGATTACCTGTAATTTCCAGCTGGAGACCCTTACAGGAACTACTACCATGACAACAGAACACACAGGCCCCTTCACCACAATAAACTGATGAGTCACACAGAGGCAAACAAATAGACAATGTCAATGAATTTGAATACAAACAATTGGCACATTCTCTGTCTCCGAGACAAACTCTTTCTCCTTCACTGCTGCTTATTATCTGGCAATGCACACTTCTCTCAAATATATCAAAAAGAGCACATTTTCAAAGATTCCCATTGATTGGTGAGAACGGCAAGGTGACTGTATTGATAGTTTTATTCACAACAAGGCAAAGCTTTGTAAAAATCTAACATAATTATGACAATGGAGTCAATTTAGTATTGGTCTAAAAAATGAAATGACTTTCAGAGTGTGCTCAAGCAATTAGAGGGTAGAGTTTCAGCCTAAACTAAATCAATCATGAATTCATAATGTATTAATCAAGTGTGTGCTTATGTGTGTGTGAGAGTTGATATTTTTAACACTAGCAAGTCAGACATTACAAGGAAACATGTATTCAATTGATACAGTTCTTGGGTCATCTTGCACAAACTTTGTGATTGTGTGTGTGTGCGTGTTACTTAATTTTAGTCCTGTTCGTGCCACAGGAAGGTGATGGAGAGCAATTTCAAGGTTAAAAAATAATAGATGTAATAGGAGGAAGGAGCCAGCCAGTGAATTTAATTAGCACCCAATTCGTGCAGAATTGCATGGAGCAGTCCTTCTTCCAAAAAGAGAAAAAAATGAAGTCCTCATTTGCACCAGAAAGACATTCTTCTCCCATATTTCCACTCTTCATATACATTTCTCCCCAGTTTAAAATGAAGACACATTATGCAGCCATACATTTTGGCATCTTGCACAGTGCTTTTATTGTGTTGAAAAGTGCTGTCACTGCAAGACAGGCTTTCCTCCTGTGATTCTCACTCTACGTGTCATTGCTAATACTGGGGGAGTTACAAATGACTTTACAAATACACACCCAAAGCAAATGTTTAGAAATGGTGCCAGTATTTGTGTGTGGGGGAGGCAGTGTGTAGTCACAAAAAATACAACTCATGATAATCGTTCCTAAATATCTTATCTTGTGTGTACAATGCATTTCCTTCGTCGCTGTGGAGATAGATTTGTCTTGATATTATTTGTGTGAACAGATCGACAATCTGTGTGCAAATGTGTAATCTGTAAATATAAAACACTTTCCACAAATACAAAAAAAGATTTGGAAACTCACAAAAATATTTTTGCAGATATAAAATGGATCTGCAAATACACAAATTCCACAAAAATCTGTGAATACATTAAATTAATTTACAAATAAATTAAAAGCATTTGTGAATATCTTTCTGACAAATTTCAAACAGGCATGTGTGAATCCAGTTTTAATTTGTGAATCAAAAAGGCATTTGTGAATCTGCGCTTGGGGATTTGCATTTTACACACACAGTTTTGAGACAAACTTTCCGCCAGTCTGAACGAAAATCCATTGAGGGCCAGCCAACTCAATCCTTTCAGTTGGGTAAAAGTCACAAAGCACTTCACATCTTAGTAGTGTACCCTTACTAATGTTGTTGTAATGTCTGTGTAGAACTGCACTGTATTTAGTTAGGTTACATTGTTTCACTTAGGCTTCATTAACTGTTGTAAGATATGACAAGTGACATCACCCTGGTTAAAGACTTTGATAGTATGGATGTTGGTGTGTATAGTTGTTTTTGTTTAGAAATGTTATGTAAAATGTATTGTAATTTTATTGTTCATTGTTAATATGTTGATTAAGCTAAGCTAACGTTAGCTACTAAACTGGCATCTGTTGCCATGGCAACAGTAAATATTCATGTTGCAGGTTGGGGGAACAAAAGCCAGGTGCAGGATTTTATAAATTGTAAATATGATTAAGATACATTAAAAATAGACCAGAATTCATACTCATCCAACCTGTAAAGAGATAACTTGTGTCATTTATTTTACTTACCATTGCGTTTATTGTAATCATTCAGTCCATTTTTTGTTTTCAGCATAATTGGTATTTTCTATATGTATAATCAGTTGGCAGTTATCTTCATTAGTCCTGTACAGCCACTGAGGGCCAGCCAACTCATCCCTTTTATTTTTCATTTATTCTTTCAGAATAAACATCTTTTCTAAAATATGGTACTGAGTCTAATGTCTCAATTCATGAGGGTAACAGTAACAATATTATTATTTATCTAAGTTAATTTTGACTGGATATTTACTATAAAAGTTGTACACAAAAGTGTTTTCCAATCAATGCACACCCAGTGTCATGTCCCATTCAGTTGGCTATTGCCGTTACACACTAACAACCAAAACAATTTTCAATGGCAGTTATGCTTAAGTATCATGTGTAGGAGTCTTACAGGTGGTAGTAGTAAGGAATATGTTGTAATGTTGTAATGCACAATATATAATATATAAATATAGGGGTTATGTTACATAAGTAAGTAAATATGTAGGTATAGTATTGTAGTATACATGCAGCAGTCCAGCAGTCCAAAGTGAGAGAATGTTTCAGAAGGTTTTTTTGTTTTCTTTTGTTTTTTTTTGTTTTCTTTTGTAGCATAAATAGGATAAAATGAAATTGCAAAAAACGAAAACAAATTTGGATCGTAGGATCCAAAAATTGAGGATCCATTCCTCTCAGTTCCCCGTGATGACGTGCACCAACTGTAAGTGTCCAAGTAAATGTCCTTGCCAAATGAACCCAACAAAATGCATCTTAAGGGCCTTGCCCAGTCAGTGTGGCTGCTCTTATAGAAGCCGATTATGGCCATCTCCTGCTTATCCACATCTTCTCGATATCAGTGCTTAATCAAAGAGGAGGCATCTCCTCCCTCTGGCCAAGCAAATACCTCCTGAACTCTTCAGTCGCCCTATAAAGGTCAGCAACACTCTTCTATGCTGAAAGTACACATTGTGAAGGCATTATAAACGGACCAATCAATTGAAGAGCAATGCAGTTTGTAAAACTGTAATTTCAGTAATTAGCATGACGCAGTGGGGATCAGGATGCCCTTAAATAACTATAAAAAAAGAAACTTACTTGGCAGGCTTGCAACCTAATTTCCTATATTCACAGTACTATTGATGTGTGACCAGAATTTATCTATACGTAAAAAAGGTCTTTAACACAAAATCAGAGAAATCACTAAAATAATTCTATGATAATTCTCACCATTTTGACAGTCTGTTGTCATGGGTTGCTAGGCTACAATGCATTGAGACAGGGCATATACACAACACATTAAATTGATTTTCATGCTCATTGTGCAATGCTACATGAACAGATCTGATTAAACATATTTTACATTATATAATAATAATAAGAAGAAGAATAAAACAAGACAGTCATGTCTTGCAATATTTTTAATTACATCCATTTACAAACATGTAGATTTGCAGAACAAGTGTGATATTAAAATAACATGTTAAGTGATCTTGGTTTAGTGTCATGCTCTGTTTCATTGTTGTAGGCTGTTAGTCCTGGCAACAGTCAAAATGCTATACTGAAGAATGTTTGATCAGAGAAAGACATAGATATGGGAAAATGGATGGTATTATCCTACAATGATAAATCCATACCAAAAACCCCAGGAGCTGTATCAGAGGCCGCATAAGGAGCCATTGTGGCAGTGTATGATTGTCCAGCCACACTCCCTTGGTTCCCTTGATGTGCTCATCCAGATTGGCTTCCATCTGAGCCTCCAGGTGCACTTCCATCTTCAGAATTGGCCTTGGGCGTTTTCCCTGTTGGCCTTGGGAGAGCAAACGCTATGAGTGTTACACTTTAATCTGTAGCTGCTTTCGGAGGCTCAGAAAATCTTTTTTGGCCCCTTTTTGGTTTCGGTCCACCTCTTCCAAAATGCCCAGGAAAAAGTCTAAAGTAATTATGAATTAAGTAGAGGAAGGAATGAGATGGTGAGTTAGAGTAGCAGGTGCAGCATATAAATAATGGGATAATGTTCAGATTGTCTGTATATGTTCCAACTTAAGACTCAATTACCATGACATCTCCACCTGTATACTTGAAGTATTTGGTGTGGTAAGGGGATATGAAGCGGATGTACCCATGCTGGCAGCAGCAGGAGCAGGAACAACATAATAATATCCCTCTTTCGAAAGGAGTAGGGTGAATAGGACGGCTTGAAGTAGCTAGTCACGATTAAGAGTAGCAATTAATTCGACCAGGTTTAGGGTCAGTGCCTCCACATCTTTCAAGTCCTATTGGACATAACTAAATCATCAACAGTGAAAAACAAAGCATGCAAGCTGAAAGACTTTTGTGTGGCTGTTGTTTGCTTGTATTACTTTTAGGACTTCAAAAGGTAATCTGGAAGTTTGTTTAATGACACACATAGGATATCCAGGCACTTTATTTCCATTTCTTTGTCTCTGATTTATCATTGACAAAGTCATGAAATGTAAGAAGGATGAGATAAAGGGTTCCATCCAACTTTTAAACCTTGGGAAATAACCATTAACAAATTATAACCTCACTCATTTATTTAGCAAATTAATCCGTTAAGCTAGCTAGGTAGCTCTTTTAAAAGCCTTGCCCATGTGCTGGTTGGTCAGGTATGATTAGCTAACAAGTAAACTGGCAAACTAAAATAGTTATGTAGTCATCTTTTAAATTCTGTGCTGAAAATGTCTAAATCTTGAACCCCATAATTTTCAAATGGTTAAACTACCATTGAAAGTTTGTGGAGAGATGTCTGGATGTCAGTCACCAGCATCTTCTACAGTGTCCTGCTCCCATTGGAGGATGAACACTTTACAGTTAGTTCAAGTCGTCATGGGGAACTAAGAGGAATGAATATTTTCTACCAAATGAAATGTGATAACTGTAAAAGAGGTTGTACAGGATTGTACCCAAGCAATTAACGTTAAAGCGTCTGCACCAGAATGTCCTTTAAAACACTAGGACCCAAGGAATTTCTTTTCAAAAGAAAATATAGTTAGATAATAACATTAGTTAATGTTACACTCATTAATTGAGACATTAAACTTAGTGTCATATTTTAGAAAAGATGTTTATTCTGAAAGAATAAATGAAAAATAAAAGGGATGAGTTGGCTGGCCCTCAGTGGCTGTACAGGACTAATGAATATAACAGATGCAGGTTTAGTAGCTAACGTTAGCTTAGCTTAACCAACATATTAACAATGAACAATAAAATTACAATACAACATTTCTAAACAAAAACAACTATACACACCAACATCCATACTATCAAAGTCTTATCTTACAACAGTTAATGAAGTCTATGTGAAACAATGTAACCTAACTAAATACAGTGCAGTTCTACACAGACATTACAACTACATTAGTAAGGGTACACTACTAAGATGTGAGGTGCTTTGTGACTTTTACCCAACTGAAAGGATTGAGTTGGCTGGCCAACACAAGTGCATTTTTGTTCGGACTGGTGGGAAGTTTGTCAACGAGCATAGATTTGAGATTCACAAACGCCTTTTTGATTCACAAATAAAAACTGGATTCACACATGCCTGTTTGAAAGTTGTAAATGAATAAAGATATTCACAAATGCTTTTCATTTTTTTGGAAATTAATTTAATGTGTTCACAGATTTTTTTTTAATTTGTGGAATTTGTGTATTTGCGGATCCATTTTATATCTGCAAAACATTTTTGTGAGTTTACAAATCTGTTTTTGTATTTGTGGAAAGTGTTTTATACTTACAGATTACACATTTACACACAGATTGTCGATCTGTTCACACAAATAACACTGAGACAAATCTACCGCGATATTATTCTATAATGCTCCTTGGAAAACTTGAACACCGTGACACTTAGCCGGGGGCTTGTAGGTGCCCTCGCAACTACCTAGCAACTCTCACCATGGGAAGCTCCCAATGAGAGACTCCAACCCCTATCCAGAGAGGAGACATTCCACTTTGTACTAATTTATTCGCCCATCTTCACCTGGACTTATGTTTGCTTCCTTTTTTCTGGAAAGTGACCCTGTTGTGACAACAATCTTGCTCTAACCATAACCAAGTAATTTTAGGTGGCTAAACGTATGTATATCTTAAGGGGCAGAATGCTGTTTTTGGAACAGTCATATGGGTTGCTTAGGAAGCCATTGGAAAACAACCTGCATGTATTTTATCTCTAACTTATGAGGACTAGAAAATCCAACCAACCAACAGAACTCTTCTTGTATGGCCAAATATCTGGAGTATACCTTTCCATAATGCCTCCTTCTGATGAGTCCTAATATCAAAGTCACCAGAAAAGACAGATTACTCCGCTACTAAGAAGCTATTTAAAAAGAGACAGAAAAAAAAGTTTTATTTCTACCAGTTGAGTTTTATGGTTTGCTTCAACTTCATAATAAATGTCTGTTCTGTTTAATAGAACCATATTTTAATGTATGACTCCGATGGCTACTTGATATTTTACAAGTCATTCATTACTCAGCATTATATTTCTATAAGTATGTTGTTTTACAAACCAAGTCTTAAAAAAGAAAGAAAAGAGCTGCACTGATATGCATAATAAATCTTTACCTATTATAAACCTGAGCCTGCATCTATCCCATCAGTTAAGCATATACTTGCCAGGTCCTGATGTGCTTTATGTTTTGTTTACTCATTTTACTTCAGCCAACATCATTTTACGCACTTAGGTATTGCTTTGCTGTTGCCTTTTTATTACTTATCATTATCTGTTATGTTGTTCTAAGTGGCACCCACATCCACACAGATCCTCCTACTTCTCTTCGCTTCTTCTCTATTTAACTCCCTCCTCTCCACTCTCTCTAGGGCCTCGTATTAGCCTTGGGATATTTCTGTATCTGTATCTTAACTGGTTTCACTCACTCTGTTTTTTTCTTTCTCTTTTCTAAACTCACTGCTCAACCTGTTACTGTTTATTTTTTAGTCTTTCCTTCGCTGCATCAGCTCCATTGTCCATTATATCTCTCTGGCACATCTATCACTCCACCATGAGACCCTTTCCATTTCTGTAATATATCCCCCACCATCTCATGCTTGACCCAAACCCCTCTATATCTCCCCTGCCTCTTCTCCTTTCTAACTTCCATCCTTTTCATCTTGTCTCTTTCAGTCTGTTTCATTTATTTTCCCATTCCTTCTCCCCCTGTCTTTCTACTGTTTTCTCCCGTATTTTACTCCATATAGCTGACCCTTTAGCTGCTACTGGTGAGCCCTGATCCTTCTCTGGTGTCTAATTAATAGAGTCCTGCTGAGTGACCAGCTTTAACCAGCCCCACCACTGTGACAGCAGGTCAGTCGGTTTAAAGGGAAAGAAACACACACAAAATACACTACACACACACACATAGCCTCAATTACACACAATTACACACTGCCCACAGTCATACACACAATTTTTGTCTCCCTTACACCCTCACACACATTTATGGATTTCAAACATTATTATCTAATGTCTCTACAAAGCTGATAAGTCATTAGCATCAGTAGATTAGTACCACATAGTAGAGATTAAAAATGAGAAGAGCCATTGGGTTCAAAACAAACGGCTGGAAGAAATTAATTTCTTTGATTAGAAAATAACTAAGAGGACACTGGCAAATGAAAGAAAGGTATGAAGACATTCATTCTTCAGAGAGTATTCATCTGAGGGAAGAAAATCTTTGTTGTTGTAGATTAAGTTATATATTTCTGTTCATGGTTTGTGGTGCTCAAACCCTTGCAATTTAAAGGGGTTAAAGGGGGCGTATCATGCACATTTCCAGGTCTATATTTATTTTCTGTGGCTCTACTGGAACATGCATGAACAATCTGACATCATCAACAAAGGGGAAGTAGCAGTAGCGTGGGCAGAAATCACAGTGTGGGTGGGCACACAAAAAATCAGGTGGGCCTAGCCCATCCAAGACCAATCATACGTAATAGGTTCTGAGATGTATATGTTAACCAAAATAGGCCATTACAATTATACTTGCCTAAATGCACCACAGTTTAATCATACAAGCCTTATACATCAGCAGAGGTCATGTTACAGGCACCAAGATGAACATTAACAGCTTCGCAAAGCCTGGCCACATATTCACACACACACAGCTGACAGACGCAGCAGCGCGCCATATGGATAGAGGTACACCAGCACACAACATAGCCTTACACGTCAGCCATACACATGCACACATGCACACACACACACACACACACATACATAGATGTCAGATGCAGCAACATCAGCATAAAATCCAGCTGTACACCCAACAAAAACTATACCCAATAAAATAAAATAAAATAATATTGAAATAGGCAATAGGCTACTACAGTCCGAAACTGTAAATTAGCTTACTTTTGAAGATTACAGGAGGCGATGGGGCTTATTGGTGTTGAACACTGAAATTATTTCATTATAGTCCAACGCTTCAGTCGGTTCTCTTTCAAAGGAGAGCGAGGACAAAGAGTTCAGTCTGCATATCATCATCGATGCCCTGATGCCAGTTTTTATCTGACTGACAGTTGAAAAGTGTCTTTCAACAGTACAGCTTGTTGATGCTGCTGATGGGGAAAGGGCTGAATTAGCAGCCATGAACATGTCATTATTATGTGGTACTTGTTGAGGAGAAACTGGCACAGGAGTAGGTGTTTGGGTTGAGAATGATGGCTGAATTCTTGAGCTGAATTCTCCTCCTCCTGCTCCTCATGACGTTTTTTTGTTACTGCTTTGTTTTGCAATGGTTTTTATCTTAACCTACATTAAAAGCAGCTAGCTAGTGGACAGTAGGCTTCTGTTCCTCTGTGCCACACGTGGGCTGTACACTGAGTTAAAGAGGAGGGGCTGCTCACAGTCTGGTGAGACTGCAAGCAAAAATGCGCTGTCACTCAAAAAATCTGACCTATCAACATCATCATATGGTCAACAAGAAGCAAGAAACAAGAACTGTTGTATTTTTATTGGTCGCATAGTCAGATAACTGACAGAAACAGTATTCACTGACTGCTATTCACTGGATGATCCAGCAAAAAAGGAAGCCTTCTGACTGGGTGGGCATGAGTGCCAAGTGTGTGGGCCCGGGCCCACCCAGGCCCACCCACATCTACGTGCCTAGGAAGTAGAGATAACATTGCAAATGAAGCATTCAGAGCAGGCGGAAGCCCTGGCTTTTGACTTTCAGGGAGCATCCATGGTCCAACTTTGACCATGTTAAAATAGACATCGGAGGATTTACCCTTGTCAAGAAATACCTTCTGTGGCATCACTGATTGATCATTAGCAACAATTTCTGCTGTTTGTAAGTTGATTTAGCCTTTTGCTGATTTATTTTGTGATTCATTGTCATCTTCACTGGATTTTCCCTTTTAACCGTTACAGGTGCTGTGCCTTAAGAGAAGCTCATGCAGATCAAAGTTATAAAAAATAATGAATTTCCAAACAGAGTGAGGTATCCCATCACACTCCCACTCTTCCATATTCTAGCCATGCAGGAGAACAATACTTGTCATGCAATGCACGAGGGCTATGGGCAGTTATAAAGTGAAGCAGGTCTGATTGTGCTGCCTACACTGACTATAATTTATAACATTTTTAAAAACTATAAATTTGAAAAAAACTATATTATTAACTATAAGCAGTTAATTGACATTTTTTTCACCCTGAGTGTTTTAATAGCCCTGAAGAATCAAGAAAAAAAATCAAGCAAAAAAATGAAAGTAAAGTATGTTTTTTTTAAGACGCTGAGGGTCTGTGGTCTCTACCAACGCAAAGGGGTAAAGAAAAAAAAAACAAAACAAGCAAACCTCACATTCAAGCTTGTACATCAACATTTGCAATTATGATCTAATGCAATATCCACATAATCATAGTCATTAGTACTGCTTTAGTTGGACTTGTTTCACTGGTGAGTTGCTGAGCAGCTAAGCATAAAATATCTTATTAAAACAACTAACAGCTAATGGGAGCAAAAGTTGCCTAGCTTGCATAAACACTACACACACACACACACACACACACACACACACACACACAGAACTAACTATGCTTGGCATGTCAAGAGCATGTGACAATTTGTGGCTTCAGTGGTTTCCATTAGGAGTTGATAAGATTTGAAATGAATACAGCTTCATTTTAATCTCGCAACCATACAACTGTACTTTGATTTGCAAGCACCTGCTGCCTGTTCTCGCTGATGTCTGGGTTGAAATAGGGATGTATGTTGTTTTAAATTGGTTTCATGATTTGAATAAACATTCATGAAGAAAACTGCATTACACACCAACAAACAAACACATACACACCATGCAGAAACATATAGTCTGTATGCAAATAAGAATCTGTTGTGTCAAAGGCCAAAGTGATTTTAAAATTAGTTTGTTTTTTTTTTTGCTGCAACAAATTGAAAGTCACCAGCAAGAGGCATTATGTACATGAATGTTTGAGCATGTGTGGGTGTTGGGGACAGACTGCCTATGTGCTTGCGTGTGCACTTTTGTGCATATGTGATTTTTTTTTTTTTTTTTTACCTCCCAGTAAAATCAATCAAAAGTTAATGTGTCAACTTCAAAATGAATGAAAATTAATATAATCTGTCTTTCCGGCTCTCTCTCTCTCACACATGCACACATGGACATGATTTACATTTCCACTGAGTTGCCATTTGTTACAGCACAAAAGTCACATTACACATTTTGAAATTTGTGATGCAACGGCAGGAAAGCAAATAAACTATTGCGAAGGGAGCAGTTTCTTGCACTCTTCACATTTCAACTCAAGCAGTGTGATGAACAGCAGTGAAAAACATTTTATGATTCATACAATGTTGAAATAGACAAAGGGCATCTACCACTTTCTTATTCATCTATCCCATCCTGTTAATTTCCACAGAAATACTTACTTTCAGTCTTACTCACTTTTTTTTTTCTTTCTCAAATTAAACGTGGCCCTCCAGTGTGAATTACCTTCACACAATGGAATCCATATTCTGTTTTCTCCCTTTTCCTCCCCTTTGCACCTCTGTTTCCATGTGTCATGCCTCACTTCACCTCTGAGTTCTTATAGCAATTAAACCCATCTTGCATAGAGAGACATGTTTGGGGAGAGACAGGCATTCATACCCTAAGAGAAACAAGCTCTGTAGTAAATGTTTCTGTGTGATTACATCTGTAACAAATAAATGCATTTTATTATATTGTATTTGATATGATTGTTGATATTTGCATATTATTGTATATTTATTGCTAATCATCTGTCAATGTTAATAATTTTCTGTACTGCTTTGACAATATAGGTTTCTGATCTGTCATGCCAATAAAGCTTATTTGAATTGAATTTGAGAGAGAGATGTTAAGGACACATGAAAGAGAGGGACCAAGTGGAGGAAATGAAACACAGTAGGAGAAAGGGTGGCAGAAAGAGAGAGAGAGAGAGTGAAGGAGGCAAAGAAAATGAATAAGAACATAAACAAGTCTCCCACCTCTCTTTCTTTTCCTTCAATCTCATATATAAATGTGATGGTTCATCTCCCCATACAAAACCCCATAGGCAATTTAAAGAAAGTAGGCCAAAATGAAATATGGCTGCAATATAAAAACAACATTTCAGACACACAGCAGCCGGATAAGACCCTCCTGTGCACATGAGTGAGTGTGCACGAGTGTGTGTGTGTGTGTGTGTGTGTGTGTGTGTGTGTGCAAGTGAGAAAGACAGAGTGAGTTTGGGTGTATGGAGTATGGGTGCAATGGGACATTAAATGGGTCGCAAGACAGTTGAGTGTTTTATTAAGATTGAATCGAAAGTAGGATTTCAAATGAAATTTTACACCATTGAAATGGTTGTATAATCTATCATCCTGTTTCTTTCTCGTTCTCTCCCTCTCACACAAATGGCCACACACAAACACACACATGGAAAACTCTTGTCCACTTGCTACCCTGCAGCCACGCTGCACTCACACTTCTCTAACCTTTTAGCCACCAGCATACTGTAGCATAAACAGGCTAAATCCCTGGTAATCTGTCTGTGACATGCATGAGGACCATGTTGACTTACTCTGAAGAGTGAAGCCTGACCCAAATATTGATGTGGGCATTAGCCATGAATGTGACCTATTATTTAGGAATATGATGGTATGCACAACTGCATGGAGACACAAAAAAAAGAGTCTTTTGGTTAGAAAAATGGACATGGCAGGCTCAAGTGGTAGTGAGAGATGACTGTATTTCCTTTGATCTGTCTTAAAGACTTAATTACTCAGAAGCTGTATACAGTGACATCAGTTTAAGTGGACACTCATCTGACCTAAATATCCTGTTCTAAGTGGCTGGTAGGAATTTAAAAAATACAGCAGTTTCAACCATCGTTGATAAATCCAGTTTGCTCTGTGCAGAGCACTCGCTTGCTCCTGTTAAGGGGAAATCAAAAGTGACCATATATACCCAAGCCGACTTAATAAAGCATATAGTTATTTAAAGTAAAAGCCTACTAGTGTTCTTTATTCAAAATAAAGGATTCACATGAAATGTTTTATCTGCTTTTCCTAACTTATTTCAAATGATAGATTAGGTGAGTTTAGGTCAGGTACACATGTGGAGAGCTAACTTTGTACATCAGTGATAGATATTTTAAGATATTAAAAATAAATTGTTCTATTTACAGTCCCAGATTGCTGAGAAAAGAAGGAAAAGTAGGAAAATGTCAAAAAATGTAAAGTTGCGATAACAAATGAAAAAAAAGCAGAAAGAAAAGAAATAATTTATAAAAGTGGTCTTTTACCATGTTTTTTCTTGATTTTCTTCTAATTTTCTTCTTGTCAGAGTTGACAAGTACATTTTCTCTTAAGAGAATTTGATATTAGCCTATTTATGCTCCTTATGTCTGTTCATCTGTTTGATAAATTGTGTGGTTTCTTTTATTATTCATCTCTGGGTTACTAAAACTCTCGCGCCTGTCTGTTAATAAGCAGACAAAACTTTCACTTCCTCCTTTTGTTATCTGCATGAAATTAACCATTTCCTCATAAATATTTATTCCACCAACTCAGTTCACTACAGTTTTACTGTTGCATTTTATTATTAATGAATAGAATATATAAAACTTAAAAATAAATAAATAAATAAAACTTAAAATGTAGTCTGTAGTCTGTCAGTCAGTGATTGTGGTTCTGTGTAAATAGAGAGAAAAAGAAACAAATGAGATGATGGTGAAAGATACAGAAAGAGTAATTACTCCTCTTATTATACATGCAAACATTTGCTGCTGAAACACAGCACAAACTGCAGCTGATGGTATATATATATATATATATATATATATATATATTTTTTTTTTTTTTTTTTTTTTTTTTCTCCTTATCTGTAGCTGATGGGTACTGACAGAGGGATTCTGCTGCTGCTGCTGCTGCTGTGAAGTCTTCACAGCATGGCTGGCGGTATTTGCAGCACGTTTTGGCTGCAGAATCCTGGTTCACTCTGCATAGTAGTACCAAAACAAACCAGCAAAAAACAAAAAAAACTATAGATACCTGGAGGAACACCATCAGGTTAATATGAATTCATTGTTAGCTCCACTCTGTCCCACTTGACCTTGTCAATCTCCATTCACCGCTCCATTTACTGAGTTATCTAGTTAGAGTGGTGTGTTCTGAAACCAGTTAACCAGCTGTCTCACATTCATTACCCCCTTCTCCCTGTTTCTCAGTTCACCAGCTTGTAAGTAACATCCCCCAACCCAACCGCCAGCCTCCTCCCTGTTCTCTATCTATCTCTGTTCTACCAATTAGGGAAGCTTATGTCAGTGAAGGACAAATGCTCTATTACCTGTGAAGGTTAAGGGAAGGCAGAGCACTCACAGGTTAAAGTGTGTTTAAATTCTGTCTTTTTATATATGTATATTTTAAAAATATATATATATATATATATAGAGCTTCCCAGCCAAAGTATTTCACATTTGTACTTGTATAACTGGAGTGACATTAAACATCTTGAATCTTGAATCTTGAGTGTGTGCATGTTGTTGTATGTGTAAGAGTTCATCCACGGATATCTGTGTGTCATGTCTCAGGAAGGAAGTCAGTTCCAGTCCTATCATTTAGACAGTCTTAAATGAGTAGACTTTCCTGTTTTCCACTATAATTGTTATCATTGCTAATCAAGAAGTACATCTTGTGAGACAACTTGAAAATGTAATTGTTAAACATGCAAGCTGGTTCCTTTTTATTTTCTTGTCATTGGTTTATAAGCTATCCAGGATCTAATGTGACTATTTTATTCACCCTTATGCTGCAGAATTTATTTTTTATTTTCTTCTTGATTGTCCAACACAGCTTTTAATTTATAGTATATATTTATGTATATAATAATATTGTAATGCACTGCAAATTACATGATAGCAACACACACTCACACACAGACACACAGTATATGTTGATATGTGTGCACACACATATCCACATTCAAATAAAATAGAGACAGACATAAAGAGCATGACATAAACCAATATCCTTCTCTGTGACACCATGATTGGATATTTACTATCTCATTGCTCCAAGCTTACACACAAGAAATGAATTAAATGTTTTTTTTCTTCTTTTTTTTATTGCTTATCCCTGCCTTCATAACAGTAGATTGACATTAAAAGGGCATGGGTGAAATTAACTTGTCTGAGTGTCTGTGTCTGTGTTTGTGCGTGTGTGTGTGTGTGTGTGTGTGTGTGTGTTAGAGGGGTTGTATTCCAGTCCCAAGCCTTTTTTGATGATGTTGGAATGCGAGAGAGAAAACATTCTCTCAAAGACTCCTATCAAATGCCTGTCATTTCTCCCTTTAACTGCCTAATCCTGATGGTGTGTGGTTATGGCAAAGACTGTCTAGTTTCTCAAACAAACTGTTTGCTTCCTCTCTCTATATATCTTTCTGTCTCTCTTGCTACCTCTGTCTGCACATCTATCCAACCCCCCTGCTGAGCTGTACACGGCTCTAAAGAGCCAGCCCTCCCATGACTCCTTTTCTCTTGGGTTGGTGTCCACTGTTACAGCTTGCTGGTATGTTGAAAAGCAGAGACAGACAGAGAGAGAAAGGTTGACAGACAGAGAGACAAAAAAAGAAAACAAATCATTGCAGAGGGAATAGGGTTAAATGATTTCCTGTGGTTTTAAAGTTATTACTCTAAGGACATTTATCAAGAAACAAGGATTTTTGGCGAAGTAACATTTGATTTGGAATCAAATCTTTGGGAAAACAATCATAAAATGGTGTATGATATCATCTTTGTTATTCTTTAGCATTGGTTAGATCATATGATAATATTTTCATAAAATAACAATAATGAATAAAATAATGATAATGCTAACAAATTCTCTTAAAATCTTTGAGGCCGATAAATCACAAGGAGACAGTTTCAACCATGTAGAATAGTTTGATCCTCTCTTTTTCAGCATGCCTTTGCGTTCCAGCCACCTGATCCTGTATCCTGTTCCTGCCTGTTCCCTGCATCCTGATCCTGTTTCCCTGCTCCTGATAATCTGTGATCTGCTATTTGTGTTTTGACCTGCTGTCTGTTTATGACGTGTGGACCCACCTTGCCTTGACTGCCTTCTTGTGCCTGACTGTAAGCCTATTTATTGGAACACTGATTTAGTAAAGTCACTTCTCTTTAACCTGTCCTGCCTCTCTGCCTGCATTTGGACCCTTCTTCCTTTTGCCTTGTACATGGACCTGTGACAGTTTTAATATGTAGATGAATAATGCTGGGGGACAGCAACAAACCCTCTTAATAATGCTGAACTAAAGTATAAACTGCATGCAGTGGCATGGAAAAAGAGAACATTTTGGTGTAGTTTTGTCTGGCGTGGGTGGTTTGAGACTCTTTCTACACTTGACATTTGTTGAATGCCCCTCTGTGCTCTGACTTATGATAATCAAGGATTGCAGGGCGGCCAGGAGGAAACACCAGGGGAAGCAAGCCAGTGTGCAGAACTGGACCTGGACCCGGGCCTGGGCACACAGGACACCACTGCCCAGTATCCTCTTAGCAAACGTCCAATCTCTGGACAACAAACTGGATGACCTTAGGGCCAGGATCAGGTTCCAGTGGGACTTCAGAGACTGCAACGTTCTCTGCCTGACGGCGACATGGCCCAACCTCGTGGTGCCAGACCACACCATACAGCTGCCAGGATTCTCCATACACCGCAAGGAAAGGATGGAGGACTCAGGGAAAACCAGAGGCGGCGGAGTGGGCAATATGGTGAATGCGGGGTGGTGCAGCAAGGGGAACGTTAACTCTTGGACTTATGCTCGCCCAATCTGGAATATGTAGCTCTGAAGTGTCAGCCTTTTTATCTTCCAAGGGAATTCACCTCTTCTACAATTGTCAGTGTTTATATTCCACCACAGGCCAATACCGATACAGCACTCTCAATTCTACACAAGGACATGTGCTCATTTCAGTCAGCTAACCCGGACGCTGCACTGATCATCACGGGGGACTTTAACGAAGCAAACCTAAAAAAAGTTTTACTGGACTTTTTCCAACACATCACGTGTAGCACTAGGGGGGAGAGGACCCTAGATCACTGCTACACACAGCATAAAGACTCATATAAAGCCACCTCCACACCGGCACTTGGTAAGTCAGACCATGCTGCCATTCTACTAATACTAAAATAAATAAATATAAACAGTGGCAGAAGAGGGAAGAGCTGATGACGCGCGACATCAGACGCTGGACCGCCCATTCAGAGGCAGCGCTGCAGCTCTGATGATGATATCAATTTGTTTACGGAAGCGGTGCTCAGCTACTCGCAGTTCCCAATAAGGGAGACTGTATTCACCACCACAGTCAAAGTCTTTCCTAACAAGAAGCCATGGGTGGATTGATCCATCCACGAGGGTGTTAACATGCGCACCATTTCCTACAACACAGGGCTTCAGAAGTCGGACACCAGATGTCTGTGGCAGAGCATGTAGACTGTAACAGATTATAAAGGGAAACCCCTCCCCACAGCACACACTGACGTCTCCCTGGCGGATGAGCTTAATTCATTTATGCTTGTTTTGATCCCACCATCACTAGCCCCCCAAACAGTTCAAATGGTGATTGTGCCAGGGAGGTAAGAAGACTCACACTCACTATCACCAAGTGTGACATGAGGAAGGCATTTAAATGAGTAAATCCAAGGAAGGCATGCGGCCCAGACAGCATCCCAGGTCCCAGGTGTCCTAAGCCAACCAGCTCGCTCCAGTTTTCACCACCATATTCAGCCTCCCTTACAGAAGCCATCATCCTTACCTGCCTCAAATCCTCTCCTACTATCCCTGTTCCGAAAACATCCTACATCACTGAACAACTACCGCTCAGTAGCACTGACTTCTGGGTTGCATTCTCAGCCCCCTGCTGTACTTCCTGTATACCAGCGACTATGTGGCCACCAGCAGCTCCAACAGGCTGGTAAAGTTTGCTGACAACATAGTGGTGGTGGGCCTGATTAGCAAAAATGATGAGAGGCCCTACCAGTATCAAATGCTATGGTTCATTAATCTCCTTGTTTTTTCGCCGTCACCAGGCATGTTTTCTTTAAAAAAAATGGCACACAGGATGGCGCAAGTTGCTGCAATGGACCGTTAAATAAGTGCTATACGCTGGGTGGCACCGCCACTGGCCTCTACAGATACAATTTGTTCGGATGAGGGTTACACCAAAGTGTAGGTAGGTTACACAGAGTGAAATGATACATCATTAAACATCTGTTTTTTGTCATTTAATAGTTGAATATTTCCGGTATCTTCTTCTACAGTAAGTATAATGTAAACATGGCAAGCACTATAATGAATCAGCCTTAAATAACAGAATTTTGGTTCAGTGTGCAGAGGTATTTTAAACCGGGAATAATTTGTGAGGGTATCCTGAAATTGATCAATTTCCATGGAACACATTGGCTTGTAAACCCTTTGGATCAATTGAACACCCTAATCCCCCCTCTTAAATATGTTGACTAGAGTTAAATGTGCAATATTACCTTCATGGGAGAGTACACCTTTGCATATTTGATTAAGGAACTTAAAACTTGACTGACCTCAAGGTAAACTGTGATAAGATGCTTCTGTCTCTGCTATACATCTAGCCCAGAGAGACCATGGCGATTTCATTCACATTAAATTGTGTGCACAGATTAAGAGATGATGAGGAGATGTTCCTCCCCTAGTGGCTATAGGCTATACCGGCTTCATCAGTAGGGACATATGAACAACAAGGACTTCCATAAAACTTCTTCAAACTCATTTCAGTATTACCACTATCTCTCGAAACACCAAGTCTTTAGACCTAAGTGTGTTCCTAGATAAACATTTAGATTTTAACTTCCACTTTTATAACCCTTGCTTAAGCCGGCATAAGCAATGTCTACAAGCGGCCAGCAAACAACTCCAGCAAAGTGACAGATAAAATGACTGCAGTATTTAGGATGTATACATAATGCATTTTCATTTTCAGAGTTGAAAGGACTATCTCCCTGTTGTGTCAGAGAATGAAAGCTGACAAATTGTGTCTCCTGTTTAATCTGAATGTACTCTCTAACTTGACACTTGATAGCTAATAGTCAGTTATATGTCTGGGATAGTTGTTGATGTCTACAAAAACAAAACAAAAAACACTTTTAGACCATTTTAATAGCTTTGTGGTTTCTAAATGTAACAACATCTACCTTTACTTGGAAAGGTATGATAATACTGTATTGAGAATTGTCTCTTTCCTCATTGAAGTCAAGTGTAAGAGGTAAATTGCCACGACAGTTAATAATAATAATTTGTAGCATTTGTATTTTTAGTGCTACCCTTTTGATTGTGTTCGCTAACTCTCGTGTCTGTAATGAGTATTTAAGGTTAATTAAGATGGAGATTTCTGCTGGCATGCACATAAAAAGCCAAGTCAATGACTGTGTCCCTCAGGAGGACAGTGTGACCCAAAGTCAAAAGCCTCCCATAACTGTATCTTGTTTGGTGTCAGTTATGTTGTTGATCAGATCTGCCAACACTTCCATTTTTTCCCGGGTTTCTCCTGTATTTTCACCCGCTCTCCCGCTGCGCTCCCGTTTTATTGTTTCTCCCGGGAAACTCCTGTAATTTGCATGGCCCTCAGCCTTTACTATGAATAATCGTCATACACACGGATCCATAAGTTTTGTATGTTTGACTGATGTTACCCATGTTGCCAGATCGTCTATGAAACACAATCAACACACAACATACAATTTCAAACCATCTGTCACCACAACATGATTCAAGGGGCATGTGCACAGCTGCTCATTGCCCAGGCAGTCTTTCCTCCTGTCCTCTGTCCTCCTTTCTCTGCTGCTGATGTGATTCACTGCTGCAGGTACCGCTGGTAGAGAGGAGGGGCTGGTTTGTCTCAGCCAGCAGCTAAGTTTACAAGAATTTGCCAAATTTTAAGAGACGTGGAAAACTCAGATAAACAGTTAGGCTACACACAGGCAGCTTTCATGTTATTAGCTTATCCAGCATGCCGTGGTTGTGTAAACATACTGACAGTAGATGGGTCACTGCAGACAAAGCAGCTGAAAATATCCAGGGTGGATGTATGCTGCAGTCACAACAGTAGATGTAAACTCTCTGTGCAGATAGAAAGGTCTACAATTAACTATGAGATATTCTAGGTTAGCAGAGCATTGCCTCTCGATAATGGCTTTGTCTGTGCACCAAGCTTTGTTAACATAAATGCACAGTCCCCCATGCCCCACCTCTGGTCTTAGCGGAGTCCCTGGCTGTTGTATCCACCCTGAGGATGTAGTACCCCGGTAGCTCAATGGCACTATTGGGGACCCTGCTGTTAAGCCATGTTGTTGTTGAGAGACCGTACATCGGCGAGAAAAATGCTGGGTAGGGATAGCAGGTGAGGAGTTAGCCTTAGCTTAGCCCTTAGCCTTCCCCTGTTTGTTTGCGCATTCTCCTGGCCAGCGGAGCCAGCTTAATAGCCACTGGTGTCATGGTATTAGCTGTTACTGGTGAATGGGGCCATTTTCGGTAGTGCTCAAAGAGTTATTTCAAACCCAGCTGAAGCATCTGTTGATGGGTAGAGTCAGTGTTAAAGCTGCAGTCCACCCAGAGGATATATCCATGTGCTGCTGCCGGTGCAGCACTGCTGCGGGAGCCGCGCCTGTGTGACTGCCTGCCTGTCTGGTCTCACCCTCGCTGCCTCGGGCTGTGTTGCGGACACTACTCTGGTGCCCTCACCGTCACTACCGATTGTCTCCTGCGGCCATGACAATGAAGTCATCTAAGTAGAAGAAGACCCTCATGCCCCCGGCAGCACCACATCCACACATTTGCTGAATGTGCGGGGAACCAGGGAGTAGCCAAACAGTAGCCTGTTGTTCTTGTAGGCTATCCCCTTGAAGGTGAAACGCAGGAACTCCCTGTGTTTCGGTGCCACACATGTTGATGGTGGTGAACCAGTCGCCTGGTTGAACCAGTCCCAGCAATCTCCTGATGGTCAGCATGCGTAACGTCTTTCTGGTGATGCATTGGTTCAGAATGCGGAATTCCAAAAGGGGTCTGAAACCTCCCATCATCTTGGGAACCAGGGAGTATGAGGAGTAAAACCACTTCTGTCTATTGTGAGTGGGAACGATTGAGACAGCCTTTTTCAATAATATGTCCTGGATCTCTTCGGAGAGAAAATCTATCTGCTCTTGGGAGGATAGATTTATCTCCTTGATGCCCGAGAACAGAGAAGGAACACAGCAGAACTGGAGAGAATAACCTGGTCTCAGTGTTTTGTCCATCCACTCTGATAACACACAGCTGTGACGCCATTCTTTGTAAAACTGCATCAGGGGATGGGTGGTCAGCTGGTGGGCCGTAGCCAGGGAGGTGTGATATTCCAATTCGGCCCTCTCCGCCGCCAAAACTTCCATAAATGGAAGATTGGCCCATGGGGGGCTGGTATCGACAGGGCCTTGCTGACAGAGTGGTCCATGAACAGATCACCGTCAGCTGCCTTAACACAGCGTCAGATTTTGTGTTGGTGCGTCCGTCACTCTCTGTATTTCCCACAGAAATAACCAGAAGGGAGTAGAGCAAACTTGGTGTCTCCTCTCCTCGGTCTGTGAGTAGGCCAGGGGCATTACTCTCTAAGGAGGAAGTAACGCCATTGGCTGCACTACCATATCCCTGAGTAATGAGCTGTATACGCCAGTCCCAAACAGGGCGACTTGAACAGCGGGAGACAGTGCTGACACTAAGCAGACATGGAGCATTCTTGCTCTGGTGAGTGTGTGGGTGCAAGGCGTTATTCCTGCGTGAGGATATAGCGTCGCCCACTACATAACCATTTCTTGGGGCCAAGCCACCCACTATCTGCTTCTCTGACATAGAGAAGAGAGACGGGGCGCCAGCAGAGCAAGTGCTCAACACAAAGCAAGGGAGCCCAACACGCTCCGCCGCCATGGCCATAACCTTTGGGACATTGTGGCGAACTGAAGTCGGCGGCAGATCTCCGACGTTCAGCGTCATTGTCATCGTTGTCGTGGAGATCAATCTTGAGCTCCGGTTCGCTCTTGGAGTGAGATGTCACACAGCTGAAAATGTTCCCACCGTTTCTGGCGTTGAATAGGAGGGAGTGCCTGGCAGTGCACGTAGGGCAATGGCTGCATAATTCCGCTCTCTGCATGGTCCTGTCCGAGGCACTCAAAGCAGAAGTGATGCCTGGCGGCGGCGGCGGCGATGAGACCAGGGCATGACAGACAGGAACAAGTTCAGTGAGCTGATTTCGCTGTCGCTGAAGAGGATAGTGAGAAGAAGTGCAGATGTGTTCAGTGTGACAATTTTGCAATTTGGCAGTTATGTTTATTTTAACAGTTTTCTCATTACCTTGTTAAAAACATAATTCAGGCGGCATTACATTTCTTCAAAAACATATGTACTGTTGCCACTTAGAAGAAGCTATATAAACAGAATTTCGAGACGGCTGGAATGTGGGACATGCAAACAAAAGTCTCCATCGTGTTTGATGCAAAATGAATGCCTGTTTTCAACACAGCATCATTTTAATTGCATTGTTTATTGTTGCTGAAATGTTGACCAGAATTTAATGAGAATGACTGACTCTGATTCAGTGCCAGTCATCTGTGTGTCCTTCTGATTTGACCTGGAGAGAAGCAGTGAACTCTTGATGATTCATGCATCTGACACAGTGTCTCCAGTGGATGTTGAATACATAATGTAGATGAGAGATGATGTCAGGGTAAGTTGCTGACATGATGATAATAATAATAATAATAATAATAATAATCATAATAATATAATTCTTTCTTTCTTCTTTTTTGTATTTGGTTCAGTTCTTAAGTTATTATAATCATATTTGAATAAATGTGAAATTTTGTTTTACTATTTTATAAATGTTATTTCTTATATTATTATTATTATTATTATTATTATTATTATTATTATTACTGAAGTAGTAGCAGTAGTAGTTGTGGGGGACGGACAGGGCCAGCCCAGCAGTTGGACACAGGATTGACAGTCCACGCCTTCTTCATCTCAACAAAACTGGGTCCCCACTTACTCCACATAGACAGACAGACACAAACTGCTAACTGACAAGGTAAGACACTAGGGGGGGTTTGTAGATTGGTATTGGTAGATTAACTTTCAGAAAATGCCTGTTTTTACGTCGTTTGTATGATTGTATGTATGAGCGCGTCTCTCACCAACGCGCGCGTCTCCTATATAAATCCAGCTGTGTGCGGCTTTTTCTCTGTTTAGTCTGCGCCTTTTGAAAGTAAAGCTTCACGAGTCAGCTGCGTCTGGGAAGTCATATCCGTCGATGGTCTTCATGTTTGAAAATATTAGGGCGTTAAGTGACACACTTGCTGGGGGAATGACCCTCACTCATGTAAGAAAAAAATGTGGATCCACACTCTGGGAATTGGGTGGGTTCCAAAGCTCCTGAAAGTTGGTTTATTGCATGGCATAAATGGAAATGTCTGAATGTTGTACAAATGTTTGAGAAGTTACGAATTTTCACTGCTATACCTTTCTAAATCATTTAAGATCTCTGTTTTTACTACTTTGTTACATCACTTGTAGCCTACTTCGTCTTATTCTTCACATTATCGTTATTATTAGTCAATATTATCAAAGTAAGCATCGTTTACCGTTTAATCAGTGCCAAATGCATGGTGGCGTTTTCCACAACAGCCCAAAGGGAACCTGATTATACAGTTTTTAAACGTTGACCATGTCTATAGTGAAAGTAACTGAAATACTCCCTGGTCCCTTCTTTTTAGACAGCAGATTTCACTGACCTCAAAAAAGTATATATATATATACATACACACACACACCTATATAAACACACTTTTTCTGTTTAGTCTGCAAAATGTTTATAATATTATATATATATATATATATATATATATATATATATATATATATATATATATATATATATATATATATATATATATATATATATATATATATTATAAACATTTTTATATTATATATATATATAATATAAAAATTAATTAAATTAAAGTGTATTTTATATTTTTTTCCCTCCCCAGGATTTTCCATGGCGACAGTCTCTACCCATACACGCTTCATCCCTTTTCTTTTGTTGCTTAATTTCCTGACTGTAACACTTGCCACACAGGATGACATTGTAATCAATACTAGGAATGGGAAAGTACAAGGGAAGTTGCTTTCAGTGTTGGGTGGCGACGTTAGAGCCTTTCTTGGAATTCCTTATGGAAAACCACCTCTAGGGAAGCTGAGATTCAGAGCTCCAGAGCCAGCAGAGAGATGGGAGGGGGTGAGGGATGCCACAAAATTCCCAAATTCCTGCTACCAGTTGCCAGACACCACCTTTCCAGGTAGGACACAATGTTTACAAACAGACAAACGCAATGTATTCTGTGTACATGTAGTGTTTTTTTTTAGAAGGAGGATGCTAAGAGGAGGATAACTGTCTGGCCCAGTGTTTTGACTTCACATTACTCATTACTTACTCTTTACTCACTGGATATTGAAAAACAGTCACTGGCAGATTACATTCTTGACTTTTAGTGTCTTTTCCTGGAAACCAATGGATAGCAAAGCATTTAATGATAGTGCTTCCAGGGATACAGTAGGGTGTGGTGGGCATGATAGTAACATGTGCACCCTTTGAATGGCGAGAAAAGGATGGTTACAAACATTAATTTGTCCCTCATAGTACAGTAAACAGTGTGTTTTTTACTTACTGTCTTTTGTGACATGTATGGTTTTATGCAGCACCCTCTTCAATCCAAATGTATCTTTTGAGAGATTAAAAAGCATCCTTGACCTTGAAATAAACACAATATGTAAACTTTTTGGATGTTAAAGGGGTATTCCAGTGGTTTAGCACAAAATAAGAATAAGGATGATCAAAATCGATTCAGTGAAGGCAAAATTATCCTGACTTTTAGTCCATGGAAAAGGTCAAGCTCTGAAAACCCTGGATCCTACACTTCCCATAATGCAGTTCAGTAGTGTCTCTTCACTAAGCCCTCCTTACCAGGTAAATGGCTTCACTTTTTAAACTTTTTATCCCCATTTTATAACGCAGACTGAGATGGAGTTGAATCTGGTTTAGTTGTGACAAGGCACCAAAGGAGTCCATGGTACCTGTTTGAATGAAAGATGACCTTAATAGGCCACTGTCCTAACGTAAGGAAGGCGTGTCACTGGGGATGGTGATTGTTGGTACTGTAGTTATATAACACCATGAGCCCTATTTTGTGCAAAGCGGTAGGTCTTCTGGTTTGAGAGTGTTTAATTGAAATAACTTATTTATATTTCCAGCACGTTTATAGCAAGTATTTAGTTTGCTCTTGTTGATAAAATCACCAAAGCAGCAGCAGATTGACGTTGCGCCAGAAACAGACATGGCTCTGAGACTGTTTTCAGTGCAATGTCTAGGACCAAATTTCAACTAAAATACAACAATTTGCTTTGCGCTGCTTCATTTGAATGAACCTCCCAGCTGTTTGCACCTTTCCTCCCACCTGTGCACTGTGTGCTCTGTGCTGGTCACCAAAATACCACACAGACACACAAAGCAAGTTTCAAGATCAGGAGAACAATCAGAGCACTGTTTGCACTGTTATTGCTCCTCCATTGAAATATGGAGGAGCAATTAAAACATTAAAACATTGTCACATACTGTATTTATTACTGTCTGACTACAGACAGTAATAATTCTTAGAAGTTAATGATTAAAAACATTTGAGCTATTCTTTATCAGCTTAGTGAACAAAAATATATCGACTCATACACATTAATAAGTACACACATACACAGACTGACTGATACAGGCCTACCCTCCCACCTAGAGTAGGAATGGGGCTTGGTCGTGGATACCTTGTTATTTATAGACACAGCCACCTGTTAGGGGTTATTTGGGAACCAGATACAACCAGTGCCAGGCATTTAATACACAGTAAATGCCTGGCAAAACATACTCCAAATATAGATATGACAGCAGAAATAGCTTTGCTCAAAGCAGTTCTCATTAGGAGGAAAACAAAGCAGGGATTTATTTATATCTTTAGTGCTTCTGTAAATGTTTGACAGCAGTTTCTGATAAATGGCTATTGCAGCTGATATCGCAAAAGATCTGAAGGAATGGAGATTAGAGTATCAATCACTAGAATAAAGGAGCTGCAATCGGTCTCTTTTAACATTGATATATATGATCTTTCTTATCAGGGTTTCAGGGCGCTGAAATGTGGAACCCAAACACTCCTATTAGTGAGGACTGTCTGTACCTAAACATCTGGTGCCCACGTCTCAACAAAACTCATCCTCAGCCCTCACCATTGGCTCCTGTCCTTGTCTGGATCTATGGAGGCGGGTTCACTCTAGGAACATCCTCTCTGGACATTTATGACGGCCGCTTTCTGAGTAAATCTGAAGGTGTTGTTGTGGTGTCAATGAATTACAGGTAAGAATTTACAGCAGTGTGTTGCCTGTACCATGAAAAAAATCTGCTCAGTTTCTCTTATAATGATATATTTTGATATTATATATCTTTTATAAAGTTTTCTCGTCATTGGTACACTAAATACCAAATTATTCTGTTTTTACAAGAAACTTTTTTGTAACAAATCACTTTATCTTATGACACTAAACTGTCTTGTTATTCACAGAATCAACATATCTCACTAAAACCTTTTCTTGTGAAGTTGTCATAACAAACCTCAAAAATCATGTTCTAATGGGAAACGTTGTTTGTGTTAATATATAAATCTGTATGTTGTTAAAATGAGAAATGTGCCTTGTTTTAACAAGATACCTTGATTTTGTGTAATGATGACATAATTTAGTTAACAAGATACTGTAATGTGTTGTCATAACATGGACAAGTTTCTTCTAAAGCAAAATGAAAAGAGAAGTCATAAAAGCATGAAAAATAGCTTATCTTGAAATGAGAAATTGAGCATTTTTGTCATTGCTGATGTATTCATTAACAGAACATTTTAAAAAATGAAGCTTATAATGGCAGAATATAATTATATAACTGTAAACACATTGACAGTTAGCAACAGGTAAATACCTATGAGCAGGTTTACTCATTTTTTATACTGTAAAAGAATGACACTGGCTCCATGTCTGCAGTGGAAGTTGCATGAGATTTGGATGTAAAAAGTGGAGCATATGCATTTGTAAACAGGAAAGGCCTCCTACTGTGGTATCTATGAGAGTAAGTGAATGCGTAATTTATTAATCTTCCTTATTCTTGTCTCATCTATGACAGACTTGGAGCTTTTGGTTTCCTGTCTCTTCCTAACAACAAGAACATCAGGGGCAACGCAGGACTGCTGGACCAGCGCTTGGCCCTCCGATGGGTAGCTGATAATATTGCTGCTTTTGGAGGTGATCCTTCAAAGGTAAGAGGTTTTTGTCTTCTCTTATTAGTTATGCAGTTGCTGTTTAAGACTAAGATCAGGTAACAAGATTTTATAAAATTGTTTAAATAAACAAAAAAAAAGCTGTTTGCTATTGATTTGCTGTTGTTTCCAGGTGACTCTGTTTGGGGAGAGTGCTGGGTCAGCATCTGTGGGCTTCCACCTGCTCTCCCCAGGCAGTCATGATCTTTTTAAAAGGGCTATCATGCAAAGTGGCTCTCCAAATGCACCCTGGGCAACAATCAGCCAGACTGTCGCCTGGGACAGGTAGTGTGTATATGTGTATTCTTGTGTCTCATCACCATATTAATATACTAAATATCAGCATATTTTGATTTAGTTTTAGTGTAAGTCTTTTTTAAAGGGGGCATATTGTGCTCATTTCCAGCTCTATATTTTTATTCTGGGACCACTAGAGTAGCTTTGCATGTTACAGTTAAAAAAAAACTCCTTATTTATCTATACTGCCAAGGGGCAGCGTATCAGAGTTGTGTTAAGTTACTGCCGATGAAAACCCAACATTTCCTGCTTTACTGCTTCAAATTAAAGGCTTTTAAATGACTAAATAACAGGAGACTTTATTGTGAAGAATTTACAGGAAGTGAAACATGTTCCTCACTGAATTAGCAGAGCTTTGTTAGTGGTGCTAAAAACCAGTCGAAAAAACAAGATATTTGGAGCTCTTTGTTCAGTGGATCAGTTAGTTATCAATAGTACAAGGAGAAACAGTGATGATGATGTTTGATGAAGAGCTGCAGATGACCAGCACACCTCCAACAGGTAAACAACTTATTTTACTGTGCTGTGCTGTGTAATTGAGTCATGGCTCGGCGTGACTACCCCCAAAACAATGGAAAAATGCCATAATCTTAGCAGAGTGGAGCAGTGAACTTGCGCATTGTGTGTGGTGCAGATGACCATATAAAGAAATCAGTCATGAGTTGACATTGGCTCGGGTTGAAAGTAGAAAAAAAACGTTGGAAACCGAGCATTCAGAGCAGTCTGAAGCCTGAGCTTTTTGCTAACAGGGATTACTTCTACATATGTTTACCTCATTATTTGACATGTTGGCCACTTTTAAAATGAATATCTGACATTGTAACATTATATATATATGACAGGAAATATATATATATATATATATATATATATATATATCAGGAAAAGCATAATAGGTCCTGTTGTGGAGAAATTTTCTGATCAATAGTCAGGTCAGGAGGGAAGAAAGTGTTCAGGAGCCTCTGAACTCTTACAGTGTAATGCCTGACCCTGTGTAACCTAAGGACAGAAAATTCCATAACAGGTCCCCTTTAAAGAGCAATTCAGTTATTTTATTCTTTCCCTCTCTTTCTTTTGCCAGTCCCTTCTTCCTCTCTCCCTTGTTTTTCCCATCCCACCCCTACATATTTATCTAATCAGTCTCCCTCATTGTTCTCCCTTCCTCTCATATTTCCCTCCACTCCCTCTTTCACTGATTGCCTTGCTCCCTCGTCCAGGTCCATGATGCTGGCAAAGTTACTGGAGTGTCCCATTTCTCATCCAGACCATCTGGAAGCTTGTCTGCAGAAGGCTGATGCTGGAAAAATCACATCTAAGCAATATGATGTTCTCAGGAAACCTATATTCTTAGCCATCCCCTTTCTTCCTCATGTTGATGGGGACTTCCTACCAGACAATCCTGAAGTAGGTGTGTGTGTTCTGTGTATGTGGTTGAGGGTGTGTGTGTGTGTGTCGGGGGGTTGATTTTTTATACATAAGTTTTAATACTACTACATCTTACCCCGATTGGCTGATGTATCAAATGTCAATCACCCGATCAGTCAATTTACATTGAGCACAGTTTTGGTGGTTTGAAGGCAAAATGAAATGGAGGCAGTTTTAGTCAAATCCTCAATTTGAAAAAGTCTTGTTGTGCCACTTCTCTGCAGGTGTTGCTGGATACAGGTAAAGTCGCAAAGAAAGATGTGATTTTTGGCTTAAACAAGGATGAAGGGACCTACTTCCTCGTTTATGGAATG
This sequence comes from Scomberomorus guttatus, assembly GCA_038419695.1. Lineage (NCBI taxonomy): Eukaryota > Metazoa > Chordata > Actinopteri > Scombriformes > Scombridae > Scomberomorus > Scomberomorus guttatus. The sequence continues at coordinate 20,686,793 of CM076451.1, forward strand.
CCTGGATATAACATTTCTGGTCAGAGTCTCATCAGCAGAAATGAATACCTGCAAGGTGTGGCCATTGCAATGGCAGATGCCAGTGATGTCACAAGAGAAGCAGCAATTTTCCAGTACACAGATTGGACAGATGAGAATAACAAAATGAAAAACCGTGACTCGCTGGGCAGTCTGGTTGGAGACCAACTGTTGGTTTGTCCTGTGCTCGAGTTCGCTCACAGGTAAAGGGTAATTCTGAGTTTTAATGATGTGGTCTGACTCATGATCATCAGTGAAGGTTCTAGTTCATTTAAACTACAAGGTCAGGCTAGGGCCAGCTCTTCTTTTGGAGGGGCCAGTGAAATGAACTCTGAAACTAGGCACTCATTTTCAGTGTCCAGACAACCTACTGTATATATTACATAATATGACCTCTTTACTGTGTTCTTGCTATGGAGTCAAATACACACAGACAGGCAAAGAGAACAATTTAGCCTAACAATAAGGAGAGAAAACCAGCGAGCATAGAGACAGACAGTCAGGCAAACAGATGGTGTATCTGACTCACATTATTTGTCCATTGTCCATTCTTGCATAGTGATGCAAATGTGTTGCAATATCAGGATAAACCCCTTGAGATGCATCATCTCATTTTCAAGGGGGTCACAAACAAACACTGACAAGAACAACCTGACCACTCACAGTTTGACATGACATTGAGCGACTGCATATGATTTTTTCGACACTTAACAATTTTTTAATCAAAGAATGTCAGTGTCACCTTTCTTCCCCTCCATAGACTTCTGCATTGTTGCAATACCATGTTTGACCACAAAAAGCCTCTATAAGCCAGGGGGTGCTGTTTCACTCATTTGAGGAAACAGTGAAAAATGGGGAAGATATGGCTATGACAACAAAATAAAAAGTATAACAACAAAAAATACTACAATGACAGTGATAGCTATTTTGTATCGTGAGTGTTTCTTGGCTTAACCTGGTTCCAGAGAGAAAACCCCACTGCATTTTAGTTTGGTAACAACATTGACTGTATATAAATATGGAGGACACGTCTCAACTTCCAACTGCTATGCAAAAGTGAAGCCAAAATATCTCCTCTCCAGGAGCTGCCATCTTGCTTGTCTGAGGTCATTTGGAGCCAGAGTCTGTGCAGTCAGCAGGGGGATGACGGCCCGCGGGATACGCCCCCTCAGCTGTCCTGCCCAGCTGAGGGGACGTAGCTCCTTTGTATATCGTTAAATAACTCATTAAAAACAAACTTATCAGAAAAAATTAGCACTTGGACAAACATCAGCGTGATAAGAATGACCTAAAATGACAGAAACCATCTTTGAGAAAAATGTATTTGACGTGTACTTTGGTTTTTTCAGTTTTGCTAATGTCCCATCCACTAACATGGAGGGGGCGGGACTTATGACCTATACTGCAGCCAGCCACCAGGGGGCGATCGAGATGTTTTGGCTTCACTTTTGGAGAGCTGTCATGATGTCCATATTTATATAGTCAATGGGTAACAAGAGGATCCCTGTGTTAGGTGCCAGTGAGTTCCTCCAGTTAGTCAGCTTAGCTTAGTTTTTCTCACATTTCTCTTTTACTTGAGCATCTAGTTGGCTGATGAAGTAGCAACAGCACACTCCTCCTACTTAGGTACCAGTGAGACTGTAAAAAATATGATCCAGGAAGTCCAGTTTGAGTCATAGATCCATGAGTTTGAAGGTTTATCAGATACCAGAACACTACACAGTGGTATACTTTATGAGACTAAATCTTACACCTCTAGAAAGTTATCAAACTATCTTTTGGCAAACAGTAGAAATATGGTGTCCACTTTATAAAGTAATCTACCAGGATTGTGCTATAATGTATCACATCAATACTGTAATGAATCCCACCATTTTGGGTCACCAAAGAACATGTCATCTTAAATGAATAGGGCAAATAGTCAATTCTCATCTCCTGTGTTGTTCCATATGTTCCTGTGTTTTATTTTCTCTTATTAACCTGATCTACTGCAGTGCACATATAGCTTAATACTGTTCATTTCTTTTCCAGGTACTCAAAACAGGGTGGTAAGACTTTCCTATATTTTTTTGACCACCGGTCATCCACCAATTCTTGGCCTGCATGGATGGGCGTGATGCACGGCTATGAGATAGAATTTGTCTTTGGAATGCCTCTGAACGTATCCCTGGGATACACGAAGAATGAAGTGAACATGACCAAGAAGTTTATGAAACACTGGGGCAACTTTGCACGGGGAGGGTAATCACAATCAGATAATCAATCACTTAAATTGTGTATAGACCCTTATTGCGTTGTTGGGTTGTCTTGATTGGCTTTTCTTTTTGTCAGGAATCCAGGACTTGATGGAGCTTCTTGGAATGTGTACACCCCTACATCTCAGGAGTATGTGACTCTGAACTACAACCACCCGGAACCAAGGAGGAGGATGAGGGCTAAAGAGTGTCACCTCTGGAACAAATTAATACCAAACATACAGAAAGTATCAGGTTAGACACAAGCAAACACATACACACACACTCTATATAGTTATCTGTAGTAGGTGGTTTTGCATCAGGCTCTGCCAGGGAGGCATTTTGCCTTGTTTAGCCTGTGGAGGAGATTTGTATCCTGGTTTGCTCCTCCTCCACTTCACCACAGTTCTGGAGATCTGAGTGGGAGGAGAAGAGGGTCAGTCATCACTTCACTGAACATTGGTCACACACGTGGTGAATAATACTCACACACCTATCCACTGAACTCATTATTCACACACAAAGAGACGCACAAACAAACACACTGCACATCTGCACATTCTCACATTATTTTTGTTATCATGCAAAGTCTACTGTGTGTGGCATCATTTTGTCACCTTCATCCAGAAGAACTCTTTCTCTATTATTTAAGTCACATCATGTACTGTATCTTTAAGTCCACTAAGTTGTATCTAATGCAACTGACCATGCATACATGTATACATATAAATGCATATACAGTATATATAAAAAATAGTTTACATTAAGCAATCCTCTGTGAAAGATTACAAAATATGTATTTTTGTCTGTGTCTTTGTCCACAGATGATCTGCTGACTTGTGTTACTGCAAATGGGATGATACTCCGCTGTAACTACATACTCTTTATCATTTTACTGGTTATTACGTTAACCTACTGGTAGAATGAAGAGACCTGTCTTCCATAAAACTTCTTTCATACAGCCATATACAACAGTTTACATAAAAAATCGTGGACAGAAAGAAGGAACAAATTTGGTCTTTATTAGTATTGCATTTTGCACATTTTATGTGATTACTGCATTATGTATATTTTCAAAGAAATCGATTATTTTACAGTGTATGGTTTAGTTAAACAAATGCTCAACTTAATTATATTTGCATTTAGGGACCCAGAAGTCAATCAAATAAATAATTCACAAAGAAAAATATATATTTTTTGTCTTATCCTACAGTAACCATCATTAACAGTGAATGCATTCAGCTTCAGGCAGCTGTCCACATATCATAACAGCTATATGATTCCCAGCTGTGATTTTTGGGTTGCTCAAATCAGAACTGTAGTTTTGGAGCAAGCAATACTATGGGCCAAATCCACAAAAGGATTGTGCAGCTTTTGCGGCCGCTAAACCTGTGCAAATGAGACAAAAAGATAGCGTGTAATTCACAAAGCAAATAGGCTAATTAAAGACACGCAATTTGAGGCTTTTGTGCTCTCTGCAGTTTTCATTATGGACCAATCTGTGTGCTGAAATGTGGAGAAAAGCCTGAAACACTGGAAATCGCTCCACTCACTCAGACAGACTCAAGGACAAGGGTAAATTGCACTCAGCTGCAAAACCTTATGGGCGTGTTTGCGCTGGCATATCATTAGCGCAAAATCTTTTGTGAATAGGACCTTAAAATGGGGCAGATTGCGGGGGCAGATTGCAGGTGGCAATGCTGCGCACTTCATGGTGCTATAAGCGGGTGCAATCCATTCTATGTGGATTTGGCCCTATGTGTTTTTTATTTGCAAGGTACTGAGAGTAGTCCTTCAGGGCCTCATCCTCTGAACACCACAGGATGGCGACTGTAACACACAAGCTGCAAGAAGTACACTGCCCCTCTGAACTTACTGATACTTTAAAGCGATCATCTCACATTATATTTCCTGTTTAATTCGCTACTTGTGGCTGCGGCCAACAGTAAACATGGCCTATAATTTGTTAAAAACTTGATATTGATTTGGGAAAAATGACATGGCTGGATAGCTAGTCCAGCTAGTCTTGTTGTTAAACATACTGTCAAATTATATTTACTGTTTGTCAACCGTACGCATTGTTATTGACTTTGAATCTTGCTAGCGTAACGTTAGCTTTCTGGCTCATAGCTGAGCCAAAGGCTTCTATGAGCTGAGTGGATTAGAAAAATCTCCTGTTGCCAAGTCATATCTAAGGTTCTTGCTATTTACTGGAGTAGTGAACAACGTTTCCATTGCATAAGAACCTTATGGGATGGTAATGATTGTTCCAGGTATTAGTCAAACCCTCCAGTGTTACCATGGAAACGGAGTTATGGTTTGGGAAAAACTTTCAATTTTGATTGCAAAATGCATGAAAACATAAATTAATGGTCTTAATTTTTTTCTTTGGTAAGTGACCATCGTATAAGCGGGATAATGCCCTTCGAGGTGTCCATAATCAGGAATTAATGGACTCTGCATCGGACAGTTCTGGCCTCCACACCGTCCATTAATTCCTGATAATAGACACCTCGTTGGGCATAATCCCAGAATTTGTCAGAATTTGACTTTTCGTAAATTAATTTTCAACCTGCAGAAAACACATTATTTCCTTGCTGAATTAGTGGGAAGAACTATTACATTTTTTGATGTACACTCTTGTTTTTATCATGTAGCCACTACAATAAAAGCTTTCGTACCTTGACAAAGCAGTGTGCCTTAACTTTTTGGGGAGTTCATTCACTTTTTTTGTGGACATTGATTGCCTACCCGTGCATGAAATGCACCTGTTTTGTGTGACACCATCAATATGTACAAATCCAAGAAGTGCTTCTTCATTACTTTATTCTTATTTTTATTGATCATTAAAGCTAAGTGAAATCTTCTCCTTTTCACTTTCTATTATTAGATGCATTTTCTGTGGTGTAGTGATTCTTCTTGCATAAGAACACATAAAATCTGGGTGTATGAAGTGAAGAGTTTTTCTGTAAAAAATATAGACCAAAGAATGTACTATTGCCAGACAATGCTGTCATACACTGTACACACATTACTGTAAGCAACAGAAAGAATGATCTAAACAGGAGTTATTTGTAATGTCAAAACCATCATAGCTGCCATTAGTACTTGATGAATGATATTTATTCTTGTCATCAGAAGTGTTTCACAGTTTAGCATATCGTGTTATTGTTCCCCATTCTGTCATTGAAGACAGTAATGTGATAATAAACAGTGATGCCAAGCAAAGGTCAGGGTGTTGATACAAAAAGCTAATGAGATGTTTGAGAGAAATGAACGGCTTTGGTTGAATGACCTTGGATGCTATTTAAAATCTCTGGTGCAAAAGTAATTACATTGTTTGAGCATCTGGTACAAAGAATGTGTGTGTGTGTGTGTGCGAGTGGAGGGTATTTAAGTTGAGTAAGACTTCTGATACACTATGCCTCTAATATATTATTTTGTATCTACTGTATACTGTAGTGTGTAGCAATTTGTATTTTTTCTGCCAAAATGAACTTGTCGTTAAATGCCAAGCAATTTATTTTTGTCATAATCTATGTGGATCTTTACCCTTCCCCATCACAAGCACCGCCACAAATACACACACACCTACACCAACTCACACACAATAAGTTAAGATTGCTCTTTTCGATTTGACCTTTTAAAGTGACTGCTGTAAGATGACTGCTGACCACTGCTGTTTACAGGATGCGGTGTATGTGCCTGTGCCTGACACTGAAAACAAAGGAGTATAGAAGGAAAGGAGTATATTTGGCAAAGGTGGTCTGTTGAGACATGACCGCTGGCATTAGAAGTGACATCATTGCACCCTCATTTCCGAAAAACGTTTGGTATTTTCCAAAAGAGAATAATTGTCTTCAGTGTGCCTCATCCATTATGGATGAAGATAAAGACAGTGAGGTGGAGCAAGGGAGAGGGCAAGAGACAGATTGAGAGAGAGGATAGAGAGAGAGAAAGAGTGGAAGAACTACAAGAAGAAGGAGAAGACAAAGGGAATATTTGTAAAATGTTATGAGGAAATCTTTGGTGGTATAGGAGGTAGCCCTGGCTTGGCATCTTCTCTATGGTAAGTCAGGGTGATGCACCTTTCTTGTCATGACCACAGACATCAAGACAAGCTGGAAATGAACAAAAAAAATGAGATAACTGATCTTTTTCACAACTCTTGAAATGACAGCGATACTCTGGTACAGTGGGGTTGTTTGTCCTTATGATAGCAGTATGTGGATATGGGTTTCACGTGTGAATGGATAAATGAGAGGCATTATGAAGTGCCTTGGTCTGCTCAGGTCAAAAACTAATGTATACTGTAAGTGCAGTCCATTTACCATAATGACCACCCAGTCTCTACATCAAAATGTGTAATAGCTGCGTTTGTCTCTGCGTCACGTGACTGTCACGTTTCTAGCGAGAAATCAGCATTTTATTTTCATAATCTTCATTCAGTGAATGTGTATGATGTTTAGTTTGTCAGGTATTACAGAGATTTTTGCAGGTTTTCAATCATAGCTATGGTGGTTGCTATGGATGCTGCTATCGCTGAAACCACATAGTTGCATGCTGAGTAGTTATCTGAGCTATTATGTTATTTGTGTTATTATATGTTGTAATGGTTTCTGCCTTAGATAACTGATACCCCCTGCCAGTGTGGCTAAGCCACCAGCAGACGGATGTCCTCTACCTCTGACTTAGGTATCGAACGGGTTCCAACATCTACATGCAAAACCACTTTAGCCTGCTTAGGGAACCAAAATTCAGCTTGGCTTCTATAATCACTAGCTATTGTTGAACCACTCTAAAACATGCCTATTTAGTCAGTAATGCCTGACAGCCGGGTCACAACGAAAATGTGTGTGTGCAAATAGGTGTTGGAGGTTTGAAAGTACTCCAAGATGGCCCTTAGCCCCCCCCCCGGCGGCTTCAATGCCCTGACCCTAACATTTTAAACACATATAATAAACCTTTCAATCAGATATGCTTATTATAGATTCTACACTGAAATTATACCTCTAACACAGGTGCATCAGGTTAATTTCAATCAACAGCTCTAGACCTGTCCATAACTGTTAATAAACATTGCATGTTTATCCTTGTCAGCCATATCTCAGGAGGGGTGTCTTTTGCTTAGGAGCTAACCAGAAGACCTCAGAGAAGAGCACAAGCCAGGAACTTTAGTTGGAGTGTATAAAAATACAACCAGTTTTATTTGGTTTTTACAAAAATGGATATTACAAAAGGTAAAGATAAAGTATAATACAAAACTTGAATGCAAAAGTTAAAAAGGAGAAAAACCCTCTCTAGGATTTAAAGGAGTCAAAAAGGCCAAAAAGCAAAAAAGGCAGAAAAAAAAACAAAAAGCAAAAAAGCCTTGAGACCTCTGTGGCCTCCACTTTTATATCATTCGTCTTAAAGCATCTACATCTAAAAATCCATATATGGTCACCAACCAGAACATCAGCAAACTATTGGATAATTTTTGTTTGCGTTGCACAACACAGTTCTTAGAACTCTGACAATATAAGATTTTTTAACATTTCCAAGACTTCATGGTTAAAGGTCAAGGATGTAGAGTGTCTGTGTCAGGTGCAGAAATCACAGCTCGCTTTGCTGGCCATCGGCTTCTTGCTGATCTAAGCAGGAGTGTTAACTTGCACTTGCACTCAAGTCCAGTCACAATTCAGCTCAACTGACAATATTTTCCATCACATGTTTTAGTTAATTCTCAATTTTCATTGAATCTTTGCAGAGAATTATTTAAGGAGGTAGGTTTGGGTGGAATGTGTCTCGGGCCTAGTAGGTGAAACCTTTAGCAATGTAACTGTTTGATGATGTTCTTTCAATAAAAAATATAGATTTTAGAGCACCCCAGGGACGAATTGAAATCCAGAATTTGAAGCTTTGCGATTGGCTGACTGTAGGACCCGCCGCCCGGAACCATTTTCCTCACTGTCACTGTGTCAAGGTCTTCTTTTAATGATATCTTTAGCATTTCTCAAAACAAAAACACAAAAGTGTTCTTGATACTTTGAAGGCCCAATATATAAAGTGAAGTTTTTCGTTTGTTTTTTTCTTCCTTAGTGAAAATAGTGACCAAAATGAGTCACCTTCAGAGATTACAATACTGCTGACAATCTAGGGCATTACTACAGGCTTGGAGGAAGGCCTGAAGCGCTTGGGTTAGGGTTAGAGGTTAGAGTGGAGTGAGACATCACAAAGCTGAAAATGTTCCCACCGTTTCTGGCATTGAACAGGAGGGAGTGCCTGGCAGTGCACGCAGGGCAGTGGCTGCATCATGCTGCTCTCTGCGTGGTCCCATCTGAGGCACTCGAAGCAGAAGTGATGCCCGGGGGCAGCAGTGATGAGACTGGGGCACAAAGGGCAGGAACGAGCGTGTTGTGGCGACTCCATCCATGGAGACATAAGATCAGTGAGCTGATTTCACTGTTGAGCAGCAGTGAGACACTGCTTATATAGTGTACTACACATAATCAGTAGGCGCGTCCTCATTGGTCAGCTATGTACATGCAAATCAGTGGGCGATTGCGTGTGATTGGAGAATATTATCAATCAATATTATATATTATCAATAGAGGCCAGTAGAGGGCACTGTCTGTGCTTACAGAACTAGGGTTGCAATATCGTAACCTTCGTTATGAGAATGAGAACACAGTACAGGTACTTCACTGTATTAAAAAAAAGTTTATGAAAACAAGACTCAAACCTGCATTTAGCTCAAATTCCATTGTCAGCATGCTGATATGCTCACACTTACAATGCTAGCATGCTGACCTTTAGCAGGTACACTATTTACAATATTTACCATCTTAGTTTAGTGTGTTAGCATGCTAACATTTGCTAAACACAAGTAGTTGAGGTGATGGAAATGCCATTGCCATTTGCTGGTATTTGGGCATAAACCAAATTATTGGACAAAGTTAAATTTTGAACTGATGATGATGATACATGAAAAGGTAAGAGATTAACCAAAGTCATTACAATTCATCCTGAGGGGACATGAATGTTTGATCCAGATTTCATGGCAATCATCCAAGAGTTGCCAAGGCATCTCACTAAAAAACACAAATGTCAACCTCATGGTGGTGCTGGAGAAAAAGTCAGGGGGTCATCAAAGTCAGTAGTATTCATCCTGTGGGCACCGTGAATGTCTGTACAAAATTTAATGGCAATCCACCCCATTATTGTTGAGATATTTCAGTGTGTCTGCCAAAGTGATGGACCATGGTGACACATGTAGACTAGCTAGATGCTAATAGTTATTTTAGTACTTTATGTTGTTTCTTTGGCAACTACTACAAACTGAAGTTACAGAGTGGATATTGAGACATTGAGTTGTCTTATTCTCTATTAAGCAAAGCTGTCTGTACACATTCTACTGCATGAGTCAAGTCACCCTTATATTATTGTTGTCTGAGGAGTTCTGGGTTTTGACTTTATATCTTTACAGTTTATTATAGCAGTATGTGGATATAGGTTTTCTAATTTATAAATTCTATAATATCTGTACATTATTATAAGAAGAGCATACTGTATAAACTTTAGTTTAGGGTAGCTTTTCTCATAATTGTCTATATTTTCTTGATGTTCATATCCCCGTATCATTACACCTGTAGTTTGAGCACCCAATTATATATATTTTTTAAATTCTTTCAATGATGAACAGCTGCTTCACAGGAGGTTACTTGTTTTGACTCATGTCATTGCTAGAGTTTATTTTGCAGACATGACACTTTGAGACAGATGTCAGGGGTGAGCTGTGATTAATGCGCATGACAGTGACAGCTTCATTAATTAAGAGGACAACACCTCCCACTGCGTGTCATGTGAAATTAGTATTACCCACCCCCAGGCATAGTCAAGGCAGAGCACACTGTCAAAAGAATGACAATGCTTGATGTAAGAGACTAACAACACTGTTGTTTCACATTAGACAGGCACATGTGGGGTGTTTTACACACCTTAACAAAGTACTAATTCATAACGACATTTGAAGGATTTAATGAAATTCAAACTTTCAGCAGAATGCCACTAGCAGCACTCACTATAATCATGAAAAAACTATAATATATATATATATTGGGGGTGGGGGGTTCTACTACTATCTTTCAAAAAATTGCTTAATCTTTTTCTTCATACTAGTGCAGTGCCCGTTCAAATCGTGCCTGTTCAGAACAGGCTGATTGCTTATTATTTCTCGAGAACTGCATATATATATGTATCAATTGACAAACATATCAATTAAAACGATGAGGATTTAATAGATTAAATAGTTTGAAACCAGGCAGAAACTTCACCAGTGAGACTAAACTGAGGTTGAACCATAGAAGGAACAAGGCAACTGCTTATACTAATCACGTCTGTCCGGGTCAAACTGATCACTATAAGCAGATGAATATTATACCCAATTTTTTTTCTTTTTCTTTATTCTCATGCAGATTACCATCTAATTGACATTTATATATTAATTACATGAATATAAAGTAATGAAACGGACAGCTTCGCTATTTACTGAATTTTATTGACTGTTTCAAAATACAGTACAGCTGTTTCAAATGTTTGTTGCTTCGCTGCTGCATCTCGCTGCAGCTTCATTGCTGCATCTCGTTGGCCCGTTTTTGGCAGTTTGTCATAAGCTTCAAGGAGACTACGTTTTTTATTGAGAGACAATGACTGTCTTTTTCCTGTCATGATTTTAATGTGCATGCAGTACGTGCCAGAAGCCAGAAGCAGACAGGCAAGGGTGCTGCAGTATAAGCGGTTGATCACTGTTTCCACTGTATATGTATCAATTGACAGTCGTATCAATTAAAACGATACGGACTTAATAAATTAAATGGTTTAAATCCAGACAGAAACCTTGCCAGTGAGCCTAAATAGAGGTTGAACCGTAGAAGCAGTTTACGACCTTCCATTGGTTGATTCTGCTGCCAATCAAAAGTGTCTGTGCTCCTATTGGCTAGTTTTACAGCCTCCGCCTCTGTTTTTTTCTCCTGTGTATGTTCGTTCTTCTCTCTCAGCCAGTTTAACTAAGCAGGGTGCATGCCTTTGTCCTGCTCAGCAAGTCAGAGCCTAGAAGCCCCACCCCACTGTAATGTGACGGTGTTTATATCAAACAGTAACAATATTAAATGTGTCGCATGCCCAAACAACTTCACACTCGACACTGCACTTCCTGGGGTCCTCAGCAGTACACCTGCCAAGTGTGAACTTGAGTCAGAACCCAGAAGACCCGCCCTGCTGTGATGTGACAGTGTTAATACTCCTATTGGCTAATTTTACTGCCTCCGCCTCTGTTTTTTTTTCTCCTGTGGGCGCTTGTTCTTCTCTCCTGGGCAGTTTAACTGAACAGGGTACATGCCTTTGTCCCACTCTGCAGAGCGGAGCGGCTCGCTGACTGCTTATTTATTCCAAGTTTATTAATATTGAACATGTCACATGTCCAAATTGCACCAAATTCAACACTGCACTCCTTTGTGTCCCCAGCAATGTACCCACCAAATGTAAAGTAGATCGGATGAACAGTTCTCGAGATATGTGAAGGACAAACATACAGACATACAGACATACAGATAGACAGAGATTCCTTGCTTTATATAGAGAGATATTCTGTGGTACTGGTTGGCTAATGGAAGCAATGCTGATGGAGCTGAAACAATTAGTTCATTAAATGATGATTTGATCTACAGAAACTTAATTAGCAACTATTTTGATAATAGTGTCACCATCATTTTCAATCAAGACTTGATTTTCACCCTTTCTTTCTTACATTGTGGGTCCCAAGCAATACAGGGTGACATGCAATTATGATACAGGGGCTGATTACTGACTACTTTATGGTGTTTCATGTATCTGCACCTTTATATAGCACTATATACATTTGCTGTGGAATCTACTACAAAGTTGATCATTGTTATATTTTTTCAGACCAACCCTTTTCAAAGTCTACTACAATTACTTTTGCTAGACAATTCTGTGTCCTGGGTCAGTCTGGGAAACCTGTCCTGTAAAAGGCATTTTGGCTCCTTCTCTTCTGCATGTATTTCGTGACAAGGGAGATGAGGTGGTCGGGTGTTGTTTTTGCATACTTACATGCTGACAATCAAGCTTGTTCTTAAGAACAGTTGACCTCTGGTCCCACAAAATGAAATAATGAGAGCAGAGGGAGAGATATAGATAAGCTAAGAGAATGAAATACAATGAAAATATTTTAAAGGGAGATTCAGAGAGATGCAGGGGTCAAATGCATGGCAAGTGAAAGACTTGTATAGCTGAGATCCACAATTCTTTTAATGCAAACTTTTACTGTACACCTACTATATAGACTCTCAACTCATGTATTTATTGTTATAAGTGTTTTAAAGCACTTATTTTGGTAAAGACTTTATAAAAGAAATGTGATCTAATCACATTTTCATCAATTATTAATTTCCTTATTCATGTATTTATATTAAGGATAGCAGTTACAGAATTCTTACTGTGCTTCAAAATGATGAAATGTTATCTTCAACTGTGAAACTCAAATCCAAATGTATAAAAACATAGTGGATGCAGGGGCTTGGTACTAAAAGTTGCAAAAAAATAATTTTATATAATGGGAATGTATAATTTAAGCTATATTAGCTTGGATCATGTCATCGAATAGTACTACTTATACCCGTTCCCCTCAAAACCTTTTTTTCAAAACAGCTTCAACAAGACAGATGGACACCTACTTTTTCTTTCACTTGCAAATTAGTATCATCTCCGATCTTTCAACAAAAAGCCGAATCACCTTCAACAGTTATGTCAGGACATGTAGCCACGCCCATGAATGGTATGCCCATGAAAAAACAAAGCTCAGTTGGTTAATCCCATAACAAGAGCCATTTCAGACATCCCCTGGAGTTAACCAGAAAATGCTATTTAACACCATGGCATAGCGAGAATGAGTCTGACCTCGGCTGTCAGTTGAGACGGAGACACCCATCATTCAAATGAGACAGGCGATTAGGGGAAGGACAAATTCAGACAGCTAAAGAGAAACAGAGAAAGAGAGAGGGAGGTATGAGATGAGATGGGCTGTGGTGGTGTGGGAGAGCAGAAAAATGATGGCAAGTGGTGTAGAATAAACTGGGGATACAGCAGAAGTAGGGAAAGGGTTCAGACGCAGAAGTGGTAAAAAAAACAGACTGAGGTCATGAAGGGAGTAATTTGCAAGAATACAGAAAGAGTATGCAAGGGATTAAGTGAGGGAGGATGAATCGTTTTTCATGCAGACCATGAAAAGTAAACACAAAAGTCTGGGAAGAGAGAGAAAGAAAAAAAAAGATGATAAAGGGACACACAGAGAGGGTAATGAAAGACTGAAGACTTTCAAAATGAGAGGGGGTTTGGTGACACTGAACGATACAAGGAGAGGCAGCCAGCTTTCATCAGGCTACTGATGAGCAGAGGCGGAGAAATATAATAGCATCATTCCATGGCAATTGAAAAAGGTCTTAGAATTATTTTTTTTTAATCATTTTTATGCACAATGTATGCTTTATTATGGGGCATGTGGATAATTTTTTTAGGCATGAAGCAGCAAAATAAACACAACCTTGTCTAAAAGCTGACGTCTACCGTCTCATTTGCCTTATTTCAACTTTTCCCTTACCTCAGTTCCTCTGTTTTGCAACAATTATATGAAGTCTTCCCACACTCAAAGAGAGTCATTCACAATTATAAAATACTGAACAATATTGTGGTGGGTTACATCCTCACACAGAGTAATAGCGCTACCAGGCTTGTTTTGTGAAGTATTCTGCAGTCTGTAGGATGGAACAACTAGGTCAATTGTGTCACTTCTACAGCTCATATCTAACAATTGACCAACTGTTACTGTTAAGCATATGGGTGTATGTGTGCTTGGTGTTGGAAAGAAAATACTGAATTAGTATAAACTTTTTCCCTTAGTGTCACTCCTTATCTGTGTATACTGTGAGGTAGCAATTTATACAAAAAAGGGTCTGTATCCGAGAGGTCTGGTATCATGCCAGAGAGGTTATGAAAGCCGACGTTAGGGATGTCCACTAGGTTAACGGACCAATGAAAACTGCCTTTGAGGGAACTCCAGTTCCAATATAGACATCCAGTAACACACAAGAGAGATTTAAATTTAGATGCAAGAGGTCAAATTGTTTTGCACACACTATAGTGAAAATAATTTTTGTTCGAGGGATTATCTAGAGATAATATCTCATTTAGACAGTTAAGTTTCCCATCCCAGAAATAAGTATTATTGGCGGTTGAACACATTTTAACTGATATATAAGCCTTTATTGTAACCAAGCAGAATCAGAAGACCTTATATGAACTGTCAGAATTTAAACATCACAATAACCCTCCTTTTTTTAATAGCTTTTAAGACATATTAAGAGATATGCAGCTTCTATTGTATTTTAGCTTTTGGATTAAGGCTCTGATCCCCATTATTCACTGTGACTTAACAGTAGTTTTACTAATTCTATAATTTATTTAGATTCTATGAATATAGATAGCTATGTAGGGATATTACATACTTGAACGGCCAGACAATTCTAACTGTTTTTTTAACTGTCTGTATATTGAATGGATGGTCTCTAAGTGTAGTGGCTTGGCTGCAGTACCCAAAGTTTATGACGGGAAGCTTGCAATAAACACTTGTGAGCTGTTTAGAGATGCTGTGGGCGCATTGCAGTGCAGGACAGACACGGGGGATTAAGATGACGTCAGATGATGTGACACTGCCTTGGTGCCTAGTGGTCTGCTGTGCAAATTGCTGTGTAAGTCAGTGAGTTCATCACATGTAAACTGTGTGGTAATGCAAAGGACAGAAATTGCCCTTTGAAATTGATTATTTTTTAATCACCACTCAGGGGTTTTAATGGAGGTGAAGCAGAGGTAGAGCAAATAGTTGTGTTCTATTGTGAGGCCAGGAGTGAACACACAAAAGACAAACTGCCGGCTTGACCTTGTCGAATGGCCGAGGAAAGGAAGAAGAGGCTGCGAGATTATATGGTGAGGTGAGTCAGATCTAGAATAGGTGTCGTGCATCACATTATAGAACTGAAATTGGTTTGCTTTGTGTAATTTCTATTTGTGGGAATTAACTATGTCCCTGTATTAAAGGAGGCAGCAGCCTTCTTCTCCTGCTCTTCTTAGCTTTGGCTAAATGAGAAGATGAACTGACCTTGCCTATTGTCACTGAATGACAAGCGAAGGTGAGGATGGAATTAATCATCACATACACAATGAAGTGGTGAATAAAATAAATGATCAAGTAGCAGTGTGATGGATGCTTCAGGTCAACTTTGCACCCTCACAACCTATAATCAGTTAGCTCTTTTGTGAAATCTTAGGCTAATGCTTTAGTTGGACTTTTTCTGTCCTATACCTACACTAGTTATGATACTAATGTGGCTTTCAGATGAAATTCCGTTCATGCTTTTATTCCTTGCATTATAATGAACACTGCAGCCTCTAGTGCACTGTAGCTGAGCTTAGGGCTTTTGCCATGTTAATTTAATAGAATTTATCCTGTCATATGTAGGAATATTCTGCATCTCATACCCTACATGCCAAAGATGCTAGCACCATGCATATACCTGATCTGTGTAAGGCATCTGTTCTTCTCTATTGCCAGATTACTCTATATGCAAAATGCATTGTTCTTTTTTTTTCAGTCTTGCACTATCATGAATCTAATTGAACAGTAAAGGAATTCAGTCGCCTGTCTCCCTCTTCCTTTAAATTCTATAACATTCTGCTTGCATTAATTCTGGTTACCCAATAAATCCAATTCCTTTTTATTTCAACATTTCTTTTTTTTCTGTCTGAACAGTAGATTCACATAAAAAAAAAATGATAGCATCACGGTCAAAGTAATTTCAATCATGTTCTTAGTTATTTCCTGCTTCAGTCATTTAGTCTTTTCATTTTCTCAATAGGTCATTTATTAATTTATCTCTTGATCACAGGTGAGCCTCAAAGGGCTTTACAGCAACAAAAGCAAGAATAAAAACAAACCAAGACACATGATTTAATTAAATAAATTACAAGAAAATACTTAACATGATTATTTTGACTAGTGTCTGTGTGCTCTATTAAAGACTACTTAGCTGCCCTAGGAGTACCCCATCTTGTGCTCAGTGCCTGCTGGGGTGGGCTCCAGACTCTCCTCTCCTCTCCTCTCAGTACATGGCTGTGGGGATCTGGAGCATATCGCAGCTTAGAATGGGCAAGAGGAAGGGTGCATACTACACAGGATGTCAGTCTATCATACCACTTACATAATTTAAAGTTTCTAATAACACGCAGCCCAAGTAATTATGCTAATATTACACAGAAAGGTCTCAGCCGACCACGTGGGGTTTGAACCCAGCACCATCTTGTTTTGAAAGAGTGACAGTGCTGTGCCAACCTAATATGATACAAAAAAAATGTAGAATATTTATCTATCAGTCATTATATTAGAAACTGAATAATTTTGCATGCACATTTCATCATGTTGGAATTGCTTAAACGCAAATGTCAATTAGTAGTTTGTTTCTTTGAAGTGAAATCGAGCCAGCCTATCTACTGTCTGTGTGTCTGGAAGGAAGAGATGATACTGTGTATTTTAAAGAAAGTTTAAAGTCTAAAATGTCAACAAAAGTTTATGCTATAGCTTTGCTGCTGAATAATTTGCTCTAAGAGTAAAATTGGATCCCCGAGATGCTGTTTGAAGCTAGAGAGAAGCAGTTTTGCTGTGGTGGTCCTAACCTCCTTCTGCATTTACAATGCAAAGAGGCATATGCTTGACTTTCTGTTGACTCTCTTTGCTTCAAAAGAGCATATTTTGGATATGTGATCAAATTTGAAATCAGTGCTACTATAGGGATTTGGGAATGGTTATTATTTGGATATTTGTTTTTTTTTTTGCTTGTCAAGTGAGTAGAGCAAGTCTAACAAAAGGAGATGAAAAAGCAACCATATATTCTAAGTCTGGCACATGGTCAATTTTACCTTCATTTCAACTGGGGAATGAGAAAGAAATTAGACAGCAAGGTAAACAACCAGTCTGCCTCTCCCTCTTGTCTTTTGAGAGCAGCTTATAACTGCTATTATATTATAAGTCTCAATGTGTGTTTTTATTGTGGAAGCAAATAATGGCCATAAATATGTGAATCTTACACTAGCTGAATCCCTAATTGTGGAATTTAATCACTACTGAATTTTTAATGTTGAATGAATATATCAGTGCTGTAAATACCTCAGAATTTACAGCAACCAGCTATCTGGTCTAAATTCATTTTTGAAAATTTCAATAGTCGATTTCAAATTGTGTAATTTCAAAAGCTACTTTTCAAATTCAATAAACTCAATTTGGATCTAAAAATTCAAGTCAAGTCAAAAAATCTAGTTGTTCAAATTGGCTTGATAAGAATCCGATCCTAAAATTCAAGATGTGAAATTCAGAGCTGAACATCCAGGATACAGACGGTAAACAATCGATGTCTGATCGATTCCATTCAGGCTCAATTGCTTATCCTCGGTATCCTGGATGTTTAGGCCTCAATTTCACAATTTTAGTGTCCGAATTTGTATCATGTAAAAAATTTTTTTACTGTCATCATGTAATGCACCTTTACTGGACATTTGATATGGTGAAAATGTATTAAGTTGAGTACCCCTGATCCATACAGAAAAGCCACAGCTCTTTGCATGGCACTACTGATTTACCCATTAGCAGTTCTGGTAAACATGATTCAAATAAAAGTACAAGACTATGGTCTCATTCTACAATCTCTGTTTCTCTTTTAAATAAAATATTTGTCCTTTTTTTTCTCCCATCAGTCTATCCATGAAAGAGTCTGCTGAAATCACTCAAAGAGCACTGTTGCGGTGCTTGAACATTGTAAATTTGTTTTTTCATTTGATACTCCCATTAAAAAGAGGAATATAGAAATTGAAAAAAAAACAAACAAACGTGCACTTCTCATCTCTCCATCCATGCTCCCCCATTCTTCATTACTTCGCCTCTCCTCTCCTCTTGGTGCATTGCTTTTGCCAAGCGCCTTAGCGCTGAGCTGCTCTCTTTTCAATACCGCTGATTAAAAATGTCTGATGCATCAACACGACTAAGCTGATTACAGATTTACTTTCCCTGAGCAAAGGTTTCCAAAGAGTGCTGGGGAAAAGTGGGAAAGAAGTGAGGAATAATAGAACACACAGAGTCAAAGCGTTGAGAGGCTAATTTTTTGAAAGTGTGTGTGACTGGGGGTGCATGCTCTTCTGTATCTGTGTGAATCACTCTGAGTGTGACTGAATACGAAGTGTATAATTTTTAAGAAGCAAACCTCTCAGGAAGGAGGAGGTGAAATGAGAATGTGTGTGTGCTATAACAGTTTGCTGGGGGAACCTGCTGCAGGGGCGCTTCTCTGGGATGAAGAGACCACAGATGACTCATATTGGTCTCAGTTTTTGTTCCTTCTGTGACGTCCATCTCTTTAAACCCCTCACCTCTCCCTCCACTTCTCTCCCGATGCAGCCATACATCTGGGCTATCTGGCTTGACATCGTTTATCCATAGCATCTACCCAAATCTGTATCTCTGAGGTTCTTGGTGCCCCAACAGTGCTGCACCATAATAACAGCTAGGCCATAAACTTGCAGCTTTCCTGGTTTTGTAACAACCATCCTTTGTGGCTCTTTTCAAAACACTGCCATCCTATGTTCACATTCTGTCACACACCTCTGGCCCTCTGGCTAAAGAGGTTTATAACAGTAAGCATCAGTAAGCTCTGCCCTGAAGCTGTGTGCACCCTGGTGCCCATTCCAAACTGCCACAGACAGACGTCTCTGATGGAAAATTATCTGTTAAATGCTTTATTAAGTTAATGCAAATGAACATTTTAATCTGTAGTCCTGGATGTTCCGGCAAAAACATTATTTTACTACCAGTGAGAAGCAAGGCAGAATACGTTATATCGTATTTGGTGGGTTCAAACTAATAGTATGAGTGAGGTTCAAACTTTTAAATTCCCAGCTGTCGCCCTGTCCAGAGTGCGAGATTTCGACATGTGTGATAGACTGTTTCCTGAATTTGACTTGGTACTGCAGATGACTCCTGGCAATAACAAAAATGACGTCCATTCAGTTGTTATAAAACACCCCCAATGCCGACAAAGTCAGCCTCCCATTCAGTTTAGTATCTTTAGGCTATACATTAGAATGACATCACAGACACTGTCATTTCTGCCTCGTCTCAGTTTTGATTGTCTGTATTGTCCACATAATAGATTAGATGTTTTTCTCTTGACTATCACAAATCATGGGAAGAATATGAGGGAAGGTAAATTGGATATTCTGCCTAAAGCAGGTTTAGCAAGATTATCAAAACCTAGAAAGAAATAACGTGTGCAGTATGAAAAACAAAACCTGAAATGTTGTCTATCATACAAAATACATTTTAAAAAGTACTGAATTCATGGCCACTGTCTCTTTTCAGCCTGTGTTTATTTTCTTAGCTTAAATGTAAATTAAATGAAAATATGGACAGCTCACATAATGTAGAAGAGTTACAAACCATGCATTTTATCTAATAGTCCCAATCATTTGTTTAAATGTAAATACAATCAATCCTTTTGAAAAATGTGTGCTGTATTTTGTTAAAATTGATTATTTGTTAAAAGGGAAAGTTTTCCATAAAACCTGAAAATGATACATTTTCTCTAGAGGACATTTGTAGGTGTCAGTACAGTTACATAAACACAGTTGTATATATTTAATAAAATATTAAAGCTAAACTTAATTTTAGTATTTAAATAGCTACCCACAGATTTTATTAGAAAGTACCACATTACCTGTGTAGAAGAAGCACTGCAACATCTGCAGTGTGTTTGAATCCTCGTTCTTCCTTTTGTTGTTTCAACCACATAACTTGACTAAATGGATTGATTGAGGAACAAATAATAAGTACAGATTACTTCAATAACTATCTTGTGTTTAAGATTCTCCAGAGAACATGTTCACAAATACTAAAGAGTCAGCAATTTAATCCTCATTCAATGAGCAGCCTTTAAGACTAAATGAATTCATATGCATGAAGCCCAGCCTTTTTAGGCACAGCAGGGGGAGAGACAGAAACAGACTGAGATATAAAGGGAGATTATGATGCTACACAAAACATAGAGACCAAATATATATATATATATATATATATATATATATATATATATATATATATATATATATATATATATATATATATATATATCTTGTGTGTCCTAACACTATATGTTCTTCCATTTCATTTCCTCTCATTGCAAAATACTCTCATTTCTCCTCTAAAATGTTTGTGCTCCATGTTTGTGTGTCTAACGTTTTGCAATTGATGAAATTGTTTGATATTAGTTTTCTTTGTTGCAGCTTAATCAAATACTACCATGAAAGGGATGAAAGGGATGGCTGAGGGACATAAATAAATGTTGAGTGAGTAGGCATATCTGTTGGTATATACAGTAATAGTCAAAAGTGTGGACACACTTTCTCACTTTTGGTTGACCTTGGACTACTGATCATGTGTGGGTTCCAGGAAATGGGAGATCTGTTTTATAGACTAAAGATGTAGCTCGCGCTCTCTTCATTTCAACAGTGTACACTTGTAAGCTCTATCTATTTGTAGTATCCACTATGCTAACCTTTTTATATAATATTAAGCATTATTTTTCCCCTTTTTATCTTTCTATTAATCTAGTCTGAAGAAATGCAGCTGAGTTTGTCTATTTAGAGTATCCATATTGGACTAAAGAAATACAGTTATACACTACTGGACACATCTATTCCCCAAGTAACCCAAATGCCCTGATTACTTCAAGTTTCATCTAAGGAGTTTTTAATTTTCACCCCTGCCTCTTAGGGCTCAGTCACTTTTCACAAAAGTGAAATTTTCTGACCAAAATCAAGTAATTTAAATGGAATTGCCGTGATCACTGGATGTAAATCACTGCAGCAAAGCATTTGAGTTCAACTTTGGTGAACCTCAACATGCAAATTTGTGTGTTAGACCAACTGTAAACTGTCTCTGCATTGATAACCTTTGAGGGAATGGAGAGAACATGAAAGTCCTTAGGAAGCTACATATTATAGTAGCTGTGATGCATGACCTTAAAGTAGTCACTCTATCCCAAGGGTCTAGTGGCAACTATTTTGTGGGGATGCGTTATTTTTTTTGTGTGACACTTTCTGGTTTATACACGATTACCAGTCCTTACCAGATGATATTTCAATATGCATTATCTACACAAACACCAAGTGTCATGAAACATTTTCTAAACATGGGAAATAAGGCCTACTGCCAATAGTTAGAGAGAGTTTTTGCAAAATGTATGAGAACTATTGCTAGCATTCATGTCATAGAGCTCCACTGTGGCCTACAGATGAAGTCATGCTGTTAGCTAGTCAGTCAGTCATGTAACACTTTTAAGCTGTTAAATTAGAAAAATGTGTCCCTAGTGTTCAGTGGACATGCATCATAAATAATTCTCCATGTTATTATTTTTATTTGTATCCCAGTTGTGGTACAAATGCAAAAACACATCCTGTCTACAATGTGACTTGTACACACACTCAAGCACCTTAGTGTCTTTGATCTGGTAATGACAGACAGCAGGTGGACCCTGTGGACAACTTACTGTAACATAAGAGAATATGTGCATGCTTATGTGTGTGTGTGTACACATACAAAAATAGGATGATTGAGTGGAGGGAGCAGAGAGGTAAAGAGGACAAAGTGAAAGAAGCAAACAGTAATCACAACATGCCACAGGCATTTATCCATGATCCACTTCAACAGAATAACACACACACACACACACACACATACATACACATACATGTATATATATACCCATATTTACACACTTATGTGCTCACAATGCGTTATATACAAGCCCAAATGCTGTATTGGTATTCACACATGCATACAGCTGGATAAATTAGGCTTTATCAGAAGAAGAACATAGAAAAACGGCCCATTTATTTTCAATCTGCTTGTGACATCAACAGGTAAACTGCTGTCTGGTGAAATTATTTACCTTGCTTCCACGGGAATTCCACTTCACTACTAGTTTCACTTTCAACACTGATGTGGAACTGAGGCCATCTGCAGTTATCAGTGGAAGATTCTTGGTGAGAGGGTGAAACTAAGAGACAGAATAACATGAAATAGAGAGTACTTGTGCTGCAAAAAAATCAGGATGAAAACAAAGGTGTATAGAAAACACAAAAGTTTGAGTGAATGCAAGACAGATTTTTATGTTCATCAACAAGACTGTTGAATGCAGTACCACAACACTTCATTTGTTCATTTGGTATTTTCATGCACTACACATTGGGACTGGTGCTAGAGTAGAATGGGAGGCAAAGTTAGGTGTGAGATCTATGTAAATAAATGTGAGGTGTTGGTATTTTGGAGAAAAGATAGATAAAGTTGTGTTGAGACAAACTGAAATGCCAACTGGGGGGAAAAAACAAACACACACACACACACACACACACAAAACACTTTAGATATTGTCTAACAAAAAGAAATTAAGGTATGGTGTCAGATGTCAGATGTCTCAGCAGCCTTAGGGTGTCGTCAAGCCTGTGGTTCATTTACTCTGGTCCGAATCCAAAGTTTTATTTCACACAGGAAAATCCAAGTCAGTGAAAAAGCATCGCTAAAACGTTCACTTCACTCATTGATTAAATATGTCTAGGGCGGGAGCAAGATCGTAAACACAGGAAGAAGGTTCTGAAGAAGGTCCTATCTGTCCAAATTTCAAGAATGCAATGTACTTGCATTAATCCAGGTCGGATCTCAATTCACTCTTTGGGTAGCTGCTAGCAGATGTTGATTTAGCTCATTCACATCAGCATATGAAAAGCACACCTGGAGTGGGTTGCACCAACTGGTCTTTACTAAGCCTGGTCCTAACTGCTAAGTTGGTCTTTGTTAAGACTAGTGTTTAGAATTGACTTTACATCGGTTGCATGATTAGGGGTATTGTCAGGCCCAAGTTTCTCACTAAGTGCCTATTTTTCTTATCTGTGTCTCTTTCATATTTAGAATTCACGAGGCTTAAAGAAAAAAAGTGAATGGATTAAAGTCCTACAATGCGCATATCTCTGTTTTGTGCGGTGACCTGTACTGATCAACGTGTCAGCACCATGGATAGTGTCATGGGCCAAAGTGGGGAGAGGGTGACAGAAAATGACACTATCCTGGAAAATGGAAAATGCAGGATAAGACTAAATAAAGTTGAAAAATAAAGGTCATTCAGTTAAGCGAAAAAGAAGGTTACAAATAAAGTAAACAAACAGGTTTACCATGGATAGTATCATATTCTGTCACCCTCTCCCCACTTCGGCCCATGACACTATCCATGGTGCAGACACATTGATCAGGACAGATCACCGCACAAAGCAGAGCTGACCAAGATTCACTTTTTTGTTTACTTTATTTGTAACCTTCTTTTTCACTTAATTGAATGACCTTTATTTTTCAACTTTATTTAGTCTTATCCTGCATTTTCCAAGTTATGTATGCATCTCCATGTTTACACATTTGTTCAGTTATTCAGCAAATATGCAATTTTAGGCATGAAATGAATAATGCAGAATAACGCATGAAGGCAATTATTGAAGTTTAAGTGGGAATAATGGAAGAAATAGGCTAATTATAGTTTCTGTGCAAGGGATTTTTTTGTAAGATATGCACATTATGTCGCTTACCTGTGCTTGAGGACTCCAATGCATTGCTCAACAACTGACCTATTGGTGGCGTGGCTGGTGTTATACCGCCGTTCTTGCTCAGTCCTTGGAGTGATTATCAGGGTCATCAGCCAGCGTTTCAGTGGGTAGCCACTGTCACCGAGGAGTAGCCCAATCACTCTTCCAGCCTCGAAGTCCTGGTATAATACACTCCAGGCCATCTTGCCACCAAATTAAATATTTTATAATTGGCGTTGCACGCAATCTGAACATTGATTGAATGGTATCCCTTGCGGTTGATATGAAGATACTTATGTTCAGATGGCGCCAGCAGCTCAGTGACAGTGACACCTTGCGGATGGCCTGACCCTGGGTGGACTTGTGGACACTGATCATGTCTCCAACTGTGTTTTGAAAGGCACCATTTGTGTAAAAACTTAGTGCTATTAGTAGCTGCAATGCAGGTGACAATACTGTGTTGTGGTCCGACACAAACTGCAAGTCCGGTGACAGCTCTTCAATAAGTTCAAACAAATCTCTCCTACAGAATCGAAACCTCTCAATCAGCTTCTCATCATTGTGTATGTCCAATGGATTGATTCTGTCTCTAATAACTTTCTCTCGTCTAAAAGGCCATTCATTGTAAAGACGATATATGAGGCGTGCCATTGTTGTTACAATGTTATCAGTGTTACATGTTGTGTTCGTTACTATAGAAATGGCCTAGCCTTTGACCTCAGGCCTGCTCCTGACTAGGCATAAGATTTATGCCTGGTCTTCGCGAGAAAAAGACTTAAGTGTAACCGACTTAATTATTAGGTCAGACTCAGAGCGCCAAGTTACGACTGACTTAGCTTAAGACCAGGTGTGAGCCTTGTTGGTGCAACTGGTCCCTGGCTATGGGAGCCATTTAACTCAAACTTGTAGAGTACGCCTTGTAGTTGGGTCAGATTGAAGTCAGATCACGTCCCTACCGGAAATGAACTGCCCCAAAGTTTGTTTATGACTGGACTAAGACCACTTCCTCAAAGGGTCTCGGTATGGTTGTTTTGGTCCACATCCAAGTATGATTACTGTGTTCAGATCTGCCTAAAGATCTATCAGATCTACCAAGGGGAAAAATGAACCAAAGTACGATTCAACCGGACTTAACAATGCAGGTGTGAAAACCCCCCAAAGTTTCTCTATAGAGCTATAACCATTGAATACAGTCCTACATAATAATCCAGAAACATTTCGGGAGGTGGATTGATCAAAAGGACAAACAAATAGTAGGTGTGAGTATCTAAAATAACCTATGCATTCCACATAGCATAGCAAAGAAAGCATGGGCCACAATCAAAGAAGTTTCTTCTCCCACTAGCATGAACGATAGAAAAGAATCAAGTTCCAACCTGGCAAGCTGATCTTGGGTTGATAATTGATGTGATTTGTTAAACTGTTGCCCCACTGTGGTCTCCATGGATGACCAGGCAACTTGGTTGGACTGACAGAGCATCCAATCCACAAACTTGTTTCATCATGGTCAACCAGTCTCCCCTGAGCTAATATGGCTCAGAGAATGACCTGATTAGACAATGACCTATTGTCTAATACTGGCAGATGATGACAGATTGTATCATTCAGTCACAGTTTCATTTTCCATACTTCATCATGATGCGTGAGACTTACCTTGTTTAACTTACACCTGTTTTAAAGTCCTTACATTGGTTGCCTGTCAGTTTCTGCGTGGATATAAAAATTATTTTACATACATCTCTTCAGCCTGGCTTTTGATTAGAGTTCTTCATGGCCATTATTTATTATTATTTATTTATTTTATTGTATTACTGTTTAGTGTGTTGATATTTTTTCCCTCTTATCAAATTTATTTGTCTTTTTTTTACTGTATTTTATCTAGTTTTTATTTTATTTTACTACTCTATAAATCTATTTTATTGTTTTTTATTACATTTTCATTATTTTTATTCCTCATGTGCATTAGTCTCAAATTGTTTTGCTGTTTACTGTTTACACTTGTTCTGTCTTATTATCAGCTTGTCAGTCATCTGCGAAGCACTTTGAATTGCACTTACCTGTATGAAAGTTACTTTATAAATAAAGTTTGATTGATATTGTATGGTAAGTATCATACAGTATGCGACCATATTCAAAAAATAATTGAGCAGTTAGTACCACTTCATGTGACATTTAACACAAGGGTTTAATTGGTGCGATAAAAGAGGGGAACAAGGTTGCTAATTTGGCAAAAGGAGCATTAAATATTTCAGAAAATGTTTTCTGTAGAACTGCAGCAAAATCAATGATACGTCATGAATGAAATCTTGACAAAGATGGGATAAAGACGATAAAGGTAGAGCTGTATATATAATACAAAACTATGTTATACTTTTGAGAATTTATAAAGGTTAATGCAACATAAGGTATAAAAAAGCAGTGATGATGGGTATTCAGAACATTTACTTCACTTAAAAGTAGTAGTAATAGCAGTAGTAGTAGTTATACCACAATGAAAAATACTCCATTACAAGTAAAAGTCCTGCTTTCAAAATTGTACTTAAGTAAAAGTACATACAGTATGTATTTAGCAATAAAATGTACTTAAAGCATTAAAAGTAGATAACTCATTATGCAGAACGAACCCTTTGATAATGTTATATTATTTTAATATTCCTATATAATCATTATTATTGACATATTACTATCTGAGCTGTACTTTTTAATGTTGTAGTTGGTCGAGGTGGAGCTCATTTTAACTGCTTGATATACTGTTGCATCTATAACAATGCATCATATTTCATAGAGACAGAGCGCAATGCGTTATACCATGCCCACCAGGGGGGAAAACAATCGGCGCCATAATATGCAACCAAGGGCTGAAACACTAACAAAATGCCTGTAGTTAGCTAAAAACATTAGATTTCAGCATGTCAGTGGATTATTTTAGCACCTTATGTCTACCAGGTAAAGGTATACTGACAAACTCAATATTGTCTATCTCAGTGTCCCTTCTCCTTACCTAAAATAAGATGTATGCATTATACTGCATAGCTTTCCAATATATCCACATTCCACTATAACACAAGTTGCACAGTTACTGCCAAATTGCTTTAGCTTAATTTACACAAATATAGTTAGCCTAAACTAAACAAACTGACATTTGGATATTTGACTTACCAGTGACAAAATGCTTGCTGCACATATAGGCATACTGCATGTCAGGATTATTGATTAATATTTAATGTAATTGTTTGCAAATTTGTTTGGGGAATATGCATCACTAAAGCAAAATACCACCTCAATTGATATAATTGATTAAATACATTCTATTTTAGATGAATTGAAAATAGTGCTTTAACCACAGGAAAATACTGTACAGTTCAAAAAAAAAATTTTTTTTGTTGTATTTATTTTGCTTTTTCTTCTTTGCTTTTTCTTCTTTGCTTTTTCTTCTTTGCTTTTTCTTCAAAGTCAGGAAATTTTGAATGACCAATGAGCTGCATTATGGGAGAAAATGCAAAACTGGCCTGGTAACCTTGCACTTCACTGCTGCTTCCGTTTTCCCTACACAAGGTTGGAGCCCCTTAGACAGTGAGAGACCCCATGAAAGGTCTCATTGAAGTGCCAGTTAGGTTACCCTACCTGCCACTTCAATGAAAGGCTGACATTTCCATGTGGTTGCCTAGGACCCTGAGTGAATTGTGGGACTTGCCCTTCGTGGGTAACTAAGCTCAGGTGCTCGCTGTATGCTGCCAAGATGTCTGATGATGTCCTTGGTTGTGTGTGTAGCATTGCCCGTGGTAGTCAGCACAGTGAGTGCTCCAAAGATCGCATGTTGAATGAATAGTAAAAAGAGCCAGCACATGAGGAGGATCCATATTAGCAGCATACAGCTCAAATTAAATGTCTCCTTAAGGCCCTTAGTAACATGTGGCCGCATAAAAATAATAGCTGCAGTCCCGGCTCTCGCCATGGAGCATGCAGTTGTTCGTGCCTTGGAAGTGGCAGTGACAATCCCTCTCCGTGCAATGGAATATGCAGGTAAAATACTTGCAGCTGCGATGGGAGCAACAGCTGTAATCCCTGCTTGTGTCAAGTGAGAAAGAGCAGTAACTGCTGCTTCATTCAAAAAACTACCATCAGTCATTCTTGCTCGAATATAAGGGTGAACTATAAGTTCAAAAGCAGTAGCTCCTCCTAAAACATATGCATTCTCCATTATGTTTCTAGTAAAAAATGTTTGCAGACGCATAAGGGAAGGCCGTTTACGTCTTTTTGAGGATTGGTGTCTCCGAGGCCTCTGAGGGAGCCTGAACACTATGACATCTTTTTTCTGTTCCTGTGTTTCTTCACTCGTAACGGGTGGGGCAATGGCGAGGCTGGGAGGAGTCTGCGTTGTGGATGGCCAGTGACAGTGTCTAAAACTAGCCTCAGTCTGTTGTATTGGCAAAGGCTCTTCCAACACATATTCATGTCTGGTGGGTTCTGGGTAGTCTTTTTTCTGTTCCTGTGTTTCTTCACTCGTAACGGGTGGGGCAATGGCGAGGCTGGGAGGAGTCTGCGTTGTGGATGGCCAGTGACAGTGTCTAAAACTAGCCTCAGTCTGTTGTATTGGCAAAGGCTCTTCCAACACATATTCATGTCTGGTGGGTTCTGGGTAGTCTTTTTTCTGTTCCTGTGTTTCTTCACTCGTAACGGGTGGGGCAATGGCGAGGCTGGGAGGAGTCTGCGTTGTGGATGGCCAGTGACAGTGTCTAAAACTAGCCTCAGTCTGTTGTATTGGCAAAGGCTCTTCCAACACATATTCATGTCTGGTGGGTTCTGGGTAGTCTTTTTTCTGTTCCTGTGTTTCTTCACTCGTAACGGGTGGGGCAATGGCGAGGCTGGGAGGAGTCTGCGTTGTGGATGGCCAGTGACAGTGTCTAAAACTAGCCTCAGTCTGTTGTATTGGCAAAGGCTCTTCCAACACATATTCATGTCTGGTGGGTTCTGGGTAGTCTTTTTTCTGTTCCTGTGTTTCTTCACTCGTAACGGGTGGGGCAATGTACTTAAAGCATTAGATGAATTGAAAATAGTGCTTTAACCACAGGAAAATACTGTACAGTTCAAAAAAAAAATTTTTTTTGTTGTATTTATTTTGCTTTTTCTTCTTTGCTTTTTCTTCTTTGCTTTTTCTTCTTTGCTTTTTCTTCAAAGTCAGGAAATTTTGAATGACCAATGAGCTGCATTATGGGAGAAAATGCAAAACTGGCCTGGTAACCTTGCACTTCACTGCTGCTTCCGTTTTCCCTACACAAGGTTGGAGCCCCTTAGACAGTGAGAGACCCCATGAAAGGTCTCATTGAAGTGCCAGTTAGGTTACCCTACCTGCCACTTCAATGAAAGGCTGACATTTCCATGTGGTTGCCTAGGACCCTGAGTGAATTGTGGGACTTGCCCTTCGTGGGTAACTAAGCTCAGGTGCTCGCTGTATGCTGCCAAGATGTCTGATGATGTCCTTGGTTGTGTGTGTAGCATTGCCCGTGGTAGTCAGCACAGTGAGTGCTCCAAAGATCGCATGTTGAATGAATAGTAAAAAGAGCCAGCACATGAGGAGGATCCATATTAGCAGCATACAGCTCAAATTAAATGTCTCCTTAAGGCCCTTAGTAACATGTGGCCGCATAAAAATAATAGCTGCAGTCCCGGCTCTCGCCATGGAGCATGCAGTTGTTCGTGCCTTGGAAGTGGCAGTGACAATCCCTCTCCGTGCAATGGAATATGCAGGTAAAATACTTGCAGCTGCGATGGGAGCAACAGCTGTAATCCCTGCTTGTGTCAAGTGAGAAAGAGCAGTAACTGCTGCTTCATTCAAAAAACTACCATCAGTCATTCTTGCTTGAATATAAGGGTGAACTATAAGTTCAAAAGCAGTAGCTCCTCCTAAAACATATGCATTCTCCATTATGTTTCTAGTAAAAAATGTTTGCAGACGCATAAGGAAAGGCCGTTTACGTCTTTTTGAGGATTGGTGTCTCCGAGGCCTCTGAGGGAGCCTGAACACTATGACATCTTTTTTCTGTTCCTGTGTTTCTTCACTCGTAACGGGTGGGGCAATGGCGAGGCTGGGAGGAGTCTGCGTTGTGGATGGCCAGTGACAGTGTCTAAAACTAGCCTCAGTCTGTTGTATTGGCAAAGGCTCTTCCAACACATATTCATGTCTGGTGGGTTCTGGGTAGTCTTTTTTCTGTTCCTGTGTTTCTTCACTCGTAACGGGTGGGGCAATGGCGAGGCTGGGAGGAGTCTGCGTTGTGGATGGCCAGTGACAGTGTCTAAAACTAGCCTCAGTCTGTTGTATTGGCAAAGGCTCTTCCAACACATATTCATGTCTGGTGGGTTCTGGGTAGTCTTTTTTCTGTTCCTGTGTTTCTTCACTCGTAACGGGTGGGGCAATGGCGAGGCTGGGAGGAGTCTGCGTTGTGGATGGCCAGTGACAGTGTCTAAAACTAGCCTCAGTCTGTTGTATTGGCAAAGGCTCTTCCAACACATATTCATGTCTGGTGGGTTCTGGGTAGTCTTTTTTCTGTTCCTGTGTTTCTTCACTCGTAACGGGTGGGGCAATGGCGAGGCTGGGAGGAGTCTGCGTTGTGGATGGCCAGTGACAGTGTCTAAAACTAGCCTCAGTCTGTTGTATTGGCAAAGGCTCTTCCAACACATATTCATGTCTGGTGGGTTCTGGGTAGTCTTTTTTCTGTTCCTGTGTTTCTTCACTCGTAACGGGTGGGGCAATGGCG
Source organism: Scomberomorus guttatus (assembly GCA_038419695.1). NCBI lineage: Eukaryota > Metazoa > Chordata > Actinopteri > Scombriformes > Scombridae > Scomberomorus > Scomberomorus guttatus. The sequence goes on from CM076451.1 coordinate 20,717,574, forward strand.
AGGCTGGGAGGAGTCTGCGTTGTGGATGGCCAGTGACAGTGTCTAAAACTAGCCTCAGTCTGTTGTATTGGCAAAGGCTCTTCCAACACATATTCATGTCTGGTGGGTTCTGGGTAGTCTTTTTTCTGTTCCTGTGTTTCTTCACTCGTAACGGGTGGGGCAATGGCGAGGCTGGGAGGAGTCTGCGTTGTGGATGGCCAGTGACAGTGTCTAAAACTAGCCTCAGTCTGTTGTATTGGCAAAGGCTCTTCCAACACATATTCATGTCTGGTGGGTTCTGGGTAGTCTTTTTTCTGTTCCTGTGTTTCTTCACTCGTAACGGGTGGGGCAATGGCGAGGCTGGGAGGAGTCTGCGTTGTGGATGGCCAGTGACAGTGTCTAAAACTAGCCTCAGTCTGTTGTATTGGCAAAGGCTCTTCCAACACATATTCATGTCTGGTGGGTTCTGGGTAGTCAAAATGAGTGGGTGCTGGGGGTTGAGGGTCCACAAAAGTCCGCACTGCCTTAGTGATGACACTACCCACAAGGTAACCGAGATAAAAGAGGGGCATGTCTATCAGGGAGTTTGTTCAAGTTAAGAATAAACAACACAATGCAATCTCTAAGGGATTGTATAGATTGTACAGAACCACAGGTTTCCGTCTTTAGTGGTGAACGCTGAGTAACTGGTCTGTTCAAAGATCCTAAGCAAATTGAATGCTAGACAATGGAACTCTGTGACATCACAAAGCACATCAAAGTAACATCAAAGCTACAAGTCAGAAGGGGTGGGGCCTAAGTGCAGGATGGCGTTACCATAGAGACAGAACACCCGCATCATACTCTGAAAACCACGGGGGCAAGGGCTGAAATGCTAACAAAATGCCTGTAGATCCTAACACTTACAGAAATTCAGTTAGCCTAAAACTGACATTTGGATATTTGACTTACCAGTGACAAAATGCTTGCTGCACACTTAGGCATACTGAGGGTCAGGATCACACAGTTTTCCCATTCTTCTGCTGATGCCTCACGTCTTATTGCCTACACTGTAAAAAAAAAAAAAAAAAAAAAAAAAAAAAGGTAAAAAAACGGTAAAAGGTCTGGCAGCAAATTTGCCAAACATTTACCGTCAAATGACAGTAAAAAACCTTTAGTTATTCTACATTGATTTTTTACGGTCCAACTGTTTCTAAAATAAAAAAGAAACCTCATTATAAAACATCGCTAGAATGTTAAATAAATGTATAAATCTGCACAAAAAATCACGTCGTGATCTATGTTTTACAGATTTGGAGTTCAAACAAATGTGTAAATCATGCAAACACGACTGCCTTCTTCAGCCGACTTATGAGAACTGATGCTTTTGGACATACATAGAGCATATTTCTATTTCCTTCTCTGTTCTTAAGAAAAAATATGTTAAAATATTTTGAATAATGACAATCAGTGTTTTTAAAAAATGACAGCACTGACTCATTCATGTACCTCATGTATACAGCTTTCAGATCACAATTATGTTTCCTCAGGTATTGTTCCAAATGCAGTTTAGGGAGTATTTCAGACAGCACATGCCAGTTCTCCCTGTTTTCTCTTAATCTACACAGAAAATTGCCCAGGAAATCTAATCTGGTTTCATATAGTTTAAATACAGAGCTGAGACACAATAAGGTGCAAACTCTTCCCGCCATTTGCTTGTTTCCTGTTATTTTACTAGTGTTCACCATAAAAGGGGAACATCTTATATTGCTTTAACGTACTGTACCTGTACAACTAGGCAGACACCAGACTAGAGCTAGTGTTACATATTAGTTCTTGCTGTGGTTTAATGTCAACATATACTGTTGATTTTGTGGCAGGAATTGAAATAAGTTACTTTTGCGCATTAAAATAACAGATCATTTAAAAAAAAAAAAAAGGGCCAAGTTATGGGAAACTTGGAAGTGTTAGCTAGTATTTTTATGATTAATCTTTTAGAGTGATTTTATTCATGATAATATCCTTATCTAATGTTTTGGTTTGTTGATGGTATGATGTCACCTATAGTCACCTGGACCTGCATTGTTGCTATCTTTACATCAAGTCCCCCACAAGGGAAATAAGCTTCAGACTTTACTGTCATCCTTGACATTTTTGTAGCTGTGTGTGCTTTAAAGTCCTCATTCTCAAAATGTCAAACAAATACTGTACACAACATTTATACAATATCAGACTTTACTCCAGAAACTACTTTTGGCGATGCCAGTGCCACTTTGGTCCAAACTGAATTGTCTCAGCAAGTATTAGATGCATTGCCCTCCCAGAAGATGAAGCCTAATAACTGACTGGTGATCCCTTGACTTTTTGTCAAGTGTCAACAGTGGGTCAAAGCTGTCACTTATCCTGTGAAATATTGGCACAAAATTCTGTCCAGACATATATGGTGCTGGCTGACTGTTGAATGTTATATCACTTGTGTTTTCCTGACAGACAACATTTCCCACCAGCACAGACATTTACTGGCACTGCTGCCTACTGGAATGTGGCTGCTCCTGTTTCACTGACAGATATAATTTTCTAAGCCACTGTATGTGGAAATCACCACAGTCATTCCTGACCTGAGCGGCATACACACACACTCCGCACCTGACCACAGGAAGTCTCTGTACCAAGGTAAAGGAACAAACAGTTGGCCTCTGTCACTTCCTGCCAAAAACGTCTTTAGTTCTCTCACCAAAATCAATGACCTGGGCAACTTTATGGTGCGAGGTAGGTACTATCAAAGAGAAGCTGGAGGAAAGGCAGCACTGAACTGATCAAACAGGATAGTGGGTCAAGCCCCTTCTCTTCACATCATTTCAGAAAACTAATCCATTTTGTTTTATAATCTGAGGTGGTGGACCAAACCTGTGCACTTTGGATTGTCTGCACCACTGAGGGCAGACAAACTGAAACTCATCAGCAGTTGCCATTCAGGGTTCATGTGCTGTGAAACTGGCACCTGGCCTATGGCACTGTTTGCCAGAGACAGTTTCCCACCAAGACTAAGGGACCGGCAAAGGTAATTCTGTCGTAAGGCTGAGCCACATACCACAATGCCAACATGCAATAGGGAGCTACTAGAAAGATTTATTCCCGTCTTATCTTCTTTAGGAGAGGCATAAACTAAAAGTTCCACTATAGCCTTACCAAACTACCAAACTGTGTCCAAAACCGGTGTATGCCATCAGGTGTTATGACAAACTCAATGTAACTTGCTGAAAAGGACAAAACACAAATAAACTCTTTAAACTTTTTTTTTTGTAATCCACAAACCTGACAATCAAGAAAAAAGAAAGAGGGACAGACAGACCCAGGGAAAGAGAAAGGACAAAGGCAAAAAGAAAAATGACAGAAAGGGTAATTTTGAGTTATACAGACAAGAAGGAAAGATAGAGGAGAAAGCCAGCATGAAAAGAGAAAGTATGGGATATTGATGGCAAGAGGGAAAGTCACATGTTAAAAGTGTCATAATCACAGTAAACAGTATGCTACTGTAGAAAATCACAGTAGCCATTATATAACCATATAAGGTCACAGTAATAATCCCACTACTGTAGAAAATCACATTAAACATTATGGTACTGTAGAAAATCAGTAATATTCATACTGCTGCAGAAACCATTATGTTCTATCTCACACAGGCTCCGCCCTCTACTGGACTCTGGGTAATACTCTCCTCCAATCACACACTGAAATTTGCTGTATGTATGCCCCAGCTTCATTGCCGTCGCCGCCCAACATCTCTTCTACTTCGAGTGCCTCGGTTGGGGCCTCTGCTGCTAAGAGAGCAAGGCAGAGCAGGGCCACATGGAGACAGGCTGTCCCAGTGATTCCTACCTCCGCTGGAGCAGTATAGGGACATGCTGGAATATTTCAGGAAAATTTTCCGGCTGGGTGTGCAGCTGGCTGTGGCAGCTAACAACCTGGGAGTGTGGGGGCATCGCTGCAGCTAATACACCACTAGATGCCGCACTCCCACAGTGAACAGGTCGAATTTCTGGCCAGATGAATAATCTGACTCAGGGATTTGCTACTGCTGCAAGATGTGTGATGTAGCTTGCCACAGTGGGCTCACGTCACGTGTGGCAGGGACTCATCGCCCTACAGAGAGATGACAGAAGACCTCCGCTTCTGCTTCACCCAGCTGGTCACAGAGGCTACGTAATGCAGAAAGCACTCACTAAGCTGGCACCCCTGCCTCTCTTCCCATAGTTAAGGAATAGGGAAGCAACTATGGCCTCATTCAGCTACGTGCTCCACTAGCCGGAAAAAGCTCAGCGTTGAGCCCATTCGTGAGTGTTATGTTTTGGCTCGATGTTGTGAGAAAGAAACACATCCCGTCTGACATAGTGACACAGGAAAGCAGATCTGTCTCTTGCTGTGCTCGCCGGTGCCGCTATCGATCGGACCAGCTAGCGCAGCTCGTCCCTCCGGCTAACGGTGATGTAGCTAGTGTCACAAGGTGCTTGGAGCAGGTGGACCCGATTGCAGAGACTGGAAGCTGATCAAGGCTGAAGAAGGTGACTTGATAAGATGATTTTGCTTTATTATTAGGAGGAGGCGGGTTGGCTGGATGGCTAGATAGATGGCAAAAAGTGGACTTTGCTGCAGGAGACCGCTGTTTGCTTCCAACTGCGAGTGTCATGTTTCCAACCACAAGTCGGGACATTTTTTTAAAAACTAACGTCATGGTGTTCACTGTTGTCATGATGATGAAGTTTGCATAAGTTTAAGGAAGTATAAACCATGTTTTAAAGTGATAATTTTAACCCAAACCATGATCTTTCCCTAACCCTAACCAAGTGGTTTTTGTGCCTAAACCTAACCAGACCTTAACCACAACATTTTCACATCATAAAACATAATTATTTTTTAATAGTGATTTGTAACAGTTTTTGAAAGCTGTAGATGCCACTAGATGGTGTCAACTTCACTATAGGTTGCTTTTTGCCAGGTGAATTTTGGAGCTATACTGTTGTTTAATTATGAGGATGTGTTGGGTATACCACCGTGTGGTTTTTATTATGAAGCATGTACAGAAATTACAAAACTCACTTGGTCTACACAGCAAAATATTTTGTGCTGTTTGGTTAGCAGATCAGATGTATATATTGCGAAGGAGGATTGGTAAAGGAAACAGTCACAGTGAGCCGGTAGACGAAGAGCAGCGGGCAACAGTCATTTTTACTGCAGTTTGTGCGAACCAGTGCACATTTTGTTCTGCTGTCCTATCCAGGGGAAAACCATCTGCACTGTGCATCACAGATATAATTGCAGCAGTTCACTATTCAGCGTGGGTGTTTCTGCCATATGGAAGGCCATTAGATTTCTGTAAACATGGTATGCACAATCCCCGCACAATGAAAACAAGTAAATATGTTTGTTCCTGTTCAACAGTTAACAATAAATGATTTTCATTTAAAGAGTTGGTTCTGTATTCATTTATTGAAATTTGTGGTTTGAAAGTTTACACCATTACATGAATAACCGTAATCTAATTTACTGCAAAATGTCTGGTGCTGTAATCCAATACATAGTAACATAAAATTACTGTATTTTATTTTACAGTTGTGTACAGCTACTGTAACTGTAGATACAGTATCAATAAATTACTGTGTTTCATTGTACAGTTACAGTATTGCTACTGTAAATATGAACACAGTAAACTTACTGTAATTTATTTTACAGTAAGTTACTTGTCAGTTGCTGCCAGTTAGTTACTGTAAAAATCACGGTAAGTTTCTTAGAGTGTAGAGGAAAACAAAGAGAATTAGATTCAGTGAGACAAGGAAGGGATGGCAATGGTTCAAGATGCAGAGACGAAAAAAAAGGGAGACGGAGGATGGGAGGAAGAGAAGGTGTCTGTGCCCTCATCCTGTCGCCTGCTGTTTTAAGTCAGGCTCTGGGTCATTAATCACACTATCACAGCAAAGTCTGAGGGAATTAACCATCCATAAAAAAACAGGAATTAAACACTCACACACATATACTCACAAACCTGTGTGACTCTCTCTCTCTCACACCACGCATAAATACACAATCTCACACATAATCTCTTACACAAACACCCAGTACCATGCAAGTTCTACATGAGCCTGCCCACACACATGCATACAAAATGCACAATTTTACACAGGCTTAGACACACTAGCACATATACAAGCACGCAGAACTTATTATCTAAACAACACTGTGTGAAATTAGAGTGCCCTGAGCTTCTGCTCTAACTCCTTGACCACAAAAAAACAAAAAAACCTTAAGAAAAGAAGTAGGGCTCTATCTCAATGAAAGGCAATGCACTCAATCCTACTTGTAGTACTTGTCTACAGTATTTGATAATTTGATATTTGATAATGATCTGATAATTTGGGCTGGCTTATTCTCAACCACTCAGGTGGAGCTGCTTCAATCATACTGTAATCATACTGACAACAAAGCCAAAAACAAAATAATCAGACAAAATAAAGGCTGGGGCATGGCGGACCATGGTCAGAAACTGTATGCCTCTCACACAAATTAGCTACACCTGAAGCTGATCAACCTTGACTTCCTTAAGTAAAATTTTCAATTTACCCAAAACAAGGACGTGTGCCTGGTGGTAGGAGGTGTAAACATAAATAACACAAAAATATACAGCACATACATCTGAAAATAGCCTAGTTTAGCTTGTAAGTATGCTAACATGCTAATTAGCACTAAACACAAAGTATAGTACAATATATCAGCTCATGTTCCATAGATCCAATAACAGGATGGATATAGATGACCAATTATTGACATGCAATTAAGTTCAATATCCATAGTGTAATACATTTTTAATTCAAAGATCAATAATTCCAATCAGTAAATTCAAATCAAATAAGAATATAATGCAGGTAATTTAAGCAGGATAATTGAGCAACTCATATTCCATCCTCTATAACATGAGTAGACATAATCATAAATGAAGTTCTGCTAATAATTTCAATGGCAGAGTAGATACATACTTCAAATGTCCATTTGCATGTTCAAACAGTCAACATTTTGTGCAGTTTATAAACTTAAATACTATTGTCCTTTGTCTTTGTGTATTAGAGCGTGTGCCCACCACACGTCGCAACAACAACTGAATGGACAAATCATGTGTTGCGGTCTCCTGCGCGCTATACAATTTCATCCAAACCTCAAAGGAATTGCAGAGATCTGTGGACTTACATTGTATTCTTGGACGCAATCAGTCTTGGAGTTTGCAGAGCAGCGAGGTTGGAATGTTTCAGGTAGGTTTGGTTTGTTGAACTGATCAGCAGACATGATGGACACCTGTCTAAATAATCTCGCCCAGCTGTGCCACACAATAACGAGCAGCCTCCACAGCTGAAGGGTTAAAGGGAAGTCAGGCGGTTTCCGTGAGCCTTTCGACAACCCATTTACATATAAATATTACTATGCCCACATGGGCTGACCTAAGTACATAGCACAAACAAAATAAAATGTAAACCTCATGAGGGAGTAATCAGAAATGGTAATCTGGATAATGCAATCACACAACACTGTAAGGGAGGAATCATGGCTCCACAGCTTCACTTAACATGTATTCGTATTCGAAGACTAGACTAGACTATTTAAGTCCCAGGGGCTGTAATTCAACCAAACTGTTGTTGCAGACGGGCTCTTATGAGATTTATACCCCGGATACAGCAGAACCATAAGGACCAAATGATGCCGTGCTGCTGTTCTGTCACTTATAGACTGGAGAGATGAGAAACATTCCCCTCATTGTGGGTCATAGAGAGGGAAAGGTTGAGGCACACTACACTCATAACCTGGTTTATGATACATGATGACTTTACCCAGATGTAATTATGATGATTATTGTCTTCCACCATACCGTTCTGGTTAATGGAGATATGTAGGCAGGGTATTTTCCCTTTATTTGCAAACGGCATGCATATATTACTGTGCACTTTGCTCTGTTAAGTGAAGATTGCAATTATCAATGTTTACTAATTGTTTATTTAGTCCTATATTAATGGAGCAGTTGCCCTTCATCTTCACAATATTTGACATCTACTGAAATACATTATATAACTGATTTGTTTTGTAAAAATATAGAATCAGACCCTTCTTTGTGAATAGTGTCCCATCATTTGAGTTTTATTGATGCTAAATTATGATGTATGATGTGACATTGATTTTGTAGTGGGCACATACAAAAGTCTACTGCACTGAGTCTGCTGTACATGCTTATTATAAAGAAACTTTTGAAACTGATCCAACAGGCCAAAATGTTTTACATGATAGACCTGAGAGATGGTTACATTTTTGGCATGCATGGATGGCACAGTATAATACATTACTCTGCCTTCCTGGAAACAAATATATGTATATGTGGTATCCTACTAATACAACTCTCGCTCAAGACATGGGCAGAGAGGCTGCACCAGAGGAATATAGCTGTTTGAGGAAAAAAGAAAGAGCCTGCTGCTCCAATGCTTCTGTCAAGGAAGACATTGGGAGGGTGCTATTGACAAGCCACCACACATAGGGGGTTAACCATTCCCATATAGAGTCACTTCACTCAGAAATATTAGACTGACAGTCTGAGAACATGGAAATATATCCTTCTGGTACTCGGATGGGCCTGCCATCAGCTGCCACTCCAGTCTGCACATTCAGCTTCATTAAACAACTATGCCGACCACCCCGTCACCACACCTGTCTGTTCAACTGTTGTGATTGCCAGTGCTCATTAGATGTCATTGACTTGCCTCCATCCACATGCTGCTACAGAATAGAACCAACGTTAACGGGAGAGACATTGTCCTTGAGATCATCCCCTGGAGGTACATTAGCCCGTCTAACAAAGGGGTTAAGCAGACTCATGGCCGCATTCTGACTCACTACTGTCATGTCAAACCTTCACTTGAGGAGACTGGTGAGAATATACAGCATAATTTCATGTGATAAAATTATGGATTTATGGTCTCAATGTGGTCTTTGTGCTCAAGTGAGCCTGCCACTCACAAATGCAAATTATTATAGGGTGAAAGCTAGGAGAAGGCTTTGCATTTTAAAAGATGAAAATCCTCAAAACTTCCATCTGTATTTATTGTAGAGGGTCAACTAGTTTACTGTGCTGCTTTTAGTGTTAAAATGGGTTAATAACACAGATTGTTTTAAAGTTGTGTTAGTACAATCGTTCTGAAGCCACAAGGGAAAAGGATGCTAGCATGTCTGATCTTTGTCAGCTATTTACAGTCACAAAAATAACAATGTGGAGTTAGACAAGGGAATTACATGAAGGGATGGATAAAAAAAATTGTAGATTGATTTAGAACAGAGGCTAAGTGGGAAGAAAATGAGAGGTATGGAATGTAGAGGAGGTATGTAGAGAGGCAGCGAGTGACAGGGTGAGGACACATGTACATTCACATGTCTGCACACACACACACACACACACACACACACACACACACACACACATACATACACACAGTATACACAGTGCAGAGAGCCTAGTATTTGTATTTGTATCTGTATTTCTTTAGGGAGCAAAATTATTTGTATTTGTATTTAAATAAAAGTGGAAATAGGTGTAACAATCCTGTTTTTGTATTTTTGTATTATTACACTTCTAATTTAGGATATTAAAATATTTTTGTATATTTGTTAAAATAAGTGTACTTCACAAACTTATAATTATGAACACTTAAATGTAATTTTTTTTTCATAAACCAAGCAATAAACACATATAACCATAAACATAATTAAAAAGAAAATAATTTTAGAATTAACATTCAGTTCCTAATCCACACTCAAACCAATAAACTAAACTCTAAATAAATGCCTATGTGAACATTGTGAATAGATGCATTTCAAAGGCTAACATTTAATGTTACTGCGTGCAATGCTGTACACACGCACGCATGCACGCACACACACACGCACACACACAACGTTACTGTTACTTACGGTTATTAAAGCTCAAAAACAGGTGCAAGCTAACCCACATTGACATGAGCTACAATTAGCTAAATAACTAAACACAACATAATTTGCTCTGCACTCCCATTTTCACAACAGAGAAAATAGCGTTAGCTCATACTGGGACACACTGAGCTTGTGACAGAAAAACAAGTTGAAATCACATATCATAACATATCATATGTCAAGAAAAACTGCTCAGTCAGCAGTAAACTAGCTGCTTAGCTCAGGACAGCTGCTCAGTCAGGGGAAATGCACACATAGGGCCGAATCCACAAAAGGATTGTGCGGCTTTTACCGCAGCCAAACTGGTGCAAATTAGACAAAAAGATAGCGTGTAATTCATAAAGCATCCGCAAAGTGCGCAAACTGCGCTGCCAAGCAAATAGTGTCATGGTGCTCCTGTGCCATTTGCATGTCTGTAAATTAGGTAATGTTCATACATTCAGCACAAAATTGTCCCCTTTCTATGCAAAAAAGCCTCACTGCAAAAATAGTCTAATTCACAAAGACCAGCACTAATTGCCACATTGCAATTAGGGTGGAGTTATTAGCATCTTCACATAGTTGGTGTTAACTGTGCGCACACTCACTCCTCACTCACTTTCTCTCTCTGTCTCTTCAAATCTTCAAGCTTGTGAGGCTTGAAAGATACTGAATTGATATTGAATGATATTAAGGGCGAAATCTACAGTCAGACATGGGGGGGATCAAGTGGGGTTGTGGGCTTATCTCGGATTTAAAAATAAAAAATAACAGCGCTGACGGAGCTCAAGATTCATCCATACAGGTTACTTTATTACAAACAATTCCACCATATATACCTGGAATCAGTGCGTAACAGCTGACCTGTAGGTGTGTAGCAAAACACACAACATTAATTACTGTCAGATCCTGACCATATGTCACGCATCCGTCTGTGGTGGTTTTCAAAACACTCCAAATGCTACTTGTTGATATTTGAATAATTTATTACACCAAAATGGGGTTACAAACGTTGACAAAAGCTGTATTTTGATGGAAATCTCAGCAGATCATGTTATAGATGCGAAATACTAGAGAAATACAAATACATGAAAGTTGGTTTGTGATTGTGGAGAGCTCTGTGTGTGCGCACCTCTGTTAATTAAAGACATGCAATTTGAGGCTTTTGTGCTCTCTGCAGTTTTCATTGTGGACCAATACGTGTGCTGAAATGTGGAGAAAAGCCTGAAAACACTGGAAACAGCTCCACTTAGTCAGATGCAAAACAAGGGCAAATTGCACTCAGCTGCAAAACTTCATTGGCATGTTTGTGCTGGCATATCATTAGTGCAAAATCTTTTGTGAATAGGAACTTAAAACGGAGCAGATTGCAGATGCAAATGCTGTGCAATTCATGGTGCTATTAGCGGGTGCAATCCATTCTTTGTGGATTTGGCCCATAGTTTTTATTTAACCGCGCCGACAACAATACCTTCAAACACGGACACCTTTGCAATTTTGCTGGAAGATTTACCCGAGAGTCAACTCGTGTGTCTACTTCCAAGTTCGAGACTGCCTTGTATTCTGAAAATATCCCATATTGTTTACGTTTTTTGTTTATTATATACAGATTAGCAGCCACACACACACACACACACACACACACACACACACACAGACGCTCCATTCAGTGTCACATCAGCACAAGCAGGCAGAGCACAAATATCCACCACACTCACATGAGGAAAACCAGCTATTTGACTTTTTTTTTTTCTTCTTCCAGAAAAACAAATAATTTTGAAAATATTTGTACAAAGTAAATACAGTATTTGTAAAAACACAGTATTTGTGCTTTGCCAAATACAGTATTCAGATTTGGCTCAAAACCCTAACACACACACACTGGATCCTTAGCAGGCCCATAACTCCAAGGTCTCTCAGTAGGAGACTGTCATCATGACCTATGCAAAAAAAAAAAAAAAAAAAGGTACTCAGACAAGACTGCTGGTTGCATGGCTAATGAAATGGGCACAGTCAGGCTGACCTTTGTAGCAGCCCATTCTTCACATCAGTGTTCTCTCATACAGTTATAAACAACAGTGAAGAACACTATACACACGAACGCACACACACACACACACACACACACAAACAGATTTTGATACCATTTTAACTAATGCACAAGCTTGCACACAAACACATATTTGCATCTGTCAAACATGCGCATGCCACACAGTCAATCATCATCATGCCACAATAAGTGATGATTGACAAGTTTTGAGGTGATGGAGGAGGGCTCTTTTGAGGATTGGAACATTTCAGTCAGCCAGCTCAATCAAGTTCATCCTTGTTACTCAGATGTAAGCAATTGCCTCTATGAAGACGTGGACACACACACACACACACACACACACACACACACACAAACACAATCAGATGCATAAACATTATTCATCTCAAGTGGTTGCCAGGGTAATGTGAGTCACTGCTCCCTCAGCTATGTCATCACTTCAGAGGGGCGACAGGAGAGAAAGAGATGGAAAGAGAGACAGAGGAGAAGGAGAAATGAGAAAAACAAAAGAACAGATGGGATCAAAAAGCAGTGGAGGTGGAGGAGAGCTTTGGCACGGACAACTTTACCTGCGGACATGACTTTTTTTTTTTCCAGTAACTGGTTCTGTGGCCACTCAGACCTCGTTTCACTGTGGCTTTAAAAGTTATTTCACTATAACTGTGTAAGGCGTTACCACACCTGGAATGATACAACATATGTGTAAATTGGATTGAGGAAGATTTTTGCGTATGATGCATTTGTGAACTATCCTTTGATGAAGAGCAAATAACCTTATAAAAAGGGGAAAATACTTGCAGCAAAAGAAAGAGCGAAAACAGAGAAGTACACATATAAAGAGGGAGCACAGGACAAGAAATGGAGATGAGTAAGACAGGTAGGTGTGTATGCGTGTGTGTGTGTGTGGATGCTGTCACACAGAAAAGAATCGGCATAATTTACTCAAACACCAGTAAGCCAAAAAGAGATTTTGCTTGCTCTCTCCTGTTCTATCTCACACAGGTTCCGCCCTCTACTTGACTCTAATGGTAATACTTTCCTCCAATCACACACACACACACACAAGCACCCACTGAATTTTTGATGTAGGTAGCCAGCCAATCAGGACACGCCTACCGATTACGTGTGTCTCACAGAGTATATAAGGCAGCGCTTTGCTGCCGCTCTCATCCTTCTCACTTCAGTGATGGCAAATCTGCTAAATGATCTTACCTCTCCACAGATGGACTTGCCCCCAGGATACATTCTTACATGATGTGATATATTCTTTCTGTGTGAGGAAATAAGACAAAATACCAAAAGTCAAATACTGCCAATGCATTATACTGCATGCACTTACTCTTGTGCAGGTTGCTTGTGCCTTCATTTCACATTTCACTATCTTCAATTCTTCAATCGTTGTATTATTAATTGCAACCCCTTCTCCAGTGACGATGGCTTGATCAAGGTGTGCATCTCACTTGCCTGTTTGAAATGGATTCAATTTACAATAAAAACCTGCCGTCATTCTCAATATACCGCTCAACAAGCAGCAATGATTACAGGGCCCAAATACATTGTCAGGGAAAGTTATCCTGGCTTTGGTAATGGACAGATACCGTGACAGAAAGACACAGGAAGTGCAACTCATTTATCTGTCAAAATGAAAGCCTAATTGAGTCAGATTATGTGATTTTTAGGCTAATACAGGATGAGATGTCTGGTTGAACAAAAGCAGTGGGAGGACATTATTTTTGTGTAATGGAACACCTCAGTTCTTGGCTTTTTGTCAAGGTATTGAACTCAGTAATAATAATAATTGCACCGCAACATGGCTATTCACGTAACTAACTAACTAAAATTACACACGCTGTCAGGAAATGACAGTCAAATAAATGGACAGACGAACTAACAGAGCAGCTGCTGAACTAAACACAGAAGCCAAATATGTCTTTAGGAAATGTAAGGTGGCCTGTCTGACTGAAAACAGGCATTGATCAGCAAATCGCTGGTTAGAGCAGCGTTACATTCAGCTATCATACAAGTGGATCAATATTGAATAGTGGTGACTATTTTGAGTTGAGTCACAACTCGGGTATAAAACATTTTGTCAGGCCACAGTAAAACTAAATCAGCTTCTTTCTCCTTCTGGACTGTCTCTCTTGGTCTGTCCGTGTCTGCAAACCTTGTCTCTTGTTGGTGTTTGTTTCTTGTTGTGTGTGTCTTTTAAAAAGCACATTGAATTATCACCAACATGATTCATTATTTATCTTTCCGTGACTTTCACCAGCTTTTTTGTTGGACCTTGAAGGCAGCATGTAATCCAGCAGATGAAATCTGAAAAATATTTTCAACTTTTTGTGACAAAATGAAACTACTAGTTAGTTTACACACAAATACTAGACATCATGGACAATAAAAATGATGGATTTTTTTTTTATCAGTTCTGTTTTGGGAAAAAAGAAAGTTTAATCAGAGATCATAGATTCACAGATTGACTTCAGTCTTGAATGGACTTCTTAATGTTTATTTTTCATCTTATAATATTATAGAAATGCATATATTAAAATGAATAAAATGTGTTATATTTTGTTTATCCACCAGATAATTAACTGGCATAGATAGTTCTGCCAAAATATATATAAAAAAACATATAATGCAACACATAGTCCTGATATGTTTCACAGAACTTTTTTTTTTTTAAACAAGTAGTTCCTTTTAATCAGGATGTGATTTGAAAATGTGTTTCCTTTATTTATTTTGTGTGTGTGTGTGTGTGTGTGTGTGTGTGTGTACCTGAATCTTTCAACCTTTTTGTGGTGCAGTAATGCAGAACTATGACAAGATTGGAATTGCAGATTTAGCAAAAATGAATAGATCCCCTTCACCCAATTAGTATTCACCCGGGCAAGGTATAAATAACAATGCGGCTGTACGAGGTCACATCGAGGATTCCCGTCGCTGCTTACGTCAACAGAGTGAGGCAAATGCGATGGAGAGCCTAACTAAAACATAGAAATCTAACAGAAGGATTTCCCTAATCAGCCAGTATGTCCTTGAACCCTCTGATGTATTGCCGTACGTCTAACACCCCCTGGGGAAACATATGGTTCTTTTGAAGAACATGAGAGATGCTGATTACTATGTGACACAGCAACCTCTCTCACTCTCTTCCTCGCTCCCTCTCTCTCTCTCTCTCTCTCTCTCTCTACATGCACCAGTGTCTGTGTGTGAGTGTGTGTTGTGTGACTATATATAAGCATCGTGAATGTTTAACTTTAATTTAACATATGCAGCGAATTCTGTGTACATGTGTGCATTTGTGCACACATTTCTTGGTGTTGGCATATCTCTGATGTGGCTTGATGTATAATTTGTCCACAATACAGCACACACACACACACACACACACACACACACACACACACACACACGCGCGCGCACACAGACGTTTTAAATACTCTTAAATTGTCTGCTATCAATTAACCTGTGAAATATCTCACCATCCACTTGATTGATTGGCAAAAAAAAATTGTTCAGACCTTCATGGTCCCCAGAGGATTTGGTGACCCCCTGACTTTTCCTCTAGTGCCACAGTGAGGTTCATATTTGTGGTTCTGAGTGAAATATCTCAACAACTATTGGATGGATTGCACAGACATTCATCCTTTGGTAAATCACCGGTTAAAGTTTAAATTTGTCCAATACTTTGTTTTAAGAGTAAACACCTGCAAAACTAATGACATTCCCATCAGCCTCAGCTGTACTTTGTGTTTCGCAAATGTTAGCATGCTAACACAGTACTTAAACTAAGATGGTGACCATGGTAAACATTATACCGGCTTTTTGTCTAGTTGCAAGAGAAAAAAAAGGCAACTTTGTAAATTTTTTAACTTTCCGAGTTAACAAGGTTCAATTCATAGCATCATCTCTGTGAGGTTAGACTGTCTTGGAAAGGTGCACAAGTTAACAACACTAGCCTTCAGGGAACATACTCACAAAACATTTTATCGCTCAATCTAGTTGCTAAACAACTGAATTAAAAATAAAAATAAAGAGTGTAAAGTCCTAACTAAGACCCCTTAGTCTAACAGTAATTCAAGCATTGTAGCACTAAAACAAGTCTGTGCTAGCTTAGAAGTAGTCCAGAGAGCTCCACAATCCCTAAAAATTAATCATCATCAGTCTGTAATTCTCTGCTATGGTCACTGGAAAAATGCAGTTGTTGTACAGCACAAAAAACAAACAAACAAAAAAACAAACTTGAAATATCCCAGCTTTATCAGCATAATTCGGCATATTTATGTATCAGACAATGATTGATTCTAGAGATTGTTTGACACTTCATTACACACATCCATTAGATAATGACCAGCTACAAATAAATAAATAAATAAGCTGGCTAGTCATTGTTGCACTATCTGGTGTTGTGGTGCTGCAATCAACACCATCACAGACTGAAGATGTTGTCCTCAACTGATGGCAGCTACGACATACTTGACATATAATTTTTTTTTGCGTTTGGTGCTGAAATAACTTGTAATAAAGTCATTAAATTGTAGACAAATGCCAGCAGAGGAAACAAATAGGTTAAGAAATAGGAAAGAGGGGGTAATCTTTCCTCATATTGATGCACATACACACATACAAACGCGCCACGGGACAACATGGGCTTACACACCGACATGCACAAACGGTCAGAGTCACACTCCACTCCAACACTCACAATAAATCCACTTTCACTGGAGCCACAAATGGAAATTTTAGAAGTGATCAGCATTTTGCTGCCTGGCTGAAATAAATGAGGAAGACCATAAATAGTCATGCAGTTCCATCTGAAAGGGTAATTGTTAGGTAATGGTATGCGTTGTGAGCACCGCTTTGCTTCTTCCCAGAAGAAGAGGGCTGAGGATGGGGGGGGGGGGGGGTGTAATGTGTTATAGAGTACAAATGGAGCAGCCCCGTTAATGGTAACTAAAGGAAAAGACAGTCAGATAGATTCATGGTTACATTAAGAAATACTTTTGAAAGACAGAGAAAGATTGAGACTGCGAGACAGACAGCATGAAAGTATCCAGCTATTGACTATTTCTGTCCCAATACAGTTATAAAGTGACAGATAGTGGGAGAGAATAGATCAGGGAGAGAAAAGGAAGGATAGTAGAATAAAAGACATTACCAATTGAAGGGGGAGGGGGGCAGAGGAGTGGACTTCAGGACAGACATGTTTTTGTTCGAACCAAAGCAAGAGTCATCAGGAAGTAATAGTGTGTGTGTCTATTTTCTGTGCTGTGCCGTTGACTTCCCTCTGGTATTTGTTCTCAGTATTGTACATCAATTAATTTGATAAATAGTTACTAAAATGGGGCTAAGCTAGTTAACATGTTAACTGCCAGTTTGCAAACTTGTTAGCTTTGTCATTAACCCAGTTTATTCAAGATGTGTATTTGTACTATGTGCTTCTTTATCACGACTGTCTAATAAACATGTCTCTTCGGTGGAGGAGTTTATATTTAAACAATAATAAATGAATAAGAAGTTTAATAAAACTGAATGGTGCAGTTCAGAGCTTCCTCCATTTTGGAGTCTCTGGCTCTCCTCTCCCTAAAAGGTCAGCACAGTCAAAATAAAAATCTGCCAGCTGGTCAGTGGCGTGGATTTGCGAGTTAAAGTTCACCAAAGTTAAACTTGACAAAGGATTTACTGAGAGCAAAAATCCACTAAACACGGCAATTCTACTGAAATGAGCTGATTTTGCCACAGAATTGCTGGTGTGACCGGGCCTTAAGACAGACGGAGGAATGCAACAAGGAAAACTTTGCTAATGCTAATGCTGCTCTTACATTATATCAGTCAAATCCTTAGATTTAGATTTTAGAAGTAGGTCAAACCACACACATAAGGAGAAATTTCACCGATTATCTCCTTTCGGATCATGAACACACTCCGATTACAAGATTAAAATATAATATTGCACTGCAATATGATTAAGAATATCTTTTCATCAGCAGTTATGTAGCACCATCTCTCTCTCCCAGAGCATACTCTCTTATGACAACTTCTACTACTCTCTGCATTGTTAAAAATATATTCAAGGCCGCGTTTCCACCAACCGATGTAACCACCCGCATTACCAGATAATCTGTGCTGAACATCAGTATCAGAACTCAACCCCAATTCTTCTGAATAGACAAATCAGGGGTAGACAAGTCTTGCAATCTGAGTCTGACTTTTGAGACACATAGAGATGGATGCACATGTGTGAACATGTAAATTTCATAAAATTTCAGTATTAGGATTTGCTCTAGCTGTGCTCACCTGCTTCAAGTGATTTTCTACACAACTCTTTCCCCCTCCTCCCTTCCTTTTCTATTATATTCTTCCTCTCTTTTCCTTCATCTTCCTTAGTCTTTTCTTTAATCTCAATCTACCTCTCCCACTCACTCGTTTCATTTCCCCATGCCTTTTTCTCTCACACATGTCATATCCTTGCGTGTGACTCATCCGGGGCCACACACTTCTTACTGTCAGCAGCTCTCTGGGTAAATAAAGAAACATGTAGATACTCTACCAAAACATATATTCCTGAGTAAGCACCGACATCTATAAGATGAGCTCTAGCATATCCCATGAGCCACCATGCATAATGCTTACATACACACTGTACTTTGCATCCACCCACAAACTATTAGGGGCATGAAAGCTGAAAATTCAGCTTTTACACCAATTTAAAAGCCTGTGTGCTATCAATTAACTATGACAAACATGCTGCCATTAAAAGGCCTGGTTGAATATAAGCATTTTGCATTATTGTAAATTGTATAAATGTATTTTTTATAGTGTGAGAGAAAATTGAATATGTTATCATTTTATACATGTTTTGTATATATGTTACAAATGTTTTTAAACTAGGCGGTCAGTCATTTAACAGCTGTTCCACCTGTTTTGTGTCTATTCTAAACTTAATTCCTTGCTTTGCACAATGAGACAGTTGAGTTTTTAACAGCTACTTTATCTTGTCGTCCTTTTGTCTGAGCCAGTGGTAAGACAAACCATAGTTATGCAGATTTCTGTGTCAATCCGATAAGCCTTTAGTGTTATTTGTTTTCAGCTGAATGTGATGTAATGTCACTGTGACACTGTGGTAGAAAAAAAAAGATCCTCTTGTTTCTATCTGAAGGTTGTTTGCTGACCTCTGGGGTTAGATAGAGATATCTTTGCCTTAAGCCTACTATTTTGGAGACTGTGTGGATCATGAGGCACCTAGGCGAGCTAAATTTGAAGGATGTCCTTGTTTTATGTTATTGACTGACCCATGAGGTCTCTGTTGGATCATCGTATGACTACTTGTTTGTAAGAAGGTGTAACAGTTTGTGGAAGTGTCCATTTAGGGACCTGACCGTTTTTTTAGCTTTGCTTCTGGAGATGATTGTATTTTTGTTTTATGTTTTTGTATTTGGACATTTGTATAATTGTTATTGATGGTGTGACGGATTGTACAGTGTCTACAACTGCTTCAACATGTAACTATGTTTAATGGTTTCTTTATGTCTTTGTGTGGTTCTTGAGCAACAATGAAAAATGTCCACTGCGATGGCTAATTCAGAACTGTTTCACGTCCTACAACAGGTACCTTGTTAATTATTTGAGAATTAGTGTTGTAAGTATTGTCAGTTTTAATACGTATTTCTATCTGCTGCTTTGGCAGTAAGTACCTTTTGTAATATTTTGTGCCATTAAATCTTCTTTCTATTAAAATTCAAGTTTGAACTCACTGTGCTGTCTAGGCCAGTTTCTCCCACACTTGGAAAGTGACACCACTGTATTTAAATGCAACTAAATTATTGGCAATTTTTAAACCTGACACTGAATAAACTTTACAACTTGAACTTCAGCCCAAATTCCATTCACAATCTCAGGTAAATACTCCTCAAGAGATGCAATTCTCTAACTAAATGACGCTCTGCCCTAATCCTTGCTCCCCATCAATGTCAGTCTTTCACCACTAATTATAGCCACCCTTGTGCAACATAAAAACACTCCAAGCTGGCTGTGGCACTCTGTTTTAAAATCCTATTTGAATGGAGGTTATTTTTAGTGGCACATGTAGTGTGACAGCATCCTCATTCTGACAAATATGGAAACTGCAGCAACAATATTTGCACATCACATTATAACTGATCAACATGACATCCAGTCAGTGCATAAACATGGTATAAAGTCAACTCAAGAGAGTGGCAAAAGAGAAGCAGCCTTTGGCAGCATCATGCTGGAACAGCCAACATATTGATCAGACATATGTGCGACATGATATTTCCACATGAAACGTAAACATAAAGACATTGTTGATTGCTT
Organism: Scomberomorus guttatus; assembly: GCA_038419695.1. Classification (NCBI taxonomy): domain Eukaryota; kingdom Metazoa; phylum Chordata; class Actinopteri; order Scombriformes; family Scombridae; genus Scomberomorus; species Scomberomorus guttatus. The sequence goes on from CM076451.1 coordinate 20,737,906, forward strand.
TGATGCGAGCACAGCTCTGTGCCGTTTTACACCACAATTGGCAATTCATGCAGATCACAACAAAGCTGTGCCATGTGTCAATATGTACACACGCTTTCTTGTATGACTAATAAGGTGCACTGTATTCTGATTTACCCAGGAGACCTTCTGCCATACATTCAAGTGAAAAACGTGGGGTTCATTACCATATCTGAGAATTCTTAAAACAAATTCTTAAAAGCGTGCCCCGAAATGCAAGCTCCTTCTTTGTAAATGAGCATGTTTCGATGTCAAGTGCAACAAAACATATCAAATACAAATAACATCAAAAACCATATTTCTTTCTATATTTGTCAGCTTGATGGTGGTGTCAGTCTGCCTCATAAGGTTAACAGAATTAGGTCTACTGTGATGAAAGAAGAAAGATTCTTCATTACAGCAACTAAGTTTAAGGTTCAAAACCCACAAGGGTCAAAACTGGGTTCTTTACTTTTGGAATTTGGCAGGGCTCATACATACTGTCATGTACACACAAACAGATATTCACACAGATATAAACAACAAACACACACACTCCTTTGCAATGTTAACAATTTGGAATAACATTCATCAGTGTTGTTTGTGGAATAAGGCTGATCCAGCTTGCAGCACAATCACCTGCAACAAATCTTCTAAATTCCTGAAATGTCCTTCAAAGCAGCCAAAGACAAAAGACCAAAAAGGGATTACAGTCCATCACTGACATAAGCTTAGTGCTCATAGCAACATGTCCCACATTTTATTGAACCACAGATTCTTAATGCGTCATAAATAATTTAGAAAAAAAAAATCAATGTATTTTAAGAATATCTTTACAGTTTCAATTTTTGCTGGAGACTTACGTTATATTTGGTGTGGGTCACAAAATAACTGACGAGACAGTTTTGGTTTGTACAAAACATCTAAAAATGAATAAAAACTATCAGAGATGAATTACTGGAAAGACAATATGATCAGTATGCTGTATACCTCCAGGCACACACACACCTTTTTTTTATTGCATTTCATTGTTGGCACATCATTTGCAAGGTTATCTTGCAAATTTGATCTTATAAGCACCTACATTATCTCCAACAACAGCACACATCCTCAGCTCTATGAGGATATAGCTTTATGATAACAGCCTCGTATTTACCTTTTCGTCATCTCGACACTGTGACGTCAACATCCACAACAGGATTAAGAGCTGCTGTGGTTAAGCTGTAAAGACATGTCCTACATTCATTCTGCCGTAAAAAAACAAACAGACAGATATGACATATTTACAGTCATTGACTTCTCTTAAAGCATCTCTTCTAGTCTTTTGTTTGCGGATGTGTCTAATTGTACAAAGGAAGCATGCAATGCGGAAACCGTATTGATTTAAAAATGTATCTTTGGATTCATTTGTTTGTTTATTTAACCCTTGGGCTATTAGTGTTTGCTGTATGTAAGTGCCCACACGAAGATACATGTATGTATCCTGTGGTTGAACCAGGAGAATAACATTATGAAGCTGTAAGAAAGTATTTCCTGTAATGAAATGTTTCACAGATGTAGAAACCTACAAGCTTTTGGGGGGAAAAAAAATCCTCTTTTCTTCTATTTGAGTATCCATATGAAAAGACCATTAGATCAGTGATGTGTAACTGTGACTGTAAACCCTTATCTTTGTTTACTTCACCCTGTGAGATTGATCCATATCAATCCCTCCCACACCCAACAATCCTGGCATCCCGCGCCAGATATCGACTAATGGATTGTGAGTCGTTGTGTTATTATAGTCGAACGTTTCTGGGGATGTGTGGTTCCAAACACACAACTAAATCTGGGATTCTGAAGCTGGATTTACCCCTGAAATCTGATTTTAACCATGTTTGACCTCTATTTTGATAGTGTTTTGCCATGTTCAACTGATGATGTGAAATCCTTGTCTGTGTAACGACCAGTGTTAAAATCAGATTTGTCTGGTTGCTCATGTCTAAATCCAGCCTGGAGCTGTTATGGGCTTCCTACTCTGGTCACCCCCAGTGTCCAATTATACTCCTACCAGCTCTAATACTGCTACAGAGAAGAGCAGAGAGCGGGCAAAAGAGTGGGTTAGTGGGATGGAAGTCCAATATGGTCTGTAAAAATGTTTGGATGAGTAGGTGATGGAGGGGGTCTGTGTGCTCTTATGCCTACATATGCATAGATGTAATTTATATACACTTAGCTGCCAGTTTATTAGGTGAACCTGTCTAAAACGAATGCAGGCTATTACGACAGCCCCGCAATATATCTTATATTCATGAGAGTTATAATGTTCAGCTTCTAATGTTATAATAATGGTTCAAACAGACGTGCCATCTGTTTTCTTACACCAGCCTAAACAGAGAATCACTAGGCCTGAAAGCTTAGGATGCCCTCCTTGATTGCCAGAGGGAGGCCAGTCTGTGCTGCACAGAACGAACTCTGGGTCTGTTGTGATCAGTCGCTGCAGAGCTGTGGAGCATTGTTGATGCAACGCTGGCACTCCAACAGGGCAGATTTCTGTTGATGTAATTATAATGCAATAGTATCTGATATGGCTGATGATATTTCCACGTTTATTTGGCTGTTATCGTAATTAGTTTGGAGGGGTATGTCTGGTAAGAACTTTGATTTATTTATTTATTTTCAGGGTTTAAAAAAAAAAAAAAAAAAGGTAATTTTCTTCAGTATCCTCCTAAACACACATAAAAGCTTATAGGTACTCAGGCTAATTCTATCACACCTTTGTTGTTTGTGCAGACACACACTCACAGGTTTAATCTCCTGCAGGAGGACACCTCAGCGTTTGCTTTCGCTCTGTCTTTCTTTTGCTTGCATCACTTCCTTAGTCAACTTCTGTCACTTACAGTATTGCAACATCAATTGTGTTCTTTATTCTCCAACTGGACAAAGACTTATTCTTCTACCGGAACCTTCTACATATCTATCTTCCATACAATACACACACACACACACACACACACACACACACACACACACACAAACAGATGTCCTTTCTCTCATTCCATCCCCTGGTTGGCGTCATTGTGGTCATGCATATTCATGTCAAGCCCTGTGGCTGATTATCAATGTTTATTACATTGCCAGAACTTTCCTTCTCTCTCTTGTTTCACTTAGAGACTCATCAAACAAAGCTTCAAACCCCCCCCTCCACACACACACACACACACTTCTCATTTACAAGGCCAAGAAAAGTCATTAAAACATTTACTTTAAAATGACCCAGTATAGTAGTATTGAAAATGGGAAAATGAGCTGTAGAGAAGCAACATTTCCATTATGATATTACAAACATCAAGATTCCAATAAGAAAGGGCACAATCTGTCCCTGTATCTGGTTTTATTATAATTATTCTTTATAAATCAGCATACTTTAGGCATCTCATGTATTAAATACTGATCTCATCTTTAAAATGTCTATTTTTGGACTTGCTGGAAATGCCATGCAGTAGCACAGTCTTCTTTTAATGTGCTGAAAACAGTTCCGCAACAACTGTAAAATAATAAAAAAAAAAAAAAAAAAAAAACTTGCTGTAGGCAGAGCCCTGTAGCATGAGTCAGGCTGATGATTAATGTACAACAACCTCTGTGCCTAACAATAGCACCATTTCACGGTGACCTCAGCTGTTTGCTGATCATCTGCCTCGCTCTTGTCTTGCGTTCTTGTTTTTTTGGACTGTTTGTTGGAGGATAATCATGCAAATGACTTTTACCGCTCATGCTGGGTCACTTCTGCTGGGAGGGGATCGCAGGAACCTCGTTTACGGTATGACTCACATCTACGGTAGCTCAGGTACGTGTTTTACTGTAGGTTGGTGTACAGTAGGTGTGTGAACTGTGTATTTATTCATGTTTCTAGCTGGCATGCGATGACAGTGCTTGACTGCTACATAAGTTACATGTATTCATGCAGAGAAAGTGTGGTACAGATGATATCACATTTAAGTGAATGATTTTCTTTCTTCTTTTTTTTTTGTATATGAAGACTTTTCTCCACCAAAAACTGCTTTGTCACTTCCTTCATGACCTACACTGAATGTAACCTGATTGCAGGAGCAACAGACCATTGTGTTGTGAAATGAGTTGTGACCTGTCTCACAATCGTTTTCTTTATCTCTCACTCTTTCTGTCACAGGCTCGTTCCATCCTGGACTGCTTGCTGTGACTCCTTATGCTCAGGTTGGCTCGTTTGCCATAACGACTTCATTTTAAAAAGGTTTGACATTGTGATATATCAGTGATCACACACTTGTGAATATGCACAGACACACAGTCAAACCCCTCTGTCCTGACAAGGATAATGCGATGGAATTGAATCGTAAATGGGCACAGACAAAAGGATGTAGTAGAGAGTTGAGGAAAAACTGGATAGATTTTTGATTGACAGATAGATGTTCAACCTGCAAAGGCATACTTAGTCTTCTTTGGCCTCCGATTCGCATCCAATTTCCCAACACTACTCATCACTCATCTCCTCATTCTCTCATTCTCTCCGTCTCTCTCCATTTCTCTCCTTCATCCTGTCTATAGAAGCTAAAACTTAACAATTTTTAATTTATTACACTGATAAATAAAATAGGTTTTAAGCCTGCTTTCTGACACTTCAATGCACCGTGATTCTCTAAACGCAGCAAGGTATAGGTGTGCAGTAAAAAAAAAAAAGCTTCTCCTTTCTTTTTGACTATGAAACAATGTAGCATGATCTGAGAGAGAAACAAACAATGTAGTCTTTCAAAAGACATTCACATGATATTCACTTACAGGATTAAATGTAGTCCCATCCTTAAATACACAGGGCACACTTCAGGTTCTGTTGTTGACTTTAACTCTATGGTGTAATACCCCTTTAAATATAAAACTCTCAATGACACTAGTAATTCAATTGACTGCTAATTACATGAACCAGTCTGAGTTGATGGTCTATTCACACCATAACCAATTTGGTGACATTCAAATTGGCGTTCTCGTCCTCAGAGAACCTGTCCCAGCGCCTGCATACATCAGTATGCATTGTGTGGGCGGCTGTCAACAGTGAACACAGACCAGCCCAGCTTTGAGAGTGGGCGTGTATATCTGACTATTAGCCTAAGCTCCTTATGTCTGCCTGCTAAACTAAAGTGTTTCTGCCTTCCTGACAAATGATCAGAAACAATAGGCGATGCACGTAGAGCCCAGTAACCACTGCAGAGCGGTTGTGTCATATCTGACTGATATTTTGGTTCCCAAACAGTGGCTGCGTCTGATCAGAGTTATCTGTGCTCATTATAGTGATGTGGAACAATTTTGTGAACCAGACGTGGCAAGTATCTTAGAATCATTTCAACCATTCATGTGCTCTTTTCTATGGTACTTTGATAAATGAAAATTAATAAATAAGTAAACATCACACACTAGGGCCTCAAAAAGCAACTATATCAAAGTATCAATAAAAATGATCTTGAGTTTTTTTGTTCAGTCATGAATCATAACACGTACCTGACAACTCCACACTAATGACATTCATAAGGGAATTTTCCTTTAGGTTTCTGTGTTCTGACATAATTAATATCAAGATCAAAAACAAAGGCTATCTGAAAAGCAGTAATCAGTTTTTAAATATTAAGCATATCATCAGTGTGTAATACACTCTGTTTTCTGGTGTCAACATGAAACCTGGGTAGTTATGTTCATTAGCACGTTCTGTGAAATTGTGTCCGGGGAGATTATGCTAGCTCTTTCTGCTAATATGGGATGGCACCCACACTCCAAGACTCTCATATTACTGTATGAGTCATATTGTCTTTGCTATTTTGGTCTCAGCAGTGTGGTTTTGTGTGTTTTCGTGACTGTGTGTGTGTGTGTTTCGTGACCGTGTGTGTGTGTCTGTGTGCGTGCATGCGCCAAAGGTTGCACTTCAGAATATTTAGCTTCTGTTCCTCCCTATGTCTTCTTAGAAAGCATCCCAATTCTAGACTGACTTGGAATTTCTGGCAGGTAGAAATTCCCGCAACACATAAATGCACCACTGTGCAACAATCAACGTTTCACAAACAGCACAAACAGCAGTCTGCAGCTGCCGTTTTAAATGAAATTAGGTATTGCATGCAAAAACAAAGATTGACAGTTAATTCACCATTCTTAACACGCATAGCGGAGGGAGGCAATGTGCAAAATATCTGAAGCACCATATTCACATCTGCTTTGCCTTAATGAAAAAGGCTTTAGAGCTTTTCTCCAACTGCTGTTTGAACATTGGCCTGTAGTATTTATACATATCTGAAAAAATACAATCCCCTCACTGTAAGAGAAAGAAACAAAAGGAGGCATAGAAAAGGTCAAGAAAGGTGAAAGAGATGCTGAAAGGTGGAGAAATCAAGAAGGAAGGAGACAAATGAGACGCAAAGAAAAAGGAGTGAAGTCCCATCGGTCATGGGAGAACGCTGACATTGGACACTAGAGATCAATGGTGTATTCTCTTAATGTGCTTACCTGGGTAGAACAAGTGTAAGTATGAGTACATGAAGTATGCAGTGTATAAAGTACGTGCACTCCAAAATGCACACATAAACTCACACACTGGTATGTATGTATGCATGCATGCACAGTACATCTGTAAGTGTAAATAATGTGTGTGATGTTTTACGTGAACTGTGTGACACATTAAGGTAAATTGAATAACTGATTGTGAAAAAGATAGAAAGGGAAGAAGAGGAGGTAACAAAGGGTAGGAAAGGGTTAAGAGGTGGTTTAGTCGGAGAGGTGGAACGGGAAGTGTTTATTAGCAAAAAGATTGACATAATGGGGGCAATTATACTAAGACAAAAATGCTGCTGTTCTCAGCGTTGCTTCCCAAAATACATGTCCTTAATTTTTATCCTCATTTATGGGAAAATGAGCGTGTGTGCAAAAGGATATTGGAGCAGGTAGATGGCACCTTGATGAGAGGAACAGGAAGCTGCTCAGGTGATCAGAGCTGGAGAACACGAAGAGTTTGTGTTCTTGTTTCTTATTTTTCCTGCAATGTCACTTATATCACACTGTCTCTTGTCAGTCAGTAACTTAGTTACTGGCTTCAGTCAGTTGACTGACAAGAAGATACATTTTATTCATTTCTGCCGCTGTTGAGTGAACTAGTCATCCCGTATCTGTCGTGCACATTTTTTTTTTTTTTACAAGTTAAACATCCTCTTTGTTCAGATAACCAGTCACTCCACCAACCAGGAAGAATTATATCCTTACATCCACCTAGCCAGCCTGTCAGTATGTCAGTCTGTCCTCTGGTCAGTCAGTCAATTTGTCCATATTTCTATTGTTCTGTCCGTTTGGCTCATGCAGACCTGCAACAAAGCAGAGAGAACATATATAATCCACACAATCTACTGGGAAAGTGCTGCAGCTCAAATTGCCATTTACTTTCATAGTCCCCGGAGATTGGGTTTTTAGCCTTGTGTTCAAGAGTGCAAGAGCTGGAAGAGTGCTTGGAATGGAAAAGCAATTACTGGCTCTCATGACTTTAGAAAGTATAATACTGACAGGGAACCAAATGCTGCGATAGATTCCTAAGGCCAAATTCACAAAGGTTCTCTGCATACTGATCTAGGTCGATAGTCAATGTAACTTCACCACATATCCTGATATAAGGCAGTCAAGCTTCCCCCTACCCAGTCACATTACCAGTGCAGAGATCAAATGACGCAGCTCTTTCATCTAGAATGAGCATTCATTGAGAGAAACAATATGTGATGCATGAAAAGCGAGTGTCTTTGATTACCAAATTAGTGCGGGAACAATCTCCACTGGTATCTAAGTATCGACTACCTACAATCCCATTCTCCAAGCCATACAGTATATCAGTAAAAGTTCCTTATACGCTATTATGCATATGCAACGTATATCTGTAGTTTCTAGATGTTTAAACCATTTCGAAACTGTTGTTATTATTAGGTTCTTGTATTTTATTGAGTATATCCTGTTGCCTGCTTGGTTTACAAGCCTTTTGCACAGCAGACATGTTTGACTTGTCATAGAAGGAAAAGCACAGGTGTTACCAATAACATTAACAATGGCTCTATTATATTCAAGAGTCCCAGAAAGCCTTGACAGTGTGACAAGGAGCCAGCATGCATAATGCCAGGACACTGAAACTGAAGCAGCTAAATGGAATTCATTATTTTCATTATTTGCACCTGTGCTTTTTCCACTGTGACATGTCAAAATGCCTTCAGTGAAAAGACATATTGTATTTATTTGGCTTCCATGTTTGTGGTTTTTTTTTGTGTGTGTTTTTTTTTTTGTTTTTTTAACAGGATGAACTTGAAATTTGCACTGACTCTGGCCTGGCTATGCCTCTGCCCACAGAGCTCCTAATTAGCATAAATTAGCAACAGGTGAGAGACACAGTGTGTGCATTGGAGATTCTACTTTTTAGGGTGCCAAAGCTTCAAAACAAGTTGTTATGAGAGTCAGTGGATTGAGAGAGCTTGATATTTCGTAGACAGCGTTGTCCCCATTAACGAGGACTATGCCAACCGATACAATGCCACTGCCTGAAGACACAGAAATTGCATATTTCTATATGCATTTTTTTTTAGAAATTCTATGCATTTAATCAGAAAGACTCTTATCATAATGTATTATGTATGTAATTATACTATATAACATTGGCTGTATATAGCAAAATTTTATAGATGCACTCATACAGAATTGAAAAATTATAAGATCCGGATATATGTGTAAACTGGTCATTCAATACAAACAAGACTAGAATCTAGAGTGTAGAATAAGGAATAGAGGTGTGCATAGGCTTTAAGCCAAAAGTCATGCAATTTGTGTTGCACAAAAGAGGAGTAACAAAGAAAGAAAGAGAGTGATGGAATAGATGTACATAGAGTAAATGAAGCAAGCATAAAGCAGGAACGAGAGAGAGAGGGAGAGATAGAGAGAGAGAGAGAGAAAGGGGTAGAACACAAAACTTGGCACTGGATATAGTGTCAAGTTGTGACTTTGGGCATTGACCAGTCGCTTGCTGTGTGTGGGAGTGGTGAGGGGCGGAGTTGGCCCTAAAGGTGAGCTCCTTGGTGGGCTGTGGTCAGTACTCTCGTATCCCATTGGATGAAAGACTGTACTACCTGCCAGTACTGAGTATTGCTCAGTGCAATGACGTCATTCAGCAAGGGAAGGGACTTATACCGCTAGTGTGTGTGTGTGTGTGTGTGTGTGTGTGTGTGTGTGTGTATGTCTGAATATCTGTGTGTTTATGTGTACTGTCTGTGTGTAGACTATGAAGATTAAAAAATAAGTCGACCTAAAAATCGTTTCAGTGTAGCTTGCTCTTTATGGTCACATTTTTAGTTTCATCAAATCTGAGTTTGCAAATGTAATAGATTAGACTGGAAAGACTAGAAAAGATTAGTGAAATCTTAAACTGAGTAACGCTGTATATTTATGAATATGATCTAATGTATGATGAAAAATAATTTGTATTTTTACTGATTTAACTATATTTTCACATTCAAGAAAGAAGGCAAAATGCCTCTAGCAGTACACTCAATGCATTAACAGTGTTACTTTTTTGATGCAGGGTATGAGGAAACTGGCCCACTATGACAGAGTGGATGGGGATCCATATCTTATATAGATTAAAGGTGTACATGTAATTCTCTGTGACTGCAGTGTTTACTTTTAAAATCTTCTAAGTGTTCTTGGATTGTTTTCTCTTCCTAATGCATACAGCTCAGTGAATTGAGTCAATCGCATTACTGACCTTTGGTTGCAAAATGTTCGGAATTACTGGAAAACATCTATTACACTGTGGGGTCTTTAAGCTAAGCAATGTGTTTGGTACAAAACACATTCCAGCCACGTCAATACTTTCCATAATGCATGGCTTTCCAACCACCATTGATTCCATCAGCAACTCTTAACTAAAGAGCTATTTAAATATCTTAAACATGTTCTCAGTTTAATTTTCATGCATTGACTCTAATATCTAATATTTTATGACCTAAGAAGATGAATGTTTTCCATATATCAAATTTGTAAGAGTAAATTCCCAATGTATGTTTCAAACGTTGATTAAAATAAGAATTGGTCCACTAAAATGGTACAGCACTACTTCTCATTTCTGCTGACACTTGTTTATATTATATGAGAGTAGAATTCATTCTCCTCTTATGCAATATGGCAGATTGCTTTTGTGATTGTGCTGTAATGTTTTAGTCTGCTTTGTTACGTATCAGGGCAATGCACACATACTGTACATGTGTACATTCAAATGCTGGCACACACACAACCACAGACTAACATGCTTTCTCAAGACAAATCCCCATATTGTGTGCATAGTGGCCATATGGTCACAATTATTCTGTATGAGATTATACAAAAAACACAGGAATTTCCACAGAGGCACACATTACAGTACAAACACCAGCATGTTAAAGCAGAAATTGTGTAATTTGGTATCCTACAAAAGACAGTTAAGACATCACAACAAAGATCCCAGCAACAGCTGATGTCTTTGATTCCTCATGTTTGAAATTATTGTTATTGTGTTCTTCTTTAACCTTAAAGGCACAGTCTGTAATTCACATATAAACCCACAGCTAACCACCCCTTAAAATTCTAAGTACATAATTGTGACTTGCTATCACTCCCAGATTAAAATAGTTGCCTTTCATCCATTTATTCAAACTAGACAAGTAATTTACCTCTGTTACATATACATACATGTAATTTATACTGTTAATGGGCTAAACAGGTTTGACACAGTTCTATTTTCCATGGGCTTTCCTCTCTAATGGCAAACCACTGTCTTACACACTCATTTCTACATTTCCACTAACAGCTTTGTGAGACCATCTTTTCAATTACTGCTCCCAGACTGCCATCTCAGTGGAGAGCCAATCCCACCATTCTGATACAGACGACTGGACTAGTCTCCTGGCTAACCTCACCAGCCCCATCAACGGTGAGGTGGTAGTACAGCCACCGGGATATGGTGCTGCTCTTTTTCATAGAGGGCCATGCTACTAATCTCACAGAGTGAAAAACAGACATCTGTCAGCTGACACTTTCCTCTGCTTCCACTGACTCCAGAAAGTGGGAGTAAGGCCACCAATGCATAAGGCACCAACTGAATGATGCGCATGATAGCCCTTTCAACTCCAGCACCCATTGGCCAGATGGTGGGACAGATTGGTGACAGCGTAGGCCAAAGATGGGTACGAGAGCTTTCTAGCCTCTGCCCTACACATGGCCATGTATCCTCTAATAGAATATTATCAGATGGGGTGGAGTTGCTGGTTTCTAATGGTGTGGAGGGCAAAGCCCCTGTGCTATTATGCATGTCCAGGCTAGGGTCTCCAATTTGGTTGTGTCTTACCTCGGTTCATTAAAGGAGTCATTTATGGGCACTAAAACATGTGACCACTCCATCAGTTTAGGACCTAATGTAGAAAGAAACTGTTTTAATGACTTTCCAGTTAGTTTGAGTATACTTTTTGAACAAAATGGGTAAATGAATGATGATGGGAAGTATTTATGCAAATGTATTCTCTTTTGATTAGATTACTCTGTGACATGGATTGTCTTGTCAGGAATAAAAAAGTATAAATTCTCCATAAATGGGGGTAATAGGAGTGAAAGAGGATAAAGGATGACTCAAGAGGAAAGTTGTCCTCAACAGTAAAGTGAAGTTTGTGTGTCGCTGACCTTCTGCTGGTAGACATTGCAGTGGTGTTTATGTCTCCCTCTTTCAGCATATTCTCTTTATCTCGGTCAAACATTCAAAAACTGGCCAAAGCCCAGAGCTACTCTTGCCACATAGAGGTCAGAGAGTTGACCCAGTTCTTCCTGTTTCTGGGCTCATTCCCCTTTGTCAAAAACAGGATGCAGGGGAAAACATGTCAGAGGGACTGAAAGAGAGAAGAAACAATCCTATTGCTTTACATCTTTCTCTGACACCAATGAAAACTTGTTAGATGATACGTATAAGATGATGTATAATGAGTGCTATTTTTGTACCTGTATGTCTTTATTTTTCTTTGATGGTGACAATTTTAAAATGTATGACTTTGGAGTCTGAGTCAAAGTCACTTACAGTCGCAGTGGGCATTCTGCTGAACTTCAGTAATGTAGAGTTATGGCCATGCATGCTGGTAATGCTAATACAGTAAACATTTGTAAAGAGGTACCTCTGAATTTGGTGAGTCATGCAGTTATCTAATGTACATTTATCATGCCATGTTCAGCAAAGAATAAAATGTGTTAAATAGGAATATTCCAGAATTTATTCATTATTTGGATTTCTTTTTACATGTTGTGCCCGTGGTAATAAAGATATTGGGTTAAAAATAACGTGTGACTCATTTAATCACCTTACGACTTTAATAACGGCGGTTATAGTTTGTGCCTGCAGGACAGTGACCCAGCAGGGTATTCTGAAAAAAAACATGTAGGGTGATGCAGCAAGGCATGCAACCCTGTTCATGTACTCAATAGAGCAATGTGTAATACAGCAGTATGACAGTGAATTAAATATATGGAATAATAGGTTATCTGTTTTGTTTTTTTTCTGCCACAGAACACTGTGCAAGCTCTTAGGAACATCAAACAACCAAGTGTCATTCACTTTATATCCAGAAGACTTATGAAACTTTGGGGCTATTGTGGTGCATGTTTCAGACATACTTGAAGGAGTTCCAACTATTATCCGTCATGTGTTTCAAATGGTACCCGAGACATTCATTTGGTTTATGATTATCATAGCTGTCACAGCTTACATCTGTATTAGTGTAGCCTCTCTATCTCGGTCAAACTGACAAAAACTGGCCAAAACCCAGAGCTAATCTTGTCACGGAGATGTCAGAGATGACCCAGTTCTTCCTGTTTCTGGGTTCATTCCCTCTGTCAAAAACTGGGATGCAGGGGAAAACGTGTCAGACAGACACTCACAGAGAGAAAAACAATGAGCAATGTCAAAGCCTTATATCTCTTTCTGACACTACTAATCTGATCACTGTGTGTAAATGTGACATCAAACGAAGTTCAAAAAAGGATCACCACCCTGTTATTAGTTGCATGAGACCCAAAAATGGCTGCTGTAGCTCTGATTCATCTGGATTTAGGCCGGTTTAATCCATGTTCATACAGGGACTACCAGAGTACTTGCAAAAGTAAAGCTTAGTGGCTGTCTCGCTACTAACTTACAGAATCCCTTCTCCTGTGAGCGTGACATGATATTCCATTTATGCAGTTTTACTCAGTTCACAGTGGAGAGAGTCAAAAATCACAGCTACCTTGATATTTATATTTATATTTAAGTTTTAACCATATAGCTGACTCGCATCAGTGTCTTTTCACAGCTGCTGAAGAACACTTACTGCTTGAGTATCAAACATGTCACCCTTCGGTTGTGGGACAGACTCTGCAGGCACTTGACCATCCAGACAAGATGACTAACCGAATAATTTAAACTTTGAACTCTGCTAGTGTTTGCTGCTTTGTCCTGCCTTGCCTTCTGTCTAAGATGTGGAACTCCAAGGAATGATGTTCAAGGCTAATGAAAATCAATGAAAACAGAAAGAAAAAGTTGAAATAGTAGTTCTTATGAATTCCAATGACAGCTCCCCAACAAGGCTCCAACAAGTTTTATCTCACACAGGCTCCGCCCTCTACTGGCAATCACCCACTGAAATTCGCATGTCCATAGCTGGCAAATGAGGACGTGCCTACCGATTGCATGCGTTTTTTTCACGGCATATAAGGCAGCGCTTCACTGCCGCTCTCATCCTTCTAACTTCTGCGACTGCAAATCTGCTCACTGATCTTACCTCTCCACGGATGGAGTCGCTGCTCCAGCTTGTTCATGCCCATTGTGCCCCGGCTTCATTGCCGTCACCGACAGACATCTCTCCTGCTTTGCCTCGGTCATGACCATGCAGAGAGCAGCATGACGCTGCCACCACCCTGCGTTTACTGCCGAGGACTTCGTCTGTCTCAACGCTGGGACCATTTTCGGCTGTGTGGCGTCTCACTCTGCTGTGAAGAGAGCGACCCGGAGCTCAAGATCTCCGCAACGATGATGATCAGACATATTGGCTGAGACTGTCCCAGCAGCTTCACGTAGACGATGACGTCATCCTCTTGTCTGTGTCTGCATCATCACTGACCTTTGGAAATCCATCTCCAACTTCACTTTGTGGCTATGGCAACGGAGTGCGTAGGGCTCACACTGCCCCTCCTTCTTGAAGACTTTTATGGCCTGGCTTATCCAGCTCAACCAGCCTTTGCTTCACCTCTTCTCCCGGACATTTTGCAGTGTGTCACAGCGTCCGGGAAAGAGCTGCTGACAACAAAGTCGTCAGTCACGGGACTGATTTCCTTCCTGAGATTGCAGGGCCACATGAAGACCCGGTGTACTGGTGTGCTCCCCTTAAAGAGGCCCTCACAGCCCTCCTGATTCCATCCCCAGCTGGATGGTCAGTGAGCAGGAAGCCATTACCTCCGGCTTGCTGCTTCGTGGTGACCACAGCAGTGATACTCTCAGACTGAATCCCTCTTCCCAAGAACATACAAGTTCATTTAGGTTGAGAACTATTCAGCTAGAGGTATTTTGTCCTATCGTACCCTATGGGCATGTCAGGGAGGTGAAATTGCATCTATTGTGCCCAGTATGTGCGTTGGCATGTTATGTTGAACACACGGTCCCCTTTCAGTGCACTGAACAGCTGTTTGTGTACTATGGAGAGGCAGTGGCGGAAAAGCCCTATCCAAGAAGCGTAAGGACCCCCCAACTGTGGTCTGAGCGCATTCCACTTGTTGTGTAGCAGCGTCGTCAGCCTTATTCAGTGGGGTGAGTGTTGAGGACATATGCTCGGCAGCGTTTTGGTCAACGCCCTGTTTGTTCATAAGGTTCTATCTCTTGGACATGACGGGCTCCTTTTCAAGGTTTGTGCATGCAAGGGCAACTCAGGACTTGTGAAAAGGGTGGTGTGAGTGTCAGCTGTGGTATACCTCTGGGAATGACGTGTGCAGGATGCCTGTTGTATGATTTTTGACCCCTGCAAGGTTAGGCCATGGTTACACCCAGTTTCATGTTCGTGTTAACTGGGTTGGGTTGGGCCCCCTACTGCTCAGCTGAAGCGGCTTGGATTATAAAGTAGTAAGTGGGCCGTGGTGACTAACCTATAGCCGGTCGGGCTCAGTGAAGCAGTCTGATGATATGTCGCAGCAGGGTGAACGGGCTCCGCCTACTGTACCCATAGATTTCGCTAGAGGGCGGAGCCTGTGTGAGATAGAACGAAAATTATGATATTGCAACCCTACTTATATAAGCACAGGCGAAGCCCTCTACCTATGGACCTCGCTGCTCCTACGCCGTCCACTGAAGTGGTTTTGGGATGAGAGCGGCAGTGAAGTGCTGCCTCATATACTGTGTGAGATAGACGTAATCGGTAGGCGCCTTCTGATTGGCCAGCTACGTACATACAAATTTCAATGGGGGCGATTGCATGCGTGTGATTGGAACAGAGTATTACCTATAGAGTCCAGTGGAGGGCAGAGCGTGTACTTATAAACTAGGGTTACAATATCGTAACCTTTGTTTTGCCGTCTCACCACATTTATTCCAATTGTTTCGTTCCCCTCTGCTTTCTTTTCATAGACAAAATATGAGTTGGGAGTTGGAATCCTACATTGATGAGGTGATTGGCATTTACGCTGGCAAGGCAACAAGTATAAGTCTCTTCCACTTACTGTGTTTATGCATGTGTGTGAGATCTTTTTTTGACCCCATCCTCAGTAGACCACTCTCCATCATTCTCTTTCTCCTTTTGCCATTGTAATTTACCCCCAAAAACTCGTTGAGGCAGCAACTAATGTTCTCTCTCTCTGTCTATCTCTCTTTCTCTTTCTCTCTCTCTCTCTCTTCAGCTCTCCGGGGAGAGCAGTGTGTGAGAATTAGGTCTCTCAGCAGACGTGTTGTGGGTATTTTTGCTTCGACAGTTTGAGGCTAGAGAAAGCAGAGAGAGATAGTAGATGGGATGGTAGGCTCGTAGACTATATGCGTGTGTGTGTGTAAGACAGAGAGACAGAGAAAGAGAGAGCGCGCCATGCCACACAGGCTTTTGGCGAGGACACCATCTGGCCACAAGCACAAAAACTCATCCAGCATGACTGCTGGGAGATAAACAAAACATGCGTACATGGGAGGTGCATATACAGACACACACATGCAATAATCAGAGGTAATTGTCTGAGGATGTCAATGATCTGATTGGGGTCATGACTCATTGGAGGTTTGTGCAAGATGTTCTAGTGTTCTCATAAGGGCTTTATACAGAAATAACCCGGGAATCTTTCGAAACTGTTTAATGCAATTAATTTTGTTAGACTGTGAAATATTTAATTGAAGTGTCTGCAAAACAAAATTGACAACACAGTTGAGATAGACTGTGGCATAGGTCCTTGATCCTGCTATTTAAGGCATGGTAAGGAGGTACAATGTAAGGTACATTGGTGATTTTAAAGGTTAGACCTCTAGCAGTCCAGTATCCATGGGAATTTCATCCATATTGGACAATTCTGCATTTCATGATTTATTTCATGTGCCAACGTTCAGGGCTAGTGCAGGAAGTAGCGTACTCCTTATATATGTAGTGAGGAGGAAATCAGCATGTGGTGAATTGGCATGTCACAAGTCTAACTTTTTAGTAACCATAGATATGATCTTTCTCTAACACTAACCAAGTGTTTTATTTGCCTAACCATAACCATACATTTAACTATAGTTTACCTGCCAGCAATGCTAGGAGCTCTGAGACTGTAATGCTCATCATAACACTTTAGTTAACCAGACTTTTTTTCCCAAAACTAGCCTGTTTGGTACATATGCTCTAGGCTTCCATAATGCTATTTATCACATTCACACCAGACACAGTGTTCTCTAAAATTACGCTGTGATACAAAGGTCATATTTCAAGTTTCATTTAACTTCCATTTTGATCTGTAAAGAAATACAGTATCTAAATAGGCTGTACGTGTGTGTGTGTGTGTGTGTGTGTGTGTGTGTGTGTGTGTGTGTGTCCGTGTGTGTAGGGACACTGGCGATGCAGAGGCAGAGATAGATGAAATGTAGTGAGAGTGACAGGGCAGACACGACAGTGTGCACCCCATTAAATCACTATATTTAATTCTCAAATTATGCAAGAAGCTAACGAAAAACACTGCATTAGCATAGGTGCACTTCTCCTGGTCTCTTGTGGTAAACTCTACAGTGTACTTCTGTGAGAATATCACTCCTGAGTTTTATGATGAGAAGCTCTATCAGGTCAGAAGAAAGACACTATCAGGCTGTCTTTACAATGTGATGTTACCGTGCGCGAAAATGACAGACTTTCACCCTCTCAATGTCAAATAGTGTGTGTGTGTGTGTGTGTGTGTGTGTGTGTGAGAGAGAGAGAACTTGTCTGCATTTGTATTTGGATGCTCTTTTGTCCTGAACTCCATTCACACTGTTGTCCAATCACTCAGACATGACCACATTAAAGTGCTGCTCAGTGACACACACACACACACACACACACACACACACACACACACACACACACACACACACACACACACACACACACACACACACACACACACACACACACACACACACACACACACACACACACACACACACACACACACACACTAGGCAAGCATGCTTAAAGATTGGGGTGATTATTAACATTTATCTGGATGTCGCCATTAATTCTGCAACTGTTGAAGTAGTATTCAATTATGTTAGCACTCCTCTTTGCTGGTACAGGGGTGTTTGACTGTGGACAGGTGCATTTTAATTGTGCGGTGCCAGTAGCAAGGATGTTGCTGCAGCATCTTCTTTCGTTGTAGTTTGGGCACCGTTAAGATTGCAGGGAGGATTCACATTTATGCCCCGTCACTGACATGATTTGCCTCTAGGCCAGCATCAGAGTGTTTTTGTACAGTGGTGCTTCACAAGCAGTGGTTGATGTAAACTGTCATGGTACTGGCTGTTTTACAAATCCGTGGCAACATCAAGCCAAGTTCACCCCCATGGGCTCTCTAGTATACCTAACATTAGGAAAAAGGAAAAAAAAAAAAAGTTCTCATCATGTTGCAGTTACATTATAACCACCTATGTATCTACCATCGGCAACTACTATGCTCACTTTCCCCTAGCTGTAGCAAGTAGCCAAGCTACACTGTAACAATAATATCGCTAGCAATTGACAACATAACTAGAGAAAAGTGAGCATAATAGGCTACAAATAAAAACATGCAAGTTAGCTAAAGTTACGTTGTTACATAGCTTGCTGGGGTGGTTTGTTCACTTTGAGTGGAGATAAAACGACGGTGGATTGGGTGGCAGCAGCAAGATGTACTTCTCCAACGAAGCGTCAGGACACAGTAGGTTCCCTGGCCTCTCAAACATAAATCCCCGTGGACTTTCTTTGTTTCTTTCGCCGGCATCTTTGTGGTTTTTTGCACATTTGTTGAATGACAGCATTACGTACCTCTGACCGTTCTCGTCCTGGAGGATGATAAATGATTCGGGCTTTAGTTGGCAGTTGGCCTTCTTTAGCTCTGCATCCTATATGCAACTGCGCATCGAACAAGACTTCAAGGCATTCAGTGCCTGAGAGTGCCTGATTTTCGGAAAGTCTGCAGCCGTTAACGCTTGGTGGTGGGATGTTTTGTCGCGTGCTTCTCGGAAAAGTTTTTTCACTACTCCAACGAAAACGTCGTTGCGGGTGATAAACTCCAGGATCGGCTGATCGGTGGATTGATGTACTGGCTAAATCTGCCTTTAGGCCAACAATTGCTGAAACCATAGAGTTCACCTTTCCCGTTTTTTACAGTGGCATAAAACTGACGGAGAGCCGGGTTTAGCGCCATTTTGGTGATTGTTTTAAAATCAATAGCCAGATCTCAGCACACCAGGTCCGAAAGCAGCAAACGGACGACATAGTCCGTTTGCTGCGATGGTCCCGGCTTCGTATCTTGACTTTTCCAGCTCTTCAGTTTCTCTCTCATTAATTTCAGCGTGTCTCCCTTATTTTTTATCTTCCTCCTTTATCCTGCTCATCTCTTTCCACTACTCACCCTGCTTAGCCCACCCAGCAAATCAAAATTCACAACAAAATCTGACATTTTGAAAACATTTGTATAGGTGACTAATTGGTGCAGTAATTTTTAATGCGGTCACAGGTGTGTGTTTATAGAGTATTTTACAATGGCTTCGATATAATTGACACTAAGTTAGGCTTCCAGGGAAAAAAATACTCCTCAGTAGTGCTACAAATGTGAGCATTGTTCAAACTGAACACAAACATGAAATTGATTGTCTCAAAGAATCTTTTTCAGTTCTGTTTTCCAATTCAAAGTTTTCCCCAGCCACTTATTCTTAAAGCCTAGGCCAGACTAGCTCTTGAAACACATTGAAATTTCAAGACCATGCCCTGAACTACAAAGAAAACCTTTAAACATATGCAGCAACAGATTTCTTATTTTCACACAATGCTCTTTAGAGCCTTATCTATAGCTTCTTGTGGCTGTCAGTCAGCATCCTTTATGCATTCCTCTTAATAAAAGCCAATGCACAGTAGCCTGACTGAATATATTAAAAAATGGTGGAAAGAAAAGAAACACTAAAAATGAGATAATTTGTCGGTTTCCTTTGCACTGCTACAGCTCTGATTAATGCCATATGCATGATTAAATAATATTTTTTGGGGTGTTTGTTCTTCAAGCATTGATAAACAATGTGTTGATTTTGTTTTGATATCTGTGGTTTTTCTGTCTGGTGGGTTCTGCAAACATTCTCCAGGCTTCCCGTAAAATCTCTTGATCTCAAACATCAACAAACTGAATCTGTCTTTGTTAGTCTGTGTGGAATATAAGACAACTAAGACCAAGTCACATCCTTTAGGGAAGCCTAAAAAAAACTTTGTCAGACAGGCAGTCGCAATGACAAGCACACAGGCAGGTAGGTACGATGGCACAGAGGCAGACAGACATGAAAGCAGGCGGCCAGTCAGCCAAATAGGCAGACCATCAGGCAAAGAGACTGGCAGGCAGGTGGTCCAGTCGGCAGGCAGCCAGGCGGGGATATAAGTGGACAGCAAGAAAGGCAGACCAGCATTCAGACGTATTGACTCCAAAGTAGTAAGGCAGACTGACAGGAAGAGAGACGGACAGATAGACAGACATGATACATGGGGAATTATTTGACTGTGCATTCCAACATCTCTTGTGCTCCCCAAAGGACTAAGGCAGGTAGCATGAGGTATGTCACCGAAACCCCTGATGACAAGCAGAGGATGGGTGGTGAAAAGTTTCAAAAGGTGACAGATAAAAAAGGGGGAAAAGAGGCCAAACCTTTTCCCCTTTAACTTTTTTTTTTTTTGCTACATCCTATACTTTTAATGAACAAGTTTAGCTATTGAATTACATCAGTATACCTGTAATTTATATGGATGAAGAACTACTGATTGTGACTTTAAATTAAAGTGATACTCTTCTTCTAGCCATTTCTATTCCACTATTGTAGCTACCAGTAATTCTGCACATTGACCTCTTGACTGGAATTATATAATCACTATATTAATGAATATATGAAACCCTAACCCTTATCAAAAACAGTTTGTCCCAATTTCTTGCACACCGTTTCTGAATGATGACCAGATTTGTAGTTGTACCGCATACGCTTGTGTAAATGAGTGACATCCCTCTGCCAAATGTAATATATGGGTGCATCTCCTGTCTCTTTTCATTTCAGTGTGCAGCTGTAGTTGAGCAGTATTGGCAGCCATTTCCTCCCCCACTGGTTGCAATGCTATTTACTGTCCGTGATGACAGAGTTGTCACTGATGTCCCTTCATCATGTCATTCCAGAGATGACCTTGAAATGTCACTGATGACTAAGCTGACTTTAATGCCTGCTGCCATGTCCAGACATCTCAGTCAAACATTTTGACAGTGCTTTTCTTTTTTGTTATCAATGGCTTTCTTAAGGTTTAGCCCATTTCCATTCCTCTAAATGCTTGTGTGGAATTTCTCTTGTCCTCCTTGAGGGTCTCACTTTGGTGGGCGTTGTTTTCCAAAAAGTCTTCGAACTTAAATGACAAAATAGAATAAGTTGTTATTTCTTTCTAAATTGTTAATCATAATCACATGAGTGTTATCTAATGTTGCAACACTATTGACAGGACTGATATGACAGTTACAAAAACGACTAATATGAGCTTCTACCACCTCTATGGTTAGGGCTTACACACCTGAAACAACATGATCAACACAGAAAGATTATGATCATGACTAAAATAAAACCAATGTTTTGGTAGGATAGGGGATGCATCCTATCGAATCAAAATCACATACATTGTATGTTCAACTGCCTCCTCCCTCGGAGGTTTTGTGGTGCCATAACAACATCACATTACTCCCATCTTTGCTTGTGAGAGACAACTGTCACCACAACCACAAGAGATCACCTATCAGGAAAGCCTATAAGTCATTTTACATTGGCTGGTGTTGTTTTGCTAGTAGAGACAGTCTCTTGTTTTTATTTAATATTTTACTATATCAGTTGGTGTTGGTGCAAAGCCCTGAAAACAAACAGCAACGTTACATACTACACAAATAAACCTCCTCTTACTACTTTTACTTTTTTCATCACTTACTCCCGAGATTCATGTTAGAGCAAGGGCGTTTGGCATGGTATTTGTCAAACCCAATCGGATCAATGTCCAGTTTTTTGTCAATCAAAGTGCAAATTCTAACTGGTGACCTCATTAGCCCCAATCTGTAATCTTTAGGTTACCACTGCCTCAATGTGACAAACGCTGGCCCATCCATGTCCTCTGAGCTGAATGAAGGGTTTGCAGTGGCCTTATGTCAGTCTCTCTGACATTAGCTGACAGGCTGAAGGAGTGAATGATGGGTTTTCATAAAGAAGAATGGCAGTTTTACAGACCACCAGCTGCTCCCAAACACTCTTCTCTAACCTCCCATCCACTGCTTGGCTATGTGTGTGTGTGTGTGTGTGTATGTTTGTGTGTATGGGATGAGTTGAGTGTATTAGTTTTATTTGTATAAGCTGGGGCCTGATTAAAATACTCTGCGAAGGCAAATTATTTGCATCATATTATTTTGTTATTGTGGCTACAAATTATTTGCTTATAAATTAACTAATCTGTCAATTTTAATTGTTGGTGTAGCAACGCCTATTTTGATGTAGGACATGTTCTGGGACACATGCAATGTCACTGATTCATCACCAGTGCGAGCAGATGAATGTAAAAATGTAAAAGTTAATTTCAGGACTGCAACAACGGGGCGTATTACGTATTTCCTATTTGCTGAGATGATGGGAATCTCCCCAGAGCTCAGTCATGTTGCCTATTTTAATCTACCGTAGCGTGTAAAGTGATAAATCTCAACAAGGGTTACAAATGGGATTAAGGTTTGCTCTCCTAATCCTAAAACAGGGTATTTTTAGAAATAATCCCAAAGGTCAGAGGATGGCTAACATGGGTCCCCCTAAGTGGAAAGATTTCTATCAAATATGGTCACACAGAGAACACATGAGAGACCACCCTTTCCCCACCTATAACTTCTCATCTAAAATGATTTAAAAACAAAACTTTCATATAAGAACTTAGTTTACTGTGATTTTGTTGCCCACTCCTTCCCAAATATAGCTGATCTCCTGAGAAACGTGAAACAAGCCTTAGTAAAAACCTATTAAGCAGCAGCCAGGGATCCTCTGTATGAAATTGCTCTGCCAGAGTGTAAATTTGAAAATGATATCAAATCATTATATGTTTCTTTTTGGTAATGATGGCTCATAGAGGCAACATTTCATGCTGCGTGTTATAACAAGAGACATGTGAGGAGATTTCAACTTTTCACTGCAATCAGCCCCCTCCTTGCAGAGCTGCAAGAACTGGAAATCGTGATGGTGTCTCTCAGTCGTGCTTGTGAGCTCTGGCTTGGCTTGCTGCTCACAACACGGGCTTGTGTTGCCCGCTGGAGGCGAGGCGGGGGAAGGCACGCAAAAAAAGGAAGGGAAAGATGAAGCGCTCCGTATTTCCCTGTCTCTCCCCCGCTTGCTGTAGTCGCGGCCACCCTCTTCGTCTCCACAGCAGAGAGGAGAGGTGTTGGCAGGGTGGGGGGGGAAGGGGAGGGGGGGTGCCAACTCCACATTTGACTCGCCCTACTGCAGCCTAGTAAATTACCCACAATAAAAGGATTGAGAGTCATTGTCTTTATTATTAGATAAATCTCAACAGTTAAAAAAAATGAAGATAATGCAGAGAGAGAGCGAGAGTCATCTTCCGTCCTGATTGTCATCCACAGGTCTGGGCAGTCTCACCCACCCCGCACGGCGCGCTCCCTTATTTTTTTTTTATTTTTTATTTATTTATTTATTTTTCCTTGGTGCACGCTCCCGCTGCGAAAGCCAGAGCGCTCCCCACTCTCTCCTCTCTTCACTTCGCTTCCTCTCTTCCTCTCGACAGCATCCAGAACTATAGCGCAACCGTCCCCATCACTCTTTTTCCTCCCCTCCTCCTCTTTCTCTCACCGCCAGATCTCTCTCCTCTGCGTCGCTCACCCCGTCGCTCCCCCCTCCACCTCCCCAGCTCCGTCCCTCACTCCTCTGACGCACGACAGGGATACGGACCCGAGGAAAGAAAGGAGGAAATAAATAAATAAATAAATAAAAAAGCAACATCTGACCCAACCGTCGATATTGTCCACAGACTCCTGCTATTGCTGCACCGGCCAGAGACGCGGTCCTGAAGCCGAGAAGAGAACACGCTCACCCGGCTACACTGTTGTTGAGCGCTCGCCGGGGAGGCGGCGGCGGAGGAGGAGGAGGAGGAGGAGGAGGAGGAGGAGGGGGAGAGGGGAGGAAGAGGAAGCGGACGGGCTCAAGTCGAGGACTTGCATTTTAAGCAAACTGCTTAAGGAAAAAAAAGAAAGAAGAAGACGAGAAAAAAGGGGAGAGAGTCAGAGTCACCGGAGAGCGAGGGGAGTGGGAGAGATTGCATTCCTATCACGTCTTCATTTCTCCTCTCTCCTCTCTTTTGCCTCAGCCACTGAGAGAGGGTGAGAGGGGAGAGAGAGACAGAGAGAGAGAAAGAGAGAGAGAGAGAGAGAGAGAGAGAGAGAGAGGAGAGAGAGAGAGAGAGAGAGAGGACGAGGGAGCGAGCAAGAGAGAGATCTAACAAGATCCAAACTAGTGGTCTTTTTTCCCGATGCTTTCCAATTGCAGTACGAAACTA
This sequence comes from Scomberomorus guttatus, assembly GCA_038419695.1. NCBI lineage: Eukaryota > Metazoa > Chordata > Actinopteri > Scombriformes > Scombridae > Scomberomorus > Scomberomorus guttatus. The sequence goes on from CM076451.1 coordinate 20,762,232, forward strand.
AGGTGAGTTGTCATGGACGTTTGCCTGGGCATGAGTGTATCATAAGGGGTATCTTATGCAGATGTGTGTGTCACACTGTGTGTCTCTCTGTGTGTTTATGCTTATTGGTGTCTGCATAGCTATGGACTTCAAAAAGGAACAACAAGCGCTCTCCATATATCGAGGATAACAGATCGTACGGATCCAGTCGGCTGATCAATAGCCGTTTGTTCTTTATTCGCCGTTTTCCTGCCAATGTCACGACGAAAGGCTACTGCATTATGCTTGGCATGTATTTCAATAAGCGCTGTTGCTCTCTCCGCTGTATTGACAGCAAGGTTATTTTGGGGGAAATTTCAGTAAACGAGAGCAGGATTCTCGACCGTTTTGCTTGACTGGAACTTGTTAGATATCATCGTTACTCAACTTACTTCCATATGAATTCAAGATCGAAATCTTTTAATAGGCCGTTTTGAAATTGACACCAACGATGAGCAGCACTTTTGATTCATGTAAGTACGCGGCTGTGGAGAATCTCCCCCAGCTTTGGTTTTGAATCCGTGGCTCATTCACATGCGCATCTCTTTTTTCTTTCCCTTCTCAATGCCCTGCTCTCTCTTTCCACCTCTCCCTCTCTGTTTCCTCCCGTTCCTCTCTTACGGCTCGGTCACCCCCGTTTCTCGTTCTCTCCTTCACAGCCCGGCATCGGACGGTGAGCGGGACGCACCGGGCAACAACAGGACACAACGCAGGAGGATATGTGAAGTTGGAATCCTACTAAACTAAGTACGTATACCACCCGATTTGATACATCCCAGGGGAATATAATATGGCACGCATTATTTTTAATTGCTTTAAATGTCGTTATTACTTTTTTTTGACATCGTATCTGCGCTTTTTGATCTGTGTCATGGAAGCGGAGTCAAGAAATCCTGGAGGATTACGCATGGAGTGGAAAATGAAAATAGTGATTTTTGCAACAAGGAGATCGAGGATATTTTATTATTTTTTACTTGGTGTGTTTTACTGTCACGTCTTTTTTGGGATTACAATATATTTCCCTTTTTCTCATTTCCTCCTCACCTGTCGCCGGGCTTTTGCTTTCAGCACCATGGACAGCGGCTCTGCTCAGGCACAGTCCCGCCGCATATCTCTGGATTTTCAGCACCCTCGTTTGAACGGACAGCGCTGTGTGTGTGTGCGCGCGCGCGCGCGTATGAAAAGTCACAGGCTACAGAAAAGATATTCAGAGGCTATGTGTGTATATGTTTGTGTATGTGTGACTTTTACCCACTTAGCACCATGGAGACACTGATCGGAATCTTCGATTAGCCAATCTTTTTTTATTAATAAAAACAGAATTTCAGAGACATTTGGCATCATTATTATCAACATTTTTTTTTAATTTGCCCTCTCTTTAAATATTCGAATCTACCAGCAAACACATTCAAATAACCTCTCGGAGCCTCTCGGAGCAGCAGCTTCGCCTACTGCGCTTTTCACTTGTGCCGTTGCTCCTCTAACCCTCAAATGGCATCACGAATTGGGAAAGCAAGCAGAAGTTGTATTGATTGTATTTTTCAAATGGCAGGTACAAGTGCCATCCCTAAATCGCCAGTTTTCCATATTCATCTGGTTTGTATGTGGGGCATTTAACCTAAAAAAAACGCCAAGGGCAAATAGGCTCCGCCGTTTTCTGTACATCGGGATCATTGGACCTATTTGAATTTGTTTCGCCTTATTTTTGACCTGTTTTTTGTTTGTTTCTGTTTTTTTTTTGTTTTGTTTTTTTGTTTTTTGGCAATGTTTATTTTTCACTGGTAAAGTGCGACCTGTTTGTAGAATTAGTGGCACTGTTTACATAGCCTAATATTTACCCAATGCAACCAGATTTCCATGGACTATAGAGGACAATATATTACGTTGAGAATAATTTTAACGAGGTGAATGCTTAGCAAGTCCATTTAACAGTTTTCATCTCGTCCCTCCAGTGGTCACCATGCTGACACCCATTCCGTTCCCGTCCTCTCCCTGCGTTAGACCTTCATTGCACCTATTTTCATTTCCACCGCGCTTTTCTGGACTCTCATATACCGAAAGAGGGATTGAGATTCCTGTTATGTAATAAATACAGCAGGAGGACGGTGTCTCCTCACCACTAACCTCACCCACCTGCTGTTGCCTTTGTTTATTCATGGCGATAAGCATCTCTGCAGTGATTTATCGCGACCTTACCAGCATATCTGCTGTATAATTAATGGCTATTCCCTCTATATAGTAGCGTTAACTGTCTGACTTTAGAGATTTGTTTGCGTTGCTGGATATCATATTACCCATCCAAAAGTGTTAGGCCTATATTTAGTTTGAAATACCCAGCAACATTGCAACATCTAAAGTAGTCTCCAATGTCATTCTATTATTAATTCGTATTCATTTCAAAGCTTTCTACTGAAACTAATGTGCCCTTCCTCTCTCTCTCTCTCTCCTATTTCTTGCCTACTTGTCTCTCACCTTAAACTTCACTTTGTGAGCGCATGTGTGTGTCTCTGTGTGTGTGTGTAATCACTCCCTCCCTCCCTCCCTTTTATTCTCTCTCTCTCTCCCTCTGTTCTCTGTTGCAGTGCTGTGAAGTGGCTCTGTCCCTGGAGCCGAGACTTCATCCCCTTGGTGTCAGCGAGGATGCTGTGGGTTACCTTGCTGAGCACCATAGCCTTAGGATGGACCACCCCGATCCCACTTCTAGAGGACTCCGAGGAGATCGACGAGCCCTGCTTCGAGCCCTGCTACTGCGAGGTCAAAGAGGGCATCTTCCACGTCCACTGTGACAGTAAAGGATTTACAAATGTAAGCCAGATCTCCCAGATATGGAGCCGGCCCTTCAAGCTCAACCTGCAGAGAAACTCCATGAGGAAGCTTTACTTTAACAGCTTCCTCCATCTCAACAATGCCATATCTATTAATCTGGGTAACAACGCCTTGCAAGATATCCACGCTGGTGCATTCAACGGCTTAGGAATACTCAAACGGCTGTTCCTACATGAGAACAAACTAGAGGTTTTCCGGAATGACACTTTTCTCGGGTTGGAGAGTTTAGAGTATCTCCAGGCGGACTACAATGTTATCAAAAGGATTGAAAGTGGTGCATTCAGGCACCTCCACAAATTGAGAGTGCTCATACTAAATGACAATCTGATCCCTGTGCTCCCAAATTATCTTTTCCGGTCTGTGTCACTCACACATCTGGACCTGAGAGGAAACAGACTAAAGACACTGCCGTATAAGGGCACACTGGAGTATGTCGGGCGGAGCTTAATGGAAATCCAGCTGGAGGAGAACCCCTGGAACTGTGTGTGTGAGATTGTTCAGTTAAAAACATGGCTGGAGAGGATTCCTTACACAGCTCTGGTGGGTGAGATCACATGCGAGTACCCATTCCACTTACACGGGAAAGACTTACGGGAAATCAAGCGCAGTGAGCTCTGTCCATTGCTCTCCGATGCAGAGATTGAGGCAAAGCTGGGAATTCCCCGCATCCCATTCAGCAATGAGAATACATGGCCTACGAAACCTTCCTCCATGCTCTCCTCCTTTCACAACACAGCATCTTCTGTGGAATATAAGGAAAGAGTTGTCAAGCCTACCAAACGACCTCGGCCCACAAAGAACCCCCCAACCCCTCGTAGCATTTACCCAGGCATCAACCAGCCTCCCATTGCTGGCTACCAAACAAGGCCTCCTATCCCAATAATTTGTCCAGCTGGATGTATTTGCAACCTTCACATCAACGACCTGGGGCTAACAGTGAACTGCAAAGAGAAAGGCTTTCACAACATCTCCGAGCTCCTGCCACGGCCCCTCAATGCCAAGAAATTGTATCTCAGTGGGAACCTAATACAGAAAATCTACCGTTCTGATTTCTGGAACTTCTCAAGCTTGGATTTACTGCATTTAGGGAACAATCGGATATCATACGTCCAGGAGGGCGCTTTTATCAACCTGCCAAACTTAAAAAGTCTATATCTGAATGGGAATGACATCGAGAGACTCACCCCTGGGATGTTTAGGGGGCTTCAGATGTTGAGTTATCTTTACTTTGAGTATAATGTCATACGTGAGATACAACCTAACTCCTTCTCCCTAATGCCAAATCTCCAGCTGGTTTTCCTCAATGACAACCTGTTACGCTCCCTCCCCACTGATGCCTTTGCTGGCACCAACCTTGCACGCCTCAACCTCCGCAACAACTACTTCCTTTCCCTGCCTGTGCATGGTGCCCTGGAGCATCTGACCTCCATTGTCCAGATCGATCTCCATCAGAACCCCTGGGACTGCTCCTGTGATATTATCCCCCTCAAACAGTGGCTGGAAAAACTCTCCTCTGTCATTGTGGTTGGAGATGTCATCTGCAAGACACCCGAGTTTGCTTTTGGGAAGGACCTGCGTTCACTGGAAGTTGAAGTCATCTGTCCTGAGCTTAAGTATTCCTCAGGGCCTTCGCCGGCCCTGCCTGGTGGGGATGACCTCACCACAGGGAGCTCCGACATGGGGGAGGCAAGTGGGAGAGACGCTGTCCCACTGTCTGTCCTCATCCTCAGCCTGCTTATTCTCTTCATCTGTGCTGTGTTTGTGGCTGCTGGGCTTTTCGCCTTTGTTCTCCGCCGCAGGAAGAAGCTGCCCTTCCGCAAGCGCTCTGAGGTGGACCTGACAGGGATCCAGATGCAGTGCAGGATTTTTGAGGACCCGCCAAGGCAGAGTAGTACCGGTAACACTGGCACACCGGAGAAACCGACGCCCAGTATGCACACACACACTCACACCAGTCACGCACATGCCCACGGTCACGTTTATGACTACATCCCCCACCCTGTGACTCAGATGTGTAACAACCCCATCTATAAGCCGAGGGAAGGGGAAATAGCAGAGGAAGAGAGAGGGCAGTTTTCAGAGAAGAAAGACAATGGCAGCAGTAGCAACAGTAACTACAGAACCTTGTTAGAGAAAGAGAGAGAGTGGACCCTGGCCGTCTCCAACTCTCAACTCAACACCATAGTCACAGTCAACCACACCACAGCTGACATGGCGGGATTTCACGAGAATGGCGGGCTCTGCCCTACAGTGATTGACAGTCAGATGCCCACACCGACTGTGGGCTTTGTAGACTGTCTGTATGGGACAGTACCCAAACTAAAGGACATGCATGTGGCGCATGCGCATCCACCAGGCATGCAGTACCCAGATTTGCAGCAGGATGCACAGCTGAAGGAGACATTGCTTTTCACGGCGGGGAAAGGCTGTTACCCCGACCCGTCCCAAAGCGATTACCTCGAGTCAAGGGCCAAACTTCAAACCAAGCCGGATTACCTCGAAGTATTGCAAAAATCTTACCGGTTTTAACATCTCTAGCCCATGGAGAAAAACAAAACACAAAATCAACACATTCACTTTGCCACCCTCAAAACACAATCACCCCAAAACCAATATTGAAAAAAATAAACTTGAAAAAGCAGCATGATATAAAATAAAATATTATATTACAGTTACAACAATGTTTCCCCCCCAAATCACTTTGGAGGAGAGGCCATTCTCAGATATTTCAATGAAGTGCCTTTTTTTCAGAGTAGCCAGCAATGTCAACAGCCGTTATTTTTATAATATATAAATATCTCTATATGCCCCGGAGAGAGCAAAAGAAGAACGAGAGGGGCACCGGGGAATAAAACATACAGAACATCCTAAAATTCATCTGTCGCTAAAACCCCTTTTTATGGAGTTACCATGATGAGACGCACGGGAGCTGGACGTCTCCCTGACTTGGGGGTTTTCTTTCTTTCTCTTTTACCCCTGACTAGGATGTACAAACACCCGGAGGCCGTGCACATAGTTTGTAGGAAATGATCGAAAGAGAGAGAGAAAAAAAACATATATTAAAATGAACTGCAGTTTGCGGCATGCACTCGCTTCAGTGCAGGAGGCGAGGGGATTTACTCAGAACTATCACATCACATTATGAACAGAGATACTGCAACGCATTTACAGTTCAGTGTTCTATTTAATTTTTATATCTTATTAATATGGTTATTACTATTAATGAGGACTTCTGTCTATATCAGGGTGCTTCTCGTAAAAAGGACGCGCCGACGCACGGATGGTAAAACATTTGTGGATATTATTATAAGACAACGCTCAAGGTTTTCTGGATATTTCCATGCACTTTGTTAAGACCCCCCCCCCCCCCCCCCCCCATTGCTTCTGGATTCCCCATCGTCACCCACTAACGGCTTTGTAGGAGGCACTTTTAATGTTTTCTCTCTCACAAAGATTTGAAGAAAAATGTGCATATATTTATTCTGTAATTTCAGTGAAGAATTTAATTGTAAAGGTAATGTTAAATCAATGTATAGTGATTATGCGTCTGGTATAGCCTTCTTAATAAAAACAAACTCTTCAATCAAATGATGAAAGGGTTGATGCCACGGGAACCGGTGTGTGGAGCGCTGTTGACACGCTGTGTATTTGGTGTCTTGTTAAAATGGCATGAAGCTGTGGCCAACCGTTATGAGATAATGCTGCTGGAGGAAGAGGAATGACTGAACCAATAGAGTGCTAGACAGCAATATAGGTTAGTGGAGGGCATTAACATCTAAACTCACTTCCGCTCCTTATTATTTGTGGATTAGCACCAAGTGAATTTAAGTTACAATTTAAGGGAAAAAGGCTGATGTGAGAACAGAATGTTTTATATGGAAAATATAATCACCTTTTTCTGTCTATTGATAGTTTGTCCTATCTTCAACTGCTGGATATCATAGTTTACCAGTGCACAGTTTTTATTTACCGCTACATTACTGGTCACAGATGGATGCAATCGGATGGTCCAAGATACAGAAGATGCAAGGCCAGAAAAAAAGTTGAGTGAGTGCTGTTGGTTTTGAAGTGGGTTAAATGAAAAGATATACCAAATAAGAGAGAGGCACGCTGCAATTTCCATTACCTAAACCGGTATTGTTGATGTAGGCTAATAAACAGTAACTGAGAGAGTGAGTGAAACGTAATTGAAAGAGGCACTTTGAATTTTGCGCATCTGATTCCTCTGACTCCCTCCAAAGTAGCAGTGTGGGTTCAGTCCACTGGAGGGCGATACAAAGGGGATCAGATTCATTGGGTTCTTGGTATACAGTAGGCCTATTGGATGCAGTTATTATGTAATGCACAAAATGTTTATCCTAACAGGTCATCAAGTCTCATATTCGGTATGAGTTATTTTTCATGCTATAATCTATATATAAAACAATTGAGAAACCTGTCAGTGGCTATTTTTTTTCAGCGCAGTTTCACTTGTTTTCATGCTTTTTTTTTTATTCCATTATCTTGAAAATGGCAGAATAAAAGCAAGTCACTCAAGCTGTATCAACGAAATTAAAAAAAAATAAAAAAGGTAAAGAAAGAGCTGATCAACATTTTAACACATTTTAATGTGTTCAAACAATCTTTAGGTTCCAGATTATTGATTGTTGTATTTTTTTGAGTTCCCTTCTGGAAAATGACTCCTCAGCTAGTCGCTTCCACAGCAACCACCAATTGCTTAACTTTGTGCTGTGATTTTTTTATTTATTTTTTTATTTTCATAATTCATATCTTCATATGCTAGCCCGATTCATGTTTGGGACCAAATAGTACACACACACACACACACACACACACACACAACAAGTTTGAAGCAGCTGTGGACTAAATATAGTGTTACAGTACACATTCTCATAGCACTATTTCTTTCCTAGGTGACATTGTTGATTTGGGGATAAATATGATGGGATCTTGATGTCTATAAATGTGTGAATTTTCATGGAAAGGAGAGTGCATTTCTGTTTTGTTTTATAATGGGCATGATATGCAATTTGCTTTGATTTAAATATGTCTACTAGGAGTGGTGATCCTCAGTTGAATTGGGTGTTATAGTTTCTCATATATGTCAACTTACAGTAAGTGGAATATATGTAGCAAATCACATACCTCCCTATTAAAAAGGAAGGCCCTTAGCTAGTCTAGAACAGTCACCTCTAGCACTGATCATCAATGATCCAGTTTATAAGCTTGCATACTATGAAACATTTTACCTTGTGTTGTGTTCATTATTTAATTCTTTTGACTATTAATGTTGCTTGATGAGTTTAGGTCACCTTCATGTCGAGCCTTTGCAAGCATGGTAGCATTACATCAAGGGTACTCACTCTCAGAAAGTTTCACAATGCTGTATCCCCATGTTCTGCTGTTCCCATCCCCCTGACACACACACACACACACAGACACACACACACACACACACACACATAAAGCCTCCCTTTCTCTGAACAAGAGGTTAGACTATATGGTCAACATTTTCAGTGTGCACTCAGTTTGATTAGAAACATAATGCATTGCTCTGTTAACCCCAACCCTCACCATGACAGCCACCCCCCAAATAAATGAATAAATAAATAAAGTTTTGGGATCATTGATGATTTTCCTTCAGTCCCGTATCTTGGCAACCTTTTTATTCTTCACCCCCATCACCCAAACTCCCACCCACCATTATATTTCACAAATGAGTGCTGGGCTTTGTCCCATTATACCATGCTGAGTGGTTTTATCCCAATAAATCCTCTTGTTATCCTGCACTAATATCTCCAAGTGATTTCATACTTTGGTGGAATATTAGATAAAGGCAACCAATGGGACTGAAGGTTGGCTAAATGTTTTTCTTGTGTATGTGAAATGTAAAAATGCTCTGCTTGTTTAAATTTTTCTCTATTGTGTCAGTGATATTTGAATTTCGCAGCGGCGTTAACCTTTCCTACAACATCTGTCTTGAGGTTTGTGCGCTGGCAAGACTTCAGCACGGTAAATGCAGCATGTACCTCTCCCGAAAATCTATCTTTCTCTATCTCTATCGCTCTCTATTGTCTTATTATGTCTTTCTCTCTGCCCCGATGCAGAGTTTGAAACGTGATCTATTGTGTTCCTCCAGTCTAATACTGGGCTTTGGCTGGTGTTACAGCTTCCCTTATGCCTATGTAGGTCTGGGGTCAGTTCAGTTTGCTAAGTCCTGGTTTTAACCATCTTAACCAACTTCAAACACACGTATATTCTTTGTAGATGTTGCCTGTCTTTGGACTAATGAAGGTATTCTTTTGTCTCCATTTTAAATTTCGCAAACAGTCACACAAAATGTCTACCTTGCTTCTCTTGCCCCTTCCATACTTGTGCTATTTGAATGAAACCCACATACTTTATTTAGCTGTGCCGTGCATCTGCCAAACGATAGCTCTACCAAATAGCTCTACCTTCTCTGTTAAGATATATTTTATGCTGGATTGATGGCTTCTTTACTTTCAGTTGCATTCTGATCAAGTGATGCAAACTACAATTACACACCCACATTAAGTTGTTATTCTGTAAAAGATCTGCAAGGGTTTTCTCTGAAGTTGGTTTTGCTCTCTTTTTGTAGTTAAGTAAAATTTTAGGAATGCTTGGGTACACTTTCCTCCAGGCATTTATCTAAAAGTCTTATTAGAACATAAGGCAGAGTTTAATGCAGCATGCATGCTTATTATTGCATGCATAATGACACATAAATCTACATCAATATCCCGATTTAAACCTTAATTTTTGTTTAAGAGATATGAGATACCATAAACCTATTAGGAAAGCTTCTGCAGCTCAGAATTCAGTCCAACCATTTGCTGTCAGTAAATAAAAGTAGATGTTTTTTTTTTTGTGCTTAGTTGAGTCAGTAACTTGGATGTGACTGTGTAGATTGGAAACTCAGTTTTTAGATGGTCCCCAGGGACATGGTTTCATGTGTGGTGTGGTGATATATATTTCTCTCCCTCTCCTCTCTTTTCCTCTCCCCTCCTCTCCTCTCTTCTGGCGTCTTTGCTTAGGATATTTATGTCCCTGCATTGCATAGTGGAAGGAGGTTGCTGTCAATTGCCATGCACTTACGTGTGCCTGCATCTGCATGTGTGTGTGAGGCAAAGATGGATAGATTAGGTTTTTGTTCTCTTGTTTTCCTCTGCTCCATCACTGTTTGTTTGTTGAATGGTATTTGAGAGTCTTTCTGTAATTATTTGGAAAGGCAGCACAGAATGAAGAGCGAGAGGAATAAAAAAAATAAATAAATAATGAAAAAACATGGGAGGAAGGGATCAGTTTGAGAGCACTATTGATGGGAGGGAGAGCACAGACAAGCGGCTTAGGGAAGGGTGAGAGAACATGGAGTCGTCAGTAGAGGATTGTGAAGGATGTGCTACTTAGAGAAAGTAGGGGTTCTTTTTTTGCTCTTTTGTCACTGAAAGAAGCTGTAATTGTCCAATTAACCAAAGTGAGAGTCCAAAGCAAAGGGAGCATGTTATGAAGGGGCAGAAAGAGGGTTGTGACCACTTACGTTTGGCATTGTGCGTGTGTGTGTGTGTGTGTGTGTGTTTGTGTGTGTGTTTGGAGTGATATGCTTTCTCCATTTGGGAAACAGGGAATTATCTCCAGTTTGCTGAAAAAGCCAATCTGTCTCTGACCATGGTGCTGAAGTTGCAGTATACTGCAGGTGCTGCATACAAAACGGCACGTTCCACTTTTTGTGCATGCGTGTGTGTTTGTGTGTGGAGGGAAAAATGCAGGGAGGGTTCTTGCCCGTGTGTGTGTGTGTGTGTATGTGTCTCGGAGCTTTTTAGAGTTTTATGCGATTATGCTGATGGCTCAACTACAACTTCTGGTTTTCTTGGTGGTGTCATAAGGTACACTATATTTGTATATATATCAGTGCACAGACAGACACTGGCCACAGTTGTAGTGATTTGCAAGTAGAGTGCAGTTTTTCTGCTACATACAGTACATTCACTGCATTTACTATTGGAAGCACACTGCACCAATCTGATGACTCGGACTGTGTTGACTGGGATTATCTGCGGTCATTCGACAAATTTGTCAAATGTCAAGCATAGCCGTTTTTAAAATTCTGTTGCAAACATTTCTAACAGGAACATAAGGTATATTATACAATAAAGAAGTCAAAGTGAGATAACCCCAAAAAGAGAAAAGAAAAACCTCTCCAACTGGTGCAGTCTGCTTAGTCCTCAGATCATGAAAAAACCTTTAACACATCACTCAACAGTGCTGCAGTGCAGGAGCTCAACTGACCCAGTATGTTGAAAGAGAGAGAGAGAGAGAGTGAGAGTGAGAGAGGTGGGAGAAAAAGAGAGAAAAAGTGGGTGCAGAAAGAGAGCTAGAGTGAAAGTGCCGTCTGTGCTGTAAAGCTCTGCATTCGTAGTGTTTGCCTAGTGAATTTCGGGTCCCCTGAGATTGTGGCCCTCTCCTGTCTGAAAATACTGCAAGTTTGGGAAAAGTTGCGGCCGTTTGTGCTGCTCAGCAGTGTGCTACAGTCTTAGCTTCTTTATGTAAGAAAGATTAGCAATCTGTGTTATCACTCATTTCAGGGGAGGGGAGATCGGGAGGCATAATTTCATAAAATAAAATATGGAGCATAGTGTCCCTGCCTGGTGCTCTGAATAGCCCATCTCTGCCTTTGCTCTGCAATGTGGGGCCTACTTTGTGCTTCAGAATGGCCTGTAGTGACTTTCTTAAGGACATCTGCAGTGTCTCTTCTTCTTTTTTGTAAAAATCTTTTTAATGCATACTTCTTCATTCAAACAACAATGAGCTTGGCCACTTCTTATTTTTTAATGTAACCATTATAAATGAGGTGACATTTGCACAAAGCCAATTATCTGTATCCTCCCATGACTCCTAATTTCATGTGGTTTCACATTTTTCTCTTCAGTTTTTTTTCCCCCTCAGTTATACTTTCATTTCCCTTTTTTAAAGGTGTTTGTCTTTTCCATCCATCATCCTGCTGTTCCCTCCATCTCTACACCTACCTATCCATGTATCTCTTATTTAGTACATGGACAAGCCACCAACTGTTGACCTGCTGACCTTGCTGCTCGTCTGTATGTTGTGCTCGGCTGGGTAATATGCTACTGACACTCTTTCACTTCAGTCATGTATTCTGTGCTTGACATGGTGCAACTGATTTTGCAGCTAGTCTCCAAGGATGAGACTGTGTGTGTGTGTGTGTGTCTTGCTTAAACAGCTGCATAAACATTTTGTTTTCAACATTGACACTCCTGGCTTGTGCATTTCAATTTCCTCCTTTTATTTCAACTTTGAATCAAAAGTGTTAAACAAAATGCTCTAAAATGAGCCGGAATTCTTTGAGTTTTTATTTAGAGAAATTGATGTTCAGGATAAAGTATACTGGTGTCTGTTTTTTTGCCTGTGCGTAGTGGTTTGACATTCAGCTGCTCTCAGATTGTGAGTGGTTTAGTTGGCCAAGGCCACCTGCTGGTTGCTGGTATAGCTGATGTGCCTGTATAAGTGTATAATGCTTCTTACATAAAAGCAGCCTTCGGGGGGCTCAGTGTTGCAGATTTAGGAATGTTTGGTATTCAGAGATTTAGTGAAAGCAAGATCTTGCTGCTAATTTAAAAATAAAGGCATCAAAGTGTGGTGCTATGCCAATAAAACCATCCCTGAATAGTGTACTGCTGACTGCTGTGCCAGCACACTCTACCAGTTTGAGTGACATTGGAATTGTGAATGAAGAGGGAAAGAAATAAAAAGGGAATCAGAGGTGATGACTGAAAAAAGAGATGACAAAGAGGGAGAAGTGGAGCCCGATGGAGAGGGCCGGGTAGGAGTGGATGTTTCTCATTCTGCCCTCTTTGTCGATACAGACTAGTCGATCTCTGTGGCTTTGTGTGGATTGGCTGCTCAGGTGGTTTGTGTGCTTTTAGATGGTACAACCCACACTAATGCACGAAAAATGCAGCACAGACTAAAGCAAAGTACATTTGCATGTGAAATAAATTATTCATGTTTTTAGCGGGGTCAACATGATGCAAAGCTGAATTTATGAGGTCAAGTGAGGTGTAATGTCATATTGTACCTTGAGCTACATAAATGTTGCTTTTATACATGGAAATGCATATGAATAAAATATATGGGTATTTGCTTGCACATGCATATACACACGTGTCTCCTCCACAGCAGGATTTTTTTTAGAGACTTTTTTTGTAGAATTGTATTTGTCTTGTTAACAGTGAGGATCACCTCTGTTCATATATTTGTGTGTGTATGTATGTGTGTGTGTGTGTGTGTGTGTGTGTGTTGCGGGTTCTCACTGTTTGATCAGTTTGCTGACTTCCATCAGCCCCGGGCTATGGTAGTAGCATGAAAGGAGGGCAAGTGGATCAAGAGGAAGTGAGTGAGGAGAAAGAAGGAGAGAGGAGTAATTTGGCACATATGGCAAAAGACAAAGAGGACAGAGGTGCACGTGACAGGGCTGCAGTAGAAAGCATAAATAATGTGTTTTGTATTTACAAACATTACTTATGTAAATAGGGCTCTAACTGCACCAACAAACAAAACAAAAACAAAAAAACAGTATCTTAACTTAGTAAAGCATCTTATAAATATATATTGCAGATATACTTCTTGTCTGGTTTCAGTGGGTGTTTTTAAAGTCATGCAATTTGACAGTGAGCAGATTACGATTGTCTTAATCTGTCGAAGCTGGATAAGTCTTTAGCTAACATTTTAGATTCTACCTTTAAGAAATACATTATTTGTGTGTGTATGTGTGTGTGTGTGTGTGTGTGTGTGCATGTGCGAATGTAGTCACTGCCTTTCAGCCGACCAAGACAGACCACTGGTGTGTTCTCGCCCACTGACCTGATGTTAGCCAAACATTTCTGCTCGGTTAGTGAGCGTAATGATGCGTAATGTGCCTCTGCATAATATTATATGTGCAAAGATTATGCCTGTGTGTGTGCGTGTATGTATGTGTGTAATGTGGCTCTGTTGTTGTGTAACTATACTACTACAACAGAGAGGGAGAGATTTGTGGAGATTTTTGCCTAATGAGCAGGGATCACATTGTTAGCATTAGCTCAACAATACAGGAGTTAGCTTAATTAAGGCCTGGCTGCTTCTGGAGGATCAGCACTCACCCACACACACACACACACACACACACACACATGCATACGTTGGTGGTGGTCTTGGATTTATTGCTGCAGATAATTGAAAGAATTGAGTATGAAATATCTATTCTTTATCAGTTAACATCACTGCCTTTTCCCTGTTCCCATCCTACCACCCATACCAAGCACCCAGCCATGGTTCTGAATATGAACAAATTATCTCCTTCATGCTCTCTTACTATTCCCCAAAGCCAAAAACAACAGATAAAGCCATGACTGTCGCCACATAATCCATGATACCACACAGGTCCTTAGAGCACAGGCAGGAAAGAGACCAAAAGTGTGGCTGTGCTATTTTTTGCTGAGGAAAAGGTTATTATCATGTTTGGAATTTATAAAGCTCTGCCTGCAAACTGTGAACGTAGGAGGAGCATGTGTTTCTTCTTGTCACGGCTAAGAGATCGTATAATTTCTGTGGTGATGTAAAAAACAGTCTCACCACAGGGGAAAATTGACGTTAAGCGCTTGCTTTTGTTATTTCAAATGTCTGTCAGTCGACTAGATGCTGTGTGTGTGTGTGTGTGTTTGTTTCTCTGAACAATGTCTAGAGAGTATGTGGGTTGTGGAGAGAATCCATAATGCGGCCCCATAATTCAGGCAGAATGCTGATTCATGGTCACAAGCCGGACAAAAGCAGTATGTTTGCTTTAGCACACTGCATGGGTGTACGGGCGCCGGTTTGGAAAATCAGCTTGCGTGCCTTTGCGTGTTTGCAAGTGCATGGCATATTTTTTTTTGGAAAATGTAACGATGTATATTCACGTTTTTTTTTTTTTTTTTTTGCTGCAGCTTTATGTGAGTATTTGTCGGCAGGCATGCGTGCGAGGTATTTGCCCATGCTTGTGTGTTTATGAGTGTGTGTGTGTGTACACGTATGGCCGTTTGTCAGGCAGTGAGGGCAGCGCCAGGCAGATCTCAGCTGTGTATGAGTGAAGCTGAGAACCCTTAGGGAAACACAACTAGACAGAGAAGAACAGAGACCCCTGCAGTGTGTGTGTGTGTGTGTGTGTGTGTGAGTGAGTGTGAGAGAGAGAGAGAGAGAGAGAGAGAAAGCACAAGGGAAAGAGAGAGAGAGAGAGAGAGAGAGAGAGAGAGAGTTGGATAGTGAGATAGAAAAACAGACAGGAAAAAACCCCCCACCCACTTCCCCGTAAGCTGCTGTCACTCTTCTCTCCACTATCTCCTCTTCCAACCCTGGTCTTTTTTTTTTTTTTTCCTCCTCCCCTTCTCTCCATCTTGCCCGGAGAGGAGAGGGCAGGGTGTGATAAGAAACCAGGGGGAGAAGAGTAGAGGGTAGAATGATGAGATGGAGAGGCAAGGAGAAGAGAGAGGATGTTAGATAAACAGTAGAGACAGTGTAGACAAGTGAAATTATGGACACCAGAGTAAAGACACAACTTGGAGGGGGGGGTTTGAGGCAGAAGAGGAGAGTGGGCAGCGGGGGTAACGGTAGAAACTATTTTTAAATGTCTGATGTATAAGCGTGCTTAACTGCTTCGACTGAGTAATTTTCTGGGCTCCATGAATAATTTGGTTTTGAGAATGACTGAGCGGCAAAGGAGGAGAGCAGAGCAGGTGATGGACAGACGAGTGCGAAAGATGAATTGTAAAATGTAAAGTTGTAATACTATACCTTCTATCAAAGCGGACACAGACAGTAATTTAGACTGGCACTCAAGGCAAAGCCAGGGTGATTCATCATCATTTTCACTGGTCATTACACCAAATTATTTTGTGTCTTTTTTTTAAAAAAAAACAGAGGTTACAGAGGATTTGCTCAGAGAGACTGCTGCTTCGTTTAATTGGAGCATTTAGCATTTTTGCTAGCATCAGTCCTCTGTGAGTGTGGAAATAAATTGAGGCAGACAAATAGTCAGGGAAAAGGGAGGTGAAGGAGTGGTAAAAGCGAGACTGATGACAGAGGGAGAATGAGAGAGAGAGAGATGCGACTTGTGGTGGGACGGAGCTGCTTTCAGTTCCTCAAGGGTGTGAGAGGGCAAAAAAAAGTGGCGCCACCCCTTTAGGCAGTCCATTGTTTTGTTGTATCTTTGGAAACAGCACAGAAGGTAGGGTCTCTCTTTCGGACCCATGGTCTCTCGCTCGCTCTCTTCTTTCTCTCCTTCACCTCGCTTCCTTATCCCTCCCTCCATCTCCTGGAGCAGCAGTAGCAGCGGTTGATGGATCGTTCAGGTCGGCGGGGTTGACAGGCAGGTTGATGTAAGAGACAAAGAGATGGAAAGACACGGCGTGCACATGTGTGGAAGAGTGTGTGTGTGTGTGTTTGAGAAAGAAAGAAAGAAAGGTGTTTTTTTTTCTTTTTGCTCACCCCTTCACGGTCCTTCTCTCTCGCCCCTATCCTTTGCACTTCTGAAATCAGCTGCTGATACTTTGACCCCATCTATTTTTCTCATCCTTCTCCCTTCTCTCTCTGTGTCATGTCTTGGTTTTACAGGGGTGTTTGGGAGCAGGAGAAGCAGGTCTTTGATCAGGAGAGTGCTGATACAAATCTGTGGCCTGGCAGGGAAAAGATGGGCATGGAATGTGAATGTGTAATATCAGTGTAAGAAACATTAACTTTGCTAATTACAGATAGGTAATGACATTTAAAGAGGACGTATCATGCACATTTCCAGGTCTTTATGTATATTCTTGGTCTCTACTGGAATACTGCATGATTGAAAAACTCCTCATATATCTAATACTGGCCCTTTATGCAGCCTCTATCTGAAACAGGCCATTTTAACTCCTGTCCCTTTAAGGCTGACCCCTCTTTGAGCCCACTCTGTTCTGGTTGGTTAGCTTCACAGCGTTCAGAGCAGGCCCCTGGCTTTTGACTTTCAGGGAGCCATTTTTAACATACATTCACCTCAAGTTTTGGACATTTTGACAAATGTTTAGACAAATAACAGAAAATCACAAGAAGCAGGATATCCCCTTTAAAGAAATAGCTGACATGTTGAGAAATATGCTTATTCACTTTCTTCACAGAGAGTTAAGAAGATTGATACCGCTTTTAATTATATGCTAAATATGAAGCTCCAGGAGATGGTATGGTTAGCTTAGCATAAAGACTGGAAACAGTAAAACCAGCTGTTTTAGAGCTCGGCTCTGTCCAAAGGTAAAACAAAATCTGCCTACCAGCAACTCCAAAGTCCACTAAGTAACATGTTATATATTTTTTGTTTAATCCGTCCAAAAACTGAAGTGTTAAAATGACAAGGTGCAGTTTTACAGGGAGTTATGTGCAAGACTAAACTAAGCTAATCAGCTGCTCGCTGTACCTTCATACTAAACAGATTTATATGAGAGTGGTATCGATCTTTACTCTCTACAAATAAGCACATCACCCAAAATGTCAAACTACTCCTTTAAAGTGTTAAATCTCAAGTGTAGCTGAGAGTTAGCTGTTGTATTGTCCTTACAAATGACCCATTTACAAAATGCAGGGTTTCCCCCCCCCCAGCATAACCTATTTGATACCCCTCTATATTAACTGAAATGCAGGTTAACTAATCACATTATTGTGCTTTACCTTAAAGGGATGTATGCCACCTTTAATTTAATCCTAAAGCGCTCTACTTTACACAATTAACCCTTTGACACATGTAGTCTCATGCATGAAATGTAGGTGTGGTGGTCCACAATCTTACACGCAATACTACAAAGCTTGTGACAGAGCATTTATGATGCTGTTATCTTTGGTGAGTCGAAACAGAAGCAGAAAATTATTGATTACCTCGAGGGATACTTAAGTCTGTGTTTTGTGCCTTAATAAAATAGTTCTTTAACTTCATAGAACAGAGGAATGTAACGGGTTACGTCTACAGTATATTTAAGCTTTTATCTTCGGTTTAGCCTATCATATCTAAGCCCATGCCACCGCACACGAGGGAGATTTTCCTGAGTGTTTAAGTATTGCTCATCTCTTTGAAAGTGGAGAGGGCAGAAGTTGCAGGACAAACAAATAACCCCCATTACTTCTGCATTTTGGAACCCTTAATTGGATGAAAAAAGGCTCAGGCATGCATGAGTAAACAGATCCAGCGTCTTTAAAAGGTTGGGGAGGACTGACACTAAAGTTGTGGCCTGAAGCTGTGTCTGCGGCAGGCAGAGGAAACAAAGACAAACCATTGCTAGTGTGGGTCAAGGGATTGTATAGAAGCTCCTGAGAAAAAAAAAACAAACAGTATTTATTTTGTTTCAGTCAGAGAAGGCACAGAATGTCTCTCGACTGAAAATAAAAATTAGTTTCACTGTCATGATTACACAAGATAAGACAGAATTGATACATACTGAATATTTAAATGGTTTCACCTTTGTGTTTGTGTGTGTCATGACAGTGGATCTTATCTGGGATTCATACTTGGTTTCCATATCCAGACCCTCTGCCATACAGTGGGAATCAGTTGTTTGTGTGGGCACGTGTGTATGTGGATCATGCGGTTAAAATTCAAAGTTAGATAAATACTTTTATTAATACTTTTAACATATTGTACAAGATGTATTTTTTTTCCCTCTAGAGTACTCACTCACAGTTCTCATTTTCTCCTCTGTGCCTGCATGTATGTGAGCATGAGCTGATTCTCAATCGTGTGTTAAATGACTGGGTATGTGTGGAGCTAGTATGTCTGAACTGTAAAGTGACTGACTGTGAGTCACTTAGTCATGAAACATGCGTACCTTGGTGATTGGATATGAAAATAGCAGGTTTTGGATCTTGGCAGTATGACAGCACACACTTCACTCAGGGACACATGGAAAAATTTTGCCTCCTGAAGTTTGAAATTTAAGAGATTCTGTTATATTTTCTACCCCCTACCCCTCTTCCATCAACTTTATTGAGAGAATGTAAACATCAAAGTCACAGACAGCACCTTTCATATTCCAGTAGTTTTATCTTTAAAGTTTCCAATTTATATTCAGTAACACTGCTTCTACACTTGTACACAACTTTTTTTTTTTTTTAGTCGCTCTAGTTTTAGACATCTCTGGCCTCCCCCTGAGCATGTTTTATAAAATAAATTGAATTTTAACATGCTATATTCTCTTTTTGAGCAGGTGTGTTGTTTTGATGATTTGAGCGAGTACATTTTGTTTCATTTGGGCTCAACTAAAGAAACCGAAAAGTTAATGTATGTAAGCGAGATAACATTTTTTTTTGTCATAGCTGCATGTGTGTGCCTGTCTGTGTACATGTTGTGGGTCTGAGATGAGATTGGTCTTGTGGGACCTGATTGAACCACTCCCCAGGATTGAACTAGACATCAGTAAAGCCTGACATGGCAAAGGGCTACTGCTGAGCTCGCACTGCTTTATTTATCACCCCAGAGTGAGTGTGCTTGTGTGTGTGTGTATGTGTGCGCGCGTGTGTTTTCACATATTTGGGCCTCTCACACAAGATTGTCTACGTGAGAGTGTGTGTTCAGATGTGTGTGCATATGTTTTAGAGAGAGAGAGAGAGAGAGAGAGGGAGAGAAAGTGCACCTTCACACGTGCACACATCATGTGTTTGGGACGAAGTCCAAGTTCTGTGTTTTCTCCTTCTCTTTTTATACATGATATTCATACCACAAGGGCGGTGATGAAGTCGGGAACAGAATTTCGATGAAGTGTGTGCGTTTATTTCCCTCTGTGTGTGTGTGTGTGTGTGTGTGTGTGTGTGAGTGTAAGAGAGAGAGAGAGAGAGAGAGAGAGAGAGAGAGTGTGAGTGTGTGTGTGTGTACGTATTTATAACACAAGGACAGTGATGCGGAGAGGAGCTGCATACTGATTAAGTGAAGTCGAAGAGAGGGCCTCTGTGTTGGCAGGCAGAGCCACACAGCAACAACAAGTCATTCACCTAATTTAGGACACACACACACACACACACGCGCGCACACACACACACGCGCACACACACACACACACGCACACACACACACAGACATGTTTTTGACCCTAAAATCTTTCTGATAACTCTGTATGCAGAAGCTGCGCCGCAAGATGTTTAGAAAGAACATTTTCTTCTCCAGCTGCAGTGCTGTTTAACTTTCACTGGAGACTAATGGGTTTTTCTAATTATCGTTACAGTCATATAGAAATAGAGATATGCCATAACTCTTCGTGGCCTCTGAATCAGCAGAGAGGTCATTAAAGATGGAGGGAGGAAGGAGGAGAAAAGAGCAGAATGAAGGGAGGATAATGGATAGAGGGAGCAGAGAGAGAAAGAGAGAGAGAGAGAGAGTGAGAGGGAGGACGGGAAAGATCAATACAGTCTGTACTTTGAGAGAGGAGAATCTGCATATCATGGAGCAAGGCGAGGGAGGAGAGTAGGTGTAGAAAAAAAAACAGAGAAGTACATACGGCAAGTTTTCACGTTTTGTTGCCATGTGTGCAGGAGGCAAAGAGAGATAAAGGGACGGGAGGGCAGGTAGGAGCAGAAGGGGTGATGACAAAAGATGAGGAGTCCCTTTAAGATGTTTTCAGTGAAAGGGAGAAGCATACAACAGGGGCGTTTTCTGAATGAAAGATAATGGAAAACACAGAGAGGGAAGCAGAGAAAGAAAGAGAAAGAGAGTCAGACAGCTGCAGGAGTGAGAGTGACAGACCGAAGGGGGATTTGCAGTCTTTCTGAAAGATAAGCACACTGTTTTCTTTCTATCCTTCTAACACTCACACTCACACAGTGGAACCATGTGCAAGCGTGCGCACGCAGACACACACACACACACACACACACACACACACACACACACACACAAACATACACAGTCACAAGCACACACTCAAGCACACACACGCACACATAACTAACACTATTCTATTGCAGCAAGCTCTTGGCACCTGACAAAAGTTCACCCCGCTCAGAGTTGCCATGGCAACGGGGAGATTCGTTGTTGCTACCCATACAGCCTGACTCCCAGCCTGATGAGAGAGAGAGAGAGAGAGAAAACAGCGAATTGAACTTTAAATGAGGATGTTAATTTGATTAGAAAACTGAACAAATTGGAATCTCATGGTATGAAAAATCCATATTTATTTTTGAAGTGTTATTTTTCTTTTTTTTTTAATTAATGTTTGACCATGTTGTTATTTTTACAACATCAAGTATACACTGCTGCTGTTTTGTCAGAAACATTTGTTATTTATTGGTTTGTGTTGTGGTGCAGTGCATTCAGATATTATAGCACCCATTCCATCCCTCAATCTGATCAAAATGACCCCTCAAGAATGATCTTAATTATCAGAGGTATATAACATAGTGTGTTGTTGAATGTAACATACACAGCCCCATTATATATATAGGAAACATAACTCGCTTATTACCAAGACATATAGACCTACTTTACAAAAATAGATACTTTTGTTAATATTCTCTAAATGTATTTTATGATTTTTCACTAATTTCAAGATTTCAAATATAATGTTTAAAATAATCACATATCTTCTACTTCAGGAAGGAATAGTTTTCATTACTAAGATATATAGTCTGCATAATAAATGCAGTTATTTGCTGATATACGGAATATCCCCAATGGCTGGGAATGTAAATGTAATTTTTCTGACATTAAGATAGTCTTTTTAAAAAAATTTTTTTTTTTTTTTTTTTTTACTTTTACAACGCTGGCTTAGATATATATAGTCCATAAACAGAGATTATGTGGGCAGCAAACTAGACTGATTATTGACATTTTTCAGGAAAATGTGAAAATGACTTCTAGACATCGCTGAGCACCAATATTCAACTAGTGAATAACCTAAAACAACAACTGCATATTCACATTTTTTAAAGTTAGTGACAGATGCAGCTGCATAAAACACATAGAAGCAGAAAGATTTTGTCTCAGCAACTTGTCAAACAGGTTCAACTACTTCTTGATGTTTAGTTTTTTCTCTTAACTTTTCTTTCGAGTTTGCTTGACAGGCAGAGACATGATGGGTAAAAGTTGCTGTGAGGGTTTTATAGGGCTGCAATAACAATTCAACTAGATTATATGGCATGCATGAATACATACAGTACATCTCCACATACAAGAAGAATGTATGATCAGTCATACTGCATAAAACAAGCCTCGTCTATTAGTGCTCCATCAATTGTGCCTAATGTTATCGTCCATATAGTAGAAAATCTCAGTGTCTCTCAAAACTCTGGGAAAACATCAGGATCAGCCCCAAAATAATATATTTGTGTTCAAGTGACAGAAGCCCTTTAGGGGCCAGTAGTAATTATGACGGCAAAAAAGAAAGAAATCTATGGCAGCATATTACTGATAAAAAAATATTTGTTCAGTTTCTTGTTTTAACAAGAAACACTGGACTTTGAAATGGGAAATCGCTGTTTGTTTCCTGTTTCCAATCGCAAGTTTCACATTTCAAACCTCAAGTCAACATGTTTTTTTTAAAAACCATGACAACGCTCGTCCTCTCTCCTTAACCACGTGGTTAGTATTATAACCATGACGACAAAGTGATAAATTTAACCCAAGCCATGATCTTTTCCTAAACCTAACCAAGTTGTTTTCATACCTAAACCTAACCAGAACTTAACCATAGCATTGTCGCATCATAAATCGTTTTTTATATTTTAACCGTGATTTATAACAGTTTTGGAAGGCACAGACAAATAATGTCATCCTATCAGCCGATTACGGCCGATAGGGGTGCCAGATCAGAAAACACATCTATCTGTCATTCTGGAGGACCAACCTATTTTATCATGT
Organism: Scomberomorus guttatus; assembly: GCA_038419695.1. Lineage (NCBI taxonomy): Eukaryota > Metazoa > Chordata > Actinopteri > Scombriformes > Scombridae > Scomberomorus > Scomberomorus guttatus. Next base: position 20,784,985 of record CM076451.1, read on the forward strand.
AATTTAGAGGTATCTAGAAGTTGGATCTAGAAGATTGTTGTGGAAGTGATTGGTGCTTCTAGCTAGCAGACACATTTATGAATGGTTGTCATGGTTCAGGAAGAAACTATAGATGAAGAAAACATGACTACTAATAATGTAATAATTATCTATAGAACACTGAGTTTTGTTTTTGCAGTGTTTATTATTTAATGGTGTTCTACTGTATTTTTGCTATCGTCAACATGTTCAATTTAGGATAATTAGCTGTCAGATTATATTAGCTCTTAAATCTGCTATGCAATCTAAGAGAATGGTGTGCTGGGGTGGGGAGTAAAGGAGGGGGTAGTCCCAGAACAAAAGAATCTTTTACAGTATGTGCACATACGCACATCCACACGAAGCAAGCTTTCCTCTTCTGCTCAGCCCACAGATATGAAATAATGAAATATTGATACTCCACAGACCATGAGAAGCTCAGCAGCAGTAGTAAATTTGAGACCAACACATGAAAGGAGAGCAAGAAGTTTTCCTTTTTTCCCCTACTTTTTCTTCTTCTTATATAATATTCTACAACTCTGCTGAACACCAGGCCTTGTCGAGATTACAAGGTCACCGCCAGGTTTCACAACATGGCTGATATAACACAGCGAGAGAGAGGGATATTAGATGTATTCATACTTTGACCGTCTTTCGACAGATAGTAGCAACTGGTGAGCTTTGCACCGAGCGTGAATAACAACAGGCACACGGACAAATAAATAGCGGTTAATCATTACACCGGATATAGCACACAGTGCATTTAAAACAGCTATCAAGGTTTAACACTGACAGTTGTTAGCATACTTATTATTTTATGAGAGAGGGTGCACGAGCCCATGTGTGTGTGTGTGTGTGAGTGGGAGTGTGAGTCTATTCCTGTCAAAACATGCAGAGAGTAACAGCAGGGATGGAAGACATGTCCCTTAAGAATGACACAGCAGAAGCTTGCCGTCTGTGTATGCGTGCGTGCGTGTGTGTGTGTGTGTGTGTGTGTGTGTGTGTGTGTGGGGTTAAAGTTGTGCATATGCATTTTCCTCTTCATTCACTATGCTGTTTCTCCCCCATAGGGGTCTAACATCCTTATCATGCTTATGGGGAAAACTGCATAATGAGAACACTTAGATAGGCCACCTGCATATTATGGCTTGTGCATCCACTGGTGATATAACAGTTGCAGACACAAACACACACACACACACACACGCATAATCACACACAGAGAACAACTGCATCACCCCAGTATAATTGCTTGATGACTTTGTCTCCTAGGAGGCTGAATGACGATATTAACATGGACAGTTCATTGTTATGTCGCCATTTTCTAGGCTTGATTTCTGTGAGGCAGAAAGCAAAGATAATCATTTTTTTCACTGCTAAACTTTATCCTTTTTTTTGTGTGTGTATGAGGAAGTGATTATCCCTTTGCTACCCTAAGCTATATTACAACACAGTGTGGATGAATGCTGATGCAGTGGGAGACCCAACACACTTTAATGCAAATCAAATGCCAATAAAAGCACAAATGAACACCTATAATCATGTCAGACTGTATATTACTTTTAAGAAAATGTGCCATATAGATCAGGTCCTGTTTCAGATTTTACTTTTAATTAGTGTTTCAAAATTCGGTGCTATGCTGTAATTCACTGGCTCTGCTGGACCTTTGCCACCTGGATCAAGCCAGCAGAGTTTGGATTGGCCAAAAGTACATTACTTCGCTTTTCCACAGATGACTTCAGCCTGTACCATCACATTTACGCAACAGTGGGATTACTGCATCGTGGAAGAAGCAATGGACACTGGTACTGAAGGAATAAACATCATCAGTGGTGTCCAAGCAATGAACTGTGTGTGTGTGTGTGTGTGTACTCTACATGGTATTTACTTTTAGCTGCTACCTATTCTGGGTTGTGCTGCAGTGTGAGTGTACAGGCGCTCACATGCAGTGCTGATATATCACTCAGGGGTTTAAAATGACATACTAACCACTTCTCACACTACACTAATACACTAACACGATTGTTGGGAAAAATTGAGAATGGTGTTTTGAAATGTTTCCGCTGGATTTTAGACATTGTTCTACAAGCTGCACACACTGCTAACAGGCTTTCATTTCCACATGCAGAAGCTCAGGACACCAGGTTAATTAGCGGCGGCGCTGTCTGAGTGTTGCGTAGCATGTATGCATGGACTGTAATTACATTCTCCCAATAAGCTACCGACAGAACATAGATGCTTGTTAAGGAGGCAGACCCACATTTAAAGACCCAGATGTGAATGTACTATACCACAAGGATGCCTACTGAAAACAGCACGATGTGGTTACATTTATTTTGACATTCTGTTTTGTTAGGCAAATGTGATTGCAACTGGTAAGTAGAAGGCTCACAGTGTGTTAAGGAAGACCACCCAGGATTCACCACATTGCTGTTTTTAATCCCTGGAATCAACAATTGCCAACACAACAGAGTCTCTGAGCACTGACATTATATGTATGGGAAACAGAATGCTAACAAAATGTTGTCAAGTGTCAATAATATTTTCCTCATGCACTCGACTCAACTACTGGACCCCCCCCCCCGTGAAGAGGTGAATCAACAGGAACAGTCTCGATGTGGAGGTGCGGCGGAACACTACGGACCCCCGGCGTGTAACAGGGTTCAAAAATCTGTGAGCACAAATTAACTGTTGTGCGGTGTTAAGTTGTATAAATTCAAATTTTCTCCTCAATTACACAATTCTGTGAACAAAATGACAGAACAGAAACTCTTTGTTATCCTGTAAAAATATTTTTAAGGGCATGTGGATCATCATCATCGTCATCTTCCACTGTTTATTTTGCACTGCATTACACAGTCACGCGACAGCCACAGCTAGCCAGCACAGAGCAAACAAAGAGTGTTGAAACAACGTGGAATTAAAAATGTATGAGAAGAGAGTGCAGAGGGGACAATGACAAATGAGTTGAATGCAATAACTTGACAATATTAGTTGGGGGAAATTGAATCAGTATTTTGACTATAACATAGCTGCTAACGCTCTGGTGTGATGTCCACAACAATCTGCTACTGCTGCTAAAACAACTTGACAGCGTTCATTGGAGGAAAATAATTGAGTAATTCATGCACGCTTATTAAGAGATTTTAAATTCTGGCATGTAAACACGAGCGATTGCATGAAAAATCACAGCGTGGAAAAGTCCCCTATACTCAAGCACCAGACCGAGGGTGTGTATTAGAACACTTCCTGATGAACATTTGTTATACCTTCATATGGTCAACTATTAATAGACCTGGCATGTATCACTGGAGAGAATAATTTAATGTAGAGACACATAGAGAGCCGACACCAGATAAAAATCGGTATAACCACATTTATTATATTGAGACCTTGAGAGTGTTTTTTTTAATGTGCAGAACAGAGTTGAACAGAGTTACAAAATGAGCATGTTGACAATAAAACACTGCAAAAGTAATAAATGCAGAAAAAAAGTGATGCATCGTTGCAAATGTGCTCCATCTCTACACCTTAGCAGCAAATAAAGGATTTAGCGTTTAAATGGTGAAGATGTCTAATAGTAGCCTTCTCAAAAGGGAGTAAAACATATCAGGATTCATACTGTAAGTACATACAAACTTAGATCATACATTACGTAGACAATCCAGGTGCCGGTTCTCTAAGATGCTGGTGAAGGTCCTTTGTCACATCCCCGCAAGCAGAAACAAACACACACGCATGAGCACACATATATAAACTTAGTTGGCTGGCAGCTCTCAATGTTGAGTGCCTAGTTTTAAAGTGACTGGATCGATACGGGGGAGTGAATTGCCAATTTCAGTTTGTTCTACTGAGATCGGCTGGCGCTGCATTCTAGAGGGAGAGCACCTGAAATTGGCAGTGGCAGAGTGGAATTGGATTTGTAAGGAGAGAAAGACTGAGGAGTGAGTAGAATGATCAGAGAAGGACTTGGACGCCATGCATCTCCACGGACACGCACGTACACACACACACACACTATTATAAGCACGCTCACGTTTTTTGTTGCACACATGTATATCTGGGCCAAATTACCGACACTGTTATGCAAACCGCTCTGTCCCCCTGTCTTTCACCGTCTCACCTACACCGACCCCCACTCACACACACTCACCCGGAGCTCATCTCGGCTTCTTCGATCGTATAGTCCAATGGCAATCAAGGTCTGTGTTGGAAGAGTAGATGATCGTGTCTTTAGATAGCGAATAGCTCATTCAGTTGATCCCCTCCGTTCTGTTTATTGGGCTGCCATGGAGTGAAGCCATAACCAAACTACAGCGTACATTGGCATGGATGGATGTCTGGCCATAGCAGCTGTACACAATTTAAACCGTAGCTTTGCGGTTCTTTCTAGCCTCACAAGCTAAATCAACAGACAGCTTGGACACCATGGCAGTGGATCACAGAGAATCTTCCCAGAAAACTTCACGGTCATGACATCATGTTCGGAGGCAGACAGCATCCTGTCATATTTCATTTCTGTTTGGCAAAGCAAACAGTGGAGCTACTGGCTTTGAGGCAGGAAGTCAAATGCCTGCTTTGGTTTTCTTTGGGTCCCAACGACTCTAATGTGTGCGATGACCGAAGAGGAGGTGAGCGTCGTGCATCATTGCCGCTGACCTGCTACACAATGATGATTGTGTCATTGTGTTAGTGTCACATCAGAGGGTGCAGTCATCTGTCTTCACCCCACACAGCTTGTAAAGCATTGTTACAAGACAAAGACTGTAAAAATGAGCAATAGTCCTACACAGTAACTCTGGTTCTGTGATCTCATGCAGAGCCCCGTAATGAGTTACCTTATTCCCTTTTACTCGATAGCTGTTGAAGACTTAGTGGATAAAAAATTGTCTCTTTGCTGCCCAGTGGAGTTTAGAAGAACTTACTGTCGGCAGAGTATTCATGCAAATTTCACACACAGAGACGGGTGCTGGAGCAAAAATCACAATTAGTCTCTTTAGATGTTTTGCCTGTGATCAAACATTTAGGACTATTTTAATCGCACAAGTGCAATGACAAGCACAAAGTAGTCGGTCATGGGCGCAATTTAAAGAACTCCGGTGGAAGCTTTTCATACAGTACCATGCAGCTGTGGACAAGACATAACAAAACAATCCATTATATCAAACTCTAAATGAATGCAGACTAAAGTCCCAGATTTATGCTCATTTCATGCATCTACTGAATGGAGAGTAATTTATTGATTACGTATTAATACATTAATTATTAAAACTAATTAATTAATTTAGTTTGTTTACATTTTAAGCATTGTTCCACTATTGTTGTGTATTTGTAAGTTGTAAGACACCAGCAAAGTGACATTACTACAGAAACAGACGTGGTTCTGACACATCCATTTTAAGCACAACATCTAGAAGCCAAAATACCAACAACTCCCTTTTTGTGCTGCCTCGTTTGAATGAACCTCCATCATTATTCAGTATTTCCTCTCACCTGTGCACTGTGCCTGCAGCACCGGGCAAAAAAAATAAAATACTACACAGACGGGCAAAGAGAATTTCAAGGTCTGGAAAATACAAAGCTGTTAGAGTGCTGCTTGTGTTGGTCATTGCACCACCACAAAAATAGGGCCTAAAGTTATGCATAATTTTTATTTAACGAATGGATGCCACACATAACAATATATACAGTATATAGTATACAGTGACTCCAGTATCATCTGAAATTGTAATATATATAAATTTCATATAAAAATAAATAAATAATAACTTTGAAGCTTTAATCACAGTGGATTGACTATAAATATGATATATAGGTTTTTGTTTTTTTTCTACTGCAACCACTCATCTAGTTAATACTGTAAAGTGTATGTGTGAGTATGTGTGTGCATGTGTGTGTGTCACTGACTGACAAGTGGTGATGTGTTAACAGTGTGGTAAAGATTACACATGCTGAGTCACAGCTTACATAAAACAACAAAAATACACGCTAATCTTTGGGTAAATTATAACCATACAAACATGAATGCACACTGCGCGCGCACACACACACACACACACACACACACAAGTTTCCATCACCTCAGGACTTGAGGACATTAGACTTCTAACCTTAACCATAAACAACTACTTGCCTAACCCTAACCTTAATATAACCCTAAACCTATCTTAGCTTTGAACCAAGTCTTCACCCCAAAATGAATGATTTACATTAAGGTGATTTGCTTTTTGTCCCCATAAGTGAGGCGAGTCCACACTATGTAAAACATATTTACAGTATGTCCCCACAACATGAGGAACTGATACACACTCATAAGCGGTGAAATCAAACATGATAACAGGATTAATTGTAACAAGCTGATATGAGGATTTTAGGCTGCAGTTGTTTTTTTTTTTTTACTGTAGATGGTTATCTTACATTTTATAGCTTTGGGCTCTGTATGCTGAACACGTTTCATGTGTGTGTGTGTGTGTGTGTGTGTGTGTGTGTGTGTGTGTGTGTGTGTGTGTGTGTGTGTGTGTGTGTGCGCGAGTATGGTCTCTCTCACACCACACACACACACTAAGCAGTAAAGGAGTGGTGAGCCCCTATGACCACAATACATCCTGTGGATTATAAGGTGCTATCTTTGTTGAGCATTTTGCCTGGAACATTGAAGAGAGTCGAGGTAAGACTGCAGCTCAGACTATTAGCTCTTCAACTAAAAAAAAAAACAACTATAATCTATATTTTCTATTTCAGTTTATATACTCTACAGCAAAGAAACAGTCTCTACATTATTGTCAAATTCTAGCATTTGTTGATGATACAACATGATTGACAACACGGTGCTGGATGATAGATTATTACTGTGATGCTAGTGGGATTCATTTTTAATAACTACAATATCAATGTATGATAAATGAATAAACACAATTCAAAAAACCTGGTATAGACACAGGCTTGAAATAAGTTCTCACAGTCTGTTTTTTTTCTTATTTCAACTTTTTTATAGCTTGCAGACGTTTATATTATACAGTTTGTATATAATATATTATCTAAGATTGTTAATGATTATGTGGATCTCTTTGCCAGTAGAGTTAAATAATCTACTGTAAATTGCAATGCAGCCCAGAGGAACAGATGTCTATGGAGGACTTTGAATACTGATGTGTAGACCAATATTCTTTTTTTTTTTTTTTCTGTGCTGATCCACATTTTTATGCCAGTCTTAAACATAATTACAGGTGACAACCAGCCTCTTGGGCTGACATTAACTTTTAAAGTTATGCCTCAAAGTAACCAGGAAATTTGAGGTATTAAGATAAAGTTCAAATGAAATATCTGATAATATTTTAAACTGCCATTACTTGTGGGAACCTCAACAGTGCAGCCATAAAGTGCCCCTGTTTGTCGTGTGCAGCTCCATGTATCAGCACAAAGTAAAACGATATGTGTGAGAGCTATTTTTAGACACTCGCTGTGAGCTAAATGGAAGAAGAGAGAGACTAACGGGTTTGGTACTGTATAAATGTTTGTGTGTCTTTTTCTGTGTCTCGGCGTTACATTGCAAGTTTGCCGGCGCTGGTTCTGTATGTTGTGCAGCTGACTGCACACACACGGGGGCATGCACACGTTTGGCTCTCGGTCTCTCTCTTTGCCCTCGCCTGCTCTTCACAGCACATTAAACAAGATGGCTATAAGCCTCTCACTCACCCAAATAGACACATACCCACACACACATACAGACATTCACCTTGTGTTTGTCTCCAAGTGTACATCGGAGTGAAGCCTAATTGCTTGAGTGATATGATGGATGTCTATATGAAGCCCGGCCTGTCTGGCAGTTTTGTGAACTGTTTCTCTTTTTCTGAGTTTGGCTTGTTTTTCTGTCTCTCCCTTCTTTTTTTCTTACATTATAATTTTCCCAATCTTTTACTTTTTCCTCAACTTCACATAGCTTTCTTAAGGTCCAAGGTTAATGCAAGGAAGATATACTGTATGTGTGTGTCAGATCTGTGTTTACTGTATTTCGTGCATGTGTGTTTGTGAGTGTGTCCTGCCAATGGGCCTCATTAAGCAGGGAAGTTTTTGAGACCTTTCAGACCTTGCCTTTAGTAAACTTGGTGTCATTAATGAGTGTTAATGATGTTGGCCTTTGTAAACACTCTGTGTGTGTGTGTGTGTGTTTGTGTTTGTGTTAGATGGGGAAAAGACGGTTCTCCAGTTTGGAGGTGACCCTAATGGTCCTGTTCGTATTGATGTCAGTGGCAGCCATCACTCTCATAGTTCTGTTTGTCACCGGAGAACCTGGGGTCATTAAAGATGGTAGGCGAACACACTTACACACACTTACACACACTTACACTTACACACACACAAAGATGTACATGCGAAGTTACACACAACTAAAAAAAATAAATAAATCAGCATGGGGACACCAAACCATTAATGCAAATAATAATAATGGTTTCCTAGTGTATAATTATGAAACAAAGTATCTGATTAAAGGCCATATTTACAAGACCATGTGACACAATGATTTCAAAATGCATTTTCTGATGTGTGTTTTTGTAATTAACTCAACAATGTCATAATCTAAATTATTGTTTTTTTCTGTTTTTTGTTTTTTAATATTGACCTATTGGAAGTTTAAATGACATGGATTTCAGGAGGAAACAAGGTTTTGAAAGAACACTAAAGTTTGTTATGAAGAGACAAATGGCATACCCAATCGCCGGTGTGTGCTTCATTTCACATAAGCAAATACATGCATGATATACATCAACGCACATGAACACCACAAAAAGATCTTCTATGAAGGTACATAACTATACTGTACACACAAATACATACAGTTAACGCTTCCCCCCATTTATCCTCACACCTCTAACATTACCTGCAACATAAATCTGAAGCGCTTAGCGCTTTAGCCACAAACCAAGCTAGGCCATCCCAATCAGTGTTGGCCAAGAATGTTGAATAAAAGTAATGTTATTACTTTTTTTAGCATAAGGGATTACAAATATAAAATCAGTACATACATTTTAGTTAGTAATCCCAGTATTGCTCCATTACTCTCATTTTTGGGAGGTAGGCTATTTCTGTCTCGCTAGGAGCTGCATGAGGATTGATAGCAATTTGGTCCATGATGTGTTAGCTTGGTGTCCCTAGCTAGACTCTACCTAAAGAGGAGAAATATGCCTTTGGGTAACTCCAAAGTTGTCTTGTTTACATGCTGTGTCTTCTTAGCAGCCTAGCTAGCCACCTGGCTTTTGTTAATTGTTTGGACTGTGAGGACTTGTGAAGTGTGTCATGTGGAGACTGTTAGCTAATGATGCTCAGTGAATAGTTGCAGGGCATGTAGGCCAGCTAAGACCCATTTTCTGTATTCACACGTTAAAAAAATATGCAACATGTAAATGGGGTGGCTTTGGAGTTGCTGAAAGGCACCTTTTGATGGAGGTGGAGTATTCAGTGAGTAATAAGCCAAGAAGAATTGATTACATTCCCCAGGTAGAAATAAAAAGATGATAAAAGATGGCAACACTGCATCTTCATTAATCGACAGTGAACTCATTTTTGAATGTAAATGTCTAATGATGATTGGTGAAGTTCATCTGTTCACTGTGTTCATATGAGTCTAATAAATGATATAATCATCATTAGGGATTAGAGGATTTTCTCTTTGAATGTTTGTTTTAGTGTTGGAGAAAAGTAAACCTTTCATCTTTTGGCAGAAACTACAGAAACATTCGTTCCTCAGTGTCCAAATATTCCTCTGGCTGAAAGAGTAGACTGTTTCCCTGATGCTGGAGCCTCAAAGGTATGAGTGACTATCAATTCTAAATAATGTTTGTGAAGAAGATCTTGGAAAAAAAACTTTCTCCACAAAGACCTTGGTGGGTGTTGAGAAGGAGTTTTTATAAAGCCTGGTTCTTTTTACAACTCCTACAACTCAATTCTCACTCTTAGTATTGTCACAATTGAATTAATGTTGTAGGTGATGATGACTTCTGTTACCCTGGTTATGATGAGATTACTTTAGCAATGATAATGGTAGTGATGCTAATTAAACGCTGGCATTTTCATGATGGTGTTGTTTGTGGTAGCAGAAATGACAGTAATGGTAATGTAGACGGTAGTTACAGTATGATAACAATATCAACTACGTCCATGTCACTTCTACAGCTGAAATGTGAGCAGCGTGGATGTTGCTGGGGCCCGCTGGATGAGCGAAACGTTCCCTGGTGTTTCTTCTCAACCAACCATGGATACACAGTGGAATTGGTGGAGCAACCGGATCCTTACGGTAAATCCCTATTTCCCCTCCCTGCGTTCCCACTCTTGCACTCACCGATGAAAATATTTTGCCTGTTTTTTTTCCTTGTTCACTTACTTTGCCCAAGGCATGTCTATCTGTGAAATATGACATGGATGGCATATCAGAAAACATGATTGACTTTGGAGAATGCAGGTTTTTCTATTTTCTGCTTGATTTCATTGCTTTGTGTGAATACAGTTATTGTGTACAGCAAGAAGGAACATTGGACATTTTAAAGTCTGAACATTTTCAGTCACATTGTTGGAATAGCAAAAAAAAAAAAATCAACATTTTGGGGGGAAAAACAATATTTGGGGGCTTGTTTTTTGTGGCAAAGGTGGTTAAATAGAAAAATGGGAAATGCTTAGACAGAGAGGGACATTATCAAAAACAGTAATTTCTCTTGGCCTGCCTGAAAAAAGCTTGATGTTATTCAACAGAGACTTTTATCAACACAAAAAAAATGAAAGCGCTCCTTTTTATATAAGTTAAATTGTCTTCAAATATTTTACATGTATTCAGCCATGGTATTGCTAAAGGCTACTATGCAAATCGCCTATTTACCTCAGAGGCAACTGAGGACTCAGGCTCTGTAAGCATATTGCACCCTTTGATCATATGGGTAAATGGATAACCTGGGAATACATCTGCTCGAATGCATTCCCATCCCGGCTCGCCTGATGAGTTTTTATGTGGAGCGCTCAAACTGTGGGTCGCTGCGGTTTCTTTTTATTGTTGCTGTTCAGTCATCATTGTGGGATTCCATATTTCTCATGTTGTGATTAAATGTTTTACTTTTTAATGTTGATTGAATAATTAATAAAATGGCTGCAAGGCTCATCATTCTCCAGCGCCCGGATGCCAGTGTGGCACATTGTGTTCATGACAAGGCCTCCTGATCATTAACAAAGGATATTGTATTGTGGAAATGTTAACATAAGTAGACAGTGTAGAAGAAACAAAACATATTTTTGTACATTATCCTAGCTGACTTCTGTACTTTGACCAAATTAACAAAGGCTATAATAGTACCACAATAGTTTCAGTAGTAGTTTGTGTCATTTCATCTTCAGGGTTAAGTAGTTAAATGTGATATATATTTTACTGCATTATAACCTTTACTCTGCTTTTGTTGTGTTTGAATTGCAGTAATGAAAGCCCACCTGAAGAGAATGGCCTCTCCTTCTTTATTTGGGGCGGATATACAAGAGCTGTCATTTCACGCAGAAATGCAGTCAAACAATCGACTCCGATTTAAGGTACACACTCGCACACACACACACACACCGTCTCTCTCTCTCTCCTTGTCACTCTCTGTTAAACACCTTTTGTGCTTGCACACAAATTTAACACTCACACGTACACTCTCGCACATTTTGACAGTGGCAAAGGAAATTGTAAGATAAATCTAGTCCAGTCAAATGGATTTCAAAAGCAGTTTTATCAAAGCGTGTTTAACACAACAGCTTCGCAGAACAAAAGAGGACAAGAATAGCGATCTGCACAACAAAGTACAAACATCACTGGGAGATATGAGGCCACACACTCACACTCCCTTTCCTCTCCTCAGATCTTTGATGCCCACAGGCGGAGGTTCGAGGTCCCCCACGAGCATGTGAGCAGCCTCAACAGTCACCCATCCAGCCCCATCAGCAGCACACTAGAGATCACACACAAACCCTTTGGCCTTACTGTGCGCAGGAAGGAGAACAAAAAAGTCCTGTGAGTGCTCTATATATTGTGTCTTTGTTTGTGTTTGACGGGGGAGAGAGATGTATGTGACACAGTATCACATTGTTTGCCATGTAGACAGTGGAGGAAATAGAAAAGACAGCAGACTACGCATACGTTATTCAACAAAATAGTATCATGTGCATCCAGGCATATATGTGTACTATGTGCTAATCTATACAGTACGTATGGCATAAACTATAACTGCACCTGTAGCTGAGGATGAGGGCATTACTACATTATTAATGTCGAAGGAAAATTGTTATGGTGAATATTATGAATCTGCTACTGCAATTAATGTTCACTGTAGATCATGTGGATGTAATTCTGGAGGCAAAATAACTGTTATAGTGCCCAAAAATATTATTAGACAAGCTAAGTTGTTGAATATTTGATTCATCCCTCTTACAGGAATTCACAGTCTTCTCACAGTAACATTATAGAACTGAGAACTAACAGTCGTCAGTAGTTTACCATTGATTCGCTGTATCTCTATTCATCTAATTGTGTCAAAATGTGCTCTGTGCACCACAACTGCACATTGTTATGCATTATTCCCACATAATAACATATGACTTCCCATGTTCCCTATTAGTTTCACAGAGCAACAAGTAATTATGTTCATGTCACTCCGAGCACACATGGAGAGCCCTGGGTGACATCACGATGATCAATGCTGTGCGCACCAAAACACACACACACACACACACATACACACACTTCCTATTAAACACCATCAGGCATTAAACAATTATTATCATGGATACTATGTAGAATATGGCACTGTGTCAGTTGAGTCTTACATTTGTCCAGACGTGACTAAACGTTGTGTTAGATCCACGTGATACACGTCCATGTACTCTAATTCTATGATTTCAATTCTTTAATAGTTTTCACTGCAGGGATCCTTAGTTTTCACACTGAAGGATGCCATGTTCATTGTGTTCACTGTCTTTTATAGTCTTCACTCACAGCCACGCAACCGCAAAAGTGGAGTGTCATTGCTATATAAACCTTTGGTTTTTCTCAATAACTAATATCACTTACTGGTATTTAAAGCGGCATTGCTATCTTTCACATACTTCCAATGACCTTCAACCAGAGGCAGTGAGATTGCTCTGGAGATTTGTTGAAGAGTAGCAACCATTTAGTAATCAAATTGCTCTAACTTTCTTTTACTCTCAAAGCCGTGTTTATGAGGCCACTTGTTATGTGAATTGCCACTATCACTCAGTGTGTTTTGCAGTGTATTCAGGTGATAGGTCAGACTTATAGCCTTCAAGAGTGTTTTTTTTTCTGTTGAAATTATACTTTGCTCCTTCCAAAGGGTGCATTTGTTCTCTGCATTATGCTCCTCTTAGCTTTAAGAAAGGACAGCCATATGGCAGCACCTAGGACCCACTTTACTTTTAAAGTCAGGGTAATGGTTTCTATCAGTTGTTGGAATACAAACAACTCATATTAACATCCAAACCACCAAATTAATTCTTAACATTTCCCAGGACACTTTGTAAATTGTTCACTTCACTAGCATGACATGAAAGGCAGAATTTATGAGTAGACCTATTCTATTGAGGAGGAGGTGGTGGTGTGTGTGTGTGGGGTGGGGGTGGGGGGTGGGGGGGGTTCTTAGCAGTGGACCTCAAGTAACTTTCAAGTGGATTAATCATGTTTAAGCTATTATGGGAATATAATCAACAGGTGGTTGAGAAAAACATTCAGCTAAATGCATTTCAACATTTTTAACTACAAGCTATTGACTTAATAGTTTTGTTGTGTGATTATGTTTACAAGTGAATTCTAAGTGATTAAAAATGGCCTTTAGCTTAAACTCATTTATTAGAAGCAGTGTGTGAACTCAGCAGGAGCCGAATCTCAGAAAATGTTGCAGGTCAAACATTTGTTGCGATTATCTGCCATTTAACTGTGGTCTGAAATTGGATAACTTTTTTTTTTTTGGCACAGTTGCATTTAATTTTGAAACCGTCACGATACATTTTCTGCTGTTCTACCTTTGCCACTTTGTCAACTTCGACTTTGAAAACTGAAGAATCATGTAATATTCAGACTGAACATGAGCTATCAGGCTTGATATTGACTCCAAGCTGTCATATTTCATTCTTATCACGGGCAATATCGCAATCAAAGTTTTATGATTTTTTTTAAACTATTTGATCATATCTTTATAATCACATGATCAAGAACGTGTACACTAGAAAGCCTGCACATTAAAGTGATAATCAGGTTTAAATATTTACTTTTCATGCCATAAAACCTGCACTAGGTCATAATTAAATGTTTATTACGCAATCAATTCCCAGTTTTATTAATAGAAAGAGCACGTGAGTGTGTGCTCATGGAGTAATGATACTTATAATCACTCTGCTCTTTGACCTGTCTGGCTGGTGTGTGGGCATGCTCCTCTTGCCATAAAAGCTACTTGTAAATAGACAATAACTACACATGAAGCTCCTCCTCCTATTGAGTCTGACTGACAGCAACAACTTATGCAATGTCATGTGATTATACTGGGTATATTATGATTAAAGACTAATTCTGTGTTTCAGTTTCTTTGGGTATTAGCCTTTCTGTGGGCGCATTAGTATTTGCACTGTATTTCCAGAAGCTACTTGAATATTTTATCTCCATATCTCTGTTTTGTCAGGTATTTGCAGCTAGATCAGATTTAGTATTTCAAATACCGGTGTATGTCTTGTTTTGAAGGCTAGAGAAATGCTACCCAGAGGCCTTATTAGAGCTTGATTGGATGGTCTGTCTTTTTCCTGTTTTTTCTTTCTACAGCTCAACTCCTCCACACATCCCTGTCTTGTTCCCGCTCCCTCTATCTCCCCTCGCTGCATCTCACTCTCACTTTCGGTCTCCCCTTTCTCTTTGTCTCTCACATTTTCTCCCTCACCTCCTCCCTCTCTTTTCCACATCACTTTGCTCTCTCTCTCTCTCGCATCAGTCTGTCCTCTCACCTCCAAGTGATAACCTGTTCTTTTGTTTTTGTCTCATGTTTTCTTCTTCCTTTTTTTTTTAAACTAAATACATTCAGGTTTGACACTACAATGGCTCCACTGGTGTTTGCAGACCAGTACCTACAGCTTTCTGCTAAGCTCCCATCCCATAATATTTATGGCCTGGGAGAGCATGTGCATAGACAGTATCGCCATGACACAAACTGGAAAACCTGGCCTATCTTCACCAGAGACGCCTTTCCTAACGGGGTGAGGAAGATCACACGTATACAACAATCACTCACACACACTTCTAAAACAATCTTAAGGCAACAAATTTGTTTTTTTTCAGATAGCTTAATAAAGCCTAACCAGTGTATACCCTTACTGCATCTACAAATACATGCGTCAATCCCTGTAATGCAACCTTGTATTTCATGTCTGTGTTCATGTTTTTTTTTTTCGGTTACTGTTGACATATCATGTGCTCAAAGGCTTACAGTTGACAAGTCTAGCCAGGATGTGTGCGTGCATGTACGTGTGTGTAAGTGGCATGTTTACGTGTGTGCTCGCTACATGGGTATTCTCCTTCCCAAAGGGCTTATAATTGAAAGTCTTGTAAGCTGATTAGGTGGTGAAGTCACCCCCTGAGCTTCAATGAGTCTCCCACTTCCCTCCTGCGCCTCACACCTCTTCCCTATATCCCTTCATCCCTCTGTCTCTCTGCCTTCCCTGCAGGGAACGCATAACCTCTACGGACACTATCCCTTCTTCCTCTGTCTGGAAGATGAGAGCGGAAAGTCATTCGGGGTCTTCCTAATGAACAGCAATGCTATGGGTAAAGATAAACACACACACATACACTGAAAAGGCAGCAATGTGTTTGAAAAGACAGTATCAATACATAACGTCAATGACATACTGGACTTTGCTATATAATCACATGATCATTCAGTATGATGTAAATATGCATACACAAGCACAAGCACTCTGGACAAAAAAAAAGAAAAAAAAAACTTCAAAATGGTTCAAGGGGCACATGAACCATCAGTTTTGCCCCATCTTCCTAACACAAATGGATCTATCGTTGCCTCAATCAAAAAATTGTGCTGACAAATCAAAGAGAATATTGTATGACTGTTTCATGAATGTCTCCATGAAGGGGATGACTGAAAGCAAGGTGAATGCCCACCGACATGCTTCTCTTGCTCACGTCTATAGTCTTCTCCTATAAGAGCTTTTTTATATCGGCTAGTCTTGACTGATACATATATAATGTGAGTTTGTTTGTTTTTGGGTGTGTTTCTTGGACCAAATGCCCTCACAAGAATAAAAAAATATAGAAAAGTCTCAAAAAGGAGTAGGTATTGCTAGTCCACAGTTGTTTGAGAGGACATTTTTGGGTTATGATTTACAGTTATGAATAGTAGAGTTTACACTGGTTTTACCTTTTGTGTCTTTTTTTTTTAGAGGTGATTTTGCAGCCCGCTCCAGCTGTGACCTACAGAACGATTGGAGGAGTCCTTGACTTCTATATTTTTTTTGGAGACACACCAGAACAAGTGGTGCAGGAGTTCCTTGAGGTGAGGCGCACATAATTGCTTTTGATTTTCCAAAGGTGACAAAATACACAGGCCGTGTTTTGTGGTCTGCTGTGCTGTGGTTTGTGAGTTGCCTGGGCACCGCAAATGCATTTAAAATATGTCCACTTATGTTGTCCAGCTCACTGGCAGGCCTGTCATTCCTCCATACTGGTCACTGGGTTTCCAGCTTTCTCGGTGGGACTACGGCAGCCTGAACGAGGTCAAGAAAACTGTGGAGAGGAATCGTGCTGTGGGCATCCCATATGTAAGATCCTGTGTGCTTGGTTTTCTTTCTTTTTCTGTTTATTTTTCAGGTTTTGAATATGCGGTATGTCAGACAAATCTATCTAAAATTGCTATCAAAACTATTGCTGTCTCTATCACGTCTGTGATTTTGTGCTCATATTTTTGTGATAAAAATGCGTAACAATTGTTTTTACAATTTTTTCAAATGTGACATTATTATTTATGATATAATAAGGATTTCAGGTACATAAATATCCTCACGTGTTTGGCACTTTCACACTCACTATCTGTTTTAAAAATTGAGCAGATAAATTATGGCTGCACTGTTTTATCATCACAATATAAAATGAACAATAAACTCAGACTTGGTGTAAGGTTGGGCAGCAAGTTCTCCAGTCTATTCATAGGGGCCTGATGCCGTGACAAAGAGAAATAGGCAATCTGTTACTGAGAGACTATGGCAAAGTCCACCTAAAGTATCAGAAGCTTGAGACCATTATCAATCATTTACTGTAAAGTCTGGAAAATGAAAAGTGCTTTTTATTGATATTGGTTGGGTATTTTCTATTTGAATCATTGATTTTCAGGAAGTGGACGTTGGGGGCAGAGCAGAGGCCGGTTTTTGAGTTTGACCTCAGATGTCAAATGTTGAGAGGATGTTAAAGGAGGTTGCAAGGTTTTCCTTTTCTTACGACATAATATGCATTTGAAAGACCGACAGTGTGAATAGTGATAATACATGATATGTGCTGTGGGGGATTTCTTTAGCTGCCACCACAGCTGCAAAGCTTTTTTTTTTTTTTTGGGTGGGGGGGGGGGGGGGGGGGGGGGGATGAGGGGAGTCGATACTTCACCTTGTGCACCCCTTGTTAAATTTGAACCACTCATGCACTACTGTGTGGTTCCAGAGGCAAGAGCCTTAACCACTACACTATCTGCAGAGACGTGATATGAAGGTTGAAGCAGGAGTTCGACAGACAGTCAGAGTGATAGGGATGGCCTTTAGCTTAGACGGGGTAATCCAGCTTTCTGTCAAATAATGGAGAGTCTGCTGAGCTCTATAGGTTCAATCCCGGGACCACTATTTTTCAAGCATCACTGAATGTTAGTGTTGATCAAAGATCAATCGACCGAGTTCCTTTCATTATCTCATTCATCCTGATCTGAATGTTAAAACCACTCCACCACCTCTTTCCTTCTGAGACACTTGATAAATACCAGTTCTGGTTGACATTTTCTTGCGAATGAGCCTCACAGCTTATCTTCATCTCAGCCTGCTAATAGTAACAGTAAGAAGTCCTTTACATACGAGCGCTGATGTGTGATGTGTTTTTTATTCCGTAATTACTAAAGTAAACTCGTAATCCTAATCTGTATACACTATGTCCCCATGAAACACTTCGACTGTATCAAAACTCAGCAATGACAGCACCAATCAAGGACACGGTTTGAACTCTGTCTTATCTAAAGATCAAATGCAAACAAATTTCCAACCCATCTCAATATTTCCCTCTGATAATCTCCAATCTCTCTTTGATATCCAAAAGGCATTAGGACGCAGCTGCTTCCTCTCCTGCTGTACTCAGGGACATATTTGATAACCATTAGATAGACCACAGAGGGCATTATCACATTCTTCCTAATATGTCTGGAGCTGATTACCATTAGAGGAAGGATCTGGCAGAGCCTTCCAAACCATCTGCTCTATCGATATGAAATAGATTTTGGCAGACAACAGACAGACAGAGACTGAGCATTAAGTCACACCCCTGCAAAAAAAAAATATATATATATTCCCATTGTCCTCCCAAAGTTTAGCTGCACATTAGCTGAGGTGTTTGCACTCACATCAGGTCTCAAAAAGTCCAGCAAAGGCAGATGAGCAGACTAGCTAGCAGTTAAATCATTTTTTTTTTCCAGTTGTACTCACAGTGCTAATGCTTAATAGTGTGTTTATAAGCTTTGGTGGGATGGGAATATACTGTGTGAGGATGATGCATTCAAGTCTATTGAAGATGCTGAATTTTGAGTGATGTGGACAAGTTATGCACAGAGGCAGAAGCATGAGTGGGTACATTTAAGAGGTATTAAGGGTAAATTTGTATTAATTGCACTCGTGCAAGATGCAAATGTTATTTTAATACATGGAGCATGCCAGCATTTTAACATCCCCAATTGTGCTTTGAATATCTAATGAACTCTCACTCATTTGAAATAAACTCATCAACTTATTCATATAGGATATAGCATTTAAAAAAAACTGTCTCAAAGCAAGAATAGGACTTTTTTAGCTATTTTGGCAATGATTGGGAACCTCATCCTACATGTAACTCAGGCTCCCCTACTTATGCATGTTTCTTCTCTTGCAGGACATTCAGTACACTGACATAGACTACATGGAGGATAAGAAAGATTTCACCTATGACAAAGTCAAGTTCAGGGAGCTGCCTCAGTTTTATGACTACCTTCATGAGAAGGGACAGAGATACATTCTCATCCTGGTAAGAAAGCCCTCATTGTCAATAAAGCATGTTGTCTGTTTGATGCGTTAACAGAAACAAAATCACCTTTAAACATCCAGTGCTACTACAAAACAGCTGTCGCAATGTACCTTGCAATTCTGGGTTGCTTGGTAGTGTTCTTATATTTGTATTACAGGCCAAACGTTGGTGCTGTGATGTTGGGTTGATACATTCCAGCTGTAATGAAGCTTGACAACATTTATTTCAACTATAGGAGCTTGCTGCTATATAAAAGTAAACTCCATGTCCAATCACTGATTCTATTAATGATCAGCTTACCCTGTGAAAGTCCAAAAACCACTGCCAATTTGTTTTACTGTTTCTGACATAAACCTCAGAATGTTGCAATGCTATGATGTGTCACTGAAAAATGAACCCAAATTATGTTTTTATGTTTTCTAAGTCAGTCTACACCAAATTGCTGTTCTTCAGTTAAAGTTCATTTGTAATAGCATGTCTGCTCTTTCATATTTTTTATGAGTGTATTCCTTTGTCCCCCAGGATCCTGCAATAGCCACCAATAAGAGGGTAGGGAACGCTCCATATGAATCCTATGACCGTGGGACTGAGAAGAAAGCCTGGGTCACCGAATCAGATGGGAAAACTCCTCTGTTAGGAGAGGTGAGATGTATTTGTGTGTGAGATAGAACTGCATACAAATGTAACAATACACTTAGTGGCCTCTTAATTAGGTTCTTATCTCCATTCAAGCAAAGAGCTCACTCCTTTTACACCAAGCCCTCATTCCTACGAATCCTGCCAGTGGCTAGTGATATTCAGGTTATCAGGATGTGAAGAGTCACAGGTCAATCTCATGATTAACCTGTGTTTAATGTGGAAGCACAGGTTAAACACAGATGTTAAGTGTAAGAGGGGTGTTAGTGTATTCATTTAAATTCCAACAGTATAAGGCACAGAAGCCCAGTCACTGTAGCATTACAATTGGCAACCAACAGAATTTAAACAACCTTATCATGGCATGATTATTGCCAGAGGCACCAGTTCTGGCTTCTCAGAAACTGCCCAACGGTTGGGAATTTTATGCATTTTAAGCAACTGGATTTTACTGAGAATAATGCGGTAAACATATTCAGTCAGCTTGAGTGCCTAAGCTGTAGTCTTAAACCATCTTGGGCCAATTTTGCTCTAGGATAAGTTGGGTCACAGTTAATCAGTATGTAAAATAGCAACGTATGTAAGGAAATAAGTATGTTAAGTTGTTACAATCACTGGACTTGCATGTAGATAGTGTAACAGTGGCATGCAGACACTCTAGAGAGCATACATCAATCCATGGATTAATCCCACTTTAAAATTGCGGCTACTTTATTATTAATTAATTATTCATGTTTTTTGGCACATGTTTGGCCCTGAGCACCAAAGGAACATTATTACAATACCATAACAATGTTGTTACTGAGGTATATCAGTTTAACTTTTGTGAAATTGATACTCAACATGATTCCATGAGAGGACATCGAGTTCAATAACATGCAAAATTCTCATACAATAGACTATTACCGGGTTCAGCATGAATTGGCTAGACAAAGATAGCTGTTAAATGTATCTAGAACCTTGTTGATTCTCTGACTTGTAGAATTCAAACTGTGCTGAAGGCTTCTTACATGTCCTGACCAAAGCAGTTAGTTCTGGGTCTGAAACAAGGAAACTATAAAAGAAGGAAGGGTCATTTATGTGTTATTTAGCTAATGATTCATGTGTTTTCAAGGTACATTTTGTTTGATTTGTATGTTATTCAATAACTTATTTGTATGCAAGTTACGTTAATGTTATGCTAGATTTATGCAAATGTGATTGAGGTTAGTACCAGACTAATGTTAGTAAATTAGCTAAACTGTGATAATACCCTAGCTAAATTAACCCTGAGCCCGTTAGCTAACGTTATGTAATATAATCTACAGTTTTTGATATGGTGACCAGGCGACAGTAGGGCACCAGACAAATGGGATTACAGCCCAGGTGTTGATTTTATCACAGCAGAGATTGCTTCACTCATAATTACAATGCATTATTTTCTGATGATCAAGTTTGTTGTTAAAAGTTTTTCTAAAAGTTTCTGGTAGCCATGAAATGTATGCGTTTGTTGTTTTATAGCTAAGGGTTAGTTTATAGCCTACCAATGCACAATTAATAATCGGAGGAGGTTTGGAAACGTTTAATTTTTCATTATTATTATCTCTGTCAATCATCATAAAGCAGCCTCGGATCGAAATAAAAGGAAGAGAGAAGGAATGAAGAATACAGATTTTGTTAACAATATTTATCTATTTTTTTTTTTATTTGCCATGGTGAGCATTTTAATTTGACTCTCCATGAGCCCTGTAAAGTTTGCCTGTAATCATCTTTGGATACTCTTTGGAGACCAAATAAACGAGAATGCGCAGATTTGGAAAAGTCAGTCAGTAGTCTCTGAAGTATGTTCTTTCATTTGGTAGAGGCATTTCTTCAATAAAGGTCATATGACATAGATATGTTGGGTTTTAGTGTGCTTCTCCATGCATCTCCCATAGGCTTCAATAGAACTGTCAACAAAGTCTGGCACCAAGCAGAGCATTAGAACGGTGATATGTTTGAATGACCTTCTTCCTTCTTCCTTCTTTTATAGTGTCCTTGGTCTGAAAAGTGAAGCCAATGTGGAAGTGCCTTAAACTTGCATTCTCTCTAATGGCCATCAGGGGGCGACCCAAATGGCTCCAAAAAGCAGTCTGATTGTATAGAAGTTTATGAGAAAATGACTCTACTTCTCACTTGATGAATTACCTCAATCAACACTTTCCTAATGAGTTTATGGTCTTAATCACTAGTCTTCAATGCAGCATGATGTTCATTTTATAAGTTAGTAAGTCCCATTTAATTTAAATTTGACATAAAGCGGGGTTTGCTTTAGGGCATGGCTATGTTGTGATTGACAAGTTGCTACCACAGCGACAATGTTGGTTAGGTAATGTAAACATGGTGTAACCCCAGATTCACAGAGTATAGGTGTAGCCATAGCCATCGTTATATCGGTGTGTTTTCAGTTTATGAAAGTTAATTGTAACATTTTGGTCTTCCAAAATAATCTTGTTCTGTGTTTGGTTGTACTACAAGACCCTCTAAGGAGTCAGATGTTCAGTTTTTTCCGGTAAGTACATTTTGTTTTAATGGTCTTAAACCCGTTTTTCATTAGCGAAAATTAGCATTAGCATTAGCATTAGCACATTTAACCATAGACTGTAAATGCACTGTGCTAACCAAGCTAGCAGTTAGCATTAGGGTCAGCTTCACCCTGTAGTCCAAATATGGTCACTTCTCATCACTTCTGGCTCCAAAAATCCAAGGTGGCGACGGTCAAAATGCCAAACTCGAGGCTTCAAAACGCAAGTCCACAAACCAATGGGTGATGTCACGGTGGCTACGTCCATTATTTTTATACAGTCTATGGTCTTGTCTCGGCCGAGGCGAGTGATGAAGTTACACCATGGCACAGACATTCACATTTATAGGGCTGGTCCCTGCGGTCCAGCCAAAAAGCTCTCCGCTGCAGTGACAGGCTGAGGTGGGGAGTAAAAGTCATGTTGCTGCCATGCTTTTATAGTGTTGCTTTTGATTATGCACACGATTAGGCCCAGTCCCTTTGCTAATCGCTTTTTCATGCTGCTTATAACAGGTCAAACATATGCATTGATTCCGCATTAGTGTTTAATCTTAAAATGTTCTGCATCACCGCATCACAGATTTGCTGTGTGAGTGTGTGTATCTGCCAGAGAGAGAGAGGAAAAAAAGTCTGTGTGTGCATCTATGTGTATCCGTTTCTCTAAATGAGAAGCTATTCTTGGTTGTTTGTGTTTTACGCATGTGTGTGTGATTATAATTGATTCTAGTTTATTTCCATATGAATGTATGTGTCCTGGTTATGAAAACAGTGGAGTCTTTGCAAAACGCCCTTTGCGGTAGCTGTGTCAGGTGGTAAAGGAAACACAGCGACAGGCTGGTATTTATTCTGCTTTTAAGACAGCTAATTGCTCGCAAAGATAGGGATAAAAGCTCTTCCTCGTGGCCTGTATGTTTCAGCGCGCGAGTAAAATCATAGCAGGACCTCACTCACACAGATGAACATTTCTGTTCAGAGCACAGAGTCAAAAATGGATGGGAGTAAACAAAGCAGCAGGGAGAGAAAGTAGTCTATGTGGGTTTAAAGGTCGGAATGACAGACAGAAACATGAGCAGAGGAAAAGGCAGGTGCAGGAAGACAGACAGACACAAATAATAGATTAGAGAAAAATGAACAGGGAGACAGACTGGTTGTCTTTCCAATTCGTAGAGTGAGAAGAAATACACAGGTAGTCAGCCATGGTGAGAGACAAGAGACAAAAAGACAGATTATCAGGTAAATACAAAAGGGGACAAATAACGTGGAAGGTAGAAAGACACTCTGGAGCAGAGGCAGGCAGAGGGACTGATAGAAGAAAAGAGAGACAGGTAATGACAGAGACTGACAGGAGAGCATGAAAACAGACAAACAGACATAAAGACAGAGTGAGATATGCAGCTACAAGTGCCAACAGATTTGTTGAGGATGTTTACAGGGGTGTCAGCATTAGTAAGCAGCTGGAGACGTCAGAGAGACAAAATCTAGAGTTAAAGTAAGAAATGACTGGAAAAAGAAAGATGGCAACTGTGAGGGACTATCAATAAGCTCTGACCTTGGAGTTCTGACCACCTGCCAAAAACATCTGCCTATAAATCTTTGTGTGTGTGTGTGTGTGTGTGTATATGTGTGTGCGCGCGCCCCATGTGCGCACGTGAGCATACATAAGCATGATTCATGTCTTTGCTACAAACTGGGTTGTAAAGTTATTGGCAGTGGAAGTAAAGGTAAAAGATAGCTAGAGTGGAGCAACCTTGAGATTTAATATCTACTGTGCTCTACAGAAGGGTTCACACACCGACATGCACACACACGCACACACAAAATCTCCACCTTTCTCTGTGGATTAATCATTTTTCTCAATACATGTCATTAAGGACGACTCCTAACACACAGTCACGTCTAGAGATTTCTATTGCATTATCGATTTCTCCTCTCCTCTGTTCTCTTCCTCGACTCGTCTGTCTCTCTATCCCCGTCATCCTTTGCCATCTCCCTCTCATCAATCCCGCCCCCTCCCTCACTTCATCTCTCTTCTGTTCTTTTTTTCTTTGTCATTTCCACATCTCTAAGCTGTTTCTCTGACATTTCCATGTAGGCCTAGTTTTGCTTCTGCGGAGCTCGCTACGCCTACACCGTCGCGGCTGATCGTGCTCCATCATGTCGTTTACATGAACAGTGTTGTGGAGGCCAGCTTTGTGCTCAGTTTGTCAGACATGTTGCAGATGCTTTTTAAAACCGCAATAAAAGGATACAAAACTAGAATATTTAATGAAGTCCTGTCAAAAAGAATGTAGCACTGTGCTTTGCCAAAACAAAATCTGAAATATATACAATCAGTAATGTTCTCAGTTTTATTCCAAAAGAGTATGCTTGTAAACACACATCTCACTCTGTCTGTCTCTGTCTCTGTCTCTCTCTCTCTCTCTCTCTCAGGTGTGGCCAGGAGAGACTGTATTTCCAGACTACACCAGCCAAGACTGCATTGACTGGTGGGTTGATGAGTACGAGCGATTCTACAAGGAGATCAAACACGATGCCCTCTGGATTGTAAGTCACATTAAAATAGATGAAATGAACATCTGTATTCACTAACTGACAATTTTGAAAAAGTGATATTATTCTGTAGCCAATTACATGCACACAGGGGCAGTGAGCCTAATTTTTGTGTAATTTTTCGGTGGCAATTACTTCGCTGTGGGGTAAACAGCAAGGCCAATAAAGAGCACCACAAACAAGTCGAACACAAAAACAAGCTGAAATTCAAATTATGCCGTTAATGATTCCTCAGCCGAAAACTTTGGATTTGGCTCACTCATTAGTCGGGCTGTTTGCAATATTCATACTTTGCCATCTTACTTCAACCCAGGTCACTTTCCTAATGTTTAACAGGAAGAAAATAGAAATGTTGGCAGCAAATAAATCCCCCATTTCAGCATGTTCTCACATTTTATTGTAGCATAGCATAAATAATTGTACAGTAATGATTAGTTAAGATGATGGATTAACTGTTTTACAAACAAACGCCTTGCAGGACATGAATGAAGTGGCTAATTTCAAGAAAGGATCAAATAAGGGCTGTGCTGATAACAACCTCAACTACCCTCCCTACACTCCAAGTAAGATACATCATTTTCTATGTTCCAAAGTAATCATTTCAAATACTGGTTGCTGTTTTAATGTTTTAATATCCATTGAATTTCTGCTGTGCTCTTCAGCTCTACCAGGGTTGAGTCTCAAAACATTGTCATTGGCAGCATTGTTATTTCCCCCCTGTGCTTACAAAAAACAGTTATAAATATACAGTTTATGACATTCTACTCTTAGGTTACTGCAGTATAAAGAAACAGAAGATGGCATAGACTTGTACCTTGCAGCCCAAATGCTGTGCACAAATTGATGAATTAGCCACAATAGCTCATAAAGTAAGTTCAGATCCAGAGAAAATCTCATCTAAAATAGTGCGTCCCTGGTGAAGAATTTTTGAAAATGACTCTTCTGCCATGTCTTTTATTCTGACTGTGTCCCAGACAGGGTGATCATAACTGGAAAAGGCATGCTCCCCTGATGCCACCTTTTTATTGCTCTCCTCCTTAGTCATCCTCTTCTTCCATTGCTCTTTCTGTCTCTCATTGTTCCCACTTCCTATTGCAGCATATATCAATGTCTTTCTCATTTTTTTTCCCTGTCCCTCCCTCCTTTTTTCTTTCATCACTCTCCATCCTATATTTTGTATTCATTCCATACTTCCTCTCACCTCACCCCCATCTCTTCACCTCCTTCATCTTCTCTCTCCCCCAGAGATTCTGGATGAGGTGATGTACAGTAAGACTCTGTGTATGGATGCCAAGCAGGCCTGGGGGAACCATTATGATGTCCACAGCCTTTATGGCTACTCCATGGTGCTGGCTACTGAAAAGTGAGTGCATTCAGAATCAATGACAGAAGGAGTTTGGCCAGCTTGTGCTATGGAGGCCAACTTGCTGCCACCCCTTCAGAACAATGAGGCATTGGGAGACTCAAAATATAGTATAACAAACAATGTCTTCAAAATCAAGCGTTGTTGACGCACAGGTCATTGCGCAACGGCCATGGTTGTGAGAGCGGAATTGTGGAGCTGACGTGCAAAAGTGCAACAGAGAAATCTGTCAGTTCTGTGCGGTGCAGATGCCCTCCTTTGAATTATAGCCTGTGACTCTTGCAGACCAATTGCAACTTGGATCCCATGTGATAAGTGCAGAAAATGTTTTAATGAGCCCGACTCCCAGGGTGAGTGAATGAATTTCTTATCTGGGTCTGGCACTGAAACAGTTTAGAGAGCTATTACTTACAAAAACCTACAGAGAGGCATCTATATGAGTAGGCTATAATCACTGATATATGAAAATTGATAAAGCATAAAGCAGGTTCAAGTTACATTCATGAATTTATACTAGAGATACATAAGCAGAGCACTGATAGGTTGGTAGAGTTGTAATCAGTTTAGGGGACATACATGGATGTCTGCTGGCTGGGTGCACATTAGCAGCAGATATCAAACAAACAACAAACAGTACAAACATTTGGCCCGTTACACCTATAAAACCTTTCAATACCATGTTCATCATGCATGCAGGTGGAAGTGCATGTTTTTTGTATATTTTATGTTCAAGTTATGCTAATAGATTTAAAACACATCAAAAAAGTGTAATTTAGTATTGCACTGCTAGTACAATGTCAAACACATAATGGTGTGTTTAAAAAATAATTATCAAAATTGAATTTGATCCCTTGTCAAATCCCGGTACCTACATTACCAACTATGCTAGCTAACCGTCGACGGTTCGGTCGAAGATTTGGGTGTGTTATGCTAGTAGGGGCTAGCCTCGAGCCGCTACTCTCAAGCAGAGATGAGGAGCGGGCTACTGGTAAACGCATTAAGTGACATCACTTGATGCAATTTGTCAGACTTCAGGCAGCTTCCTCTAGAGCCACAAAAGGCTTTATGCAGCTTTTTCCACATATGCAGTAGCACTCTCCAATACCTGTAAACACACTTCAATGTGTAAAATCAACACACGTCCCCTTTAAGTTACATAAAGCGTGAGACACATCTCTGCCTGACTTCTGTACATGTGGGTATTCAGGTAGCCAATAGTTATCTCCATTACAAAATGACAAGCAAACACAGAGCAATTTGAAAAGGGGGGCAGAGGAGTCCACCAGAAGACATCTCATTTGTCCTTCAAAGGCTATAAAGACAGGCATGTGACTGCTTTTGAGGAAGACATATATACCTCAGAACAGAAAACTCTCTTCGCCCTCAGCTACTCATTTTACACTGAGCCAAAGTTGGCCTCAGTTGCCAGAATTCTAATATGCACTAATGGTGATGGTATGGGAAATTGCATCAATTACAAAGCAGCACACACCTGCACTAATGGGTTTTAGGCTGATGGAAAATAACACCCCGTAAAACTAACAAATGCAATGCACACCGCTTGATGCAGAGACATATCATATTGAGGTTAGAAGTCAAAAAGTAGCGAAGATGCTGCCTGAGCAGGAAAAATTCTCAAAATGTTTCACTGTCGATTATAAACAATATCTCACAAGGGTTCATTCACCTTTTTTAGCTTCTCTAACAATGCAGTCTTCTGTATACTGTGATATTCTGCAGCTATTTTATGCTAATTCATCACCGCCGTAAGCTTTCAGGTGTACCTCAGATGCCAGTGAAAAACCTTGCATTTGAATAAAACGCCACTGTAACCTTTTCAGAAAATACTTTTGTTTCCCTGAATGTAGCCTCACTGTCTGCAGAAGAAGAGCTTCTTTGACAATGATATTATTATGGCATTGTGGTCTCACCTTTTTTTTTTTTAAATAAAAAAAGTGACATTGAAAAGATCGCCGTGACATTTGGCTACAAGATATCCCACTGATCAACTTGGATGCATGGATAGAGAAAGGCTTTCCACATCTATATTTGTCACATATAGACATTAACTGTATATTATTATTACTTTTTAGTAATAAGCTAGATGAAAAATATGTATAGTCTAATTTGCATTTGCTCTATTCTAGCAATATTAACCATTTTCACATTTCCCCAATACTGTGTATATCTGTCAGTGGAGCCCGAGTGTTAATTGTAGAAAACATACACTGACTGCAAAATCAATGCAGAGGTACATTATTGCCTGCACCAGCCACAGAGTACACATATACACACAGATGCACAAAGCACCCAAAATGTATGCATGAAAACATACTACTTGACACACACACACACACACACACACACACACACACACACACACACACACACACACACACACACACACACACACACACACACACACACACACACACACACACACACACACCCTTCTGAAGTCGATTTGCTGAGTCACTCCTTTGGTATTACAGCTAGCTCATCTTTCTTTTGTCTCCTTTCTCACTCCCTCCTCCTTTTTCTCCCTCCGTCCACTAATTAAAATGTATTATTGGCAGGAGACACGTTTTGTAAACATCATCAGGGCTTTGTATTGTCATGGAAATCAATGTTGTTTCGATTTCCCTCATCAAACAAAATAATAATGTACAACAAAGAAAAAGCACTACTACCTCTGGCTTTGTCCCCATCTAATATCTCTCTATCTTGCTCCATTCTAAGAGCATGTGTGTGTTTCATACTGTACCTGTTTCTCCCTTGTGCTGTTTGAGTCTCCCTCGCTCTTACTCTCCCCGTGTCCTTTTTATCTTAATGACCTCTCTCTCTCCCTTTTGTTCTGCTTCTCTCCTTGCTACCTCCTTCTCCACGCCACAGAGCTCTGCAGCGCGTGTTTGCAGGAAACCGTACCATGATGTTGACCCGCTCCTCCTTCCCAGGTGTGGGGAAGTATTCGGGTCACTGGCTGGGGGACAATGCTGCCAACTGGAACGACATAAAATGGGCCATTCCTGGCATGCTAGAGTTTGGGCTGTTTGGGGTTCCCTATGTGAGTAGCAAACCTTCATAGAAGGGCAAACACTGTTCTTAATACACCTAAAGTATGTGAGTTTCCCTGTGGTATGACAGGAGAAAACCTGGTTGCCATAACAAGGCTAAATGAGGTTGTAAGGACCAATCTTTTCAATTTTTCTGAGCATTTTTTTCCCCCTCTGAGCTACAGATTTAATTATCTCACCGTAACATTCAGTGTTAAAATTTTAATTTGGACTGTTGTAGTTTTTCTAGAAAAGTTTTAATAGACATTGAACACTTGAATGAAGTTTGGGAAAATAAAAAACCCCATTCCAAGTGTTCACGGTGTAGCTCTAACAGTGCAGTTAATCTTTTAGCAAATATCCATTGACACACACACATTTGACTTGTGGCTCAGATTCCTCTTCCTCCAGAGAAAGAAATGCTGTTGCATCGTGCAAAAGCATACTGTAACATATCTTAGAAAGTTAGCTTGAGCCCATCATAGTTCTTAATATTTGTTTCAGTTTAGTTAACATGCAGTTCTGGCATTTGAAAGTCTCTCTCTTGCCTTTTTAAAGAGTATTTAGCTGCTAATTGAGATCTATGTTCAGGCGTAGGCATAAAGACAGAGGGGCAGGCAAGAGAAAGTGTGTCTGGAATGAGATCCATTAAAATGTCTAGAAGAACACTGGTTCTCTTTGCCACAACAGCATTACGTTCAAAAGCATAAACTCCAACACACTCCTAGTCAGTACCCAAGTGCAGTCAGCACTGTGTACTATGTGTGTATCTGAACTGCGCAGAGTGCAAACAGCAGTAAGAAAACAACAGGGAGTCAAACACACACAAGCGCGCGCACACACACACACACTCCTCCAGCTGTGCACTTCAGGTGGTCTTATAGATGCCAACTGCATCCTGGTGGGACTGTGTCAAGCAGATTTGAGGTTCTTCAGTACACACACATGCGCACACAAACACACACACTGAGAGAGCAAGAGAGAGAGGGAGAGAGAGCGAAGGAGAGTCGGGGAAATGGGATTTGGATCGATTCCCTCCCATTGACTCTGTTGTAAAATGTGGCCAGTAGTAAACAATAGAAAGCAAGCAGTCTCTGTGGACTGGCCTTTGACTGAAGTCTCTTTCTTGGACTCCATTGTGTAATTAATGTAAATAAAGATCACTGCCTGCATCTACTGTCTGCCAATAAATCTTGACTGAATTGAACCAACATCAAGAAAGGCATTTTAAAAGACAAATATGTGGCCAGTTATCACATCGATGCCACTTTTTTACTACTGAGGGAGATTTGTTGACTTCAGACTCAGTTCCTTGTTTCCTTTCTGAGAGTGCCTGGATTGCCATACGTATAATATACAGCTATTTTATTTCATTTCCAGCTTTCTATGAAGACCATGTCTATAATGAATTATAAACATGCTTATAAATGTGTTATAATCTGCTTATAGCACTGTATAATTATTGTTATACAATTACTCATAAATAGTCATAATGCTTTTTAACAATAATCATGACACATTATAAAGCATTTTATAATGACTTGGAAGGTCAAGTAACATAATACTTCATAATTGCTGGTCCCTTGTTGACTTTGTTTTGCAAGGGCCATAGTGTATTATAACTCTCATAGTTGTAATATATTATAATCACTGTTATAATGCATTATAATGTGATTATAAGTTACTCTAAGTGGTCATTGGGTGCTTTAGTAAAGTGAGAAAAAAATCATTAAATCTATGTGTAGTGAAGGAGGGTTCTTACACGGGTTTCGCACCCCTGTGTCCCAGACCACAGACGGCTACACTAACCAGTCAATCAAAGAATTAAGCCGTTGGCCAAGGGCCAGCGGGTCTAGTCATCTGTGGTCGTCACTCTCTAGAGGGCACGGGCCTGCACCGTGACTATGCAAGAACACACAAAACGTTGTAAAATTAATTTCTATGTTTAACGGGTCATAACAGAAATTGAGTACTCCAATTTGACACAACTTATAATCACATTATAATGCATTATAACAGTGATTACAATGCATTAGAAAATGATTATAATGTATTACAACTATAAGAATTATAATACACTATGATCCTTGCTACAAAAAATGTCAGTGAGTTACCAGCAATCATGAAATATTATGAAACCTGACCTTTTAAATCAAAATGCTTTATAATCTGTTAGGATTATTGTTATAAAGCATTATGAATGTGTATGAGTGCTTATAACTATAATTATACAGTGCTATAAGCAGATTATAATGCATTATAAGTCTGTTTATAATGCATTATAGACATGGGCTTCATAGAAAGTGTTACCCAATCTCCTACTGGAATACACAACATCCTATTTTCTCTGAGTTTGTCAGATGGTTTGCTGTATGATTCCATACACTGAATTTGACATTTAAGACACTGGTAGAAATATATTTTTCTGTAAGTTCTGGCTGTTGTCAAGCTGTCGTCCCTTCATGTGTTTCAGATCGGAGCTGACATCTGTGGATTCTTTGACGACTCCAGTGAAGAGTTATGTCGTCGCTGGATGCAGGTGGGAGCTTTCTATCCCTTCAGCCGGAACCACAATGCTCAGGGCTACAAGGTACTGTTAAGGCATTTTGTTCTACAATGCTAATATTAGACTGTCAGTTTTAGATGTATGTATCACACAGCCATTGTTTGGTCTGAAGCGCTGCAGGGTATACCCTTCATTTCATAACATTGCCTAGGTGCCATAAATTCCAAGTGTTTAAAAATAGAAACTTCTTTCAGTATCCATGGAGATTGTCATCACACCTGCACTAGCACAACTGTGCTATAAAATGGGAGATTTTGGGTTTAACACTGGGAATGTTAGCTGTTGAAAATGATCATAGCTGCTGTGGGTATTGAAACATCGCCCCCCCATTAGTTTCTGTTGCCACAGTATGCCTGTCAGTCTTTCTGTGCTTGCACGGTACACATGCATTTTATAATGATAACAGGGGCATATTTATACTCAAATTTCATATTCATTTTCAAAACAATGGGTCCTTGATTTCAGACAGCGGTAGACAAAAGCTGGCTTTTCATTTCTGACTGGCGACTGTAAATTTTGCCAGCTGAAATGCCAACTGTGTCTAGCAGATTTTATCAGCTGTAGCTAGCTAGCTAATTATAGCTCATTAGTTTGTTGAAACATTGTATTATATAAAATGAAATATTATAAACGTAGATATAATAGATTCAAATAAATTCAATAATTAAATGACATAAAATGAAATACAAAAAAATTGATTACATTTATGTAAATGAAATACAATTTGATAAATTGAATTAAATTGAATTAAAGAAGGAAAGATGGATGGATTTCAATACTTTTTATAAACTGGGTCACAAATTTTATACATGAAACAAAGTAAAATATTGTAATGTCAAGTAGACTATCTCTGACATCAGACACCATCTGCACATTGATATTGTGATATTTTTTTACAGTTGACTCAGCAAATCTTCATGCTTTGATGAGGCGATTCTACATATAGGAGCTATTTCATAGTCACCCAATATATCAAAAAGCGTAGTAGAAGCGCACATCCAATAAACTTCAAACAGGTGCTGGACCAAAGAAACAATGTGCGAAAGAAAGATAAAAGTCTGCACACTGAGGCTCCCTTCAATGCAATTTAATGAGACATCCAGTAGCCATATATATCGTCACTAACAGCTTGTCTAAACAATACTTAGCTTGTCAGACACCAAGGGAGAACTGAATCAGCTGCTGCTGCTGCTGCTACTGTGTTGC
Organism: Scomberomorus guttatus; assembly: GCA_038419695.1. Taxonomy (NCBI): domain Eukaryota; kingdom Metazoa; phylum Chordata; class Actinopteri; order Scombriformes; family Scombridae; genus Scomberomorus; species Scomberomorus guttatus. The sequence continues at coordinate 20,818,243 of CM076451.1, forward strand.
TATCGCTACACACTCTGGACTTTCTCTTCATTTTCTCAGACTTAGGAGCTACTTTTAGCACTAAACTGTTTTGTGAATTACTTTTAGACCTACAAATTAGTCTTGAAGTTAGGACTGACATCCCTAATCTTTAGGATTTTCTCCTAACTCAGCCAGTTAGGACTAACTAAACTAAAGGTTATTTCTCGCCTGAGGATGTTCTGTGAATACGGCCCCGATCCTATAATTCACTCTCAACAGGTCTAATAATAATTGAGATTATAATGCAGATAGAGTAATATATATGTTTACCTTTAACAAGCACACTTTAGCTTTGAATGCCACATCAGATCAGAGTCATAATGCCACAGAGAGACACAGAAAAAGCACCCACTGAGCCTAGTGTTTATATTGACATTACATACTGAGCTCTTATTGTAGATGACAATAACTAGGATAAAAAGTCAGTCCCCAGCATTGAATAGCGTGGAAATTGATGCTCTCAAAAGATTCTTCATGTGACATTTCCATGCCCGTCTCTGTCGCAAAAATAGCACAGTGTTGTATTAGGGAGGGGGGGGGGGGGGTTGGGTTGGGTATGGGGCACGGGGGGCGACTAACAAATGGTGTGTGTGTGTTGGAAGTTGGGGGAGGAGGGATTGTATTTGCTGGAGGACAGGGACATGATGATGATGAATTTGAAGTACGATTTCCACTAAACGAGACAGCTAATGTGTGACCTTTGCTTTGCCCTATACCATGGCTCTCATCACACGGCCAGGCAGGCCAGTCCAAACACACACACACACACACACACACACACACACACACACAGAGAGAGAGAGAGAGAGAGAGACTCTCACACTCTCAGAGGTGCCGAGGGCATAAATGATTAGCCAGATGAGAGGAGCACAGCCTGTTAGCAGCTAATCACCCTCTCACTTTCCGCTATCATAGAAATTAAATCATACTTCTGTTTCTTTCTCACACAGTTTCCCTTTATTTTGTTCTCTCAAGTTCTCTTTTGCTCATTGTCTTGCAAACTCTGCTTTTAGATTAGTCCTACGTAGAGTTAATTTCCATTTTAATCATTAGAAATAAGTTCATGTCCACTTATTCATCATGAATAAATTGTTGATATTAAAAAAAAGGACATTATAGTGGCTTCTCCCTTCCTCACTACATGTTTAACACCTTTTTCCCTCTCAAGTCTTGATAGCTTTCCCTCCAATTTCTCCCTTCCCTCAACCAAGTCCTCTCTTTCATCCTCCCATCTCTTTCTCTTTTCCCCCCCTGTGTAAAAAAGACAAATCTTTAATCCCCCTCATTCATCAAACCCATCAATTTAATCAATTTTTCCGTCTCCAGCCCCAGGATCCAGCTGTGTTTGGCTCTGGCTCAACCCTTGTGGAAAGCTCTAAACATTACCTGATGATACGTTACACACTTCTGCCTTACCTCTACACGCTCTTCTACAAAGCCCACACCACAGGGGAGACTGTAGTACGTCCTGTCATGCACGAGTAAGTCATTTAAAATACTGTAAATATACTGTCAAGTTCTCTTCGAGGAATTTAAAGAATAATTTAGTCTTGGAATCATTCAGTTGAATTTAGAAATGGATGCAGGACTATTTCGAACTAATAAAAACATTGTTTTGCTTACCCCATATTCTCTGCTACGTTAACCTCTTCTCTAACACTTCTTATAGACATTTGAGCAAAAACAAATGGAAAAAAACAAACAAAGTGTATCCAGTAATGAACTGTAGTGTAATGTTTGGAAACATTAAGACATTTACTGTCTGATGAAGTCTTAAATAAGATGTTGCAAGAAAACTCGGGAGTGTTGCGCCTGTTGTGGCCATAACAGAGATGAACGGAGAAGAGAAAGAGAGAGGCTGTTGTGCAGGTTAAAACTGTCATACAGTTTCTTGAATTGATGTTATAAATTATGAATGGTGAGTTTGGAAGGAAACTGTGGTGAAATAGTGTTTAGCAGACTAACATAAGGACATTGCCTCAAAGGCTGTCATAGAACATGTCAGTACACATAAGTATTAGTATTAATAGTAAGTATAGTATTAGTAATATCTGGATGTAATTGATTTTTTCACTGTTTTCTGTCACTCCCAAGGTTCTACTCTGACAGCTCCACCTGGGCAGTGGACCGCCAGTTCCTTTGGGGAAAACACCTGCTCATCACACCTGTACTGGATCCAGTCAGTCAACACACAAAAAAAAAAACATCCCAGAATACACACACACATACATATAAGGACAAATGCAAAAGCAAACTTGTATGCAGAATGTACTTGCATCTAGACACAGATACTCATATGCAGGACATATAGAAATGCAAATGCAGTACACATGGAAATGTGTCTTGCAGATGATGCAGATGGGATGATCAGTTCCCTATCACACACACTCACACAGTCATACACGCACACACACCCTGACCTCCACTGGGAAAACATGACATGGGATTTTCTTTGTTGCCCTCCCCTCCTCTCATCCCTCATTCTTCTCTCTTTCATATCCTCCCTCTTTTCTCTCAGCTCTAATGAGAGCACTGACCTCATTACTGGCAGATTAGAAGTGTAGATAGAAGTGTGTGTGTGTGTGTGTGTGTATGTGTGTGTGTGTGTGTGTGTGTGTGTGTGTGTGTGTGTGTGTGCCTGTGTTTCCTGTGTTTTGTGTGTGCAAATGTGCGTGCCTGGACGCGCGTGTGTACGTGTGCATATGCAGCGATTGCGGTCATGTCAAAGTGGCCTGATTAATAAGCAATTTAGCACGGCCTCTTGTGAATTACGGAATAGTGGAAAGCGAATTGGATTCATAGTGGGGCCAGGGATAAAGTAACTCCAATCAGCGCGGTTGTGGAAAAGTTTCTAATACAATACAAGCCCGTACAAGAAGTGGAGGGTTTATGGTCGCAGTGCCTCCGGGTTTAAGCTGTGCTGGGTTTAGGGAAATGGAAGGGCCATAAGGTGACTTTACAGGTGCTTGTGAATCAAATAATAGTCAGAGGTGCACCAACTTCAGGTCCTTCCAAGGCCAGAGGCACAGCATAGTGCAGCTGAAAACAGAATAATAAAAAATAATCTACTATCATTGTGTGTGTTAGGGGCTGGCATCAATTACTGTGTGATCAACTGCTAGTTTTCTTTCTCTTCTGCAACAAAGTTCCCTGATAATTGACTAGAGAAAAATAAGTGAATGTCATGAATGAATATATTATGTGTCAATTTAGTGAGGAATTAGATAAAATAGTTGTTTACCATGTTGTCCTCCTCTTGTCTGGAGACTCTGTGAGTGACACTGCAGGATTAGCACGTTTACAGGGGGGCATCCAAAAGCAAGTCTCTGACATGTATCCAGCCATATAATTCTCACTCCGTGCATTATGGCACATTCTGTCAGCTCTATATGTAGTGTCATCCACACTACAGTCATATGTATACAGTTGGAATGAAAAATACAGGTTATTTTTTACTCTGCTTGAGGGAGATCAAATCAAAAATCAATTTGGCCAACATATCATCCACAAACAGTGTTTGTAAGCTTTTAAGTAACAGCTGATCATGTGCCCGTGCATTTGGGTTAAACCAAACCAAAGCAAAACACCAAAGATGCGCCGATGCTGCTTGATCAATATTGACAAGACTCCATACTGAACCTCCCCTCCCACCTGTTCACACTCATGGCTCATAATAAAAATACCAAATAGGTACAAGCTAGCAGAGAAAATGGATCTGTCTGTGTAAGGACTGACAAGAAGAAGCTAATTTTTAAAGCTGTGTCTTGATGTCTGACTGTGAGTATCTACAGCCTGTGATTTTTTATTACTTTTACATATTACATTGACATTTTTTGTTTGTTTGTTTGCTTCCTGTGATGTTTGCAAATAACATCAACGTACTAAACCGTTGTGTTTTGGCATGAAAGCTTTGACTGCTGTAGAAAAGTAGTGCCGCTCAGCACAGCGGTGTAAGCTTCAGAAACATTTCGGACCTCTGCTGCACCACTTGAAAAGGATTCTTTCCGAATGACAGATCTGATGTGGCTGAATATTCATCTTTTGTGGTGGCAGGGCGCTGGCGAGCAGCGGTGCTGTTAGGCCAGGCGCTGAGAACAGAGTGCCCACTATCTGTTCCACATGTATCAGGCTGAGAAGGGCCGCATGAAGAGATAGTGTCAGCTACTTGAGTAGGGTCACAGGCTGATCTTTAACAACCCTTCACATCCTACCCTCACTTTCCTTTTTCATTATTCTCATCTCTCTCTGTCTCTCTCTATTTATCGCTCTGTCTTCCTGCCTCTCCCTTTTCTCTAATGATGCTCTAACTCTATCACTCAGATCAGTAGATGCTTTAACCTTGATCTTTGTGATAAACTGGGGAGATCTCCTGACTCTCTCTCTCGCTCTCCGTCATCCCCTCTGGTCTTCATCCATGCTTCCACATTCCCTCCTCTTGCCCATTACTCCCTTTTCTTTTTAGCTCATCCTTTCATCAAACGTTGGCTCCCTTATCTCATCTGCATTCTCTTAATCAGCTGCCGTCAACTCACCCCTGTGATCCCATTTCATTTCATCTCATATCTCTTTCACCCTCCCTCTCCCCTCACTCACTCACTCCCCGTGCCGCTCTCTGCCCCTCTCATCTACCTCAGCTACCATCTGATCATTCTGCCAGTATGAATCTTTGGCCCACCTGATCAAATCGTACCTTATGGCTAACAGAGCTTCAGTACTCTAAATGAGGATACAGGCCTCATGCCTTGTCCCTCTCAATCACAGTTAGCAGCCATGCTAAGTCCTAAAGTCCCTTCCCATTAGTCAGCAGGGTGAGTGATAGGCGCCGCGAGCAAATCAGACACCAGAAAACGAGGTATAGGGGCAACATCCATTTCCCCAGGCTGTCATCCCACAGGCTGTGCAGCGGTTGTGACAGGTAATCTGCCTCAAACTGTGAATGCGGCCCCCAAAGAGGACATTAAGTCATTTAATTTGGTTAGCAGACCATTAAGGCTATATGTTTTATTAATATTCTTATTCTTTACATGTAGCTTTGGGTTGTTTTTCTGTCACTTTAAGCTCGTATTTGCCTTTATTTAAGCATCCTTCGTTCCCTATCTTTTTACTTGTTTATATTTTTTTTTCTTGGCTTCCTGTCACCCTTCTCTCTTGTTCCTAATGACAGGCCTCAGAGGGCCACAAAATAGGACATGCTGCTGAGGAGAGAAAGAAAGCGAGATAGAAAGGGAGATGTTGGTGCCTTTGGGGGACAGCCTTGGCCTACACAGCTGACATAGTGTATTCCACAATTTGGTCTTTTTCCAGAAGGACCTGTAGTTCGCTCTTTCTTTTGGTGTGCTCTTCTGTGTTTATCTCTCTCTCTCTGATCTGCCCTGTCAGAAAGAGCAAGGAAGTGACAACGCTATCAAAGGCATGCTGCTCTGCTATTGATTGCTCCCGTCTGTCCACCACCTTAAGCCATCTAAGGTTGTCACCTGTCAGTCGTCTCTTGATGCGGCCTTCTCCATCATATGTTGTATCATAGCACTGTAGACTGAAATGTCACAAGGGCTTTGTGGAAATGTTATATCAGATGATAGTTTTGAAATAACCTTGTTTGATGTGAGCATTTTATCTTTTTATTAATGTATTATTAAGTTACAGTGATTTATATGTAGCTTATGGCTGCTTCTCTCCTCGTGCTTAGCCTTGTAAGATTAAAGTGTCAGGATTGGTGCAGTGAGCTGAAACATGTGTTACTGGCTGCAAACACAAATCAAACACAGGCATGCTTCCACACAAAACGAAAAGCTGACACCTTTTTGATGTCTGCTCCACAAATCAGAGGCATATAATGGTGTACTTAGCGGTAAAAAACAAAAAAACATTTCGATTATTGTTCATATATGCACGCGTATGAAGAATTATTTTTGTCTTGTTTTCTGCAGGGTGTGGAGAAGGTGCGGGCATACATCCCAGATGCCGTGTGGTATGACTATGAGACGGTAAGACTATTCCCTGCTCACTTTAAATTAGTTTCCTCTAAAGCACATCCATCGCCACTTCACATGTATCACAAGAGAAATTACTGAGTCTGATTTTTGTAATTATGATAATTGCATCTGGTGAAATTATCTTTATACATTCATGCATATGCTTACAGCAGACACTTCACCTTTTCCAGTTGAAATTGTTTTGCGGAAATATTTTCTTTTAGAGATAACAAAGGGAACTTTACCTGCAACATAATGAAGGTTCTCCAAGTGAAGTGCACATAGCATAGGATTCTTTTCTATGTTATGATGGCAATGCAATCCTGTCTGGCAATGTGAGAAAGTTGGATTTGTACTTCAATCAGACATCACAGAATGAGTTTTAAACACATGAGGGAGAGAGAATATTAAAAACACTATTCGGTATAATACAATCCATTACAAAACCACATGGCATCGAAAATCCCCATAGAGTTGAATCAACATTTCTACGACTTTAAGAGAAACTGAACATCATAAGCCTCATAAACATGATAAACAGGAGAATAGGATCATGAATCGGCTAAACTTTCTGCCTGAAATAACCGACCAATGGCAGGCTTAGCCCACAGTCTGCATCCGGTGAGTCAGACTAGGCTGAACTCACTGCACGGTTATTGTGTATGAACGTATTTTTTGGTGTACCTCATTAATTGGAAGCATAAATGTATAGCGCTCAACTAAAAAGACTGCAAAGTGGCTTATCAGTATCATATCGCATTAATGGCATTAACACATACAAAAAGAACATGTATCACATGAAAGTCTTTGCCTCGAGTTCTTTGTTTGAGGCTGAGAGACGAGCGAGATAAGACAGAGCGCGTGTGAGGACAAAGATAGAGTGAAAGAAGGGACAGGGAAGAGAGGAGAGAGACTATCTCCCTGACAGAGAGATAAAAGAGGTGTTGAGTTCCTTTGGGACCTTATTTGGGCGTCACAGTGGGGATGTAAAGCGCCCACTGATCAGATGAACGATTAGATTGGCTGTCTTGCTGCCGGCCTCTTGTCCCGGTTGGTCCCCTGTGATTATCTGGGTAGGAGGATGGAAAGGTGGGGGGGAGGAGTATTGATGTAGTGAAAATGACCATGGAAAACAAGTTACAGAGGAAAGAAATAATGGAAAAACAGAGGAGAGGGGAGGAAGGAGAGAAAACAGACGGAATGAGATTTGAGTGAAACGGAGGGAGGGAAAAGATGCGTGAAAAGGACATGACCTGGAGAGAGAGGGAAAGCAAGAACGAGAGAGAAGACAAGAAGAAGGAAAAGGGGGAAGAAAAGTATGTAGAGGAGTCGGAAAATGGGAGGACTGGCCAGCAGGAATGAGGGGAAGAGAAGACACGGATAGAGAAGACCTCCTTAAGGCAGACAATGAGGGGGTGATAAGATCTGAAATTGCTTATAGACGCTCCACTAACTCCAGCCCACACACACGCCCATACTCTACTGTACTGCATAAAATGGTACACACACACACAATCTCTCTCTCTCTCTCTCTCTCTCTCTCACACACACACAACCTCAATGGGAATGGAGGAAAATGGGATAAAAAAAGAATTAGAGCACCACAAGAGAGAATAACAGGATGTAGAATAGGAAGTAGGTAGAAGGAGAATGAGAGGAGATGGAGAGAAGAGACTTTTAAATTGTTTTAGGCTGGTATGAGGATTCAGTTCTCAGGAGATCAGAAATTAACTGTGCTCTATCTAGGCCTTAGGAGAAATGTGCGGTGGGGAGAGAAAGGGGAGAAAAAAAAGCAACAAAGAGAAGGAGAGGTGGAGAAATTTATCTGCTTTTCTTAAGTAAATGTTTCTTACCAGACAGCACAAACTCACATTATATCACTATAATGCCAAAAATAACACATTTCATCTCTTTTTTTTTTAAGTGACTCAAGTTGTTTATGAAGGGATATTACTTTTCAGAATTTAAACAGTAATCAAACCCATTGTCCAGAATCAGGCATGAGTGTGTTAGATAATGCAACTTGCAGTCATGCAGTAGTTTCCAATTTAACAGATAACTATTATTCGAGGGTCAGTTCACCCAAAGTATGAAAAATAAAAAGTAAAACATATTTTACTTATCTCCAGTGGTATCTAGCAAGTTTTGGGCTTTATTGACTTAGGTTTTCAGATATCCATCTCTAAGATTTTTTTGTGGCAGCCACAATACAATGGTGCTGAATCGAATTTCATTTGTGGAGTTCGCAGGTTTACAAATTACACTAGAAAAATATTACAACCGCATACAAGATCCCCATCGCCAAGCAGAATCGACAAAAGTCATTGTGAACAGACATCACCGGGATTGTTTCTGGTAGAAAGTAGATAAAAGTGAGGTCTGCGGGGTATCCAGAGTAAAGATACAGTATAACTAATTTGGACAAATAAAACCATGGCTGTCTGCATGACTAGATACCACTGGTGGTAAGTGGGGAGAAAAAAAAAAGCAGGAGGACCCTTCAAAGTATTTTCTGATTACTCTTTGAATTATTCTATAAGCTTATGCAACAAAACTTTATGCAACAACTTATGCAATCAGGTTCAAGTACCTGCTATTTTGAAGAGTGGAATTTATTGCTCTGAAGTGCAAAAGTCATCATCACTATCTGAAGGTTTTGGACCTATTTACACCAATAGCAAACAGTTTTTACCTCTGTGTCTGCTTCAGTGTTAAAGGGGCCTCAGTAAAAGTCAAGCTGCATTGTATAAATGCAATTTCAACCCAGCCCAAAGCCTTGTGCAAAATTATGCTCACTGTCCTAACATTGAACGGGGTGGCATGGGGATTGTCTTGCCCACAGTGCATCACATGACTTTAGGCGAGTTAATGGATTATGTTGTCCTACCAATCAGATGGGACGAGTGGCAGACCGCAGACAGTATGTTGAGATGCATCTACCAGCTGACAAGCTTGGTTTACACATCAGAGGTGGTGCGATCCTCCCCACACAGAGACCTGATGTCACCACTACATACAGGTACACACACACACACACACATATATACACTTACCAACTCAAATAATGTTGAAAGATCTAAACCAGCAATCACATACAGCACATACAGTGAGTGTGCACACACTCACCGACTTATCAAGGACACTTTTGTGTTTTTGTGTTGAGAAATGTTAAAGACATCATTAAAAGAAAACCTTAACACGGTGACAGTGAGGGAAATACTTACCCAGGCAGGTTCTCCAGTTAGCTAATCGCAAAGCTTCAAATTCTGAATTTCAAATTCAATTCATCCCTGTGGCGCTCTAAAATCTACGTTTTTTATTGAAAGAACATCATCAAACAGTTACATAAAATAACACAAACAACATAACAGCTGAAATAACTACACAAGGCAAAGACAATGATTCAAACAACATGCAACTACGTGGTTTCAGCAATAGCAGTGTCCATAGCAACCAACATAGTGATGATAGAAAGCCTGAAAAATATCTTCATTCTTCATTTTCCACTGAGAATAAAAGGAATGTCAGCCAGGAATGTTTTCAAAGACACAAACTTGTCAGTCAGGTGACGTGGACGAAGGCCAGTAGAAAAGAATAGGCCAAAAAACGCAGGCATCTCGCAATTTTAGAGCTGTTATTGTGAAACTAATACGTTTACACATTTTGATGTGAGACTGGGTTGACAGAGATCAACAAACACATTCACATTTGTACACATAATCATAAATACATCAAACTGTCTCCATATTAGATGTGTGTGCACGTGTTTGCACAGATGTCTTTAGTTGGTGTTTGATTCGTTGAACTGTTATTACATGTGTGTATGGTATGTTTACTTTTTTGTGTGTTTACGTGTATATCTGTAGTCGGCGTAAGCCCATGGGTTTGATCATTGCTCTTGATGACAACAACCAGGCAGCTGGGGAGCTATTCTGGGATGATGGAGATTCCCGAGGTATTGTTACTTTTCTCCCTTTGTGCCTATTTGTGTGCGCGCAAATGTGTTTGTGTAAGACACAACCATCTGCACCCTGTTATTACCACTCATTATAGGCATTCATTCACCAAACTGACACTTATCTTGTTAAGTACAAAGTATTATGAGTTGATTGCAAAGTTTCCATCCAGATGTAGTGTAAATTTTAACCAAATTTCCAGAAAATCTGCCAAAGAAAATACAAATTAATGAGCATTTCCATCCACTACTGTTACACAAAGATTAGGAGTTAAAGGAGTGCAAGTCAAATCTCACACAGTGGAAAATGTGGAACACAGGATGGAAATATGGCATTTATGTGTGTGTCAATTTAAGGAATGTTAGTTTCCTCATCAGTGCTCACTGATGTTTTTGTCTGACGCCACATTTTGTCTCTTCAGTGGAGCGGAAGCTCGACTGATGCTTCATGTACATCATGTTTTATTGGCTAAGTCTGTTTCCATTGCAGGCATTTCCTTTATGCACAAACTGAAAATTAGCATTAAAAACAGGTGGATGGAAACACACTTAGTGTGACTGTTTAAACACAGTCAGCTAATGCACATTAACAAGTGAAGGTCAGTCACTCTGCTGTATGACTGTACATCAGCTGTGCTGAAGCGCCGTGACAAACATTAACATCTGCTCTCTTTTTTTCTTACAGAGACAGTTGAAACAGGCAACTACATCCACTACAAGTTCACTGTTGTCTATGTAAGATTCCCTCACACACATACACACCATCTTTAACATCCAGCCCGCATATTCTTTCTGATCTGAACTCAAGTTCAAAGTTCAAAACCACCAGAGACTTTAGACTTTTCCAGTCCAGAACACCAAGCATGATTGATCAGTGTTATGCTGCTGAAGCTTTGTTTGATCAAGTACCCCATGTTCCTGCTTCACACAGCACTGAGGATTGCCGGGCATGTTTAATTTATAAGATGGTTGCTTCATTATTATATGTAATAACTGGAAGTGGTGTAAGCTGTGCCTGTTGTACATCTATCTATAATATAATATTGAATATACATTGTGGAATCTAAATTTATCATCTATACTAAGCATTTGAACTTTGAGAACATGCTATAACCTCAGTGGATTTCAATAAAGCATATAACCGTGTGTCCTCTGCCTCAAAGGGAGTACTGACAATGCAGGTGACCCATGTGGGCCACAGGGATCCAGACAACCTGAAGTTTGAGAACATTACTGTTCTCGGGGTGCCTCATCCTCCCAAGTCCGTCTATGTGACACATGTTACACGTGGAAACTCTCCCACCATGGTGCTGGACACCAACATACAGTATGATGCCGCCAAGAAGGTAAAAACACATACAGCATGTTCATAGACAGTCTCATTACATACACCCAGATGTTTGTGCACACCCAGCGACAATGAATCCTTTTATGTCAGGGGAAATTGCCTTTATAGGCAAATTATTAAAATGCTACAGAAAAGGACACCCAATAACAGGTAAAATACTACAATGTAAAATTTGTTGACACAGTATTTGGGTAATGTGCAGGGATGTGACAGGTCATATTTGCTTTGTCAGGAAAAACCTGCTGCTTTACTAACGCAGGACAGATGCAGGGTGGATGATTTCCACAGTGGCTAACCTTGTAGGCGTCTGCCATTTGTTTCAATAAGACCAGGAATGAAACCATTACTGTACATTTCAAGGTTAGCCTCATAGTGTAAGAAATGATAACAATTTACACTGGGTGTGGATCGTAAAAAAAGCTTTGTGTGAGTGTGTGTGTGTGAGGGAGAGAGAGTTTGTGAGAAAGAATAAGAAAGAGTGAGAAAGAATGACAAAGAGCAATGATCCTACAGTAAGTGCCCTGGGTTATGAGCAAAAGGCAATAGTCTATAAAGTGTAGAGGTTCACTTAAGTAATACTATAAAGATTTTTTTTTTGTGTGTGCTAACACACAAGGTCTCAAGGTCTCTCTGGTCACACACACAAGCTCGCGCTTATCAAATGACTCTCACCGGTAATCATTTCCTGAGGGTGATGGGTAGACATGCTGTTAAACCTAAACTCTAGCTTGTCATGCCCGTCAGTCTTCGTATGCCTAGTTGGACTGGACCTTGAATATAGCTCACAGCCGCCAAACATCATTACTTCTATATACAGTCAAATGGAACAGTACTTTACAATATATAAGTCACACTGACTCCTAGTATTTCATTTCATTCACTTTATTTCATTTCGTGACTTGATTTTATTATTTTTTAAACCATTTCCTCCCTAATATAAAACCTTACTGCCTTCTATATTGTTATACAGTGCAGCATGTGTAAAGTGACTGCCCTACAGTCGCTGTGCCATCTTTCTAATCCCTCCCTCCCTCCCTTCCTTCCTCCCCTCTCTCTTCAGTTCCATCATTTATCCATCTGCCCGTTCCTGCCTTTGCATCCTCTTTCTCAGTGTTACTTCTTGTGTGCTAGTGTGTCCTGCTTGATGCATTTTTACACAAAAGAATTGCTGAAGCGTGATTCGAAAGCAAAAAGACACGTGAAAATAAAGACCGATGAAGATCCCCGAAGTCTGCTTACCATCTGAGGATGCTTTAGATGGCGACGGGAGTGACTAAAGTGGAAGGGGCTCCCCGAGATTTGTTGTGAGAATGACTCATAATTCCCGGCAGAGGCTGTTGAAACAGCGAGGGAAATTAACAGCTGTGTCTTAATTGATAGCGCACGCAACGTCAAGCACACATTCTGTCTCAAGGAAGCATGTCTGCACTTGCATAAACAGAACGTTTGCACCGAGACCACTTAAGGAGGCTGTTCCTACTTCGACAACCTTGGCTTTAATAATCACTACTCTCTCCTGCATTTTCCTCCCTTACACTTTATTTCACCACACACACACACACACACACACAGGTTATGTTCCTGCGTGGCTTGTCCTTGACCCTTGGGGAGACCTACCAGGTGGAGTGGGAGCTGGAGGTGGAAGAGTACCAGCGCTTTGACTGCTATCCAGAGGAGCATGCAGATGAGGCTAAGTGCAAGGCCAGAGGCTGCATCTGGGAGGTGAGGGGGTGACACAGATGATGTTCACATCCACATATGCACATTATTTCCACATTCTATTGCTAAACAAACAGGGGGAAAAAAAATCTCTCTCCCCTGTGCTTTTGTTTCTTTCCCTACTCAGCCAAGCAACATTGAACGTGTCCCATGGTGCTTCTATCCAAAAGACTACGGATACATGGTTACGGCAACCAAGGAAACCAACTCAGGCATGACAGTTGATATCACTCGGAACAAAAAGTACAGAAGCAGCGGTCGCCCAGAGTCACCGGACATTGATACGCTCCGTGTTGAGATCCATTACCACAGCAGTGACATGCTGCAGTTCAAGGTGTGTGTTTGTTTGTGCTCGTAGAGCTGATATGCTATAAGCCCTTAAAATTTTTTATTTCTTCCAACGCACCCATCCGGCTTGCTTGCCATACATAAACACACACGCATACACTGACAAACAAACATCCCCTCCCTTTCCAGATCAGGGACCCGGCCACAGATCGTTATGAGGTTCCGGTGCCGCTGTCGGTTCCAGCTGCTCCTGAGACTAACGAGAACAAGAGGCTTTACAAGGTCCATGTTACCAACAACCCATTTGGCATCCAGGTTGTAAGGAAAAGCACAGGAACCAAGATGTGAGTGTGTCAGTCGTACAAGTGGATCAAGCGGGCTGTGTTGTAGAAGTTGTCTATAAAGTGCCATTTTAGGTTGTTTCCAGGTCTTTCATGTTATCATTAAAGGCAATTTCATTAATGATTTAACATAATTCAATAGCATTTTTGTTCAATTCTGATATGGTGACATATTCTGTGTTATCTAATTAAAGTTGTTATTGCCTTATATTGACTTTTAACCTCAATTTTACTGGTTAAATAAAAGGTTAAATAAATTCTATACTGTCCTAACCAGTAAGGTAAATGAATGTGTGATTAGCCTACATTTTGTTTTCATAAGCATCTTCTCAATGTCGCTTAAATTGGCCTCTTTTTGGGCAACATAGATGCGCCTATTAACGAGCAATAAGGTGAAACATGGGATAAAAATTCTACTCAACTAGGCAAGAACTGTTTTTTCCCCCTTTGAGATTAAAGTAAGAATGCTGAGTCGACTCCTTTGGCACCGTTATCCAATCAGATATGCTCAGGAAAGTTGCCCCGTGCATCAGCGCCCTAAAGTAGTTTTCTCTTGTTCAGCAGTCGTGATGATGTCACACGAAGCAGCAGAGCGTCAGAAAGTCTATTCAAAGCATATCTTTAAGCAAGGATGACATTATTTTGTAGTTAAGCCTTGCGTGTTTTTTTTTTTTTTTTTTTTTTAGAAGTGTCAGTTGAAATTTTGCTAATTAAAATTTATGAAGTATGTTGAAGGGATGCCTGCAGTTCCTAAGGGTTATTATGCTTATTTGTGTCAAACATTTTGTGAATAACTCCCTTTGACAATAATTCCCTCTCTCTCTCTCTCATTGATTTAATCCTCTGTCACTTTTCACAGTTGGGACTCCTCTGTGCCAGGTTTTACCTTCTCAGACATGTTCATTCAAGTGTCGACACGACTGTCATCAGAGTTCGTCTACGGCTTTGGAGAGACGGAGCACCCCACCTATAAACACAACCTTAACTATCACACCTGGGGTATGTTCTCCAAAGACCAGCCTCCTGGTGTAAGTATTAAGCGTAGTACAGCCTCAGATGTAGCTGTTACTGTATTTCTCACCTCTGCTTTTGAGGTGTATACTAGCAATACTTGAAGGAATGTTTGACAGGTAATAATTTCATAAACAAAATTTGACATTGAACTAAATGATTGTTTACAGCAGCTTTTTCTATGCATCGGCATGTTCTATCAAAACTAGTTATGGCATTTGTAGCAGAGCACCCTGAACTGAATGTCTTTAACATCACACCCTCACAGAGGTGACTTGTAAACAACCTTCCTGCACAGTATGTAAACTTGTCTCTCTCACATTCGTGTCACTTTGATGTGATGCTGTTGATATGAACGCCGGTTATAGAGTGTCATCATGTTTTCCCTACCGGTGTCAAGGCCAGACAGGATGAGGTTTCCACCTGCATCAGCATTATCGAGCCTAATTGCTGAGCTGTCAAGCCTGCTCCACAGGGTTCAAACAAATGTTACGGGGCCCCTCGGAGAGTAAGGGAATTAGAGTAAGGACAAAAAAAAGAAAGGAAGATGGATGAAAATGAGAAAAAAATATGAGACAGGATGACAGGACCAATATAAAACCGGAAAAAGCCTTGTAAACACTATTTTTGATTTGCTTAACCTAATTTAGGTCATAGTCGGATAAATAATAGTCAAATTAAGACATGTAGCATTCAAATTTTAGTCAATTTGAAGTGTGGACTTACAGTGTAAAAAATATTACTGCACAACTACAGATAAATTAAAGACACCAACAAATCAGTATATATGTGAGTATATTGTGAGTATATTGTTGCTTTTGTTCAAAATTTCCATAGACGTGCCACAAGGACACACAACTGTAGGAACATAAAAGAAAAGTTATGGTTTCAGGTTGGATACCTGATAATTGAGGGAAACACAGACTTTATTATGCGCTATGGAAGGGATATCTTCACTCAATAATTGAGTTGTGCACTATAAAATATAAGGGAGAATATGCATATAATGTTTTATTAGGCGCAAAAGCTGTCCAAAACCTGTTTTAATTCTGATGAATGTCCGTACAGTAGTTGGGCTATTACAGTCAGTGTACCCCGAATTAGTGTGTCTGTATCCATAGGTGTGTGTTCAAGCGAGAAGTCGAGAATGACTGACAGAGAGAGACCGCAAGAACACGGTCACTGGCTGTCACCCCATTGAGTCGGGCCATCACACCATGTAATAGGGCCACAAGGACACATGCACATACACGACAAAAGCACGCACATACAAACCAAAATGACAGGAGAGGCAGGACCTTTCCTCAGAGCCATTACATTACAGGTACAGTTTAACAACTTCTTATTGTACCAGAAGTGCAGGAGGCTGATAGGGTGTGATGTGCCCATGAAAGTGGCAAATCCCCCGTCCCCTGTGGCCTTTCTATGTGTTCCTCTTCGCCCAGTCTGTCTAGTTCCATACCCTCATCTAAATACACTCAAAAAGTTCACCCACTACTATATATACATGCAGAAAATCAATGCAAGCAAATGAAAATCTACATCTACAAGGGAAAAAAATAATAATGATGATTGGTTAAGTAGGCTTCATTATTATTATTATAAAAAGTACAAAAAGCTCTCCTCTGTTAATAAATTGCCAAGCTGAGAAGGGTAACCACTGAGCTATGGTTTTGTCATTAATTTTAATTTTCTGTACGCTACATGAAGTGCCTCCTAATTTTGTTATAGCACCCAACAGCATTGCAAATCCCCAAATAACACCCCAGCTCTCTGTCGATGTCTTCAAACTGAAGCCAGTTCACAGCTGAGTTTCAAAACCTCAACAGTGAACCGGCAGGAATGTCGAGATCCAATTCTTTCAATAAAGTTTACCCATCTCAAACTTCCCTTTGATTCGCACTCTCTGTCTCTCTGCTACAGTACAAGATGAATTGCTATGGAGTGCATCCATTTTATATGGGCCTTGAGACTACCGCCGATGCTCATGGTGTGCTGCTGCTAAACAGCAATGCCATGGGTGAGGAACACAAAAAAACAGAAACACACACGCACACACAAAGGCGTACACATGCGTTGTCAGTACACGCACACATGGAAATGCAACCACCCTCACACCGACACACACACACACACACACACACAAACACACAAACACACACACACACACACACACACACACACACACACACACAATCTCACTCAATTACATATGCAGTGGGTATTTATGTATTAATGAGTGAGGCTATTTTCCATGTTTTGAGCACATCTTATATAAGGCCACCACATCCCAATGAGCACTACTCATGTCCACTTTTGTATCTCTGCATACTAAACAGCAAAACAACTCTCACTGACACAGACAAATCAGCATAAACACACATACTATTATATCCATAGTACATAGTATATGTTGTAGTCAAATACCTACATTTTTATATAATCCAACCAGTTTCAAATTTGATCTTTTCAGAAAATGCATTTTTATAAAAAAGTGAAAGTACATACATCCATTTCATTCTACATGAGCTGTGGAATAGAACCTATTTGCTTTGTGTCCAGATGTGACTTTCCAGCCCACTCCAGCTTTAACCTACCGAACTGTGGGAGGCATCCTGGATTTCTACATGGTCCTGGGACCTACACCTGAGATGGTGGTGCAGGAGTACACTGCAGTAAGTCTTCTTGGTCTTCTGGTTTATTTGCGTGCGTGCATGTGTTTGCCTGCGTGTGTGTGCATATGTTTGCCTGTGTGTGTGTGTGTGTGTGTGTGTGTTTTGTGTCTGGCCCTGGGCCGCTGTTGATGGACTGCAGCAGCTGGGAGTTCCTCGCTTCATTGCGCTCTCTCATTTAGCCAATCTAAACACACACATGCACACACGCACACACACATACACGCACGCACGCACACACACACACACACACACAATCAACATTTTATGGACGTGGTCCCGTTTTCCTACAAAACAACTTTTTCTGTGCTGAACTGTTTTGACTTCCTTGTTTGTTTTTCTTCTTAACAGCTGATTGGACGACCTGTTCTACCAGCCTATTGGTCCCTTGGGTTCCAGCTCTGCCGCTATGGTTACACCAATGACCAGGAGATATCAGATCTGTATAGAGACATGAGGGCAGCAGGTATACCCTATGTAAGTTCCTGGACAAAGACTCTATACGATCCCTGCGTTGAACATAAAACCGGCAAAAGCAAGTAATCAAAAAAACTACAAGAAAACACAAATCATCCCATCTCATATGTTCCCATTCAAATTTAGATTGTGAACCAAATCTAAACTCCTACAGTATATTTTTGTGAGTTAGACAGAGTGTCGGCTTTTAAATAATTGCCCGTCGCCATTGTCAGCAGACTGTAAAATGAGAAGAATTAATATACGCTTTGGAACAATTGAATCATGGTTTTATTTTTATTTTTCATGATCCATTTTGTTTAAGACAAGTCTACTTTTGATATGTTTACTCAACGCCAGAAATGTGAAATAACATAAATAAATAGTAGAGGACACAATGCCGATGCTGCCCACATACAACTTATCCAATTAAATTCCAGTATGTTTGCCTGCTTTTACCGAGACACTGATTTAATTCAGTGTTAAATCAGTGTCTCAGCATGAGGAATAATTTCATCAGAACTGAAACAATCTGAGAGCTTCTTCTTTTCCAATGAAGTATAGGGACATCCAAATCAGTGGATTAGACTGAGCTAAACCCAACACAGTATCTCCCCATATTTCAGAGTGCCATTCACTGTATGCGGACAATAACTACATAAAACTAAATTAGATTAAAGATGTTAGGATGAAGCTGAACAGAGGCACTGACTTCATGGATTACATAAGGTACATCCGGTTTAACCTAATAATATGTGACCTCTAATTTCATTTGAAATCCATTCCATTGTAGGTTTCACAGCCTCTAGATGTTGCCAGTTTGTACCAGAACCAATAATTCTCTCCGACAGTGAAGTTTGTAACAAAACAGAGCACTGTGTCTGACCACGGCAAGATGTCCCACGTGGCAACAGGCCAGAATCCCATCCTCTTCATCATGCAGAACAGAACATAAGAATGTCCACTGATAATCAACAATCCCCAGAATATACTTTCACAAAGCCCAAACCTGCAAGGAGCTGACGCCAGCCAAAAAGAATCCAGCATCATTAGTTGGAATGAAAGGAGCAGGGAATGCAGTGACTTACAAAGGCTACACATGAGATAGCTTAAAGAATAACCAACCTTGAATTGTCGTAGACACACCAGAAAAACCAAGACAAACTTTACAGACTTTCATATTTATTAGCAGAAATCTCAACAGTTAGGAACATTTCTGACTTGCTGACAATAAAGTTACATTCATAAATTGTACATTTTAATTTTTCTTATTTTCATAGCAGTCAAAAGTCAAATTTTTGGACTGAAATGAAATACATGGTCTAATGAAAGCCTGTGACTTTTACTGTGATTTTGTCATACAAATACCTGAATCTAATACAGGAAGATATTGCTGTTTTACCTTAATGCTATGTGTTGTTCTAATTCCTGCCTGGTTCTCATATAGTTAGTTTAGCCTCAGTTAATCTGTCGTCTGTGGGTATCTGCTGGTATCTGCTGCAGGATGTGCAGTATGCAGACATTGACTACATGGATCGTCAGCTGGACTTTGTCCTGGACCCTGAGTTCGCTGGACTACCTGCCCTAGTTGACCGCATGAGGACAGAGGGCATGAGGTTCATCTTCATACTGGTAATAAAATTACATCATTAACTAATGATACACTCAAGGAACAAAGATCATAAAGGAAGGTGTAACTATTCTATAGAGATAATAAATATGTCCAAAGCTTATATCTGTGAAAGCTAGATATTAAGTCATACAGGATTACTAGTCAATCTCTACTTGGCTCATCAAATCAAAATCTTATGTTTTGTGTATTTAATTCCAGGATCCAGCCATCTCAGGCAATGAGACACTCTCATACCCTGCCTTCGAGAGAGGTAAAGCAGCGGATGTCTTCATCAAATGGCCCAAAAACATCAGTGATGAAATTGTGTGGGGGAAGGTAAGAGGGGAGGGATGGCCAAACAAATAAGTGTAAAAATGCATATGCATGTATTGATAAAAAGAGACTGAAACTGACTAAATAATAGCTTATGCATACTGTACGACGTCATTTTTTTTGTAGGTTTGGCCAGATTATCCCAATGTTACCGTAAATGAATCTCTGGACTGGGATACCCAAGTAGAGGTACAATATGTTCACCCCACTGACACATAACACTTTCTGGCTTTCCGCATATTGCAAAGTCTGCCTAAACATTAAATTAAAAGAGACATTTTTTTCAGCATTTCATTTCCTGATCATATGACTGTCCCATGTCCAGCTCTACAGGGCTTACACCGCATTCCCTGACTTCTTCCGCACTACAACAGCAAAGTGGTGGCATCAAGAAATCAAGGATTTCTATGAGACTTGTATGAAGTTTGATGGCCTTTGGATTGTGAGTGACCTTAAAGAGAAAATTCCAATAAAGTCACCTTATTTCCATTCTATTCTCATTGGGCCTGATTTTCATTTCACTTTTATCCCCTACTCGTTCTCTCTTCATGTGTAGGACATGAACGAGCCTGCCAGTTTTGTCCATGGCACAGTTGGAGGGAAATGTCTTGGCGATCCACTTCTAGAGAACCCTCCATATATGCCACGTAAGACACACATAATAGTATTTTCTGTTCTCCTTAAGTTATAATTAGGTTATCAAGCCCTGATAAACATTAGGAGTCGAATCATTCTATGTGTTTGTTTTTGTGTGTGCCCTACCAAAAAGCCCTGGAGTCTAAACATCTCAGCTTAAACCATAAGACCCTGTGCATGAACAGCGAGCAGATACTCAGTGATGGAAAGAAAGTCAGACACTATGACGTCCACAACCTTTACGGCTGGTCCCACACCAAGCCCACCTATGAGTAAGCGAATAAGTCTTTATATTTGTGTGTGTGTTTACGTGAGTGTTTGTGCGTCAGTGCTTTTGTATTACCTAGAGAAGCAGACTACATTTGGAACTAGACATATTACCACAATGAACTCTGAGCACAGTGAGAATGGATGTAAGTGAAGAAAAAATATATCGTTGGAAACACATCTAGGAGGAAAATGTCACCACAGGAGATGCATATCGGTTATCTTCAAGCTATCACAGATTACAGTCTCATCAAATCTTGATGATGATAACCACCAGTGTGAAACTTCATTGGTCCTTGTGGTGAAATTCTCTCCTCACCACAGGGAGACCTGATTGCGGAGTTAGCTATAGAAGAGCCTGGGGATGCTCGGCACCATTGGGCCTTGAGCGTGTGTGCGTGTATGTGTGTGTACTTGTACGTCTATCTTTATGACAGACCTTCAAAGGACTATTTGAGGGTTAAGACTTGGTTTTAAGATTAAGGTCAGAATTAGTTTTAGGTTCAGTTTAAGGTAACAGTTGGGGTCAGGCATTTAGTTGTGATGGTCAATGTTAGGGTAAGGGGCTAGGGAATGTATTATGCCAGTGAAGGTCCTCACAAGTACAAACATATGGGCATTATTTCCATGTGTAAGACAAATCCATGAGTCTCTCCCCTCTGTGCAGTGCCCTGCTGAATGTGACAGGTAAAAGAGGCATAGTGGTGACCAGGTCCACTTACCCCTCCAGTGGAATTTGGGCTGGACATTGGCTGGGAGACAACGCTGCTAGCTGGGACCAGCTATACAAATCCATCATAGGTATACATAAACATATACTGCAATTATACCCCTATAAAACCAAAAATAAAACTGCATTGTGATCAGTAATCTGACAATATCTGGATCTTGTATACATATGACAAGGGGGTGATGTGATTGGATGATGTGCAAAAAGAGAACAAAAAAATGAATCTTTAATTTGGCATAACTTAAAATTTTTTTTCCCCACAGGCATGATGGAGTTCAGTCTGTTTGGCATCCCTTACGTAAGTATCATCATCTGATCTTGGTTTTGACAAGACATAATCTTATTGACGTGACCTTGTCCTCTCTAAGTAGATTACAGCGGCCTGAGTGATGTTATTTTGTTTGCTAGACTCTTTGATCAAAGGACGTCTTGAAACACAATGTGCAGCATGTCGTTACAAGCCCCGCCCCCAGCAAGAGGGGCGCTAGTCAGTCAACACCTATAAGAGTGTTATTAACTGAGTAGTCTTAAATGAAAGGTACTTTTGTACACCTTTCCCTGTCTTTCTGCCCCTCTATCTTTGTCTTTATCTCGGTCTATTCCTCTCTCCTCACTGCTCTTCTGTCTCCTCCCATCTCTTCAGTGCGTCTCTAATAATAATGATATGACACCTCATCGATCCCTATATGGAAAATCAATTGCATGTCCCCAGCCACAGGGTCAGATACACAACAGCACTGCACTCTCCTGCGGTGTCTTTCTTGCACAAGGACACTTCAGGAACACGACGCTTGCAACACAAGCAGTGTGACCCGAGTTCCTGCAGTAGGAGGGTGCTCTTTGTAGTCACACCTGCAGCCTGCGGTTTCTTCTTTCTTTCCGTCTCTGTCTCCTGGCACTCAAACACACACACATACCGTCTGTCTCTCTCTTTCAGACCGGGGCAGACATATGCGGGTTCTTTAATAAAGCCGAGTATGAGATGTGTCTTCGCTGGATGCAGCTGGGTGCCTTCTATCCGTACTCGCGCAACCACAACGGCAAGGGTAACCCGGTGAGTAAATTCAAAACAGGAAGAAAAAGAAAAAAAACACTCGGCTTGCCATGACACAGCTGAAACAGGTGGGGAAAGACACTGCTAGGGTTCAGTGCCAGGTTTTTGAGATCTGCTCCAGTTGCCTGGGAGAAAAAACCTCTGGGGAGTTTTTTTTTCCTGCGTTTTTTATCTTTTATTAAATTAAATTAGTGGAGAAAAATCACTGGAATCCCAGGAAATGATTGATATATTCCCGGGAAGTAATTTCAGAATCACAGAGAATCATTCAACCCAAGGGTGTTAATACAAATTAGGTAGCACAGTCCAATTTTTGCATCCTAAGTGCTCTGGTTTACAACTCCACATAAGGAACTGAATGCTTTTAAAAGGGTATGAGAGATGATTTCGTTGGCCTTAAATGATACCAAGCACAGGCAGCTCAAGAGATGACCAAAAATCTGGTTTTCTCTCTTTAGCTAGCTAGCTCTTGTGCTCAGAAAATAGGAGCTAAAGTTCTACAAATACACACAAAAAAAAACATTTACCAGCAGGCCCTCTTTATTATTTGCAGAAAATTTTAAAACTCAGCTGGTTTCTCTACCTGCCTCTCTCTTAATCTGTGTCTGACATATACATACACACACACACACACGCACACACACAACCCCAGAAAAAGATAGACCTGTTTGGTGATGTAGTGTCGGTGGCATTCATTCTAGCGGTGACCTTTAAGAGCGTTGGAACACATCTGAGAAATCCAATAACGCCCGTCCGGAGATCGATCCCACCGGGCGAAATTTCTCTGCACTGGAGTCTGCAATACTAGACAGGACACAGTTGTATGTGTGTAAGTGTGTGTGGTGTGTGTGTGTGTGTGTTTCCATGCCTATGCTTTTTAACAGCACAGAGTGGGGATATAATTGAATTCTCAAGGTGATCCGGGCACCGCTGCACACCACCTAACCTCCACTCCACACACATACACCCCGCGATTCCAATCATTTAATAATGGCTTGCAAATGGGTGTTTAAACATGGAGAAAATTGACAGAAAAAAAAAAAAAACCACACACACGGCAGGGGACAGCGGCACAAAATGATAGTTTGAGAGAAAGAGATAAAGTCAGGGAGACAAAAAGAGAGAAGGATATAGAGAGAGAACTGGAAGAAGAACAGCATAGGCGTGTAAACCAAAGAGGGGAAAAAGAACAGAAGGACTGAGAGGAGAAAATACTGATAAGCACAAACAGATAAAGGCAGGGAAAGAGGAGTTCATAGGCTATGAGACAGAGAAAGAGAAAAAAAAATGTTGAGGGATGAAATTGGCAGCAAATTAAACAAGATGGCAATTTAGCAAGTTAAATGGTGGTGACGCAGGGTCGTGATAAGGATCTGAGAGCTTGGACAATCCTGAATAAACAATTTGCAGATTTTGAAACAGCTGCGATCAAGTCAGAAAAGGGAGGTGCGACTAAGAGGAGGGTGCTCGGGGAGAGAAGAGAAGATACACAAAGCAGGAGTGAGAGAAGGCTTTCAAATGTTTCAAAAAAAAAGGGAATCAAGGTCAGCTATTTATGTGGTCTACTGTAAAAACTGGATTATTTTTTCCAGTCAGCCATATAAAATAGCCAATCATCAGACAGTTAGCGACTGTAACCTCCAGTCTGCTTAACAAGGCGTTTGACAACAAAGTATTAACACCACAAACCAGACCAGAGGGTACACAAGGTCAGAGACAGTGGAGGGAAAAAGAGAGAAGAGTTTTTTTGCAGAGTCATTCCCAGAGCTCTGTCACGCCTAGTGTCTCTTTGCCCTCAGACAACTTTCAATGGTGACCTCCAGATAATTTCACTGCGCCAGCAATACACTGCAGTGTCCACAGTCATATCAGAACAATACCACATTAATTAAAGAAGATATATCCTATACCAAGAGTTGGTTCAGCAACAAAGTCATATTCGAGTCGTGTATACTGTTATTCACACAGTATTCAAAGGGACATATTATTCTTCGTATAAATATATATTTTCTTTTTCTGATGCAAAACAGAAACCCAGAAGTTTATGAGACAGGGCGAGGGAGTAGATTCCAGACAGATAAATGAAGAGAAAGACCAAGTAGAGGAGAGCAAAGATGAGAAGGGCTGACACAGCCAGATAACCTCATTTTTCCTTGAAGCTGCGCGCGCGAGTGTGCGCGCACACACACACACACACATACATATCTGTCTACAATCAATGTGTGTCACAAGGCCTTTTGCCACTATAAATGTGGTCATAAATTAGGTGAATCTTTGAGATGGATTCTCTGTCTGCTTCTCAGTCTTCAGCCCTGCTCTCATCTCTTCATCAATCCCTCCTCTGGTTTTCCACAGATGAAAAGTCTACCTTGAGGGGCCAACAGACAGTGGTCTAACGGTCAAGTCATCCTAACATTTGTGTGACTGCATGTTTAAAAAGAATTAAACAAGTTTTGGGGAGATTATCGTCACATCATCAACACCGAAAGCATTTACAGTGTGTGTACACACTGGACTAGCATTAATTAAGATTATCTGCAAATATGAACAACACTAAAAACCCTAATTAATCCATATTTATATCACACTAATACAATCCAGGACACAAACTGGCAAAGACAATGTTTGTGTCTTAAACCCCTTAGGCTGCCAGGATGCCTCATGGTTACCCCATTAGAGTAAAGCCTTGGGTGGAGGTGATGAAGCAGTTAGGTTGAGTTTTAGAAAGTTTTTATATAATGATATACAAGAGATAGAAAAGCATAAAATCTCAATTTTGAGATGCTGAAACCAGAGAATGATCGCTATTTCTGCTTGTTAATTGACCTAAATGATTGATTGACTGTCAGAAAGGTCGCCAATTAATCTTCTGTCGTTTGAATAGCTAATTAATCAACAAATTGTTTCAGCTCTAACCGATTGTTCACTAGCATTGTATTTGATGCTACGAAGTTTGACAATGTTGTTTGTGTGTTTGGGTTTTTGTTGGTTGCCTGCTTCTAAATGTCAACCTCCACGTTTAATGAGTCTCTGCAGAGAGGATGTGCCAGTTTTCTTGCTATCATATGTAAGAATAGCATCGCAATTATGGATATTTTAAGGAGCTCCCCTTTACCAAGTGTGTATTTCATCCATTACTGACTGACAGCTTGCCAGGCTAATGCAATGCTTTGGCTATTATACTCTATCTCTCCTCCTACCTCCCACTGGTCATTGCATAACTACAATATACAGTATGACACACATGGACACAGATGATTGGAAGAAAGAGGGTTAAAGAAAGAGAGAGGAATTTCTTGACTTCTGAAAATAACCAGACCAGAGCCAGACGCTTAAGACAAACAAAATGGCCTGAACCCAACCTGGAACCTAATAGGTTGTCGGAACCTGTTGGGTTCGGTGTTGGATAGCAGAACTCGACTGTGACCTCCTGGTTTACAAACAGAGCACTGCTTAACCGTATCTGTTTTCTCTTCTAGTTTCCTGAGACCAAGCTCTTAGTCACCCATTCATATTCTTTTGATCAGTCTCCCTGTCTCTCTTTTACAAACACACACACACACACACACACACAACTTAGTATGATAATTACTTCCCGGTGAACACATCTGATTGTAAGGCATGAGGGTGCAAAAGGAAGGTTACTGAAAAGGGAGGCAGGTATAAGAACTCTTGGGTTTCCAGATAATTACAATCTTGTAAATTTCCTCTGAAAATTACATGATAATCTGGTAAACTCCTTGGGTCATAAGATAATGGAAATGTTCTGTATTCAATCATGTGCTGGTAGGCCTGTACTTAGTAACTGGGCTACAGTTAATAATTATTATCAAATCTGACCCAGCTAAATTGCTGCTGGGAAGAAAATGTCTGACATTTCATTGCTCTCTCTGATTGTTTTTATGATTATATGAGTTGTGTTTTGTTTTTTTCTTTTTTTTTTCCTTTTTATAGAAAGACAGAAGAGACATACACACAAATTCACACTAAGATACACATAACTGCATAACACACCGACAGGAGCCCCGAAAACATACTACGCATAAACATGCACACAGTTATATGCTAATGCAGAAAACACAGACACACACACACAGACACACACACACACACACACACACACAGTATCATAGGGAAGAGCATATGGTGATGACACGCTTCAGCTGAGGATCTTCATGATCCTCATGGTGGGTGTGTGTGTGTGTGTGTGTGTGTGTGTGTGTGTGTGTGTGTGTGTGTGTGTGTGTGTGTGCACTTGACCAGACTGATTATTGTCCTCACTACAGCTCCAGCAAATGAGCTAATACATTTAGATTGGCCCATATCTACAAAATGACAGTACACCCTGTCCTCTTTTTCTGTCCTTGTCTCTTAAGGGGATGTTACACTTTGTTGCCAATTAAAATTAGGTAAATGTCAGTACAGTGTGCAGCAGAATAGTTTGAGCTTAATTTATCAGTGTAACTGCGTGCAGCCCATTTGAGTATTTCTGGCATGCCACTAACTAGCTAATGTTGCTGTCAGTCTCTTTTCATGTCTTGTAATATTTTAAAGTTATTCATTTTCAGCATGTTGAAATCCAAACAACAAAGAGGAAACACAATGACCAAAAACTGCAGCTGTGTGTAAATGTACATTTATTTGCACACACAAATAATAATGCATAAAAATAATGCATTCATACTCTCTTGATTATCTTTGCTGTATGTATAGCCCTGCATGTCTGTGTGTACTTGTGACTGAGAGAAATTAACCAGAGCTTTTGAAATGTTTAATCAAACACTGAATAGTTGTCTCCAGCTATACAGTATGTAAACAGTCTCAATTAGTGGATATTGTACAGGTATTTTGACTTTTTTTGTCCTCTACATTTGCATTCCCTAAAACATGTTGTACACCTACAGACGGGTGACAAATTAAAGAAAAAACCAACATTAAGTGTCTTAGTAAGGTGTTTGTGCCGACAGCTTCAATGCGCCTTGGCATTGATTCTAAAAGTCTCTGAGCTCTACTGGAGGGATGAACACCATTTTTCATAAAAATATTCCTGCATTTGGTGTTTTGTCACCCGTCTGTATATGTCAACTATAGAATCACCCGATAACTAAATGATCAAGTGGCCGCTAAAAAAATAAATACAAAATAAATATTTAGATTCAATTTGTGATTTGTGATATTGAGCTATGCAACAATAAATATGAAAAATACTAATGGGAATGGCCAATAACATACATAATATAACAGTAAAATAACATAACAGTAAAAGTACCTAATCAAGTACCTAGTGTTTCAAAAACTAATGTGGGGGGCTGCAACAGTAAATTGTGAGCAATAATTTAAGAGGCAAGTTGCAATTGAATTTTCCATTACTATTCTTTTTGATCAACCTGTTTGTTATTACTGATTTTTAATTCTTTTTCTGTGTCAGAGACAAGATCCTGTTTCCTGGAATACCACCTTCTCTGAAGCTTCCCGGGACGTCCTGAACATCCGTTACACCCTCCTGCCGTACCTGTACACACTGATGTATGAAGCTCATACGAATGGAAGCACAGTTGTCAGACCACTCTTGCATGAGTAAGCACAGACACGCAACACGCGAGTTTTATCTTTTCTGCTAATGTCTGTCATGGCTCAGCTTTACATGTAATCACTTAATCAAATCATTTAGTTATTACCAGGGTGTATTTTTTATTCTGATTTGCTGGAAAGATAACCTGATTTTATACTACATTGCTTCTCATTGGTATGCAGAATGTTACATATGGTGGTTGCTGGACTAAAAACCAATTTAGGCAGAGCTTTCATTTAAGTGCCACAACACGTTTTCAGCAGCACTCTGTTTTAATGCCCAACTCATTCTCAACTAGTTAGAATATCTTGCCATTAAAGCCAGCCTTATTAGCTACAGGTGTAAAGTAAGGTGTAAGTAAAATGAGAGAAAAGAATGAACCTTTATTTACATTTCTGTAAATTTTGCAATGAGTTGAGACAAGCTTGTTGGTGGCATTTGCTAATTTAAATAACTTGACAGTTTAGGAAAATTTGAAATCCCCTCCCTGCCCCCGCGATTGCCATTAAGAGGCCCTTCAGCAAGGCACTTCAATTCCAGGGAGACTCTGTAGAGCCCAACCGTAGATGATTGTGGCTGCACTTGGCAGCTACCAGATGTGAATGTGTACAACCACATGAAAAAAAAAAAAAAAAAAAAAGACCTATTTATGCATTTTAAGAGACTCTTATAAAGTCACAGATGGTATTTAAGGAGCTGGCAGGGTGAGTCTAGCAGGGTTATTTGACTTGCATCTTCAAACCATTGAATTCTGAATAAACACTTGAAAGAGTGGGCTGAGCACACAGAAGAGAGCATTGGTAACATATTTGGTCAAGCTTAATGGCATCTGTGCTGGTGTGCCGCAGGTTTGTGAATGATAGAAATACATGGGATGTCTACAAACAATTCCTCTGGGGACCTGCCCTACTTATTACCCCTGCCCTTGACCAGGTATACACACACATACATGCTTCACCTTTTTTTTTCTTAACCTTTCAACTATTTCAGGAATAGATATCAGTCTCTCCTCTGCTTATATTGCTCTATGTCGTGTTTGGATTCATTCATTTGGTTAACTGACTTTGTGATTGACAGGGAGCTAGACACGTGGATGGCTATGTTCCTGATGCACGCTGGTATGACTTCCACACGGTGAGTCCATGTCGGTTAACGACCATGAGATCATTTCAACAAACTCTTCACTGATTTCAAAGCCTCACCTATCTTACTTAATCATTGCATAAATATTGTAGATAAAAATGCATGTTTAATCACACCCCTGCTGCAACACAAGACTAAACTAAAGTAAATAAGTGCAGTATTTATTTTTGAAAGAGATAACCACATCTAACTGGCTAATTAGTGTACGCATACTGTGGCACATGCAAGAACATCAACATCTGCGAGGTGCTTATGTCTAAAAATGATACGTACGAAAACAAATAAAAATGCAAGCAGATCAAGTTTAGAAAAAGACTAAAACCACAAATACAATAGAAACCCAAATGACAACAAGAAACATCTTTGACAACATCATAAAGGAGTTGCAACTCAACAACTGCACAAGGCGCCTTGATGACAAAAACAAACATCCAATCACTCTGTCACTAGCTAGAGGACTCCCCATCTGTTAGACAGCATCATAAAGCCAAACACACATGAGAAATATCAGTTTAAATGGGGGCACGGGATGGCAAGAGGAGTGGTTGCCTCCATTTAACTTGTCTCTTCAGCATACAGCTGTTAGAGAAAGGACCAACGAAGAAGAAAACAAAGAATTCCTTTGGCGTGTAATAAATTACTGAAATGTTTCAGATGTAGCCTTTATAGATGTCACATATTTTACTGTGTGCTTTGTGATTTTTTTGGCACACAAATGCCAATTTCCAACAATGGAATTGTTGAATAAAATGAATAAAAGTTTAATTACCAATAGTATTTCTAGTGCTTTGATAGCATGTAATTATCGCTGCTTTCATCAGGCCAAAGATGTGGTAGTGCGCAGCCAAACGGTCCGGATGCCAGCACCCATGGACCATATTAACCTTCATATCAGAGGAGGATATATCTTACCCTGGCAGAAACCAGAGAACACTACATTTTACAGGTATGTGTATGAGTTTTAGGCACAAACACACTACTACTAGTACAGAGTCTGTACAGTAACTAACGGGCTGTGTTTTAGTATTTGGAAGACTTTTTCTCTGCAGAAGGTGAGTTGCTGTGTATAACAAACACTCCTCACACTCCTCAAAGCGAATGTCATCTATGATCATTTGTGTGTTTGAGAAAGACAGCAAGAATGAGAGAGAGACAGTTAGAGGGTGATGAGTGTACCAGCAGCAGAGACCAGGTGGGTCCCCCTAGCAGGAATATTAATGTATGTGTCTTCAGAAACGGGTATAAATAGACACTGTCCTTTAGCAATCTGCTATAGCCCTCTGTCCCTTTCTGTTTCAGTCGGAAGAATCCTTTAGGACTGATTGTTGCCCTGAGTGACAATGGAACTGCTCAAGGTTTGCTCTTCTGGGACGATGGAGAAGGAATAGGTAAGTGAAAGGTCACCCAGACACCCAGAACCCACACTAACAGAAAAATGCATGTCATTT
This sequence comes from Scomberomorus guttatus, assembly GCA_038419695.1. Taxonomy (NCBI): domain Eukaryota; kingdom Metazoa; phylum Chordata; class Actinopteri; order Scombriformes; family Scombridae; genus Scomberomorus; species Scomberomorus guttatus. The sequence continues at coordinate 20,848,821 of CM076451.1, forward strand.
TATGTTTTTTTTACATGTGTATTTATGGACTGATTTTTTTTTTTCCTGGTATAAGCTCATAAATCTTGATTGTAAGACATTCAAACATCAGGCAGACTGTTTTTTTTCCTTGCAAATAATTACATTGTGAAACAAGATGCAGCCTCTAAACAGTGATGATTCACCTTTGTGGAAAAAAAGACCTGGACCTGTGGAATCATGTCAATTTACTTCTGATGTCGGGAGCTGAGGTGGATACAGTACATTACCAAAAATGCTGAAAGCTCAGATTATAAGATGAGTTCACAATTTTTCAAGTCTGTCTTAAAACAATTGTCAAGCGCCCATATGAACATTGAAAGGGGTTTTGCTCGCTGTTACCATTCATCCTGCTAATACTGGCCATTAAAACATCTTCTCCTAATGCACTTAGACTATAAGTGATGGGGAACAATACACAGTCCTCTTTTTGTCCATCCATCCATCCATTTTCCGCCGCTTATCCAGGACCAGGTTGCGATGGCATCAGACTTAGTAAGGAAACCCAGACATCCTTCTCCATGGCAACACTCTCCAGCTCCTCCTGGGAAATCCCAAGGCGTTCCCAGGCCAGAAGAGATATGTAATCCCTCCAGCGTGTTCTGAGTCTGCCCTGGGGTCTCCCACCAGTTGAACACGCCTGGAACACCTCCAGAGGGAGGTGTCCAGGAGGCATCCTAACCAGGTGCCCAAACCACCTCAGCTGGCTCCTTTCAATGCGTAGGAGCACCGGCTCTAATCCAAGCCTCCCCCGGATGTCCAAGCTCCTCACCCTATCTCTAAGGCTGAGACCAGACACTTTCCGCAGAAAACTCGTTCCAGCCACTTTTATCGATGATTTCATTCTTTCAGTCACTACCCAAAGCTGAGGTAAACCAACTGAGAGCTGGGTACAATGCCTGCATCGATCTGCCTGTGAATCTCACACTCCATCTTACCCTCACTCGTGAATAAGACCCCGAGATACTTGAACTCCTTCACATGGGGCAGCAACTCACTCCCAACCCAGAGAGAACAGTCCACCTTTTTCCGGCAGAGCACCATGGCCTCAAATTTGGAGGTGCTAACTCTCATCCCGGCCGCTTCACATTCAGCTGCAAACCATCCCAGTGCCTGCTGGAGGTCACGCTGTGTTGAAGCCAACAGAACCACATCATCTGCAAAAAGCAGAGAAGCAATCCTGAGGTCCCCAAACCAGACACTCTTCTCCCCTGCAAGAATGCGAACACAGCTCTTACTGCCGTTATATAAGGACCAAATGGCTCGTAACAACAGCCCTGATACTCTCACAGCACTGCCCACAAGGTGCCCCGAGGGATACGGTCATAAGACTTCTCCAAGTTCACAAAGCACATGTAGACTGGATGTGCAAACTCCTATGACCCCTCCAGTATCCCTGCAATGGCAAACAGCTGGCCTACTGTTCCGCAGCCAGGACAAAATCCGCATTGGTCCTCCTGAATCCGATGCCCCAACAGGCACTGATGACCTTCCGGCCAGAACTCTGAGCAGCCCCCTCCACAGCTGAGGTCCTGAACAGGGCCTACTCGGCCTCCATGTCCCCAACCTCCCCCAGCATGCAGGAGAAATTCCTCCAGAGGTGGGAGTTGAAGACCTCACGGACAGGGGCTTCCACCAGACATTCCCAGTCCACCCTCAATACTCGTTTGGGTCTTCCAGGTCTGTCCGGCAGCCTCTCCTGCCACCCGATTCAACTCCCCACCAGGTGGTGATCAGCTGACAGCTCTGCTCCTCTCTTTACCCGAGTGTCCAAGACATGCAGCTGCAGATCTGATGACACAACTACAAAGTCGATAATTGATCTTTGGCCTAAGGTGTTCTGGTACCAGGTACACTTATGAACAACCTTATGCTCATAGTGTTTGTTATGGTCAATCCATGGCTAGCACACAAGTCCACTAACAAAGCACCACTCGGGTTCAGATCAGGCAGGCCATTCCTCCCAATCACCCCCCTTCCAGGTTTATCCATCATTGTCGCTGCTTCATTGAGGTCTATGAATCGTTCTTGGTCTGGACCCTCACCCGGGACCAATTTGCCTTGGGAGACCCTACCAGAGGCTATTACCCCAACAATACAGCTCCCAGGGTCACCGGGGCACTCACACCCCTCTACCACGATAAGGTGACAATCCTTATCACCTCATTTTTGTGCAAAAATGTATTCAGAAGCTAATATGAGGCTTCAGCAGAGCAAGTTAGTCAAATCAAGTGGATCTTCCAAAGTTACAGTCTTTTAAAGACTGTAATGTTGAAAGATATCTACTTGATTTGACTAATTTGGATTGCTGCAGCTTCATATTACCTTCAGATACACTTTTAAATAAATTTAAATTTTGCACAGAAGGAGGACTGTGGATCACTTGTATTGCAAGCACACTTGGGTGGGATCTTTTAATGGTCAGTATGAACAGGAGGAATGATTACAGCAAGCAAATCCTGTTTCAGTGTCCATATTGGCACCTGACTATTGTTTTAAGACTTGAAAAATTGTGAACCTATCGTTTAAGAAAAAATGGACCAATTACCACAATCTAGTTGACCCTGAACAGCAGTTGGCAGTATGTAAGACACACACATCACACACACTGCACGTCACCTCAGTGAAAAATCATCTTTGAAACCAGATCACATCTTTCCCACTGCTGAAGTTCATCCATTTAGTTCATCTCTTTCTAAATTAAAAAAAAAAAAAATGAAAAAAATGGGAATCATGAAATGAAGATCCATATGAATGTGTATGTCATAAATCAATGTATGAACACATGGGGTTATTTTTACTGCCGAAGAATTTACTGAGTGATTGTATCACATAGACACAGTCAACTACATTGTAGTCTCTCCCCACTTCCTTGCTCTTTCTCTCTCACTCACTCACACACACACACACACACACACACACACACACACACACACACACACACACACACACAGATATACAAACAGAATCTGTGCTTCTGTGAGAAGATGCACTCCTCTGTGTGCTGGGACAAAGAAGAGAGGGAGGGATAGAGAGAGAACGAGGGATGACAGAGAAGGGGAGTGACAGAAACTATTACAGTAATTCCCCATGTCGCTGCCTAGAGATATGCTCTCCATCACTCCTCTTTTATCTGCTCCCTCGCTCCTCTCTTCTGCGTATCCCTGTCTGTCTGCTAGCCTATGTCTTTTTTGTTTGCTTTGCCTCTCGCTGTAGCGCCTGCTTACCTGTATTATCTGCTTTTTTTTTTTTTTAGTTCTGCATGTTTAAGTTTCACTTCAGAGTGACTCTGCTGTCAGTCAGGCTGACTCATTGGTGTGTCAGTCACTCATCTATCAGCGAATCAGCATTCATGCAACCAATTAATGATCCGTCTTTCACACAGTTAAGCAGCGTAGCTAGTCCATTATTTACTTTACTCACTGTACTAGACCTAATTCTATTAGTTGATGAGTTAATTAATGAATCACTACTGTAGTTATTAAGTCACCCATGCACTCAGCTAGTTATTTACACATTCATGCAGCGGCTTAGTGTTCCATTCACTCAGTTTGTTCAACTAGTCACCATGTGATTTATTCATTCATCCAACACATCTTTCATTTGTCCATCCTGTTAGTCAGATGAATATCAACTCTAGTCAATATGAACAGTCATGTGTTCATAGTCATTTATTCACTTCACTGTCATTTAATCAGGCATCACCTGTCTTCTCTGTCCCTCCATTGTCTCCATCTCTCACTCCGTATGTAATTCATTCTTATTTTCTCTTCTCAGACACGGTTCAGAGAGAACAATATATGCTGACCTCCTTTGCAGCAGAATCGGTGAGTTCAAAGTTCAACTACATGCCACGTCTCTTTTTTTTTTCCTTTATCATCGTTATTGTTATTAATGCAGCAAGAGAACAAGCCCATGCTTTACCATGCAACAGGGCTGTGGTAGGCGGATGTCAGAGGCTAACTGCTAGAAACCATTAGCACAGAATTTATGTCTAACTCTGAGGTTGTGATGTGAATTTCGCTTTTACCTTTGGCTGAGACAGTTTTTTCCCTTAAAACCTCTTCTTTTGACGCCTATATCAAATGAAATGCAAACACCTTAATTGTTGACTGACTTAATACCAGTGTTATTATAGTAATCTAAAGGTAGATTCATTTTCACTAAACTTTAATGACAATTTACTAAATCTATGAACATTTTACATACTTTATACTACATTAGTGTGTCAATAGAGAGGATTTACAGACAGGATTTCATCGCCTTTGATTAACAATTTAGCTCTCCTGTGCATGTCATGGTGACATTACAATAATTCTATAATCTTTACAATTTTAAGAAGAGAATAAGACAATAGGGTAGTGTAAGACAGCTACTGCAGAGAAGAGTTTTATTGGTATCAGCACTAGTTTAGTATTTTCGTGTGCCTGTACCGAGTTGGTTAGAGTGGTGCAGCTGTGGTTGTGTTCATGCAGATCACAGTTTGTTTCTGGTACTTGTTTTGGCACAAATTTGCACTTACATTCCTGCTCAGAAAACCCCTTATCAAAAACACAAGTACAGACAGCTTTTTTTTTTTTTTGTGGCTTTAGTTGGCAAAAACACAAACACTGATTCTAAAATGACAAAAAGCCCTTTCATGTCTGCCTCGCCTCTTTCAACAAAAACAGATTTAAAAGTGTATCAACATACAACTTAAGGAAGACTCTGTTCTGGTTTGATCAATGGGTGATTTCTACCAGTAATGTACTCCACAGGTGCTTGATGAGGCTTAGCCTTTATAAGGTTGTTCACTTTGAGTAGTACATACTATACATGTAGCCTTAATGCCACATAAAGAATGCAAAGCGCCCCACCTACAATCTCAGATTTGATTAATACCCTGTGGGTCAAACACCTTGCTGTAGCTAACCTCATTAACTAATTAAATACATAAATTTGCACAGGGACCCAAAATAATTGGTACAATACTGTGTATAAAAGGGGTTTATATCATTTGGAACGGTCTGCCAGGTAAAGCCACAGAAATTGTTCTGTGTGCTTGCATTTGCAAAAAGAGGTGGTCTGAACAGCAGAAATGAGGGTGCAATTTTATGCCAAAATGGGTACCAAAATTACATTGCGCAACCTGATCAATACAAACTCAGCAGCGACACCCCACTGACCTTGACAAATTCATGTTTATCTGGCACCATGACAGTACCAATCAGTTAAAAAAATAGATACTATATATAAAAAGGAAAACAAATATGAAATTGCAGCTGTTTGCACCTCTGCTGGCGCTGTGCATGCACAAAAATAGAAACCCGAGAGTCTGTGTTTTATGTGCACAAGCCTTATGGCTAAAATCAGTGAGAAGCGAGTGTTTCTCAGGCCACAGTTTGATCGTATTTTGAGTCAGACATGACAGAAACTCTCTAATCACTGGGACTAATGGGACTAACCAAGCCCCATTCGCTTCTTAGCCAGGCAAAGACACACAATCACACACTGACACACATTAATGAGCACACTTTTAATCACAAACATTCGCACATACACACACGTATGCACACATCTACATTAAACACGTACACACATACAGGTACCATAGCCAAACATCTGTGGCTGTCCTCTGCCTACCATCAGGCTCATTCCAAAGCAATTTCACACAGCGATAAAACAGGCACACTGTCTGACAGCCAAAGAGGGGGGAGGGGGGGGGGGGTCTTTTTGCGTGTGTGTGTGTGTGTGTGTATGTGCATGAACAGGCAGATGTGAGGAGATGAGGATAAGTTGGGCAATGAGGCCAGTGCTGCCTTGCAGATTAGCAGATCGTATGCCATTTTGGATGGCTATCTGAATGTAGATGTATGTGTGCATGTGTGTGTGTGTGTGTGTGTGTGTGTGTGTGTGTGTGTTCCTATTGCACCCTATAAGTTTTAGACCTTCATGATGAGAGCATTTTTGCAAAGTGAGAAAATTTTGGTCCATCCTCAGTTTTTCTGAGAGGCTGTCAGTACTTTATTAATTAATGAATTATTTAATTAATAAATTAGTTAATTAAGGGACTTAAATGTGCATGTTTCTTACACAGTACATGACAATAAACGCACAGATTTCAGACAATTCTGACATTCAAAATATCCCTGCAGAAGATTATCTACTAAAAGCAAAGCATAGAGTAAAAATTATAAAATGCTGGATATAAAACTAATGATATGGAGAAAGATACTCAAATGTTAAATCTCACTCAGTAAAGAGATGAAGCATAGAATAAAACTGAATATAATGGGGGATAGAACTCCATGGCTCAGTTCACTAAAGCACATTTTCAGCAAATTGTACAGACACCATTGTAAGTTCAAGATTGATGACCTGCCTGTCACACAAATAAAAAACCTCTCTACACAACTGTAAAAACACTTTTATTTTTTTTTGTATTTTATTCATCAATTTCTAACAACCCTCTTTCCCCCTTTCATCCTCCTGTGTCCAACACTTTCTCTTCCAGGGCACCTTGTCCAGTCAGGTTGTTCACAATGGCCTGGCTGCTGCAGACCGGTTGACCCTGGGTGTGGTTAAGGTTTGGGGTGCGGGCAGTGTAAAGATCACAGAGGTGACCCTAACAGACGCGACCGGAACAGCGCAGCCATTGACCCCACAGCACAACCTGGACACTCAGGTCAGAGGAGTTTTGGGATGTATATAGTTACCACGGTGATTTTAGTTCACCATTTAGTTACCATAGTAAAATAGCCATAATGCAGTTATCTGAATATGTTTGTTGTTGAAATACACAATTCAACAAACTGATGGCCAGCACCATCAAATACAGGGAATGGTCTCTGACCACATTTGCCAGTTTCTGGCAAATGAGGGTTGGTTTCATAAACATTAGCCCACTTTAAACAGAGATCCTCATTATGCCAGCTTTGTTTTTTTACACTGAACCAAACACAGCCGGCATAATGCCGCCCCCATGTGTGATTTTAGATAGCATGCCGGCATTCCGGAATCAGAAGCGTGATGTGTAACACAACAGCGTCGGCGTCTCGTGTTGACTGTCCTGCCATGCCGGCTCTCCCTTTTACACAGACGTTATTTTGGCAATGTGACTACCTCTGCTGCCGGCTTAATGGCGGAACAACAACAATGCCCTCCCATTCCATGTTCTTACATTTTATACACAAGGGTGAGGCAGAATAATGGCACAACATGCCCGCCTTTAACAGGCTGTAGAAAAGGGACTACACATTATGCAGATAGAAACTGACTGATAGTATTTAAGATTGTCTTTTCTTTCTATCAATTTATTTTAATTTATATATTTTATTTAATTTTCCATTAAACAAACTATATCATATTGTAGCTTTAAACAGAAAAACAAAAACATGTTTCCAGTTCCCAATTCACAGTGAATTGCCTCATGGCAATTGCTTAAATCAATTGTGGACATCATTTGATAAAAAACTATTTAAATACTACTGAGGCATCTGCCAGCAGAGATAGTGATAGAAAAAACTAACAGCTCTGTATTAACTAACATATATATATACACTGGTGTACATATAGTGCTGAAACCCTCATATGAAATCAGTTTAATTTCAGCTCTAATAACCTCAAAATACACATATTAATCAATGCCTAACATGCAGACAATCAGAATTATGCACTTAATTGTGCACTTTGTGCATTTAATATCATAGCTCATCATTACATGCACACGTTTCATAAACACACCCCGGCTTTCACGTTGATTGAGCATTTCCCTGCCAGTCAAAAACTGTCACTACAACAGAAAATGTCAGGTTCACAACCCAACCCCTGCTGTGCAGCACTTTGTCATCTAATAGCTGTAATCAACTTTGCATTCCCCCGACACTGTTGTTTTGTAATGAACACAGAGCTAAAGACTTGACTCAGGACAGCAATTTTAAAGTAAATGACTGTCATTTACTCTTGCTCTTTCCATCATCTGCTCCGATGGTGGAGCCGAAAGAAATGTAATAGAAAGTCGTGAGGAACTACTGCACACACGAAGCCAAGACATACGCCTTGTTACAGTGTTGTTTGAAATACTGTACCACAGTACTTTAATTTTTAGTAGCCACTGTGAAAATTGAGCACTGGCATACTGTCAGTTCTTTACATCAAAGAAATTTCCCTCAGTGTTTGTGTGCGAATCTCCTCTGTAGTAGTTCAGAGGGTCAAGGTCAACTACAGGGTTCAGCTGGAGCTAGAAGGAATTCAGTGTTTTATTCAAGGACCCTTCAGTAAAGTGGATGTTTACCAAAACAGGGCTTGAGTTGAGGTCATTCAGCTGAAGGACAGTCTCTCTAATCATTAGGTGAGGTTGCAGACAGAGTAGAAAGAATTTCTGAAAATAAAAACACAAGTGGGAGTACAGAAGAAGAGGTGAGGTCATTCAAAGAAAAGTTGGAAAAGCTTGGTGTGGGGTTGGGGGAGGCGGGGGGGGGGATAATACATCTTCAAGAATAGAACTACTTTACAGTGAAACTTATATATGTTTGAGGAGGAGGATGGGATGGGTGATATGGAGGACGATGCAGAAGAAAAAGGAAAGACAAGGCCAGGTTTATGAGGATAGCATGTGTTCCTTTTCCTCATTTGGCGCGTGATAAAATGTTCCTGTCTAGGTTGTGTACTGTACTCAGTGCACTTATCAGAACCATGAAAATGATAGCTAAGGCAGCTCCATAAATAATCATAGCTGAAAAAGCCCGGAAGCTTTAGATTTATACTGTTCTTGGAGAAGACAGACAGGGGGAAGTAAGAAGAGAGGACAAGAATTGCAGATGAAGAAAGTCAGAATGACAGAGGGATTTTAAGAGAGAGGGTGTGTGTGTGTGTGTGTGTTGGGGATGCAAGGATGGGTAGAGAATATTGAAAAGACAAAAAGACAGTCCATCTTTGGGAAGGAAGGACATAGTGCGGTGGAGAGGGAGAGAGAGAGAGAGAGAGAGAATGGATCACAGAAAACAGATGGATAGAGGAAAAGAGGGGTGAACAAGATAAACAGGAAGAATGAAAGATGAGCAGAGGGAGGGAAGAAGAGTAGTAAGGAAGGAGAGAGAGGGAATGAGGATGACACAGTATGCGCATGGTAATAAGTGTTTTTTCAGTGCGAGACAATCCATCCATCTCCCTAAGTATTGTCTGATAGGGTAACAACTTGAAAGAAGCAGTAAACAGCTGGTGCTGTGTCATTTAAATACAGTGAGGTGGGAGAGCTATTTTTGGCTTGTCGAAGACAATATGTTGTATTCTGAATCTACATAGGCTTGATCACGCTGTCATTTACAATATCTCATCACAGGTTTGTTTAACTTTACTGGGGACCCATGCTGTTTATATAACATAGATTAAATGGGATTATCCTGCGTAGGGTCATGAGGGGGGCTGGAGCCTATTCCAGTGTTCATTCAACCCCACACAATTTAGAGTTGTCAAATCATGATATAAATCATACAAACAGTTAATGTAGAGTGTATTAAGTCTGTTTCTTGGACATACATATACATACATACATACATCATACATATATGATTTTAAGCAGTCCCCTCTCTCTCTTCTTGTGTCTACAGGAGCTGATTATTGATGCTACTGCAAAGTCTGTTCGTGTGGATCAGCCATTTAGTATAACATGGAGGACTGCCGTCTGAGTAGTCAGTTCTGTCTTTTGAACACCTAAATACCTCGCTGATGAGCCTACCTGTAAATGTTGAATTTTGGTTGGATGTCACAACCCAATTGAGAGTTTTTTTACTTTGCTGAACCATTACACTTCAAGTAATATTACATCGGACTGAGTACAGGTACAAATAAAACCGAAACATTTACAAAACAAAATGTACAATAAATAACTCTGGAACGTAACCTTTTTTGTGTTTAAATGCTTTCAGGACCAGGCAATAAATAATTTAAGTGCTTGATAGTGTAAAAACTTGTCAAATGTTGGTCTTGTTTTTTTTTTTTTTTTTTTTTTACAATTGACATTAAATTTGCTTTAAAATGATGAGATTGAAGATCAGACAGCAGACATTTTGACTGATCATGGCAGGAAAAGCACAGGTGGAAATGATAAATGGCTCAGTTCCAGTCAAGTGTCTAAGGAAGCCATACTAGGGAGCCATCATTTGCAGTATACCAGGGTCATAAACTTGAAAAAACCAAATGTAAATTCATTGATAAACTCAACCTCATATCAACTTATTATTCTATATATTATTTTATCTAGTGACTGATCCACCTGAAGAAATCTAACAACACATTTTATCTGCATAATTTTAACTTTCAAGTTGTCTTCCTTAATGATGAAAAGGTGAAAATATTGTTTCCAATTTGACGCATATTCCATTTCATAGCAAAGAAAAGAAATGTTAACCTAATTTGTACACAAAACACATTACCTGCAGAGTGAGTAATTTTATGAAATTGTTCTGGCCCTTATTTCACCACACAGAAGCACCAGTAGGCAACTGACAGCTGTGCAAAATGAGTAAACAGGTTTTTATTATAAAATAGCATAAACAGCCAGAACTAATGACCAGTGGAAGGAAACACATGCAGCATCTCAAGAAGTCTGCTTTTGATAATTGGAAATGCCTTCATTTAAGAGATTCCTGATGCTGTGATTGATGCCAAGCAGCACAGCAGTCACAACAGAGTAACAATAGCTACAGTGGAATTATTAAAGTTCAACTGAAATTACATATTACTACTACTGCAGCATACATATCTGCTCTGTAAATCACTCATCTAGTGTTCTGTTTTGAGAAGAAATCAGAAACCACAAGAGGGAAATTTATATGTTAAATTCAGGTTTTTGTTGTTTTCATGTTTGCTCACCCCGGTTTTGCATTCATTTCATGAAATACTGTTTCATTATCTGCTTAAGTAGGTAGAATCCTTTTTTCGATACAGAAAATCAAATTGTGAATAGAGCAATAGTGTGGCGTTCGATCATAGGCAGATGGTCACACTGAGCCTGATAGCATCCTGCTACACAACACAAGAGCTACAGACTCTGAACAACAACCCACATTGGCTTTCCTGCTAAAATCTCTTTTTTTTCTAACTTACAAACATGAACACACGTCTCGTCCTGCACTTTAGCTTGTTGAACGACCCATCGAACAATCATTCACCGGGGAAAAGTGCACTGATAACGTCAGTTGGCAGGCTAGACAGCTAATTAGCTGCTCAGTGCAGGACATTGAACACCATGTAAACATAAATGTCACTTCAGTCCATTCAGAACTTAAAACTAAACTACATAATCAGTTCAATTTGTTCGAGGATTATTGGCCAACCTTTGGCATACCCTTTTCAAGCTCACAACAAGAGCATGCTCAGACATACAAAAAGTATCTCTTCTGACTCCTCGCATGTTTTAAATGAATACCAACTTCTGCCCTCTAATAAGTGATTTAGAGTTCCTCAATTTAAACACAACAGACTGAAGAACTCTTTTATACATCAGTCTGTATGTTGCTTAACCAAGATCAGTGAGCTGCTAAATTGAGATATGAATTCAGAGGATATTATATGTCATGTATGGTTGTTATGATTGTTTTGAAGTGTTATATATGACTATGAAAAGTGTTATACATGTATGTTTAATCTTGTCAACCTCTTAAACTGAACTGCCTAAGGACACAAAAGAAATTTCAGTGTAAGCTGACAATAAAGTCAGTATAAATCAATAAATCTTATTGTATTGTATCATATCTGTGATCATAACAGTGTCTGTCCATGACTTGTAGCTACAGCAGTTTGATTACTTTGTCTCCATTTGTCTCCTGCCAACTAATGTTACAACTGGGGGTGTCACAATATACAGGTATTGATGATAACCGTGATATTTAAAAAATGAAATACTTATATCATGTCAAAAATACACATATGATAATATCATGTAAATAATAGAGCGCCTCTTAAAACCCCTTAATTATCCGACGGCCCGTCGGCGGGCTGTCAGAAAGTTAAGTACACAACTATGCTATGTACACAACTCCTGTCTTTAAGTGGGTACTCATGAGACACATCTTTGGAAAGCTAAGATTCTTGCGATTCGATTGATGCAAACTACTTCAAAATACAATCACAACAGCAAGTACAATCAACGCCTCTGTCAGACCACCAGCAAACAAACAATTACAAAATTCAGGCTACTCACCTATGAAGCCTCATATTACTCCGCTGACTGATACAACTCCGACAAAAACGGTCTTGTTACATTGGCAAAGGTCCAGTCGATCCAATCCAGTAAAATATTTAGTCCAAAACACATTATTGCATCAATAAATATCCATGAACGGCTGTTGCATCACTTCAAATTAGCCGGCAGATGTCCTAATCTTCCAACGTCCATCGTAACTTGCGTTAGCATGTAAACATTAGCCACATCCTGGCTGCACTCTGACCTTTTGATTGACACCTCACTTGACCCAATAGGAAGCTTCCATGTCCTGTCCACAGCCTACAATAGCCAACGAGAGTCCACGTTGAAAGGAGGTGCCTGCCTCTCTTCTTTCGTTTAAAAACTGAGCCAATAGCAACAGAGTCTGCCGATGACTGACGCTTCGAATAGCCAATGAAAATCCGAAAATTACCATACGCTGCTTTATTGCTTTTTATAAAGCCACAGTATGGAAATTATGTAAATATAAATAGTTTGCTGTGATTTACTTTTTATATGAACTGCTTTTCCACCATAGCACTTGTTTTGAATCTTATATGCACAAAGTTTAGTTTCAACAGGGGAACAAAGCACAACAATGTGTTTATGCTTCAGTTACTCTGAAGCAGGGGTTATTTGGTGTCTCTAAATGGCCTTTTTTTTTGGAAGACGCCTAGACATACCCTTAGAAAATCATGTGTAAAATATTCATTTTCTGTGGTATTGTTATTAAATTTGAAATTGGACTAGGTAAGGCTCCATGCTGTGGTCCCATTGTGTTTTCCAGCTAATAAGTCACAGCTATAGGTCATCTGCAGGCATCTGTTTGCAAAAAAATATTCAGGCAGAAATAAAAACCTTCAGTGTGTTCAAACTTCTTTCAAACTTTGTACAGTTATGGTTATCGACTCTCTCTCCACCTCCCTACACTCATATTTCGAGTGTAATTCATTTTCCATAAATGTGGTCAAGGTCTTGTCACTTGCAGGTTAGGGAAAGATAATGGTTTGGGTTAAAATTATCACTTGAAACGTGGTTTATACTTCCTTAAAGTTACACGACCTTCATCGTCGTGGCAACAGTAAAAACCACAATGTTATGTTGTTTTTTTTTAAATGTCCCACCTTGCGGTTGTTACACTCACAATTGGAAAAGGGAAACGAACAGTAGTCTCCTGCATCAAAGTCCACTTTTTGCCATCTTACTATCCAGCCATCCACCCAACCTGCCTCCTTATAATAATCATCTCATCAAGTCATCTTATATTGACGTCATCTGAACTGCGTCACTTCCCTGGATCACAGTTACTACAGCCACTAGATGGTGTAAACGTAACTTAGCCGACTTGAACTTTAGACCCTATACTGTTGTTTTTCTTGTGAGGACGGGCTGAATGTCAATCGAACAGGACATTGATCCACCCCTCCGGCTGGCTGACACAAAAAGGAGACAATTTTAACTATTACCAATATATTTAAAAACACATTGACCTTGTTTTTGACTGCAAAGATGGATGATTAAATGTAATTTCATTTGGACTTTTAGTACGGCTCAAAATTTTAGGTGCATTGAATTCCACTGTCATTTATCAGTGGGTTTTGGCTCCTGTGTGCTTCCACAGTTGCACATATGCATGCGTCTCTACATTTATGAGTGTGTGTGGGGGTATGCCAGGAAGTAGACGCTAATTATAGCTCTCACCTACCTGAGCTTTGTCTCGTCCCATTACTTCCCCATATAATGATGCAGTCATCCATTATTCAGCCAGCAGCAAATGTAATGATATCAATTTAGCCATAGGCACCTTAAATTGATTTGCACTCCAATCGGAATGTACAGGGGGGGGGGGGGGGATTACTGCTGAATGGTGGATGTGGCTGCGTGTGTCTTTTCTGTGATTGTATCCAAAAGGTTTAAATTTGTGACGACTCACTCCAGCCCCTGTCTTCAGGTAATACGTGATTCTGAAGTTCTCTGTTTTAACTTCGAAAACAAAGCCACCCACCCATGAGTGCCAGCGGGACTAATTGAGCTGGTGATTCTTCCTGGATTCATACTGAAGTCATAATGTTGCTGGTGAAAGAAATTAAAAAGAAGAGAAGAAGAGGAAACTCTGAAACAATCAGGGCTTTTATCTGTTCTTCCACATTCCTACACCAGTCGTTCCTGGTTTTATCAATTGATATAAATATAATATTATACATCTAATCTAGAGAAAGAAATGTCATAATTAATGCCCCCTGACATTATCATCATCAGAATTAGATGTTGTTTTTACATATTTCCTACCTTGACAGACAGCACCATGGGCAATTAAAATCTGCCTTTCTTCTAGGAAATCAAGAGGATCTCACATCTTTTAATGCTTAAAAAAGAGAAACATTTCTTTAAATGTAAATTAATTACATTTATTTATGCATAAATTAGTGAGTTGTCTTATTTCCAATACTCATTCTGTTCAGAGTAAAGCCCTAAATATATGTGCAGTCTGTAGCCTGTGATGATAATTAATCTGCCTCAGCTGTGCGTGTGTGTGTGTGTGTGTAAAAAGTTAGATATATTTTATACACAATAACAAAATCAAGGGTAAGGGAACATTGCTAAACCAAGATAAGACAGAACTTAAATACACCTGTATATGCTGTATATGGCTGACATCCACAGTTCAAACCAATATGTCTTCTTACAATAATGATTTTTTACAAGAGTTCTTCCATGTGATATAAAAAGGCTGTTTCCAGCACTTTCCACAGAAAGTCTCACTTATATCTCACTGTCATAGGTCATAGGTCAGTGTGTTTTTATCTGACTCTGATAGAAAACTCATCTTACCAGACAACATGCTTTTAAACGAGTTGCAGTCACAATGTCTCTTTGTTACCGAGGTGACTGACATATACAAGTGTGTCACAGATGAAGGGAGGAAACAAAACGATAAAACAACATGAGAGAGATCAGGAAAACACTTTGACAAAGACTGTCAGGCATGGCTGGTGTGCGTGTGTGTGTGTGTGTGTTAGTGCATGTACATGTCTACTTTTGTCTACTTATTTGTGTTTGCATCCAGCTGTTGTACATGTGCCCTGAATAAGAAATTTGAGGAGGCCTTTAAGTGGTCACAAATATTGACAGAGATGATGAAAACATATCTACAGGATTATGTAAGAGTCAAATAGTAATAAGATCTATGTGTGCAAGCTGCCACCTGCTTAAATTCTTCAATCCATTTATCTTATTTTGCATCTTAAAAATGAGTCATCAGAAAAAAAGTAAGTATTCTAAATTAGAAATCGCTCTTCCCTCCTGTATCCCTTAAAGTTCCCTGTGCCTCTCATGCAGGCAAGAAATAAATCAAGTTAATGTAGAAAAAGTGTAAATATAAAAGTGTCCTTGTCTTTTCTTCATTTCTTTGTGTGAGAAAACACACACACACACACACACTTTTCTGTCATCTTGTCATTTTGGGAGCACAGCTACTGTGTCAAAAGCCCAATAACACCCTACCTGACCAGATATTCACAGCAGGTTTCAC
The DNA here is from genome assembly GCA_038419695.1 of Scomberomorus guttatus. Lineage (NCBI taxonomy): Eukaryota > Metazoa > Chordata > Actinopteri > Scombriformes > Scombridae > Scomberomorus > Scomberomorus guttatus. The sequence goes on from CM076451.1 coordinate 20,864,555, forward strand.
CATTTGACACACACTCACACTCTCACTAACACATACACACTGACACACCGTGTAAAAATCTCACGTTTGTCATGAGCCATTTCATGTGTTTTAAACAATGCTTCAGCTATACAAGTTTCCTTTCTCCTTGACTAATCTAGAGGTTATTTAAGGCAATCATGCATACTGGCAAGTCATGCATAGCTGCCCACTGAGGGCCTATTATGCTAATTAGTGTTTCTGCACTGCATTAAAGGGACATCAATGGATCCTGACCTGGCCAAAGACCACAAAGAAAACCATCTCAAATTCCTAAAAATGAAAAATAATAATGAAAAGAAACCTCAGCAGATGCAATTCAAAGAATTGAGACAGCTGGGGGTGTAAGAAGAGCCACAGGCAAAAGGAAGAATTAAACAAAAATAAATGAATAAATCCTTTACATACTTGTTGACTTATTTTGTATTGTGCATCCCTTGGCTGATATACATCTTCCACTTTTTGTCAATCATTTCATTCTTTCTTTTATTCTTATTTCTCAACGTGCCCTTGAAGCAAAACAAGATGTTTTTCCCTCTGCTTTCTCTGAAATTATATATAAATCTCATCTGGATGAAATGCTACTTTTCTCCTTTGTTAAAAAAGTCTGCATCAATTTTTGTTTCCACTCTTTCCACTTCACAGCTTGATTTGAAGCTAGTTAAGTCACATTTAGATGACAGTGTAATACATTAATTATTGACATTAAAGCTCTTGAAAACTTGGTCTGAAATATGATGTTTCTCTAACATATTAAATATTCACGACTAGATAAGCAACAATCAAAATTACAGTTTGGAAAAACACATCCATATATATTATTTATTAAGATTTTAACAGTCAAAAACTCAACTACCTCATCAGAACTGTGAGTAGCCTGTCAAAAATCACATTTTGATTCCATTTTTTAAAAATCCTGATTGGTGCGCGGAAGTATCTGACATCACTTTTTTCCAACTGAGTCCCACCCACTTCAAACCAGTGAGAAACTGAAACTAAAAAGCATAAACAGAAATCCCTCATATGGAATATAAAAACAGCAATATGTTCATGCAGGACCTCCTAGCTCATATTAAGCAGCCAAATGAGAAAACATATTCTCGGGGCCTTTAACATCCCAACAGAACACTGATAATGTGAGTGACAATATAAATTCAGAGCAACAAAGATTAGCTAAGCAGGGGAAATGTGCACCATAGTTAATTAAAAACATGACAGTGAACCATCTGAGGGGACGCTTTAAGACAAAAGGCAGACATAAAGGTGTGACAGTGGCACAGGCAACAACTGCTTTTCACTCAGATCAGCATCAAAAGGCGAGAGCACACAATGCATAAATCTGCAGTGAGCGCTAGACAGACATTTTATTTTAGAGGGAATGACTATAATTAATAAATGCCATTAAAACGCATCTGTCGACACACTCGCGCTACCCCTTCAGGTGGCATGGCAATCATAATTGCTACAATCACCATCATCATCACGATCATCATTGTCATTACTCTTAAAATGTCTCATTCGAGACCAGAAACATAACTTCCCCCGAATGACTCACAAAACACCAAGCAAAGAAAAAGAGTCATAATTCTTTAAAGTCGGGTGGTTTAAATGGGGAAATTTCTCACCAAAGGCTGTACACAAAAATTAGATATCGCTGGAGTTAAAACATATTTTTGACATGAAAATGACACATTACTGAAATATAGCATAGCGTAAAATCAGTACATCATATTTCCTGTGACTTGACCTTGTTCTATCCAGCTTTGCTGACTTTTTTTCCCTTCAAAATCAAGCATCGGCAAGCCATTAACACTGATATTGTTGAGCTTGTACCTCTGGCTGGTGAGTGAACTAGAGACCAACTGTTTCGGTTTACTTTGAAATTACTCACCAGCCAATTAGGCAAGAAGCTTACTGTATAAGCCTTAGGTGGAGTCAAATAAACCAAACAATCAGATATTTCTAACTTAGGTCTTGCTACAAAGGAGGGTGAAACTGCAAGGCTAGTTATGAGTCAAATTGAGATTTTTTTTTTGTTGTTGTTGTTGTTGTTGCTGGATAGAGCATTGAAGCAAAAAAAGACTTCTTTCTGGCAGACGGCAGATTGTGGATTAAGCACCAAAGGATGGCCACACGCACACATCTTCACAAATCACATCAAATAGCACAACAGCACAACAGCACACCCACACAAACATTCCTTACAAATCAAATCACAAACAGGGCATGCAGGGAGGAAGAGCGATTTGCCAATTGGCCTGAATATCCACGCAGAAAAGGATTTAAATATCACTGGAAATTGGGACAGTGTGATTGCATCACTTCCGGTTCAGCAGAGCTAGTCAAATGCCTCTGGTGGTCAAGTAATTCAATACCCGAGATAATGTGCGGAATGCCACAAATCACCCTGCACACATTATCACCAGCAAACTAAAGATTCAAATCAAGATCAACCCAGTAGTGTTGTCGGGTATTTACATTCTGCACTTGAGCGTTTAGAGGGTACCCGCATACCTGCCTAATTACAAATGGAAATATATGAGGAGGTCAAACTTAACTCCTGAATTACAATTTCTGCGACTGAGCTTGCCTCATCTGAATATGAGAGAGGACATGTGACAGCTGCTACCTGTAGCTGTCAGCTGACAGAAAGAAGAAAGAAAAAAAGAAGACCAACAAACAAATGAATATTCCCTGCTCATTACATACACAGAGGGTGGTGGAATCTCTATGTTTATTTTGGGTCTCTTTTTTTTTTTTTACCCTACTTACAGCACCACAATAGAAACAAGGGGACTGACTGAAGCAATCCACCTCTAGCTTCAGTGTAGATTACAATCTCCCCCAGAAAATGACACATACATGATTCATTCACACACTTCACACACTTGTGTGGGCTCAGGCTAATGAATCTTTGTGGGAAACAAATGTTAGATTTTCAGCCGAAGAATGTAGCACAGGCTGACAGTTATGATGCATGGTAGTAATTGCAAAGCTAAAACGGGAAAGTGTTTTATTTAGTTTGTGGATAAACGTTTCCATGACAACACACGTTGCGCCTGACTGACATTTATAAAAGACAGGCTGGGGTTGCTCTCCTCATTTTCAGTTTACAATATGATGTATAAACACATATGTCTGTTAATAGCCACGGTGCGTTAATAGCGCAATTACAGGCTGCATGTGTGTACATGCATTTCTTCACCTTCTTACTCTATCATAAACAAGTGATCAATATTTAAGAACAAGTCAATGTGAGTTGCAAAATTCCAGACAGTGTTAGAAAATAAGTGTTAATTACTTTGAATCAATAAAAAATAAATAACTAAATTTTGTAAAATACTGTCACAGTTGGTCATTTTCAAAGGCAACGTTACATCCCTAATACAAGTACACCTGTGACAGCAATTAAAGTTCCCCTCCACTCAAAAATGTGTTTTTCTCTTTCACTGATGTTTGACCTTCATTGTGCAGAATGCAGAATGACGTATGTGCAGAGTTTTGCACTAAAAGGCTGTTTCCACATTTATCTGCTGGAGGTGGAAAGTTTCTCTGTGTTCATAGAAAATCTTAGAAAAGTAGAAAAGTTTAAGGGGCGGACCTATGAGAATGATGTATGATGTGACAACTAGTTTGGAGACCAATTGTGGTCCAGTATGCAACTAACATGAGTGTGATGTGGAAAGCTGAAGTGCACATACACTGAGAATGGACTTTACATAGAAGTAGGAGACATCTTTTGTCCAGACGTCACGCAGAGTAATTTTTGTATATCTAACAACATGTCTGGAGGGAATTCATGGTCTGACTGTGAAATTGTCACTATACTGATCAATATACTGTCATAAAAATAAGATGAAATACTGACTCCTCTCTTACCATGACCAATCAGTAATCAGGAAATTTCAGGTATTTATTTCAAGTGTTTATTACTCGTATCGTATTTACAGAAATTTTTGGCTTCAGGGTGGATTACAGCAAATATATATATATATATATATATATATATATATATATATACTGTATATTTATATTTCAAATATAAAATATGAGATAATTATATTTTATATAATTAAAATTTAATTTAATTCTACCAATAAATCCAGACAATGGGAGGGGTGCCAGTTAGAAAGCCTTTGAGTTTCCTTTTATTTTTGGAAGCTTTCTTAATTATTAACACCCACACTATATATAAATATTGATATGAAAACATTTCATTTTAAAGCTAATTTGAGACAATCAAGCACTGTGAACACTAAACAACATTTCCTTAAAAACTTTTTTGTAAATACAAGATTTCTTGCACACAGCCGATAATAGCAAACTTGAGGGTTCCTCAGAAGGACAGATTACCATCACAGAACAATACAGGCAATGATGACGAATTGAGAGTGATCACTGAGAGTGGATAGGGGAAGATGAGAAATGAGAGAAGAAAGCGGGAGAGGGAAGATGTGAGATGGGGAGCACTGACATGGTGAGGGATCGGGTCAGGGAGAATAAAGGATGGTGGATGAGAGTCAGGAATATAGTGAGTAGGAGGGAAAGATGGAGGGAAACAGAGAGGAGGGGAGCGTCCCTTTGGTAGAATAGTTCTGATTGAGGTCAGTTTTCCCACCAGATGAGACTCCACTTTAATCACCCTCTGTCGGTCTCATCACCATGGAGGGGCTGGCCTCATCAGGGAGAGAGGAGAGACAGCGTGTGAGAGAAAGAGAGAAAGACTGACGAGAAAGAAAAATTACGAAGAGAGAGACACACAAAATGTGAGCAAGATGTGCTGAATAAGAGAGTAGGGGAGGCTGATCTACAATGAGAGAAGGACATGGTGAGAGATTGCAAGAGAAAGAAACAGATATGCTATGTGAGATGCAATGTTGGACCAATAGAGAGAAAGGAAGAGGTGCACAGAATATGAAACAGAATAGAAAGAGAGAGGAAAAAAAGGTTTTAAGTAATTGACTAACACAGCTTAATCATTATGAATAGTGAGGCATCCAACTGAATGAAAAAAGAAATACAGAAAGTCAGAGATACACAATAATAGTAAAAGAAAAGGAAGAGGATTAGTGCCACATGTGAAAAATGTAGTTGAGTTCTGAGTTTAAAGTCAGAATTCTGACTTTATTCAAAAAAATGTTCACGTGGCCCTAATCCTCTTCCGTAGATGAAGACTAAGAGCAAGAGAAAAAGAAAGACAGAGAGAATGGCAGGGAGGAATACTGAAAAGAACAGGCAAACTGGGCTGCTTTTACACATGCTTACTTTATTTCTGATTAATGATGCAGTTGCAGAAAGCTTTCTTCATCAAATTGCAGATGCTACTATTGCTATGAAATGCTGGCAGTGGTGGAAAGTATGTTCTGTACTTTTACTGATTTTGAGGTACTTATAGTTTACTAGTTTATGGAACTTAATGCTTCTACTTAATTGAATTTCATAAAGACATAGGGCCAAAGCCACAAAAGGATTGTGCAGCTTTTGCGACAGCTAAACCGGTGCAAATGGATAGCATGTAATTCACAAAGCATCCGCAAAGGGTGAAATGCAGCACAAACTGCGCTGCCAAGCAAATAGCGCCATGGTGCACCTGTTCTATTTGCATGTATGTAAATTAGGTAATATTCATACTTTTGGCGCTAAATTAGCCCCTTTCTATGCAAATAAGCCTCATTGCAAAAACAGTCTAATTCACAAAGACTAGCGCTAATTGCCACATGCAGTTAGGGTGGCGTTATTAGCATCTTGAGAGAGCTGGTATTAACTGCGCGCACACTCACTCTCTCTCTTATTCTCTCTCTTCAAATCTTCAAGCTTGTGAGGCTTGAATGATATTTAACTGATATGAATGATATCATGGGCGAAAACTTCAGTCAGACATGGGGGGAATCAAGTGGGTATAGGGTTTTAGGCTGCTTTATTACAAAAAATTCCACCATATAAACCTGGAATCAGTGTGTAACAGCTGACCTGTGTAGATGTGTAGCAGAACACAGAATATTAATTACCGTCAGATCCTGACCGATCTGGTGTTAATGAAGTATGCATAAATGCGCTCTTTCTCAGTTTGGAGACGCACTTATCGTTTTAGCTGCTGTGTGATGCTGCAGCCAGCTGTGACACACCGCCAGCTGTGGGCAACAAACAGAACATCAGTACTGATGTTTCTGCGAAATCCCGGATACATTCAGTGACATCTGAACGACATTGTTGTAAGATTCAGACATTAATCTAACACGTTTCAGACCTACCTCAGGCACATTAATAGCTGTATTTTGACATTTGACATTTCAGTAGATTATGTTATAGATGCGAAATGCTAGAGAAGTAAAAGAAGCAAAATACATGAAAATTGGTTTGTGATTGTGGAGAGCTCTGTGTGCGCGCACCACTGCTGATTAAAGGCACACAATTTCAGGCTTTTGTGCTCTCTGCAGTTTTCATTATGGACCAATATGTGTGCTGAAATGTGGAGAAAAGCCTGAAACACTGCAAACCGCTCCGCTCACTCAAACAGATGCAAAACAAGGGCAAATTTGCACTCAGTTGCAGAACTTTATGGGCATGTTTTCGTCGGCATATCATTAGCGCAAAATCTTTTGTGAATATGACCTTAAAATGGGGCAGATTGCGGGTGCAATTACTGCATAATTCATGGTGCTATTAGCGGCCGCATTCCATTCTTTGTGGATTTGGCCCATATTATAGTTTTTGTAGTTCACAGTTAAGATAGTTCATCTAGTTACTAGTTACTTTCCAGATTAATATATGACAATCTGTGATTGGCTTATAAAATATTGTAGACTAGACAGACCCGACAGCTAAACCTAACTACACCTAGACTGCAGCTAACAGTGAAGCTAATGCTGCTTAACTTTTAATGCATTAGTGACAAGAATCCACCAATATTCCATTCTAGGGATGTCAGTTTCTATTAATTTAGCTTTCGATAGATCGACACCCATTAACCTATAACTAAGTGGTTAATTTTTAAGAAAAGTTGTGATGTAGCTTTTGTTTGGGAGCTGTCCAGCAGTCGGTGGTCAGAGCTAGCTTGTCTGCCCTGGTTAGCTTGACTTTTAGCTCATCCTTCTTCACCTCAAAGTGTTTTCAATGTGTTTAGTCACAGTAGCTCTCAATGGCATAACGTACCTGGGCTTAAGGTACCAAACTAGCTTTTTCAAACCATTGCCCTCTACCACACTGATTGGCAGCATATCAGTCTCAATCATTTGGCACACCAACTGGGTGACGGTCTTGGACTGGGGCATCACACTTTCTCCCCCTGTCTAGCAGCAACATGACCTTTGGCTGCGACTGTGAGCCATCCTCAGACATGGCAGCCAGGTGCTTGTTCTTAATGTGGTACAGCACATGTGACTCTAATTATAAGATGACTCCCCCCCTTTTCCAAAAACTAAAAAATAATGCTAACATTACTTTTGAATATAACTTACATCATAGTATAGTTTCATACACACACTCTGCCAGGCTCTGTGTGAAGTGGTTATCATTTATAAGACTGCCTGTGTGTCTTTTTGAGCTCCTTATTATCCGTCACAGTGGTATTTGGCAGCTCAACATGTTCCCGTTTCTGCAGCACAGACGCTGGAAGACGCTTTGGACTCATTTTCACTAGTCATGAATTTATTTCCTCCATGGCAGAAAAGAACATTACACAAGCCTTCGGAAACTCCTGCAGGTTAAATTGGACTAACAAAACACTTTTAGTGCTGACTGACTCTAACACACTCGCTAGTCTAGGACCATTAAGGCTACAAACAACCCATAATGCAACACTCCATGTGGGAGTTGGTTTTACACTGGTACTTTATTCAAAAAGAATATCTGATGTTGTGAACATGTAGTTGTCTAGCCATTAGCAGAGTGTGTATTCAAATTAACCTATAGACCAACATGCGTAACTGGTCAAAAATATTCTTGGCGGTTAACCAATTAGCGGTTAACCATTGATATTCCTATTCCATTCCAAAAGAGTCTATTCTATACAAAGAGTACTTCCGCTTTTGATACTTCTGTACATTAATACTTTTATACTTTTACTTACAGAGAATTATGACTCAACTCTGCTGGTCCCGCATTTCAGCATCTTACAGCTCATTGTTTTGGTTTTATGGTGTACAACATTATTGGTTTGGTTCAACCTCACCAGCTGCAGCAAATGCTTTTTTTCAGTTAAAAAAATAAAACTCTGAAAAACCATAGAAACATAGAAAATGTAGCAACCAGCTAGTATCTAATGGACCCTAATGTTGCTCTGTGTCATGTTCACCATATCAATGTATTATTTGACATATTATCTAAGGTAATAGATGATATGTTTGTATGCATTGTATTTTTACAGTTTGGTACACTTTACTGAAGTAAAAGATCTGAAACATCTTCCACCCCTGTACACAGTAAAATTGAGGTGATGTACAAGTTGTTGGAGCCATGTAAGCAGTCACCATTTTTATTACATTATCAGTTTTTATGGCATTTTTTATTACATTATGCACACTTATTACATCATGAGCAGTTATTAGAATATGAGTTTCTACAAGCCACATTAGCACAACTGAAGAGCGTGAGAACCTATTCGGGTCCCCGTGAAGTAAAAACAAGTGCTCATTTTCCACTCACTCTTAAGAAAAAAAATCTTGTTTTGCATCACATTGGAGTTGCATGTTATTATCTGATCATGAGTAGCGAGGCATTATATGCCTCCTCTTTCTTGCTAATGATGCAACAATGTTATCATGACCAGTAAAGTAAGTGAAGTTTTATCTGTGGAGTACAAATTGTGTTCTTAATGCACAGAAACTGCACTGCAGCATGACTGTAACATTCACCGCTTCATTCAGTACTAGGCAAAAAGTATTACAGTATTACTACATTTTTAGGTTTTTCTGGTTCAGGGAAACCCCTCTGGATTCATACTAAACTCAGTCAGTGTGAAACCAGTGAAAGAGTGAAAAGCCAGCCTTTACTGATGCAGGGATAAAAAGGCAGAGAGAGAGAGGCGAACAGAGAGAGATCAGACAGAGGGAGAGAGAAATAGATAAGAAGATAGGATTCTGGTTTCAGCATGAGGTCTCCCATCTGTCTGTTGCCAGAGTGACACCTGCTTAGCTTTGATTCAAAATTGCACACTGAGCTTTAACAGGAGGCACACGTTCTGAATAAAAAAAGCAGTGGCACTGTGCACACATATGCTCAATCTCACATATGTCAACATAAAAAGTGGAAAACAGACACATGCACACACCCATTAGGTATGAAAGTATACAAAAGGACAGGGCGAGCAGAAAAGAAATTTAAATGCTTTCTGTCTGCAAGTCAAGAGCATGCGGGCACAGATTCATAAAAGCAGAACAAGTATGGAGGACATTATGTTCTAGAAACTTCTGGAACACAAGCTCCAGCTCCAGGCTCAAATAACTCGGTTTCCTCAGTGTCATTCATGGCCATTCAGCACCTGGAATGAAAATGTATTAAGAGAACATTGAGTAACTTGAAACCTTTGACTAATTTCCTTTCTTAACTGAAAAATGGTGCAGTAATCCATTTTTAAGACTGCCCTGGCTGTCTTAAGTGCTCTGAAAAAGTTCAAATTGTGTTCAAAATCATAAGAGTCTCTTTTATGTGAGTCCTAAAAGCACGGAAAATATCCAATCTGGTCAATAAATGAGGACTGATGGAAAGCTCTGTTGGATGCCACCATTCCTCCAGTCACAGCTGATTTGGAATCAGGCTTCCTTCAGTATGAAATAGATGATTATACGATACTTCTGAAAGCTTCTTGAAGTCTTAGGAGGAAAACTCAGTGACAGAAAAAAGGTAACAGCTTATCCATTTATCCATTATCCACCTTTAGTTGCATGCAACATGCACTATGTAACATCTCATAGAAGGTGCTAGTCAGGCAAACTGCACCACAAGCACCCCACTATCAAAGAGAAAATACATTTTACAGGTCATGAAATCAACCTGACTGGTGGTAGGAGGTTCACAGAAGTCGCTGAAATGAAGCAGAAGCATACAATAGATTTGCTATCATTTTTTGGGAAAATTCATAATACATAGTATGAGGGCACACAGCAAGTCGAATAAATGAATTTAAAGGGGACATGTCATGCACATTTCCAGGTCAACATTAATATTCTGGGGGAATATATTTGCATGATTTACAGTTTGAAACTACTTATTTATCTTATATTGGCCCTTTATACAGCCCCTCAGTTCGGGCCGTTTTATCTCCTGTCTCTTTAAGGCCCTCCTCCTGATGAGCCCACTCTGTTCTGATTGGTTAGCCTCTGGAAGCTCTGCCAGCTCCAGAGGCTACGTAAACAAACAGTAGTAGGATTTCACTTACCTTTCTCGTTCTGTACGTGAAATGGAAGCGTCTCTAATACATCTGTACATATTCGAGCCCAACTATATCGATATGCAAGTGGACAACTCAAACAACCCATGGAGCAATGTTCAGAGCAGGCTGAAGCTCTAGCTTTTGACTTGAAGGGGAGCATTTTTATCTCAAGTTCACCTCGAGTTTTGGACCTTTGACCATGTTTAACATGGACATCCAACATTTTAACAGTATAACAATAACAGAAAATAACAGAAAATCACAAAAAAAGCATGATATGTGCACTTGAAGTTCTTGCCCACTCACTGCAGAGACTTTGTGAACCTTGTTCAAGAGGTCATGTATTCTACAAATGAGAATAGCTCGTGATTTTGTTACTGATGACCACCACCTCAAAGTGGTGTTGTTTATCTAGAGGTCATCATTATTACAATTTTTAAAAGACAAAAAACACCCATAAAATTACATTTTTTTCACATAAACATCAATTCAAGAAAGGCAAGAGAGCAAGTAATGAAAATGAATTATCCTACTACACAATACTGGTTTAAGGTCAATGTTTGATTTAGGGTCTGACTAAACACCAGTTTGAGTTTATTGAGTTATTTGGGTATGACTTTATAACAAAGGTCATCTTTGTATGTTCATGGATGGCTGTCAGCTTATGGTTGTGTGGGTGGTTTGTAATATGATTGGCATGGCTATGTTACTCTATAAGCATATGTGTGTGTGTGTGCACGTGGATGTCAATATGTGAGTGTGTGTATTACACAATGGTTATTGTTTATGGGTATATGTTTAAATCGTATGTTTCAGCTCATCTTATAACACTGGGGAATTTACTTTATGCGTGTGCAGATGTGTGTATTGTGAGTGTGGTCTGTTGCATGCAAATGAAAGTGTGTGTGTGCTGCCTGTGTCTGACCCTGGTTTAACCTTGGGGCTGGTGTCATCCCAGAGATAGATCGGTTTGGGAGGACACTCAGGCCCCGCAGACACATTAAGGGAGTGCAGCTTCACTGAAGGATTACTCTGCACAGCAGGAGCCTGCCTTTAAATGTGTTAGCATAATGCTAGAGACAGCCAGGGAGAGAGAAAGAAAGCAAAATAAGACAAGAGAAACAGCTAAAACACAACACGGAGAAGCAAAGACAGTGAGACAGAGCCTCTGTGAAAGAAATGTTAAACCAGAAGAGAAAAAATGTTAAATTAAAATAAATTACATTTTAAAAATTCCACAAGATGTACTGATATAAAATATATAATCTTGTCCATATGGGGAGCAGATTATACATTGCAGCATATTACACAATAAAGAGAAGTAATTTGGGTGATAATTGTATGAGCCTTCTTCAGAGCTCTTTTCTGAACAATAAATCTTTAGCCTATAATTCTCAACAATTACCTTAAGAAGAAGATTACATGGTACGTTTTATTCTTGCTCTCGTTTAACTCCTCCTCGTGCTCTTTATAGAATAATTTTCACTTTGTTTCCAAGGTTCCCTGTGATAATCTGTTCAAAACAAAAAAAGCCTTCAAACCTAAAGAAACCTTTTAGAAATGACAGTGTTTCCTGATCTGCTGCCTCACAGTTAAGTTATGGTTACATTTAGGATACAGGGAAGACGGTCATAGAGAGAATTACAGACAGACAGACAGACAGACAGAGTTTTAATTGTAGTACATGTCAATAGTACTCTGTCAGTTGTAACTTAAGAAATAACCACCCACTAGAATTTTACTGTTTTTTTTCTTTCAGCGTATGAGTTTGTATGCTATTCATTCAGCTCGAGGGATGAATCGATTGGAGACTTTTGCAAACTATGTTCAATGAATGCTTCAAGGCAATGAAAAAATTTTAATGGTTGGGTCCACATAGACTTTACTATGCTAACAGTAAGTAGCGCTTACAAAAAGTTTCAAAATGGAGAGTGTGTACAAACACCATGTCATATAATTATAATGGAAATATAATGAGCATTGTGTGTCTTTGACTCATGATTTGGCATATCTGTCATATTTACATCATCAAAGCCCATTTTCCTTTGTTTACATGTCTGGTGTTAATATTACTCCTCATGTTTTTTTTACCATCTGTCCAACATTCTTGATGTTTGTTAGTGCAAATGAAGCGTGGGAATCCAGTGAACTCACTTCATATGCTTTGGACTGAGTGAATGGTGTGTTGCTATATGGAGCATTAATTAGCTGCAGGGTGAAAAACTGGTGGGGAAGGGTTGTGTATGAGTGTCGATGTGGCAAGAACTGTGATCATATGTTACTGCACTTACTCTCTCAATGAGAGAGAGCTGTGTGTGTTTGGTATTTGGACTGAAAAAAACTCATTGGAAACCGGGTGACAAATTGATCGTGTGCATTAACTATGTGGAATGGCGATATATGTGACACAAGCAATCATATCGGAAATGCATGCAACTGTGGTTTATGAGAGAGAAGAGCTAATGTGTGACTGTAAATGCGTGTGGGAGTGGAGGTGAACCGCCAAAACAAATGCCAGTCTGCATTATGCATGGGTGAGAGACAAAAATGTCTGATTATGTCTGTGCGTGTGAATGGATTTATATTTGCACGTCCATACTTTTGTCGATACAGTATGTAACACGTAATTATTTCAGTGAATTTAAAACAGGGAATGAGCTCTGTGAGGGTGGAAGGTGAACATCAGCTCCTTCAAAACAATCACTACAAGCTGGGGCTATAGTGGAGATGTGGACACATTAGTCAGTTTTGGCTACTTGTGTTTCTTCCTACAAGTTTCAATGCTGGCCAAGGTTGTTTACAGTGAAGACAACATTAAGCAAGTTGATGAAGGCTTTACGAATCTCCTGTTTGGCAACACATATCTAGCAAAGCGATCTCCACTGCAAACCTGCTCACCACGATCCCCGCACTGGATAACATAAACACGCCAGTTTCACTGAACTTGCCTCCTTTTCAGTAATGAAACAAGGCTAAATATATGGATGTAACTCCAGTTCTATAAGCATGTGTGTAGCTCACTGTCACTCTATATCACATAGTAAATGCAGGAATGTAAACACAATAACTCAATATTCAAGAGAATATAATTAAAGCATAATATGGCCTGATCACATACAATATATCTATGTTTAGCTGCCGTGACACTATTAGTGGGCGAAAACATTGAACTGTAAATCAAAACCTACAACATCTATGGAGGGACTGCCATTAACCCCTTGAATTGAGTTACGTTCAAACTCTATCTATCTATGAAGATAGTAAAAAGGAGGCCTCAGCTGAAGAAACTTTAATATCTTATATCTTTTATGTTAATTTCGAAAACACATTCACTTCTTTTCATTGTCATTTCACATCAGGCAGCAGCCTTATAGAGCACAATGCACTAGCAGTGTAGCATGTATTGTTGGATAAAGCCCTTTTTCTGATACATGCCAGTCACAGCAGCTTATAGGAAAATGGCTTGATCACACACACACACACACACACACACACACGCACACGCACGCACACACACACACACACACACACACACACACACACACACACACACACACACACACGCACTTGCTCTGTAAGCTTTTGAGTGAGTGCTGTCCAAGGTGCTGGGAGTTAAGCTCCTCTCTCGGCATTGGCTGTATCACTAAGGCTGCCACTGGCCATGGTGCTGAAGTGGCAAGGTTTGCTTGCGTGCCAGTCTCTTTCTCTCTCTCTCTCTCTCTCTCTCTCTCTCTCTCTCTCTCTCTCTCTCTCTCTCTGTGTGTGTGTGTGTGTGTGTGCATGTACATGTGTGTATGGTGTGTACATAGCAGCTTTTATAATAGGTATGTACCATTCCAGTGAGGTGGTGATTACTGGTCACAATTGCCCCAAACAATTTCTCCCTCAAAAAGATTCGGACAAGAAAGAGAATAACCTCTCAGGGACGAGGACTTTTCCAACCTTCTCACAAAGCCACTTGATGAAGGGAAGAAAAAAAAAAACCTCACATGCCCTATATAAAAATCATATGCCCCCTCCTCTCCTGTACATACACACAGACACTCCTTCGCTGGGCCTTGATGGCACTGCATTTCACCTGTTTAAAAGGCACACAAGTCAAAAGACAGGCATCTGGTAGGGAGCGATAAGACAAGATGTCCTCTGACTCCCTGACCCTACACATCTCTTTCCTTTCATCTGCCCTCCCCAATCCCATCAACCCCACTCCATCATCCTGAATGGGCATCACTCAGTTGTTTGACAGCAAATCAGGGTAAATGGCAGACTTGGACCGTCCATTCACTTTCCAACGGCCTCCTATAGAAATCTTAAGCTGGTGGAGGGAGGGAATGGAAATAAAATATGTGTATCTGAATAATGCAACAGGCTAGAGGGAGTGGGGAAAAATGGTGGGGAAGAAAAGGAGAGACAGAGAGATGATTGACAGAGGGAAGCGAAAGACGGAAACAGAGCAGGAGGCAGAGCAAGAGAGTTGAAAACGGGTTTAGAGAGAGTCAAGTCAAGTCAAGTCAATTTTATTTATATAGCGCCAAATCACAACAGAAGTTATCTCAGGGCACTTTCCGGATAGAGCAGGTCTAGACTCTACTCTTTCATTTACAGAGACCCAACATTCCCCCATGAGCAAGCACTTAACGACAGCCCAACATAAACTCCCCTTTAATGGGAAGAAACCTCGAATAACATTAATATAAATATGACTAATAATAATAGTGGTAGCAGTGGGCATCAAGCTGGACCAAGGGGACAGCAGGTGGTCTGCAACCGAAGGTCACCTAAGAGACAAGAAAGCACTAAACTATGGGGAAGATGCCAAGTTAGCATTAATAGGACATGAATGTGCACAGATGGAGAGGGAAATGAGGAGACAGGAGCTCTGTGCAAGTCCCCCAGCAGTCTAGGCCTATAGCAGCATTGCTAGGTGCTGGTCCAAAGCAAGCCTGGGCTAGCCCTAACTATAAGCTTTATCAAAAAAGGGAGTTTTAAGCCTACTCTTAAATGTAGAGCAGGTGTCTGCCTCCCGGATCAAAACTGGAAGATGGTTCCACAGGAGAGAAACCTGACAGTTGAAGGCTCTGCCTTCCATTCTACTTTTGGAGACTCTAGGAACCACAAGTAAGCCTGGGAGTGCAGTGTTCTAGTGGGGTAATAGGGTACTATGAGCTCTTAAAGATATGATGGTGACTGACCATTAAGGGCTTTGTATGTGAGGAGAAGGATTTTAAATTCTGTTCTGGATTTTACAGGAAGCCACTGTAGTGAAGCTAAAATGGGAGAAATATGTTCTCTTTTCCTAGTTCTTGTCAGTACATTTGCAGCAGCATTGTGGACCAGCTGGAGAGTTTTTAGAGACTTGTTGGGGCAGCCTGATAATAAGGAATTGCAATAATCCAACCTAGAAGTAACAAATGCATGGACTTGTTTTTCTGCATCCTTTTGAGACAGGATGTAACTGATTTTTGCAATGTTACGTAGGTTAAAAAAGGCAGTCCTTGAAATTTGTTTTATGTGGGAGTTAAAGGACATATCCTGATCAAAGATATCTCCCAGATGCCTTACAGTGGTGCTGGAGGCCAGGGTAATGCCATCTAGAGTAACTATGTCATTAAATAATGTGTTTCTAAGGTGTTTAGGGCCAAGCACAACAACTTCAGTTTTGACTGAGTTTGGCAGGAAATTGCAGGTCATCCGGGTTTTTATGTCTTTAAGGCATGCTTGGAGTTTAGTTAACTGATTAGTTTCATCTGGCTTCATTGATAAATATAATTGGGTATCATCTGCATAACAATGTGTTTCCTAATAGTATTACCTAAAGGAAGCATATCTAAGGTGAATAGTATTGGTCCAAGCACAGAACCTTGTGGAACTCTGTGTCTAACTTTTGCGTGGATGGAGGATTCATCATTAACGTCTACAAACTGAAGTTGATCTGATAAATAGGACTTAAACCAGCTTAATGCAGTTCCTTTAATGCAAATTAAATGATCCAGTCTCTGTAATAGGATGTGATGGTCAGTGGTGTCAAATGCAGCATTAAGATCTAACAAGACAAGTACAGAGGGTCCTTTGAAGAATTAGGTCATTTGTAACCTTCACCAGTGTTGTCTCTGTGCTATGATGCACTCTAAAGACTGAAAATCCTCAAATAAACTATTGTTATGTAGACAGTCACACAACTGATTGGTGACTGCTTTCTCAAGGATCTTGAAGGTTAGATACAGGTCTATAGTTGGCTAAAACACCTGGATCAAGAAGAGGTTTAATTACAGCTACTTTAAAGGACTGTGGTACATAGCCTGTTACTAAAGACAGAGTGATCATATCTAGTAAAGAAGTGCTAACTAAGGGTAAAACTTCCTTAAGCAGCCTAGTTGGGATGGGGTCTAAGAGACAGGTTGATGGTTTAGGTGAGGAAATCGTTGACGTTCGTTCAGGAAGGTCAACTGCAGAAAAACAACCTAAATATATATCAGGTTTATGTTGTTGTTGTGTTTGAGGATAAATCAGGGCTTGTTGAGGGCAGGAGGTGATGAATTTTGTCTCTAATAGTTAGGATTTTATCATTAAAGAAGCTCATGAAGTCATTACTACTGAGAGCTATAGGAATACATGAATCAATAGAGTTATGACTCTTTGTCAGCCTGGCCAAGAGGGAGACACAAATGGAAGGAAGAACAGAAAGGCAAACAGAGAAAGAATAGTGGCTGGAAATAGAGGGACAGTGGAGGAAGCACATGGAGGAGAAAAGGCAGGTAGAGGAAAGGTGGGATCACAGAGTTGAAAATTGCGTGTAAAGAAGAAAGATAAATGGAAGGAATAAGGCCAAGATGGAAAAAGAAAGACTAACAGTGCGAAGTGGAAGCTGGAAACAGAAGGTGGTGGAGACAGAATCTAGAAGGCAACAACTCTGTTCTACTTTTGGCAACACGTCTATTCCCTTCTTCTCTCTGCCACGTTCTTTTCTTTTCTCATCGTAGCTTGTTGTCATTCTTCATGTGTGGTTCTTTTTTGTGGCTTTTCAATTGTTTGCAGCTTTTCAATCACACCTATTTCAATACCCTGCTCTCCTTTTTGCATTTTTTATCTTAGCGAGGCATCTGTGGCCCTACGCTGACTCCACGTCTCTACTCAAAGCCGCTCTTCTCTGCCTCCGTCACACAGTGCATTCCTACTCCTCACATGCTCCATTTTGTTTGGCACACTGATGACTAAAATGATCGTCTTCTATTGATTTAGTCTGTCTACAGACCATTTAAGTGCTGTTTTGATTAAGTCTGTATGCGTCAGCAAAGGGCTGACAATAAAAGACTGTGAGTTTCTTTACATCTGTGTGCATGTGTGCGTTTGTGTGCCTTCATACTCTTCTGTTGTTTGTTTTGATTCATCTGTCACATTTCAGAGGGCATGGCAATATAACCAAACAAATACAGTGTTGGGTAGAGAAAATAAAAGTTGTCCACTGAAAAATATAAAGCTATGACGCTATGAAGCTATGTTAAATATACACTAAGTGTAAAGAGCAGCCAGGGTTCACAACCTGTGAATTACACTGTTCAAAGGAGCACTACACAATAGTTCATCATCATCATGATAATCACCAGCTTTCTTTTTTGTGTTTTGTTTTATATTTGCTGTCTGGCAGTCACCGCTTACTCTCTGTCCTGTTTCATATTATCATGCCTTTCTCTAAATTAAGAGTTAAAAATCTTTGATGTGTTTATTTTTATGCTAAAATATGAGAAAAGAGAGACGGGGATGGACCGTGGGGGATGTAGATTGAGGGGACATCACACTGAATAATGCAATAACAGACGCCATGGGCTACTTGTTGTCATTACTTATTTATTTATTTATTTATTTATTTTCTGGAAGAGCAGCACATCCATTTCACTTTCCGGGCAATTACTTTTGATTGGATAAGCTTTTCGTTTGCTGAAGAGCACTATTTTTAACTTAGAAAGCGTAAGGTGTTGAAGCGTCGTGCTCTCCCTCAGGAATAGCTCACTACACAGATAGGTAGACTGAAGAAGAGAGTCTCTGTTAATATGGAAAGGAGATGCAAGAAGTGGGAGGGAGACAGAGAGAAGCACACACATCAAACAGATGGAAATTCCTTGTTTAGGGTGATTTCATATGGAAAAAAAAGAGTAGAATAAAGTTTTGAAGGAAAGAGATAACAAAAACATTCACTCTTAATACATATGGAACAACTCCACCTCAATGTATAA
This sequence comes from Scomberomorus guttatus, assembly GCA_038419695.1. Classification (NCBI taxonomy): domain Eukaryota; kingdom Metazoa; phylum Chordata; class Actinopteri; order Scombriformes; family Scombridae; genus Scomberomorus; species Scomberomorus guttatus. The sequence goes on from CM076451.1 coordinate 20,883,173, forward strand.
AAGTAGGAATTCATAACTCAACAAGGTTTTATTCATTATAAGAAAATTATAAGAACTGAACTGATATTTCTCACCTGGCAGAACTGACAGTAATAACAGACTCAGTTCTTCTTTTGAAGTCTATTACAGATGTTTTGGGATAAATTTGACATTACATGCCTGTAAAATAAAAATTATAATACAGGTTGTTAAAGGAGACATTGCAAATGAAGAATTCAGAGCAGGCTTTTGACTTTCAGGGAGCATTTTTACATACATTCACCTCAGGTTTTGGACCTTCGACCATGTTTAACATAGACATCCGACATTATAACTGTATAAAAATAACAGAAAAACACAAAAAAGTATGATATGTCCTCTTTAACTCTTGGGTAATAGTCACAAAACGTTGCCAATTGTATTTAAAATTCAGTGAGACACCTGTGTGGTGCTCTGAAATTAAACCCCACATTTCATCAGTGTAAAAGGTGGTTTGTAAGTCTAAAGTCTATCAAGCAAAATCCAACTGAAAGAACATATTTTCACATTTACAGAAAACAGAAGTACAACTTTATTTGACCATTGTTATCATCTCTGTCTCTTATGAGGAGCCAGAGAGTCTATGCCAAAGTTGCTTACCTTTTGCATAAATATCCATCAGACAAAACTTTGACATTTGATATCATTTGATATTATGTATAACCAAGCTGTAGTTGTGTACATGTGTATGTGTCGCTGAGAAAAATCGAGGGAGACAGATAGAGGGAGCCTGTGCCAAGAAAATGTTCACTGCTCTGTAAAACACATTGGTGGATGTCATTTGCTATTCACCATGCATCAGTTGAATTTGACTGTTTAGTCAATTTGTATGCTCTATGTGTCAGTTCACGTTGCTTGGTGCAATCTGTGTCTACTGTCATAGGCTTTCAAATCAGCCAACAAATCTAATCCCACACAAAGTTGTTTAGATGCTTGGGCCTAAACTTCTGTTCTGTCTAAGAGCAGTCTTTATTATTGCTTGTTATTCCTGTTATATTACTGCTTTTGTTCATGCAGAAAACAAAAACAACAACAACAACAACAAAAAAGAACTGTCGGCACACCACAGTTCCAGGTGCTGCCCATTGGCATAATCTCTTTTACATCCCCATCACCCAAAAACATCCAGAGGAAGAATGTTTTTCTCTGTGAATAAATTATTCTTTTGAGGAAACTAAACTTTTAGTAATGAAAGTAGTGCCCTTCCTGTGAAAGCAATTAAGGTTAACACAGGGATTATGCTGTGTACCCTTCAGCATGCTATTGGGATGAATGAAGAGATGTGTCCAAGAGTAAAAGTACCAATTATAACATGCATTTGAAGGTGTGGGATACACTGAAGGTAAAACAGCCTTATGTTGAGGGCTTATGTAGATTGGCACTGGGCCACAGGAAAACAGGAAACAGGCCAAGTTTAAAGAAAATACATATTTTGTTGTTTCGGGCCACCCTACAAGTAGTTGACAAGGCATGAAATCAGATGGAAAGGACTACAAATAAACTAAGCTGTTGTGATCTTGTTCTCTGGAGTGCCTTCGGTATGTTCAGGATTATACTATCTTTTCTGCAGCATGCTCCAAACTGTTAATGTTAAAGACAAAATATATAGATGATGGTTGGCTATCTTTAATCAAACTTTTGTTTCTATGTCACAGTATTTTGCTGAATCTGTCTGTGCCTGATGATTCTTAGGGTCATATGAGCCAACTGGATGAGGTGACTAGTATTGTAAAGAGCGATGCCGCTGTCAAAATATGCTAAGGAACTTAAATAAACAAATAAAGTAGTTAATTGTCTTTATGCCTGCTGACAATTCCCCATATTAAATGGTAATAAAATTGTTAAATAACTTTTCTCTAACCATAAATTAAGCTTGTTGTGAAAAAGTTTTCAGTATCTTTATGTTTTTGCTGGAGTGTGTACCTTCTAATATGTATCTGTGTAGATGTGTTTACAACAGTTTTTCCTGCACAAGATTGCAGCTGCTCGAAGCATTGCATTGATCCGCAGTAATGTGTGTAGGTTGGCGGACATGGCGCACGTAGAGTTGATTGCATGCAGGTTTATTTAATCTACCAAATCAATGGTAAAAAAAAAAAAAGTAGACAGTCAAATTCAATGCCAACTGAAGCATAACTGAAAAGCAAAGATATTGATCAGTATTTCCCACAATTACAAATAAAGTGTGCATTGTACGCTTGTTGAGTAATCCGCACATTTATTTTATGTTTTACCTCAACAAACAGTATTTTTCCCATTTCCCCAAGACATGTTTTAATAATGGGTTTGTGAGATGCCATGTGTGAGAGGGCAGTCGGACTCCAAGTCATTCAAATCTGAACTTTAACCATGTAATTTTGTTCCCAAACCAATCATATCAGACCTGCCAACACAACTGTTTTTCCCTGGGTTTCTCCCATATTTTCACCCCCTCTCCTGCTGTGCTCCTGTTTTGTTGTTTCTCTCGGGAAACGCCCGTAATTTGCATCATTATGAATATTCATCATACACACGGATCCATAAGTTTTGTATGTTTTTCTGACGTTACCCAAGTTGCCAGATCGTCGTATGAAACACACAATCCAGACTCGACATACAATTTCAACCCATCTGTCATTCAAGAGGCGTGTGCATAGCTGCTCTCTGCACAGGCAGTCTTTCCTCCTGTACTCTGTCTTCCTCCCTCTGCTGCTGATGTGATTTGCTGCCTGCCAGTACTGCTGGTAGAGAGGAGGGACTAGTTTGTCTCAGTCAGCAGCTACGTTTACAAGAATTTGCCAGACTTTAAGATACGTGGCAAACTCAGATAAGCGGTTAGGCAGTGGTGGATGGGACACTGCGGACAAAGCAAAATATTGCTTTTCTACATGTTTATGCTTGTTGAACAGCTGGTTTGATAAATTACTAATTGGCTTTTTACTCGCGACAATTTTGTTGCACTTACAGTAACGACCGTACTTGTCAACTCAAGTAAAATGTTATTTTTCACTTCACCCCACATGGGTGGTCCACCCCTGTTTCCCAGATCTGGGCCACAAGCAAGCCATAGCAATGCTGTATGTCAACCAAGAACAAACCAGATAAACCAGAACTGGCCCACATCCAACGAGAGCACCGCATCTTTACCAAAAAAGGCTCACATTTGATTTGGGATATTTGGGCCATATTTGCTATTTTACAAGTGGACCATTTCAGGCTCACATCCATTTTGTCCAGGCCAGAAGAAGGCCAGCAGTGCCACATCATTGCCTGAAGTGGCCCACTTCCATATGCTCTCTGGGATGAGTTGCATGTTCTTTTTTTCGTGTTTTAAGCAATAACATGGTCACTTACAGTAGCGCATCTCTGAATCATTAGTGACAGTTGGGTAGGCATTTTTTTATATGTTCAAGCACTATGTGCACTGGAAATACCAACAAGTTGTAAATTATCACACTCAGAAATGAATGTCCAGTAAGGTCACTGCACCCAGCTGGTTAGCCATTGTCTAACGAGTTAAAGATGTGTTAATTTCTCATCCTTGTACCTTCTATTATTTTCTTTCTTTCTTTTACTTTCCCCTGATCAGAGGAATACACTACACCTGCACAGATATGATACTACTGTAGTGCGTATGTGGGATGGGGAGCAGACCTGTGTTTGTGATTGGTCTCCGTGCCATGTGAAATGTTTTTATCCTTTTGCTCCCATGTGCATGTGTGACCTGAATACAGGTGTTTCTACGCCAACCCAGATCTGTACATACACAGCACTCAAAAAGCGCTCTTTCAGCAGACCTTTAATCACAGTCTGACTGCTGCTCTTATGATCACACGATCCTGAATGTGCAGAGAGCGCAGAAGTTTCTTTTACTTGAGCGCTGCTCATTGCTGTGCTTTTGGCACACTGCTGTAGCAACATTTTATTGTGTATGTGAACTTGTTTGAATTGATTATGAAGAGTGTGAATATGATATATGAAGAGTGTATACGTACAGTAAATTATTACAAGATGGCTACTCTGGCGTGAGGACACAAATCTTTAGCAAATACACACAGCACAGACACACTGATGTGCAATGACACATACAGTACATATCACAGATTCTGCAAATTGGGGTCTGGGTCCTCCCCTCTTCTAGTTCACAAAGGCTACTCCCTTTAACAGCACGTTTTAGGGTTGGCCTCCGTGGATCAAAACTGTAAAAATACATATGTATGTGACCAGTCAATCAGAGCCTATTCAATCCTGTGGGGGCTGCCCATAAAAATAGTAAAGATCAACCCGATCCTCAGCCACTTTTCTTCAGTAACAGTAGACATCAATATAACTAAAAATGGGTTTGTCTGATGCATACAGTATGTAACTGTTCTTTTATGTGCCTCAGTGATTAGCAATCTGGCTTCTTAAGATCAGCCAGACTGTACTTGTTAGCAGCGGTGGGCCTTTTTCCAGCAAATTCCTCAAATTTCAGTGTGCATGCCACTCCATCAGACCTGCCACTTAGTCCTCTGGAATATGACGGTGGATTGTCACATTAAAATTCCAACGTACCAGCGTCCCCAGATGCACAGTTGGTGTAAGCCCATGCTAAGACTGTGCTGACAACCTTGTAACATCAACCAAGGAGCATATTCTAACTGTCCTACCACTTCAAGTCTTGTCATCAATTGCTAACTGGGAGTTAGTAGTCTCTCTTGAAATTGAGGAATCTCCTGGCCCATCCACTCCAGGACTACTGAGTTCTAGTAAAAAGTGTTCTACGCAAGACTAAAACTGAGCGCAGAACCCAGCTCCAAACTCGGACCTAACCAGACTGAACCCAACTGATTCTGCCAAATGTGAGACCCGAACCAGACCCAAGACCTGAACCTGCTTTATTTGTCCCATAACTGACCGTTTGTTTGCCAGGCTAATGCAACACATGGGCTACACTCTTTCGGTCTTCTCACTTGGCATTGCACATATACTTGCAGAACGTTATATACATGGACACAGATGACTGGCATAGACAAAGACAAACATGTCTGAATTAATTACATTTGAAAGAAGCCAAATCAAAACCGAGCCTAAACCTGAAGCTTTATGTGACAGAATGGCCTGAACCCAACCCAAAACTGGCACACTGTTAGCAGAGCACAGTGTTCATGGAACTAGGGTTATAATGCATAACTATTGTGAAAGAACCAGATTTTCTTCTGTTTAACAACACACTACCGACCACTTCTCTGCCAATCTAAGACATAACATATATAAAAACTTATTATTACTGAATGTTACAGTATGCCTCTCTGTGGACATACATAAGTATAGATATAAAGGCAAAAAACACACTTTTTTTTTAAACATCATTAGCCTTATTTTTTATCACCAGATGACAAGATCCATAGACCCAATCAGCTTTATCCCTCATTAATGCAACTGCTGATGACAAATAAAATTGCATTGGCTGAATTAAATTACTGCATGGGATATTCCTCACCTGACTTACTACTTACCACTGCTGAAATACCAAAATGTTCTCCTAAATGTACTTTTATGAAATTCATAGCAAGTCAAGTGATGACGTAACTAGTATACACTCTGTCTCAGACACATTTTTATCCTCATTTTTGCCTTGTTTTCTCCACAGTTATGTAAATATACTCCATAGTCTGATGGGGTTTTTGCCAGGAAGAACCGCATATTATAATTAAATCGTCTTATGGCTTAACAACATGGGAGTTGTTTGGAGAACAAATGAGTGTTTTAAACAGCAGTTAAAGGCTACACTAAAACCTCATATTCACTGCATTAAGGAAGGAGTGTATGTTTGTGAATGTATGTGTGAGATTATGTGGATATGTGTGCTATACATGTAAGATTATGTGTGTCTTCATCTACTGTACAAATGTGCACTTTACTAAACCGAGTAATCCACAAATCAAGTTTAGCTGTCTGTTTAATGAAACAGGGCTATTAATGGTGACAGCCGGGACTTGTATCATGTTCATGAGGGATGAGTTTGCTAATATGACTTTAATAACCTCCCAACCACCAACATTAAAGCAAGATCTGAGTTTTCTGTTTCCTTTTTCTTTACCATTTTTGTCAAATGAGTACACGTTGTTTTCAAATCTTTTATCTTTTTGAACTTTCTTTTGGTCCATGCTCACATTTTACTCAATGCCCTGCAACTCTGAAATCTATTGGTTCTCTTAAGATCAAAGCTATTGTGTGTGTGTGTGTGTGTGTGTGTGGCAACCAAATACCATTCTCTTTTTGTCCATTTTATATGATGAACTTATAATAACTTGTTATGTATGTATGAAAATGTTAACATCGGATACATGACAGTCTGCCTGTGTGAATGTATAGATGTTTTACTTACATTCTTTAGGGATAATATATATGAATTTTATAAAAACTGGAAGGTGCAGCTGACCACAAAAAAAAAATGCATTACTTTCCACTAAAGCTTTGAGACAGGTCACAGTGACATGCCTCACAGAGTTTTCTTCATAATGTTTCATTTCTCTATGAAAGGTCAGGATGAACACTTACACAAAGCATCGCTAATTGCTGTGAACTGAAAAGGGAGTGCATTAGAGACACTAAACTGACTGGAGATTATGTGTGAGTAAAACAGCGTGTGTGTATGTGTGTGTGTGTCAGTGGGAGGGGAGGGGGTTATTTCTGGGTGAGTGCACAGGTGTGCAACTCTGTGAGCGTCAGTGTGTGTGTCCGTGCCTGTGTGTTTGAGTGTTAGTGTATGTAATTGGCCTGATGTGGTTTGTGTATTTCAGCCCAGGGGAGGTAAGTTATTGAACTGACCTCTGTAGTGTGACAACAGTAGAGTTTGAGGCAATCTAAAAGCCCAAACATCAGCAGCCACCAGCAACCAAAACACATTAAAGATTAAAGCAGTCGCTCAGAACAAAGCCACTGGTGTGTGGTTTGTTAAAAGCGGAATTTGTGTATATCGCCTTTTCCGTTGGGGCTGGTGGGGGCGCTGTATGTGTTTGTGTATGTGCGTGCTTTGTGTATTTAGGAATTTGAGTCACTGTTGTGTGGTTTATTACTGTGGATGGATATTTGTGAGTGTTGCCGAATCCGTGGTGACCACTTTGAAAGCCACTTATGAAAATACTGCTGTGTGTGTGTGTGTGTATGTGTGTGTGTGTGTTGTTAAACTTAATGGGGAGATTCAGTAATCTAGACCGTCTTCGAAACCACCTCTGTATTTATAGGAAGGTTTTGTAAAAGAGTTTGTCCTGTCGTTGGTCACTAAACATGTGTTTTGAAGATGAAAGTTTTATGTGTTAAGGCAGCGGGCATTCATCTGTGATTCAGAGACATTTTGATGACCACATGTGACTGATGAGGGCTGTCTGCGTGTGTGTGTGTGTCTGTATGCAAGTGAGGATCATGAAGGAGATGATTTTGGCAGAGCTGAATGCAGATAACACCTCCTTGTTAACTGTCACCTTGTTAACAACTTTTTTTCAGAGGAAAGGTGGCTGCAAACAACCTTGTTGTCTCCCTTGTTAAAATGGAATCCAATAGCTCATGTTTGTGTGTCATTTGTGTGTGTGTGTGTGTGTGTGTTTTGTTATTTTTTCAGCCATGGTGTGTAATTACATGAGTTTCTGTGGGGTAGCTGTATGGTGTGACATAGAAGGAAAATTCTCCTAGTAGAAAAGGAAAGGTCAGTGCTATGAGTGATATGAAAGGGAAATTACAGAGTGGAAAGAAGGGAAACACTAGAGAAAATGGTGTATAATAAGACAAGGGACAGTTAGAATGTCAAAGAGGCTGCAGGGGAATAAACGTGAACACAACTCAACAGATGCACCAGTGACTGGAGATATGGAGGATATGGACTGAATGTGACAGAATTACAGATATTTCCCTTAAGCTTAGAAGAAACTCATTTTCTCTTTAAGGTGGGCTTGACAGGATAATAACAATTATGGACAGTAGGCATACATGTACAAGACACCACTGAGGCTCCATATTTTCAAGGTTTGTTGGTTAACATTAAATCTAAATATTGCTTTGTTCCAGGTATTTTAATTAATGTTTCCCATACATAATGATGCTTCAGAGTTTACATGGGTTGAATAGTAAGGTAGGGGAAAGTCCCCTCATGTTTGAATGCAGATAGTATAAACCCTCAAACAACAGGACCAGCTCTTTATTCAACCCCCCAGGAATGCTAACAAGACATCAGTGAGATTTACAACACCCTGCAAACAGCAAGGGTTCAGATAAGAAGACCCCTTTTCTCCTACATGGCCACTAAACCAGACTGCTGACCCAAACCACCTTTGACCCTTCAAGATCTCCAAGAGCCAGCAATATGGAAAGACCAATTCACACCCCAGTGTGAGATGTTAGCAAAACTTGGATAAACATCCCACACCATTGACTATCATAACTCACCTCAAAGAGCCAGTCACCCACAGAGACTAGCTGGCACCAACTTCAATCCTACTGTGAACTCTGATGCTGTTTGCGGCCAAAGAGAACAAAGGACTGACAACCCATGAACATTTTGTCTAAGGACAATTAATATAGTGTGTTCATATGTGTGTATATAACAGTAAGTGTTTGCTTTAGTTAGACTTTTATTCACTGCCTTTAAGCTAGAAAGTGTACCACTAACATAATTCCATTATCTTTTGATATCACTAATGTCATATTTAGTACTACTCTGCTTGTTTAACTCTCAAAATGATAAAGCTATTATCAAAAATGCAAAATTAGAAATCCTGCAATTGTTATAAGACTATAAGACAATTTTGATTAAAAGAGTAACTGAATTCAGGAGTTGAACCTGCCTTGTCCATGGACAGGAGGGGACTGACCCTATTCCCCCCATAACTCTGCAATCCCTGTGATTGGCCAGGATACATGTTCTAGGTGGGCAGACCAAAACTTTAAAATAATCTACTATCTGAAAAACCAGTCTTTTTGCTTTTTGCCTTTTTTCTTGCTTGTATCTTTGTCTTCTTGCCTTTTGCCATGCCGGTGGAATGCTTGCGCTTTGCTTGTCTGAAGATGTGAATTGGAACAATAGGAAGTGAAACCTTAAACTCGAGAGTCCTGAGTTAAGAATCAAAAATAGAAGAGACGAAACCGGGAGCTCTCTTCCAACGGGAACTTTTCAAAACCGGACCGGCCAACTTACTCACCATTACAAGATCCAGACTCCATCTTCTCACCTTAGCACATCGAGCTCCAGTCTCCGTGAGAAGCCACCCCAGGGAGTGAGCAAGTATTTCTACAAAACCTTCATCAACTTGCTCAAACCCTGGTGCTTTCGTAATTTGTAACTTCATTTGGCAAATCAGAATTAAGCTGTTGTACTGTTGATTTGACTCGTCTCGTCTTGTTTGTAAAATGTTGGAGTTGTAAAGTTTAGTACTTGTAGCTGTAGTATTAGTAATAAATGTGTATATAACTAAAAGTGAACTTGTTGGTGTTTTCTTGTGCTTGTATCTCAGTCACTTAACCTTAAAAGACCTATACGGTCACAAAATCATAATTAAGATTAATAACAATCATACTTCAAATTGACCTCTCTTGTGTGGCCAACAAGGAGGACTATTTCCCTATTATTATACATACTCTAATATGAGTTATGTCGCTGGGCAAATCATTTCATATGAGTCATGCACAATAATAATTCATAATTCCCCTGTTAAAATCATAAAGCTACTTGAGTGCACGAATTCCTACAGTAATAACATGATAGGTAACATAATATATTTTTCTTTAGAACTCTGTCAAACATGCAGTAGAACTATTGCATGTAGTGTTTACCGTCAACCCTGTGCATCTCTCTAAAAGTCTAACACAACCTGGCAATCATAAAAACTGTCACGAGCTTTATGATATCACCTCCCATTTCTTAATGAGACTGTCCTCGCAAAAAGAACTAGGACCACCAAAATGACCTATAGCTACATTTAGGTGACAGATGCCATCTAGCGGCTGTAGTAATTTTGACCCGGAGCAGTGGTGCAGTTCAGATGACATATATGTATGTATGTCGACAAATGTCCTCATTCAGAGGCAGACGGGTAGATGGAAGCAATAACCCAACAGTGGACTTTGCCACAGGACACTGCTGTTCGTTTCCTTTTTATAACCGCAAGTGACACATTTGGGACAGTTTAAAAAAAAGAAAACGCAACTACAATCACCCCCTAACCTTAACCCCGTGGCTATTATTGTAGCCATGACGACGAAGGTCGCCTTACTTTAGGGACATAGTAACTTAAACCCACACCGCATTTTTCTCTAACTTTAACACAGTGATCATTTTAACCCAAACCATTCTTTCCCTAAACCTAACCAAGTGGTTTTTTGTTGCTTTAACCTAACCAGACCTTAACCACGGCGTTGTCACATCATAAAACACAATTTTTAACAGTGATTTGTAGTGGTTTTGGAAAGCACAGACAAATGAAGGTGTCCTGCTAATTACTGCTGATAGGGGCGCCAGATTAGAAAACGCTCTTACATGTTGTTCTTGAGTGCAAATGGTCAAAGTCCTCTAATTTCAAAGACTTGTACTTGATTGAGTATGTCCCTGTCATAACTTTATACTGCTTTCTGACTGTTAACTGACTGTGTAACATGGCATTGATGTTGCACTGACACAACATTGTTACACTGTTTAAAATAGGTTTGACTTGTGTGCGCAGCTGGTTGGACAAACTAAAATATGGAATGCTTTAGTAAAGTATAAAATAGACATGAAGAACAAGAAAGAAATATGTAGATCCACAGGGAAAGGAGCAGAGAACATCCTTCGCTGTTTCAGCACAATCTTCTCCATTGTCCCAAACCTCTCAAGTAGTAACTCAGCACAGTCAAATTTTTTTTTTTCTGTGGATGTACATGAGTTTGTGCGTGCATGTGTGTATCCATGCCTAAGGGCTGCTGAAGGGGGTTCCATCCCTGCATGAGTAAATGTTGTGTTTTTATATGAGAGGCCCCTTGAGAGATAATTCATACTTGGTTTCACACGTAACATCCTAATCTCACACATAACTATACTCTTACACAAACACTACTATACCCTCTTACATGCACAATCATACTCTCTCACACACATTAATTTCCATAAATCATAATCACTTGGACACACAGCAGTAGTTTCTAAAAAAACACTATCATACTCTCACACATACACCGTAATACTCTATAGTAGTGTATGCAAGATAGATTAGTGGTGTGAATGATAAAGAATGGTATTGTTTGCATGACAGAAATTGTAGTGTATGTGAAAGAGTATAGTACTATGTGTGGGAAAGAATGATTGTGTAAGTGAGAGACAATGGTGTATAATAATAATGTATGTAAGACTAAATGAGTGTGACTGAGAAGGAATGGCAATGTATGTGAGTCAGCACTTTCAAGGTCAGTTTTTGTTTGTGGAAGCAAATGGTAATGAGGAGAACATTACTATTTTTTTCACTAATAGGATGTGGTGTGTACAGAACATTGACAGCGTGGGACATGACAGCATGATTTTGGAAAGATTATTCTGTGAGCTTAATGGATATGCACAGACAATTTTTTTCCTTTCTTTCTATCAATTAGTCAGCAGTTAGAAGGGGTGATAGTCAAGGAAGCTTAAGTGCACTGGAGGCACTGTATGCATGTTTTTGTTCCATCATAAATTCATATGAAAACTCAAGATCAGTGGAAATGAGACAGAGGGATATGTTTACTTCCAGAGTACCACCGACGATCAGAACTGGTCATCCTGATCACCCTCAGTACAATTAACCTGACGTGCCAGATGGTTTGTTACACAGAAGCTGTCCACGAAACATTTAGTAGATGAGTGTCCAATTACTTTTGAACCTCTGTTTTGTATTAATATGAATCTGAAAAGTAACTAAAGCTGTCAGAATAATGTAGTGGAGTAAAAAGTACAACATTTGTTTCCAAAATGTATTGGAGTAGAAGTATAAAGTAGCATAAAATGGAAATAGTAAAGTACCTCAAAATTGAACTTAAGTATAGTACTTGAGTAAAAGTACTAAGTTACATTACATAAACTTAATATTAACATTAATGATTTGGAAATTGTTGGAACCACTGCTATCATATTTTAGGGGAATTTGGTCTTTTTTCCTAACTTAGTTTTGCCAAATCAATGTGTTTTGATTCCACACAAAACACACACAGCTGTAAGCTCACAGCCAACAGGCTGCAAAGCTTACAACACACCATATGATTTTGCATAAAGCATATCTATTGAATGGAACCAATTGTTTCCAACTGGAACCAATTTAACCAGTTGTTTAATTGTCAACCTTTGTTGAAAACATTTCTATAAATATGTTGGCAGACTGTGTTTGCTAATTTTTGATTGGGTTGGCATAGTCACAATTAAAGACTATTTAGAATTGAATTGAATGCAGGGGTGTAAAAATTACTCTCAGGTATGGACATCAGCAAAGGGATTAAGCTGACAATATTTAAATACACATCAGTGGCACTCCAAATTTTTAAAACACAAAGCTTTTAAATAAATAGAAAATGTATCTTGTACTAATGCACTGTCATGACTTAAGACAATAAAAAAAGTTTAAAAAATCAACAAACATCTGAGTGGAGCATTAAAGTATCAAGCATAAGAAATCCACAAACGGGATGGTTTTTGTGAGCACTGTAATGTGAATATATGTCCATGAGTAACTCACAACCAAATTATTTCAGTGTTTTTTTAATGGCACTACTAAAATACAGTAGTATCCATTCCATCCATCTATTAGCTATACTGCTTATTCTTTGAGGGTCGCAGGGGGGCTGAAGCCAATCCCAGCTGACATTGGACAAGAGGCAGGGTACACCCTGGACAGGTTGGACAGGGCTGTCAACTTTTCTCCCCACAGGTATATACATGGAAACCATAAACTGATGAGGTGGAGAATGGTCTTGGGGCGGCTGTGGCTGAGGAGGTAGAGCGGGTCGTCTACTAATCGGAAGATTGGCGGTTCGATTCCCGACTCCTCCAGTCTGCATGTCGAAGTATCCTTGGGCAAGATACTGAACCCCAAATTGCGCCTGATGGCTGTGTCATCAGTGTATGAATGTGTGCGAATGGTTAGATTTCCTCTGATGGGCAGGTTGGGACCTTCTAGGGTAGCCCCTGTACATTCAGCGTAGTGTTAAAAGCGCTTTGAGTAGTCGGTTGACTAGAAAGGCACTATACAAGTACAGTCCATTTACCATTTACCATCTTTCATGGATGCACTGCTGGCTCAACCCAGTCTTATGGCAGTTCGTGAAATAGTCACAAAATTTAATCTATAGATTTGTGAACATGGAAACGAATTTTCCTTTTCTTTCGTGACACTCAGCACGACTTTCAAACTAATGTATTTCAATTGGAAGTATCTTTCGTGCCTGCACCATGTTTTTTTTACGTCAGTCCGAAGCTGAAGGTGTATTGTTTTTTCTCATTTGTTATTCATTGTTTTAATTATAAATGAATGAATTTTATGAAGTTTTTATGAACTGTTGAGTGTTGTGTGAATCGGGCTAGCTAACGTTAGCTAATGTTTCCGGCCTGTCTACCATGATGCATCAGCTGGTTTTGTTCAGTGGTGAAAGAAGTACTCAGATCCTTTACTTGAGTAAAAGCGATGTAAAAATGCTTCATTATGAGCTGCATGGTGTGGCTCTAGGGAACTGTAGTTTTTAAAAAATATTAGTGTTTTTCCTAGAATTAGAAGTTGTAAATACTGAATTGAGAGTACACTGATGAGTTTAAGGGGATCGTAAAACACATTTGTGTAATAAGATTTCAAATATCTAATTGTTAAATTGGTGAAAATAAATTTTAACCATATTTTACCCATATTTGACAGCCCCCAGTTGTTGACTATATTCACATGAGGTCAAGAGCTCTCTATGACAATTGGTCCCATGCCTAATTATAAGCCTTCAAACATGCACCAAAGTCAAGGTTCAAAGGTCAGTATTTCAAAGCAGGAGCCATTTAGAATCTTCATACTGACATGCGTTACTCTCCAGGTTGAGACCTTTTCAACAATGTATTTGGTTTAGCACTACGGCAAAATTTTTAATTTTCTCATTTCATGGACACAAGCCATTCCAGGCCTAGTTACAGAGAGCACTTTGAAGGCCAAATAAATATAAAATGAAGCTTGTTTGTTTGTTTGTTTTTTTCTTTTTTAGTGGAAATAGTGGCCAAAATGAGTCACCTTCAGAGATTACAATACTGCTGACAATCTAGGGCATTACTACAGGCTTGGAGGAAGGCCTGAAGTGCTTGAGTTAGAGTTTGGATTAGAGCTGAAAAGACCCATTCTCATTCCCAGGTCATCAAATACCAACGCATGCATAGGCTACTACTTACACAACCCGGAAGATTTTTTTGTATCTTTATGATTCTTGGTTTTGGGATTTTATGTCAGCATGACATAGTCCATTCAATCACAATCTGTTTTATTAGCCAGTGGAAGCAAACAAAGAATATGTATTGGCGTTTGATCCCAAAAAACACAACACAGAAGAATAAAAATAGACCAAAGTAAGGTAATAATAATAATAATAATAATAATGAAATAAACAAAGTAATATGAACATTAAATTGAAATTTTAAAATCGATTTACAGAATGGAATAGTAATAGTTTTGAAATGAGATATAAAACTTAAAATGAAATATTGACTCAACAAAGGAAATATGGAAAGCGTTATTGACAAAGAAATTAAGTGTATGAAATATATGAAGGTGACAAGAGCAAAAATTAAATGTGACATATGCATATATAATTAAATTATGTAACAGTAGAGGTTGAATGCAATGTACAATATAAAGTCCAGTATGATGAATACATGAAAGTGACAGGGATTAAATGAGGGATGTGAAATGTAAAGTCTATTTTGATAATCCCATCTTCAATGTGGCATTGATGCACGCACACGCACACACACACACACACACACACACACACACACACACACACACACACACACACACACACACGTGGAGTGCTTTATTGGAAGAAAAAAAAACATGTTGCAGGCATGAAACATAATTCCATTTGAAATACATTTGTTTTGAAGTTGTGCTGAGTGTCACGAAAAAAATGGAAAATTTGTGTCCATGTACATGAATCTATAGATTAAATTTCATGACTATATCACAAACTGCCGTGAAACTGGGTTGGATGGCTTTAGTCGGACCATCGTATATTTGCAGTGCCTCAATAACAACAGGGCAGCAAGTGTACTGGAACTGTTTTGTACTGGTGTACAGAGCAGTTCAACAGATGTAGTGTCATTGCTGGGTGCAGTGTCCACAATCAGAGGATAGAATGGCTGTGGGCAGAGCTAAATACAGTTATCTCATTCCACTTCAGTAACCTCTTCACCATCATGGAAAATGAGGGCATACTGGATTCTACAGATGAACTCTGTTTTGTCTACATTACATCTACTTGCCAAGAGTTCAAAAGGCGGCTGCAGAATTCCGAAATCAGGAACAACCATGGATTGTCTATACAGAGAGGACAAACACCTCTCCTGTGGCAGAGAGGGGTTCTTAACAATGCCAGAGATGGTGCAATTCAGGACAGTTTTGCAGGAAGTGATACCTTAGAAATCAATGAAAACACCCCTCTACAGTCAGAGACTGAAAACAATATTGTTGTTCCAGTAAATGACTTTAACGTAAATCAAACAGTTATGAACAGAATTCAAGAGATAGTACACCCACTGAGTGATGATGGTAACCATGGCATACAATTATTGTTAGGCCTGGTGAATTTTCTTAGTGAACAGTGACAAATAAATGGTAAATGGTGGCATTTTATACACACACACACACACACACACACACACACACACACACACACACACACACACACATATACATATACATATACATAAAGAAGTTGACAAATTAGCCAGATGGTGGCACTAAAGCAAAGGTTAGGGAAAAACAAAAATCATTTTGATTCATCCTCTGAGAATAATGAATGTTCATTACAATTACTAGTCCAAGAATTTCCTCCTAGCACAGTATTTGTACACTTTGTAAACATGACAAAAACATGAGAGAGAGTGCCATATCTAGCATTAATATCTACCTTGAACATCCTGCATGTAATCCCTTCAAAATGGAACAACACATTGCTCTGCGCTTCTCATGTTGCTTCCCACTGCAGATAGCCGGATGTGGAAAAGGTGATCCATTCAGTCAGCAGTGAGTGGGGATGGTTCGTGACATATTAAGGGTCTGGATAACTGTCTAGATGCATTCTGATTGCATCTTAATCATTGTACACAACTTCTGTTATAACTTCTACATAAGCATGGTGGGAACATCTGAGCAGTTCTGGTTGGTGTTCCTATCCGTAGACAACATTATAAAAAGTTACACCAGATTTCAGTTATGCTTACCCTGTTACAATGGGAAGAAAAAGTCAGTGAACACTTTAGAATTATTTGGTTTCTGCATGAATCGATCATAAAATGTGATCTGAGCTTCATCAAAGTCACATGTATAGACAAACACAATGTGCTTAAGCTAACAATGCACAAACAATTCTTTGGTGTCTTTATTGAACAGCCATTCCACAGTGCTGGTGAAAAGTAAGTGAATCCCCTGGCTTTGGGAGTGTTGAGCTACATTGACTCATAAAACATTTTGAGTTTGCTATCCACAGGAATCATCTGCTGTGGAATGACCTCAAGAGAGCTGTTCGGACATCCTAAGAATATGGCTGAGCTGATGCAGTTCTGCAAGGAAGAATGGTCCTAATTTCCTCCTCAACGTTGTGCAGGGCCTTTTTCCCCAAATCATCTTAAGGCTGAGATGAACAGTCAACACAAATCAATAAGCTAAGATCATCTTAACTTTAGGATGCTTTTTGGGAAAAGAGGCCCAGGTCTGATCCACAGCTACCAGAAGAGCTTGTTTGAGGTTATTGCTGCCAAAGGAGGTTTGACCAGTAATTAAATCCAAGACTTCACTTACTTTTTCCACCAGCACTATGAATGGCTGTGTTCAATAAAGACACCAAAGATTATAATAGTTTGTGTGTTATTAGCATAAAGACATTATCTTGTCTATACTTGCGACCTTGATGAAGATCAGATCACATTTTATTACCAATTCCCGCAGAAAACCAGATAATAAGAGATCACTGACTTTTTCTTACCACTGGGTATCTGAAATTACTGCACTCATTAAACAATGTCATATTAACCAGTCACTTAACGCATGACTCTCAAGACTGGCCATTATAGCCTGGTTTAATTCTTCATCATCAGAAGAAAGGTCTGAGATGGAACCCATGATCGAAAGGTAGGCAGCATAGTCGTCATTACTAACTGATGGAGTCTGGTTCACTGTGGCAACACTATCTAAGTCAGTGACACTGGTCACTTGCTGTGTTACAGAGGACTGTTTAGCTCTGGCCTTGTAGTCATACAGTCACTGGTGAAACCAGTTTGTTTCTACATGCCATCAAAAGTTCAATACTGAAAAAATAACAAACAAGAAAAAATAGAATTAAATTTCAAAACCAGTCTGTAGCAATCAACCCATGAACTATAGTGTGCAATGTCTTAATATTCCAATAATATAACACCTGACATCCTCAGGAATTCTGTCCTTGAATGCTTCTCTTATCCCTGCAATGACCGTCCTGCAATCTTCACATTTTCCTCATTTTAAAGGCACTTAAAATATAACCACTTTCATTAAGCCTTCTTTTTGTTTTGTGTTTGCAAACTTCATCCCATGCGGAATTAGGTAACAGTATGACATCCTTGTTTAAGGTAGGGTGATTTAGGGCGGTTAGCAAACGCTTTTGTCCAAAGCAACTTACAATCAGGGCAAGACAATCAAACATTTAGAGGACAGTTACTCAAAAGAGCCTTGTTTCAATACATAATGCATTACATTAAATTTTCATCTGTGAAGCTCACCCACATCGAGAGGAAGATAACAAACTTGAATGGTGCAAGTGACAAAGTCAGAGCGACTACAGAAACAGATTTAACTTGTTTGACGGTCTGAAACACAATTTCCAAGTGTTGCAGTTTATCTGTGATCATATATGTAACAAAAGTTAAATTATATATAGATTGTATTACTTATATAGTTAAACTATATAAGTAGGAATCAGTGTAAGTAGGCATACCAAGAAATGTCACAGAACTCCTTTTTATTGTAAAGTTATCCTTATTTCTCCCCAAAGTGTGGCTGTCTGTGCTTTATCCAGATCCTGGGAATACTACGGCTGTCAAAATTGGCCAAAAATAACATTCAATTATTCCTTCTAAAAAACACATAGGTTTAAACCATTAGAATATCTATTTTTTGCATCGTGAGAGGACAAACCAATACGAGAGACAGACAACTACTTGTATATTTATTTCAATATAAACATGTATACACATACCTAAACATTACAAAATAAACAAATAAAATAATGTCCTATACCATAAAACTCTCTCTGTGCTGTGGTTGGTGCTAGAGTGAGAACTGAGAACGCCCTGTCTCTTAGGGTGCTAACAATAGGTCAGTTGTGAATGTTGAGTCAGTCACTTTTCAATTATCTAATTACCCAGCTCTTGCTGTTAGATCAGTTAATTTACGGGTTAGTCAGGCAGTATGTGTGCATAATGTTATTCAGTAGCATTCATTTCAACAAAACTAGTGCACTGCCTGTTCAAAACGTGCCTGTTCGGAACAGGCTGATTGCTTGGCCTCTGGTATCGCTGCTTGCAGCCCCCTCGAGAACCACTCATCCAAATAACCTCACATGACACTTCACTTCCTTGGGTCCCCAACAATACAGTGTATTGCTGAGTGTGAAATCGATCAGATGAACGGTTGTTGAGAAAATCGTTTCTTGCAGCATACTAACTGTATGCACATTTCTTATTGTCTATAAATTGAATAGATTCAAAAAATGTTCTAAATTCAATCATGAAGAGTTCAGCTGATGAGATTGTCATTAACATGTAGGAGTCATCGTAATGTCACGAATCCTTGTTTGTAAATTTTGAAAGTCTGTCACTGCCTCACATGTCATTTTATTTTGGTAAATGGCGGAAGTAGCTACTACTGACAAAAATAACAGCTAGTGTTAATGCTAACATGTTAGCTTAGAAGCAGTAATGTTAATACAGTAAATGGTGGCTTAAATAAAAACCAGATCTGCGGCTAAATAAATATGATTTAACTTTAACTCACCTCTTCCTTGACTTTGAAGCCCATCCACCGAAATACTGTTGAGTTTGATATCGAGGTCACATCACTTGGTCACCTGGGACACACTGCCTACCTCTACCTGAGCAGTGCATGTGCATCGCTGAACTGCTGCGGCTTGCATGTGTGCAGTGTCCAGACAAACAGCGTTGCTGCTGTGGCGCTGATACTGTCAGCCCTATCTTTCTACATAGAGTTGACTTTGGTAATGGCCATCAATAATAGAATGTTTCATATCATTTCATTACAAATTCACTGCATTTCCTCCTCAATGGCCACGTTAGAAGAGGCCCCTGTGGATGGCTGTTGACTTTGATTCAACATTTCTGATATTGTGACAATGGTTGGACAGTTTCAAATGGTATTTAAGAGGCCAATGGCTTTATTGACTCTGCCATTTCTCATATCAACCATGATTGGGAAGGCCATGTCCATGAAATCCTGCTTCTTCTATCTTCATCAAAGATAACCAATCAGGAACTGAGAATTTAGTACTATTTCCATTTCAATCAAACTCTCTCACACAACTATTTGCAGTCACATATCCTATCATTCTGTCTTATATCATATATCTTATATCATTTTATTCCTTACACACGATTATTTGCATTCACATGTACGATTTATTTCTCTTACATATGCTATTATTCTGTTTCAAATATAATGCTAGTGCTGTGTATATGAGAAGTGCAGTATGAGAAGTACACCTATTGTTTTTAATAGCCGAACATGCACCAAAAGCATTATGAAGCGCGTCAAACTGCCTTGATGCCCCTACTCTGACCTTGTTTCGATTTTGGAGTGTCAAATGAAGACCCAGCGACCAAAGCTGTTTTTTCTGCAGCTGCAGTACCTCCCTGTTAGAGAGGGCTAAAAGGAGAGCTACAAGGAATAGAAAGGTAAAGATTTTTTCCCCAGATGACAATTAAAGAAGTAAATTATCAATAATAATAATACTAAATGTAAATGTGGGGTAGGTTTACAAACATTCTATCAGAGTGTGATCTGTGGATGGAAAATAAGCTTTTTGGAACAATGACAACCCATCATAAAATAGAATAAAGGTATATTTTACTCCAATGTTTAGAAACATTACCAATGTAAACAAACCTTTCATAGCAAAAAAATACAGCAAATGAATAAAAAAAAACATATTTACCTGTTGTCTAATCATTTTACCAATAGCTGAATTAATCAACTAAAAATGAAAACATGTTTCTATAGAAATTTTTATTTATTTTCTTTGGTGTTGGGTTGTACCCATTTGTTTGTTTGGATCATTGATTGGACCTTTAATCTAATACAATATATAGACTCATGACTGGTGACAGTAGTAACTTTAAGAGAAATTACAACAATGAAAATGATTGAAAATAACTTTTTAATTCATTCATATTATTAATTGCATTCAACCATAGAAAATCTGAGGCAAGCTGAAGAAAAACACTTGAGAGTCACATCCCATCTCCCACCTGCCCCTTCCTCTTGCAAACAGTGTCTTTCAAACCATTTTGCCATGGGAATTTTCCTCCTGGTGAGAGGAAGTATGCAGCCAGCTTGTCCCTCACTGCATATGTGTCATTAGACCCATGATTGCCCTGCATGTTCTCCAGGTCTCTGAGATGTGCAGGAGTGTCTTCCAGGTCATCCAGCCACTGTTGATCCTCTCTGGGATCGAGTAGAAAGTTGTGCAGGATGCAGGTAGTGAGGACCAGTGCATCCACATGCTCTGGGTGTAGGTTTAAGGCATGAAGAAGGATTCGACACCTTGAGGTCAGGATGCCAAAAGTATTTTCCACTGAAGACTACAAAGAAGGTCCCCTTGTAGTTGTAATACAGACTGCTGGTATTGGGGGGTTTCCTTAATTTGGATGTGCTTTCCCTCCAAAGCTCCAAAGCACAGGGGGAAGTTCTGTCTCTCATAGAACTTTTTTGGCAATCTCTTTCCAGCCTGCTTCTGTAGGCTTTGGGGTGCAATTCTGAATTATTCGGTTGTTGATGGTAGTGCAGGTATCTAAAATTGCCTCTCAAAATGTGGTACTCCCAGGCGGTGAGAATAGGAATGCCCAAAGGCCAAATATCTGAACTAAAGAAAAAAATTAAAAATCATTACCATAGGCTATTTCTTACTATGACACAGTAATTGCCTACAGTATAGGCCTATTGCATACATTCATCTTTTTCTTCATACAGGAGAGGAATGTAGGAAGTTGTGGAGGCCCCTGTGGGACACCTACACAAGATGGAAGGAGAAGCAGTAGAGCCCAGTTGGTCAGGATCCACCAGCCCAAAAGAGTGAAAATTTTTGAAGATAACAGCTCTCATTGACCCTTTTTTCTATTCAAGGGGTAAGAAACATGTTTTATATTTTTATTGTCCTACACACTCTCTTTGAATATAGATAAGGAAAAAAGCCCACACACTAAAATGTGTTGATCGGTTTTACTGAGACAGTGTTTCGATCGAGGTGGATCTTCGTTAGGTCAGTACAATCAATTGTATTCCTCAGACAGAGAGATGTCACGTTATCACAGTAAATGTTTACATAGGTTTTCAATAGAAAGCGAGCATACACAAATGCAAATGAACACTGACCTCAGTCACTCCCATACAAAAAATGGGGTCATTTGCTGTATAGTGCGTATGCTCATTGATATGATATATTGTGATCCAGCTAACACAATTTCATTAGCATTAACATTGCCTCAATCGAATTGGATCTTTGCCTTTTGAATCAATGTATCAATCAGTGGTTACACCTCTGTGCTTAACAATGCAAACTTTTGTGGAACTAGATTTATTTGCTCACCAGTAATTTGAAACAATAAATCAGAGGTTCATGTCAGTATTTTATTCAAAATATAACCGATTGAAAACTGTTGTATAAAAGCAATCGAAAACTCGAGGTTGTATGTAATAGTAGATAACAACTAGGGCTGTCAATTTTTCCCAAAGTCAAGTTTGAACGAATTCAAAGTAAAAGAGATTTTGTTTGAAGTAATTCGAAATTTTATGTCATCAGAATTCTCTATCAGCAGTGAGGCAGAGAGGAGAGATGGAGATGCAGAGAGGCAGACGTGCAGCGAGAGCACACAGGGCAGCAAGGCCCCTGAATATAAACTAATTAATATAAATTGTGATTTCGATCACATCATTACAGTTCGAACAGTTAGCATTTTACCAGGTTCGACCCATAGTTTGATTTTCGAACATAAAGTGACAGCCCTAATAACAACAAGCTGTGATTATCTACATCACTTGCTTACGGCTTGTGCCTGTGACTGAATCACAGCCATTTATTTACTATAACATACTCCCTCTCATGTTCTGCTGCTTAAAGGGAAGATCCAACCTAAAATAGAATCAACATGTTGTTTCTATAATATTGTATAGGCCTAGTTCAGTTTCAATTTGTAAACATGACCAAGACCTCCTGAAGCTCCTGTAGCATGGACTACTTCACCTGTCACACATAGCCCCTCCCACCCTTATCACTTCTTTCGTGGTGCCCCACCCTGGAGAGCACTGTCCAACACAGCAGTGCTGATTAGACTGAGCTATTAATGAGCCCAACCCAAGGCTTTAACTTCAAATAATTTGAGAAGTATGCAGCTATTAAGAAAACTAGAAAGTAAGATTTAGACGTTCACAAAGCATCTTTATTATGACAATAAAAAAACGGTTAATATCAAAGAGGTAAAGCCTGTGTCACGCGTGCTCATATCAATCATGCAACCTTAATAAAAGCCTTTAATAAAAAAGTGCAAAATCAAAAGTCATTAGGCAAATCACATCTTCCATCAGACAATCTTTCTCAGGCGCTTAGCTGGCTCAGAGGGAGGTTTTGAAAATAAATCGAATATCCGCTTTTGTGACATTGCCTTGAACCGCTAGCCTAATTTCACTCCACTTGCTAGCTAACCAGGTCGACGTGCACTCGCTTTAAAAGTTCTAAAAGCTCTGTGTGTATACGTCTACGTGACTACGTCAGACTGCATATATGTGCACATCATATTAGTGCCATTTACTGATTGCAGACATTTTCATTTATTCTTTCGTATTTCATGAATGCACATATAGGCTACAGCACATGTTGTATTAAACTTTTAACATGGGTCAATAGTTTTTTCCTACCAGGTTGCTAAGGAGTCCTTATTGGCTCAAGATGATGTAAACCACACTGGCCTGGCTATTTGTTTGCCTAGTTACAGACGCATGAAGTGCTTTGAGCAGGAGACAGGGTTATCATTTCTGACAATCACATCACTAGGCTATGAAAGCACTTATATTCTTTATTTATTTAACCTTTATTTAACCAGGAGTAAAAGACTCTTCCCATACTTTTTTGTAGGACGTAGAAGCAGACTGTCCAACCCAAGCATCCAAAGAGCAATGGTGAGTAAGGGCTTTGAGATTTATAATAAATCTCAGTGCTACATGGTAGACAGTAGACAGTATCCAGCGTGTGCAGGCATTGCGAAGAGGCATGCATGTATGTAACATCGCCACAGTCCAGCGCAGACATAAAGGTGGCAGCAACAAGTCTCCTTTTGGCCTTGAAGGAAAAGCAAGACTTTTTTCTAAAATAAAAACCCAATTTCAACTTCAGTTTTTTTCAGAAGTTGCTGAATGTGAGACTTAAATGAGAGAGAATCATCGATTATTATTCCAAGATACTTGTATTGAGAAACAGACTCAATCTCAGAGCTCTGAAAATAGATTGAAGGTTCAGTGGCTTTGATTTTCTATTTAAAAACATCATGAGTTTGGTTTTGTCAGCACAGAGTATGTTGTACAGTATTGAAAGCCTTTATGTTGTAAGGGAATATGAAAGACAGAAATGAAGGTCAGACAAATTTAAGCATCAATTCTTTATTAAAAAAAAAAAAAAAGTTTGGTGCAATAAAGGGAAGCTGTCGATCACCCCTACTTCCAATGTCTCTGGGTGGAGATGTTCCTGTTAAGTCTGGCCCCCAAAATGAGAAAGCTCGATGCCAAGAACCAACTTCGAGCAAAATTTAGGGGATTTGGAATTAGGCCAGAGTCAAAGCCGGATGTACAGCAGTGAGCTCCCTCCACAACCAGTGTTCAGATCCATGCCATCTGACTATCCTAGCCCCAGTCCAGACCCAAGTAGGCCTTTACCACCATATGACTCACAATCGTATGACCTCCACGCCATAAAACCGTGTGCCTGCCTACATATAAATAACGACCTTTTCCCAAAATACTGCTGATTCTGTAGTGTTGGCATTTCATCAAATGTTTGTTAGTCAAGTAGTATAGAACATTAATGAGGGTATTATGTAATATACAAAAGTTGTGACTAAACAGCGACCTTTTCCTAGAAATACTGCTGGTTCTGTGGTGTTGGCATTTTAAATCTCATGCCATCAAATGACGTGCATCAATTATTGCTTTCAGTGTGTTTGGGCCTTAAGAGTATAGTGTTGTACATGTGAAATTATGATGTTACATGTGAAACCAAGTATGAATTATCTCTCATGGGGCCTCTCATATCTTTACTCGTGTCTCAGCCTATAAGCCACAGTTGAACACACACATGTACGCACACAAACTGCTAACCACCAATGACCAACAGTTTCTAAGATTGTTGGGACAAAACTATATAAGGTTGCACGCTGTCAGGTTCCTCTTGTTGAGCACAGCTAACAAGGCTTTCACTCAAAAAAAAAAAAGAAAAAAAACTAGATAGGATGAATAGGGTGAACAAACACACACACACACACAAGTACAGCATGGTTATTGATTTTGTAGTTGTGATGTGTTATGAAGGATATGGATGTTATTCTGACCTGACAGGCCACTTGCCACCTATCTCCTCAGCAGTATCCCTGACACACTCGTGCACAACTATACACAAATAGGCCAACTGTCGTTTTGAAAAGGGGGCACGTTTTCTTCAAAGTTCAGCCTACTTCAAGACAAATCTCTGCAGATAGAAAGGCTGGTACATATAAATCCCCCGAAACTGCGCCAACACGTCTCACTCATTCTCGCTCATTCTAACCTCACATCTTTCTCCTCAACTGTGTTTAGATGTAACTGATGCTAGCATCACACTAATGGGGTTTTGGATGGAAGAAGGGGGAAAAGGGAAGAGACAGGTTGTAGATGGATAGCGGGTTATGTGGGAGGCAAAGTAGGCAGTAGATAAGAATGAATGTGGGGAGATGACAAGAGGGATACAGGGAGGTGAAAGTGGGACTGCACAGGAATGAATCAGAGAGGTACTTATCGCCTTTAGCAACCAGAGGCCCCACTGATCAATACAAAGAATATTTCTGCAAGTCCATTCATCTATCTGCTGTATTTATCTTCATTTGTTTCTGTGACCTCTCCCTTCAGTTTCCGTCTGCCTTATAAACCTTTGTTTATGTACTAAGTGCCTCTTTTTCTCTTGTGTGTGTGTGTGTGATAGGATGTGTGCTACAGTTGATAAAAAGAGTCGAGATGAATTCCATTTTTTTTTAAATGTAAGAAATGCAAATGATTGTAAAATAAAGGCCAACTGGCATCAGGATTTAAGAGATAAACTGACACGTCTTTTCTGTCAGAGAGAAATTTAATGGGAGGTCGCATCCCATTCATTGGTTTTACAATTGTTTTGTCATTGTCCTCAGTGTGACTTTTACCCCGGATGAACTGTGCCTGTTGTTAAACAAATCAAGCGTTAGCAGTGCAAATACTCCTATCAATGACACACCCTGGAATATGTGTAAAAATAAAACAATCCATTTATTAGCTGATATAGGAAGGCGAGTTTTGTTTGGAAAACCTTCCACCATATTGACTGTTCCCGACTGGGTGAGGTTTGGCATCCTGTACCATCCCTATTGGGAATGTAGACAGGTGTGTATGTGCATGTGTTTGTCAGTCTTTGTGAGAGAGCTTTGGAGAGGGGAGAGGAAGAGAGTGCGAGAAACCGACCCGGAGAATCGATTTCGGTATGAATGCGGGGGATTGATTTGTGTGTCTGTGTTTAAAATGCCTCTGTGTGAAATGTGTCTGCAAATCCATATCACAGACCCAGATACTCCACACTTAATAGTTGCTGGATGTGTGGTCATGTGTTTTGGATGCATGTGTGTGTATAGATGCTTGAGCGTGGGCTTGGAGTGTCCCTTGGTCTCATTAGCCACCTGTCATGAGTAGGCCCCTGTTCTTCCTGTTCGCTGTCCCTTTTTGCATTATGCATGCGCCACACACACACAC
This sequence comes from Scomberomorus guttatus, assembly GCA_038419695.1. Classification (NCBI taxonomy): domain Eukaryota; kingdom Metazoa; phylum Chordata; class Actinopteri; order Scombriformes; family Scombridae; genus Scomberomorus; species Scomberomorus guttatus. The sequence continues at coordinate 20,909,665 of CM076451.1, forward strand.
ACACACACACACACACACACACACACACATACACATGCAACACAATTGATCACACACACAGAATCTCCAGAGCTCTATGCCAACAGACCTGTAACCGTCAGCAACTGCTCTTGTTGACGCTGGAGATGAATGAGACAGATCGTTGCTCAACTCAGCCTAAATAGTTCCCCAAACACCGAGACAGGTGGTGTGTGTGTGTGTGTGTGTGTGTGTGTGTGGTTTTATGTGTGTGCTGTGTGTTTGGGCAATGTGTGCATATGTGTGTGTGGTGAGTGGGTGGTTGCAGAGAGTGTGTGGTTGCAGGTATGTATCAAAGATCTAGTGGCAGGTGGCACCATTTCATTTGTTTGTTTTTGCTCCCGTCCCTTTAGACTTCCCTCTCCTCCCTCTTGCTCATTTTCTTCTCTCCCTTTCCCTTGCTACTTTCTTCTCTGTGTTGCTCCATCTTTTCTTTTCTCTGAAGAAGTGTGATTCTTAATTTGAGAACAAAACTGAAGTATGCCACACCTAGCAATTTCCAGAAACCTTTATATGGTCCTCAACAGTCAAGTGTCGAAAAAGGCGCTCTGTGCAGAAGCACGTTACCGTTTAGTCAAGGTAAAAATGTAAAGCTGGGCCCAGTCAAATCACTTTAATTGCGAGTGGTTAGTTAAAATTGCAGAAGTGCTGATATGCAGTAGATGATACTGCTCCTTTGGAGTCTGCGGGAAAGCAGAAAAAAATGTTATTTCTTGAAGTATTTAAATTAAATTGTTAACTGAGACGGCAAGCAAATGTTGAAAAAAAAATGGATATACTTTCCCTGTTGCTAAAAGAAATATGGTGAAAATAAAATCAACACAACCGGAAAACAATCTGTGGAGGAACTGAAAAAAGATGACAAGATGTGAAATGAAGGCGAAAGCTGCATTTAGCAGCAGATCAATATGGTTGACTGGGGGACCACCAGAGACTTAACCCCAGTAAAATAAAAAAAAAGTTTAAGTATAATTTTCTAAGTCAGGAATCGATACACCTGACTTAGAAAGAAAGTGGCCTAAAAATACGATCAATCATATTTGTATACATGATATAAAGCCTCCACAGCCCATCAACTCTTTAATACTGTTGGAAGCTGTACTTGGTTGTGGACTACATCATATTCTAAGGTATTCTAAGGTGTTTCTAGTATGTTTGCTTGGTTACATATATACAGTACAAGTCAAAAGTTGAAGGTCCAAAAGTCTGAGGCCACTTTCCCAGTCAAGTATATATATATATATATATATATATATATATATAGCCTCAAAAATGATGATGGATTTAAATCAGCAACTCCTTGACGGTCACAATAAAACTGAATATGATACATTTAGTGCAGAGCTGCTGTATTTTGTATTTGATTGTGAATGTCAGTTTGCTGGTAACTCAGTGTAAACACTAATATTTTTGATTAAATTCTGCAGCTGAAAGGGAGCCAGTGCAGAGATGCCAGGGCAATATAAGTATTCTCCCTTTTTGGATCCACTTAAGAAACTAGAAGCACAGGTTTTTTGACAGGTTTTTCTTGCTGTAATAATTCCTCCTGTTCATACTGGTCATTAAGAGATCCCTTCATAACGCACTTACAATAAGTGATGGGGGACAAAATCCACAGCCCTCCTTCCATGCAAAAATGTATTTAAAAGTTTATTTGATGGCTATTTGAAGGCTTCAGCCATCCAAATTAGTAAACTTACGTCAATAAATTTCAAAGTTACTGTCTTTTTAGTGCCAAATTCCCTCTTTTTGTTGCTATTCTTTCACTTCAGCTGAACAGGAAAACATTGTCCATTGAGACAAAAAGGGGGATTTTTTTTCACTAAAGAGACTGTTACTGTTACTGTGACTGTAACAATATTCACTTTATCTGACTAACTCATAACTATATGTATAACTAAATGTATAACTATACATTTTTACCCCAAATGAGGACTGTGGATTTTTCCCCCCATCACTTACATTGTAAGCACATTTGGAGGAGATCTTCTAACGGTCAGTATGAACAGGAGGAATGATTACAGCGAGCGAAACTGTTTCAAAGTTCATAGGGGCACCTGACTGTTTTAAGAGAGGCTTGAAAAATTATGAACCTATCCTTTAAATAGCAGGATGCCTTGATGGACAGATACACCTACACACACACACATAAGACACATGGATTTGTTTAGTGTTTGAGATGCACTACAGAATCTCAGAAAACATGAGCCCAAATAAATCGACAAAAGATATTGTACTTCAAAACACTTATTCTCCATTGATTGGCATTTGAAACACACTGGGAAGAAATCAATGGACATCTAGCCGTTATTTATAATTGTCTGACTCAGAACCCTCGGGAGCAAAGTTACTTGTTGACGCCATTTTTTTGCCATTGTCAAAGCGCTTCATGTGATACACAGAAATGTTGTAAAAGTGTATTTTATAGCTATATGGGCAAAATGGCTTTTAAGCTGTTCCAGGGACTCCCTGGAACAGCTTAATAAGACAGACAGGTCCCTGGCAGGGACACATATTAAGAGTCCTAAAAAGCCTGGTTCGCAAATCAATAAGAAATGATTTCATCACACACATGCACACACATTTCGAAAAAAGGTCATGACTGTTAAAATAAGAATTTGAGTCTCATTATCCTTAATCCACATCTGTGAAACAACCCTTTTAGCAGCAGCACTCAACTCCCATGACACATTACCAAACATAACACAATACAGTCCCCAAAAACAAACTTAATCGACTACATTTAGAGCACATCCTCAGGGTAAAAAGTGCATGTGTGCATCCAGGTGGATGTGAGCGAGAATGTCATTACTGTATGATATGTGTGAGAGACTAAGAAGTTTTCATGTGTGTATGGGGGGTGGGTGGTGGGGGGGGGAGCAGAAAGCAGGTTGCATTCTTAGCTGTCAGTCCCTGTTTCTCTGCATCTTTCCTATCCATGAAATATTTACACCAATTACAATGAGACCTCATCAACTATTTACAGCAAACCTGCACACACCTCAGAGTACTGTGCCTTGTGATGTTAAATGTATGTAGGGATACTGAATAATGCAATAATTGACATTTTATGTTAACAGTGCTAGAATGATATGAAGTGCTTATATTGTCAGTATGTGAAGAAATGCCCTATAAATAGCAGACTGTTTTTTTTACTTTTTCCATAATTCTTAAGAATAGTTGACAACCTGACCCCCTGCTGTGTTTCAAAGCATTGTGCTATGTGCTTATCCTACTGGTGTAGGTGTGAGCCTGAAGCAGACTGACTTCTGTGTGGGAACAGTCTAGTATCACATTATTAAACAGTGAAAATGTTTAATTGAAAACTCTAAGCCTCAACTTACTTCATGCATGCATGGGATATGCTCAAGCCTCCCGTGACCCTGAACAGCATACGCTTATATATAAAGTAGATGGATAAAATATAACACAAGTGAATATGAAAATAGCTAAGAAAACCTTTATGTTTAAAGCTCCCTCTGATTGGAATAATCTACCTGTAAATATTCGATCCATATCATCTTTCCACTTGATCAAAAATGCCCTGTCTTCTAATTATAGGATTAGTTGTACATGTCCATAATAACACCTCTATTTATTACTTTATTACTTAATGTTATCACTGACATTAATACTTTTTGATAATCAAATGTATGATCCATTTTCATGCTCTGCTTGGAGTATGATTTTGTATGTTTTATTATTTGATATTGGGTTTTTTTTTTGTTTTTTGTCATATTTGGTATTGTTTAATTATCTTGTTGTTGTTTTTGCTTTTGTTTCAATGTTTTGTCCATTGTGCTTATATTGTATTATTGCCATTGAAAACGAGATGGTACATCTCAAGGGGTTATTCCTAGTAATAAAGAATTTCCATACAATAATATGAAATATGAAAATACATTTAATTTTAACAGGAGTCCGATGAGACGGAAAATCTGCCAGTATTGCAGAAAACGGAGACAGAGACAGACAAAGGCAATGATTCAATTTTCTGCGGTTTTCATTCTGTGGTTAGATTGAGGGGAAAAAAAAAACACACTCAAGCCATTTTCACCTCTTTCTAATATTTTCAGAGTTCTGTGCTCTTTTCCAAAGAGTCAATGCTCCTTGTGGCAAAATGATACAAATGATTCGACAACTACAGCGCTGGTGTCGTTTCGAGCTGCAGTGAAAACTAGGCCGTAGGCAGAAAGAGACAGACAGATAAGGACTAAAATAAAGAGGGAAGTCAGGTAAAGCGACAGACAGTGAGACAGACAGAGAGAGAAAGAAAGGGGGGGGAGAATAAGTGAAAGACCAAGACAAAGAGAAAGTGACAAAGTTAGAGGAGGGAGGAGAGAAAGAAACCAGGAGAGAAGTGTGTGACAGGAGAGACTGGCAGCGTTACAGGGAGGGAGAGCAGTGTAAGTGACAACAGTGCAGTAGAGCAGTTATTTGAGTTTAAGTTCAGAGCACGGTGACAATAATTTGGCACTTCTTGCTTCTGTTTGCTATAATAGAGCTCATTGTGGGCTGCTTCCCATCTCAGCAATCCAGCCATTACAACAAATATTGTAGATGCATGCACACACTCACATACACATGCACATGCAAAAGTACTCATCTTATAAATTGTGCTATATGTTAAGAAGTGATTTAGCACACACATGCTAATACACACTACGATGCAAGCACACATATAAATCTAAAAAATGTTACTTTGCAACTACCCACAGTCTCGCTTAGACAATCACACACAACCTGTAGACGTGCACAAACATCCTCATTCACATGCCCAAAAGCTGCCTAAATCTTTGACACACAGCTGCACCCCAGCCAGGCAGCGAGCTGTTGTATGTGTCCATCTGCGGTGAACATTTATGACAGATGGGAGGCACTTTGAAGAGCCATTGGCCATTACACTCCCCAAAGGAGCAACTACCTGGAACGACAAATCACTCCTCTGTTCATTTCTCTTCCTTCCCTTTTCCCTTCCTTCTCCACAGGCTCCTGCCACAGCGGGGGAGAGATTTAACACGACACACCGCTGTAAATGACAAAACCGTCAGGCACATGAGAAGAAAAAAACAGAGGAAGGGTGGATGGGAAGAGAGAACTGCAGAGGGGATTTATAATATATTGGTAGATGGGAGAGAGAGAGAGAGAGAGAGTGAGAGAGGCAACATTTACCAGAGAGAGTAAGACATCCAGCCAAAGATATGTACAGAGGGTATGCATTATCCATGGTGTAAAAATACTGGGCACAGCTTTTGAAAAACTGACATTGATTAACATAGGCAGCGAGATGAACCAATGAATAGTAAGGATGGAGGAAAAAAAAGGGATAGGTAAAAAAGAGAGATTAGTATAATGCCTATAGCCGGGCTAAACTTGACATTTTGACACTTTTGACTTTTTTGATTTTATACTGTACACTGGGGTTTTGCACCAAGTGGCATTTCATTGCCGTAAGCTTACTACATCAAAAGAAGTGTTAGTGGCGATCAAATCCTGCAGGGCAACTTTAGTGTGAAGGATTACTGAGACTGCGTTGCCTGTCTGTGCACTTTTTGTGGCTTCACAAAATGATTAACAAGTGAACAGATCCCATTCAAAAGCTCAGAAACTCCTTTGGATATGCTATGACAGACAGCGTGACTTTGACATAAATTGCTCAAGCAGGAAATTATTACTATTACAATTACAACAACAACTACTACTAAAACTACCACTACAAGGTCACAGAACCTCAAAATTGTGATCTAGCGAGCGTAGAGATTTTCCCCATTCAGAACAACAGTTGCAAACATACAGCATAAAAATGGAAATAGTAATAATAATGACAAAAAATACATTAAAAAGAAAGAAAAAAAAGGAATGGGAAATGTTAGTGGCATGCTGTGCAAACAAGACTATACAATCACTCAAATCACATCTTAGAGCGACGACAGAGGAACAGCCTGCTCTTGGATCAAAATATTAATATATCCCTTTCTTGCCATCTGCAAGTCTACTGTAAAATGAATTCACGCTTTTACCATTCTGCTTGATTAATGATAGTGTAATAATGTATGAATGTAGTTTTTATCAGAGGTTCCTAAAGGTCATGGGAATGTCTTCAGTAGGCATTTCTTGTGTCCCTGTCATTAAGAAAAAGGGCAAATTTTGGATAGGTGATTGGATCAGTGGTCAGAATTAGAATTAAGTCGCTGAATGGGGTAGCAATAAGCAAATCAATGCAAAGCCTTCACAAGCCAAGCGATTCTTAAGGAGTTTGTGTGTGTGTGTGTGAGTATAATGATGTGAGAGCATGTGACAGAGAGAAAGCAATGGTTGAGAGGTGAAGATGGCCAAAGTGACAGAGACAGATAGAGATTTCAAAAGGCTACCGTTTCTTATCAGCAAAGGTCACTCAAGCAATTACGTGACACATTGATTTATATCCCCTGAGGCAAACACTCCCACAAAAGCGAGCACAACACACAAACACACAGACACACAAACTCCAATACATATACACAGACCCAGTATCAATCTGCTGCCCACCCCTAATTATTATTGTTTTCTGTGGAAGTCTTGTGGTTGACTGAGATCATTAAGGTCTTGGCCACTGGGATAAGGCTGATTTTAGTCTCTCCGCTAGCTCTTTGCCACATTCTGACAAGCCAGTCCATTCATTACATAAAACACCCCTCAGTCATTCCTTGCTGCCAGCAGCTCCCCTGTGCCCCTTTGTTTATTGAATATGTATGTTGAACAGAAAGAGAAAGAGGGAATGTCTCTTTGGTATTCCTCTCTCTCAGTCATACAGTATAGGCAAGTATAACAGATGTTTAATGTGTAAACAAAGGTTGATAAGATCACACACACTATTTGAATTGGATAAGAAGGAATTTTCACCCACATCAGACTTGCATTGGACTACATTATTCTCTCTACAGAAATAAAAGAGACACAAATTTATTTGATGCCTTCTGTCATATCACTTTATGTCCTGTAGTACGCCTTGTACATTTCCATTCTCAAGTTTGAAATTTACAAATAAATCACATTATTGGTCGAACACGATATAGTATTATGTAAATATAATTATAAACCTTTGGCACATGTTGCTTGTCAATCATCTAATTACATTTTGTTAATTAGTTTAAAGAATATGCTCACTTATAAAGCAAGATGTGAAATTCTGTCTCTGGATACAACATAACCTCTGCGCTGTGTCTTATTATCGGTTAAGCTTACCAACTCACGGATCTGTTACTTAAACTCAACGTTGTGGATTGTATTTCATGTCTCACCAGTACCTGAAGCATAATGCCCCCACCAACGCAGCTACATGTATTGTTTTAATGCAAGCCTATTCCAGTCTGAACCCCCGCTAAGACTCTGTTTAGTGGGTATAATGTTCACTGTTCACTATCTTAGTTTAGCATGTTAGCAAGCTAAAGTGTGCTAATTAGCACTAAACACAAACCAAAGTATTGTACAAAATCAAATTTTGTCTAACTGGTGGCACTAGGTGACAAGTCAAAGGACCACCAAGGTCATTAGGATTCATCCCATGTGGGGACATGGATGTCTATACAAAGTTACATAGCCTATATACAAAGTCCATAGCTGAGATATAACAGTTTGGATCAAAGTGGTGGAATGACCGGCCGACCGATATTGCCATCCCTAGAGCCACACAGCTAGTATGACAAACATTGCATGGTCAAACAATTGAAAATGGTGAACTGAAAAGTACATCATTAATACAGGTGCTGTACAGTCACTGCTCTCACCGAAACAACAGCAGCAGTCTGTTTCTGTCACGCTGTTGATGTATGTTTTTGTGTAAAACCAGTTGCTGCAATACAATTTGTTATTTCGGGATAATAAATACTGTAGCAGACAGCACCAACAATAGACCCCACCCCATCATGCGAAAGAAAAAAAAAAACATTGTCAAAGGATACAAAGGGAACAGCCTTTCAATGTTGCGTTTTATCATTTAATTCAATCAGGAAGTTTGAAGTCTTGAAGTTTGAAATAGGCTTTCGGGTTGTTGCGCCAAAATGCCAAGTCCAAACCTTGTCGTCCTGTACCATTAGCTCCATATGGCACCACAGCACAAAACTGCAAGTACTTTCTCCCTGATTAAATCATGCCATTTTCAGCCACATTTCTCTGCGGCCCTCCCAAGGGCAAAATATGTGTACTCACCAGGAGGCAAAGTAAATCTACTCTGCCACCAAGCCAAAACTAGCCCCCTGGATGAATATGCACATCCACACACACACACACTCTTAAAAAGACACACCAAAAAACACATGCATTGCCACATTTAAAACACACATTTGTGCAAACACACACATTCCTTGCTTTTCGCCAATCTTACCTCCTGCTCCATCTGAAGGAGAGAGGAAAAATACAGCCAAATTGGTTTATCATATGGAGGTAGCGAATGTTCGTACGTGTGTGTGTGTGCTTGCATGCAAGCACACGCCTGCCAAATGGTTTATTAAACATCGCTGTCTCCTGCAGTGAGCCCTAGTTTCCCAGGGCGTCTGTTCATCTTGGCACTCGACACACACCTAGCACACGAGAGATTTTAGAAACACACACATGGTCACCTCACACTGGATACCATACAAGAATGCAGATACACAACTTGAGTGCATTTAGATTAATGATAAGGGAATGTACATAGCCTATGGATGCACACAATAACACACCTGCAAGCAGCAATGCAGTAACACCCACGACCAAGTTATTACCACGCACACGCATGCATACTGTCACTTCAGGTGACAGTGACTGTATTTTATATGACATAATTACCTGAGGCAGTGTTAAACAATGACTGAGCCTTTGAATGGATTTAATTGACTTGTGGAAAGGGCACTTCACTTTCAACAGATTCATTAGTCAAAAACAATGGACAACTAATTGAATTTAAGCTTGAAATGCAAATAGGTGAAAAAGCAATAAGTGTGCATACTAAGCAACTTCTGCATGCACACACTTAGGCTCAAACATATTAACACATTCACACAAAAATGCACAGCATGCACAAAAAAACAGAGTGAGAGGCTGCATTCACACTAAAAAGAGGACTGTTTATAGTCCACAGCACATTACAAAATTTAAAGGGGACCTATTATGCTTTTCCTTATTTTCAGTCATATATATAATGTTACAATATCAGATGTTCATATTAAACGTGACCAAAGTGTCAAATAATGAGATAAACGTATATGTAGAAGTATTCTCTGTGAGCAAAAAGCTCAGGCTTCAGACTGCTCTGAACATTCGGTTTCCAACGTTTTTTTCTACTTTCAGCCCGAGCCGATGTCGGCTGGTGACGGATTTCTTGATATGAACATCTGCTCCACGCACAGTGAGGGAGTTCACTGCTCTGGTCCACTAACATTACACAGCACGGCAAAGTTAAATACGTTGTTTACCTGTTGGAGGTGTGCTGGTCGTCTGCAGCTCTTCATCAAACATGATCATCACTGAGGCTGTTTCTGCTTGTACTATTCCTCCCTGCATTATTTCTAACTGATCCGCTGAAAAAGAGCTCCAATTTCTCCATATTTTGTTGTGTTGACCGGTTTTCAGTGCTGCTAACAAAGCTCTGCTAATTCATTCACATTCATAGCATGCATAAGTCACTCTCTGACGTCAGGGCTAAGAGGAACACTATTTCAAAGACAGCATCTTAGGAGAGATTTGGGCTATAAGCTCAAATGGGGAACCCCTAGAGCGCACAAGGCCAATGATAAATCCCACTGCGGTGCCTAAGAGTGCATGACAGGTCTCTGTCACCTGACTCCTTTCAAAAAGTGCTTAACCAAAGGATGCATAAAAGCAGATCTCTCTCCATAGCCTTCATGACAGGATGAGATGACTGCAGCACTTTAATCGTAGATAGAGACAGTTTCTTATCTCACAACATCTGGAGGTAGGTCAGCATGAGAGGCAGAGGACACGATATAGGATCTGAGCCTCTCTCCACGTACCAGCACTGAAAAGCGGACCAGGGCCCTTGCTCCCTGGGTAGTGTGTATCACTGCAGAGGACAGTCCTAACCTCTCCAGGCGTTCCTGTTCAGGGTCCGGGCCCACAACCGCTGGCCTATCAAGTGGTGTAGGATCGCACTGTCCAGCCGCGACAGTGAGTCTCTGTGCCCTGGCAGCTCCCCCGCCAGCAGCTGCACCATAGTCGAAAACCATGACATGCTTGTGTGTTCTGGGGCCGCCAGCATGACCGCTAAATTCTCCTCCTGAATGCACACTAAGAGGCGAGGAACCAGGGGAAACGCGGAAAGAGGGGCTTGGGGCCACAGCCGGTGAGAGAAGGCATTCACTCCCAGTGGAGGGTCGTCTCGCATGTGCATGGAGAATCACAGTGTGCATTGTGCATTCTGTCATGAAGCGAATAGATCCACCTCCACTTTCAGCACAGTGGACAGCTCCAGGCAGTTTATGTGGAGGGATGGCGGCTCTGGTCATTTTCCTTCCACCACAAGAGATTTATACATTCCAACCCAATCCGAAGAGAGATGCATCTGTGTACACTGAAATGTGTGACATAGCTCTCCCAAAGGAAACCCCTGTTGACATCATGCCCACCAACAGTTCCGTCAACACTCTGTGAGGTGCGACGAGTGACAGAAGAGAGTTGAACACTTCCAGCCTGGCTGGCGACAGCTTCGCTCTCATGGTGGAGGAGTCCATATGCACGCCCAGATGAATTATGAACTGGGAGGGAAGAGAGCAGCTCTACTGCCAGTTTATGGCAAAACCCAGTGCTGAGAGATGCTGCACGACCTCCACCGTGTGGAGCGCAGCTCTCTCCTTGGAGGGTGCCATGATAATCAGATCGTCTAGGTAAAACAGCACTCTAATGCCTCTCCTCCATAATGGCTCCAGAGCCATGTCCACACACTGGGAGAAGTTGCAAGGAAACAGAGAATAACCTAAGGGTAACTGGTTGTATTGATACTGTACTCCTTGGAAGGAGAAACACAGGAATTTCCTCTGCCTGTGGATGATTGGCACATTAAAGTATGCGTCTTTTAGGTTGATGGATGTGTACTAATCGCTGGGATGCACATACTCCAGGACATGTTTGGTAGTCAGCATGTGGAACAGTCTCTTCATTATGCACTTGATAAAGAGCGATAGGTCCAAAATTCACCTCATCCCACCTGTTTTCTTCAGCACCAGGAAATAGTGGGAGTAATAACCCTCGTTCTCCTCACCTGGAGGGACACTGGAGATAGCCTCCTTCTCTAGGAGTTCCAATAGCTCTGATGTCAGAGCCATTATCTTTGTCTGAGATGACATGACCTTCTCCAACACACCAGTGAACGGGTGGGGGGACTGGTGAACTGAAGTGTGTAGCCCTTTGAGATTAATCACATCATCCATGCGTTCATTGAGAGCAGACTTTGCCAAGCTGAGCAGCACTCTGAAAGCAGGTGTGCACACATCTGTGGAGTTTATGTGGACATTGATAATAACCATTGCAGCACCCTCATTGCTGACAGTATGTGAGCGTGTCAGTATTCAGCTCAAAATGTTCAGACCCTGAGTCCGACTCATGCCATGGTGAAAAACCCCCAGTAACGACAGGGATTCCAGTAATGACAGGGATCCCAGTAACGACAGGGATCCCAGTAACGACAGGGATGCACTGGCAGTGGCTGCAGGGCACTTCACTCTGGAGTGAGCATCTCGGGAGCCTCGGGAACGCAGAGGCTGAAGTGCAGCTCTGCTCCAGTAAGTGTGTCTCCTTACTCTGCCTGCTTCCTCGGCTGCTTTGTGCAGATGTGCGGTGGCGCTCCCGTATGATTTGTGTGGGAAGCTGAGACATATGCAGCCACATGTTTCACTGCATCATCGTCTACCACGTTATTATCCTGGACAAAGCCACCACTGAGGCCGTGGTGAGGGTCAGGATGGTTGTCCATTGATCGATCGATGTCCATTGCTAACTCCTGGGGAAATGCACAGGCTTCGTAACCATAGTGGAGACAGCAGAGTAAAGCAGCGCAATGTTGTTGGTTGCGGCAGCCACTGGTAGCCATTGGTGAGAGCGGTCAAAGAGGTGAGCATAAACTTGGTCCCAAGGAGACAGCGGTGTAGGCTTGCGTCTGCTGAAGAAGGCTCTGTTCTAGCAGCAGGACAGAGGAAAAACTGTGCTTCGCATCCCTGTGGACCCTGGTGAAAGTCTTGTAGTAGGACACCGACGCCTTCAGTTTTCCGGGGTCAGAAAATGCTGCCTCCATGTAGGGCCAGAACTCTGTGAAGCGAGGCCACACCGGGAGACGCTAGGAGTGAGCTGGTGCAGGCGATTCCAATGGCATAGGGATGCCATTTTGATGATGCCTGGCAGTTCCTGGTAAAGTGCTTTTGTGGCAGGCAATTGGCTGGCAGGTTGTGGCAGTGAAGGAGAGAGCCGCAGCCGCGGGGCTCCTGATCTGTTGTCCTCAAGCTCCAAAGCTACTGGGGAGAAGGGAGAGCCGGGGAGACAACCAGCGATGGAGGGAGCTGAGTCCTCAGACTTGTGCCTGCCCACGCTCTCTTCACCCGCCACAAGAAGCGCCGTGAAGGCATCTGCTTGTTGCTGCAGCTCCTCGGCGGGCAGGCGAGCACAAAATTGGCAAGGGTGAGCAGGAGGTGAGCACCAGAGTGGCGTGCTCAGCACCGAGGCATGACTTGCAGCCGGGGTGGGGATCCGATGGCAGGATGTAGTCAGTGTGTCAGGCGTGTGGCAGAATCTTCTTCATTCTTCTTCTTTCTGACTGCTTCATAACACGCTGAAGAAAAATTGGGAGCAGGGCTCAGGTCACAATAGTATTATATACCAGAGATGAGGATCTGGGGGGGGGGGCATTGTGTGGGGCACAGTGGTGCAAAAGAAAATCTTCAAGACTGCGCATGCGCACAGGGATAAACCCGACAGAGGGAAAAGCCTATACACAATAGAACCTATTTCCATCCTATTTCCCTCACGCACACAAACACACTGTATCTGTTTGGATTTTGTGTTTTTTTCACTTTCATTGTACCTTCTTCAGTGTACATATCTAAATAAACAAGGATTTTTTTATTTTGAATTGGGCTAAAGTGCCGAAGAAGCAGTACTTTCACACACACCAGATCAACTGGTTACTTTGATTAAATCTTGTGCATCCAGAACCAGGCTGTTACAGAGTAACCACATATATGTTTTTACACATCAAACTGGTTGGTTTTGAGTCAATACATTTTCTTTATTGATGTTATTCAAAGCAGATGGTGACATCCTGAGATTATGTTAGAGTCATTTGGAGTTACTCAGGCATCTCCCTACAATGTAATAACAATTGGGTAAAACAATTGTATGAACAAGGAAGACTGGATTCTGAGTGTGACACACATGGACCAAACTTGGTATTCTACTTACATTGTTATATAGTAAAAATGCAAACCAAAAACAGTATGCATACCAAAAATTTGCTGCAAATATCCAATAAACAAGGAACATTGACAATACATTCACCATACAGCATATCTGCGTGAGCATAATTGATTTTCTGCAAATATTGCATACAGTACTTTGTGTTTCCTCAATTGCAATTCTGCTTCCTACCAGTTAATTTCTGCTGCAGGTCTGAGAAATACATCAAATATGTCCATGGAATTGGATTCTAAGTTCAATTTGCACTGTAGAATTACTGTTTGCCATCTCAGCTTGGTAGGATTCTCCCCCCTCCCGCCATTGATTGTGTTGTAATAGAGTTGTCAGAGGGGAGAGTGGGGTTTGGTAGTAAAGTCCCAGGTACACACTGTACTACTGTCTGGTAAACTTGAGGGGGAGATGCAAATGTGAGGTAATACTTTTCAACAAAAAAGAACACTAGATATACAGTGATAAATATTGGCAAATTCTGACGAATACTTCAGAGATTTAAAGATTATTGCCAAGTTGCAAATTTCTTTTCTTAAGATCTGTCCAAGCCAAAATGTCTGTTTTTTTTCTTTTTTTATGATGTCATAATTAATAAAGGCAAAAGTGGACTTTCATAGAAGAAACAGGTCCAGATTCAGTAAGAAAACAGTGTTGCACTGTAGGTTTCATTGAGATTACTGTCGCAATTTGCATGTATTCAGCAACTGATTTACTAAAAAAACAGGTCATGATGCAGCTAGCTCCTAGACAGCACCTTGGACTGCTCTCCACATTCTGTGAGGGATGGAGAGCCCGTGGGAGCTGTTCAACAGCAGGGATTTCAATGAGATCAGAAGCTCAGATTGGCAGCATTTCAAAGCAGAGCAGGTGGAAGTGGAGATGGAGATGGTGTGGATATGGATGTTAATACTGAGGTAAAGTGAGAAAAAAATCTGTTTCCCTTTTTTATGGGAAAATGTCTTTACAATAAGTCACTGTTGAACTTTATTTACTTCCTGATATTTCAGACTTTTTTTTTCTTCTAGCCCACGTTAACCAGAACACTACAGAAACAGAACACTACGCATTCACAGATCGAAATGTTCACGTTCACATCAAAAAGTATTAATGCATGTATCAAATACATGACTTACACATGCTTATCTGTATGCATGACATACAAAAAAACTGCTTACAGAGCCTCCAGTGTTTTTGTTACTTTAAGCTCATTACTTATTATACAGCACAGAGAAAAAATTCTGACAGGCTATCAGACCTTCTGCACAGGCTCATTCACAAACCACACACAGTCAACAGGTGACAACCAATACAGTAAAAGTAGATAGATTATAAATGAATCGGGCTCCGTCCCTGCTGACTGAGTTCATGTAGACAACACACTGAAGTGTAACAGCTTCAAGGTCATCTCCTTCTTTCTTTCATCGAGGTTAAATCATATTTAATGTCTCACTGCACTTGTTGCTGTTGGCCATCTTGTTTGTTTTTTTAACAGAATTCTGTTGCTGCCAGCTAACCAGTCTCATATCAGTAGCAACACTGACAAACAAGCTAACTCTCACGGTTGTTTCATTTAACTTAAGTTGTGTGAGGAGAGAGAATGACTTGCTTCACGGTTCACTTCAGAGTTTCTTTTTCAGCGACTTGTCCATTCAGTTCCTCAGTGACATTACAGTGACCACTTCTGGGAGGGATGCCAACTTCACCTTTCTTCCTTCCGGTAGATGTAGATGTGACCTGTGGAGTGGAATAATTGATATTACATGATTAACTGATGTAATTGGTCTGTCTGTCATTGTTGATTGCTGCTCTAGGGGAAAGATAAGTTTGATTGGCCTCCCTGTGCGAGAAACATCCTGCGTGTGAGTGTGCACGTGTGTGTGTGTACGTGAGTGCATCCTCGCATCTGCAAGAAGTAATAACCAATAACATCACTTTGCAGTAATATATATTCAGATGCAATGTAAAATATGAGAGAGAAATAAATCATATTTGATATGTCCATCATGACCAGGACTAAATAAGGGAGAAGGAAGGCAGTGTGATGCATGGATGAGCGAGGACTATTTTTCATTTTATTTTCCCTGCTGTAATTCTCATTGCTCTACTTCTTTATGGACATTTCACTGACGACTCAAGCCATCGTGAGGCCATGCATCAAATAAGGGATCCACTTTTCAATAAAGCCAAATCAATGTTCACTTGGGTATGAATTTGAAGAAGTGAGTTCATTGAAAAGCACTGGTGCGTACAGGAAGGTTCTTACACATAATGCAAAATAAAATTGGCCAATAATAAAAATGAAATGGACAAAGTTGGAGGAATTTTGGAGGTGGAGACTTTACTCTATGGGAGCACTTTTTTACGATTCAAGATTTTAAGGACGTAATTAGCAGATTAATCTGGCTGGAATTCCATGAAAATCATTTATGTTAGCTACAAAAAATGTGTCGATCACCACTGTATTGATTTCTGGATTATGTTATTTGATTTATAAGTAAAGTGAAAGTGGAAATACTGTGATGCATGTATAGACTAAACTAGCTATATGGCAACTTTTAAATTCACAAAAAAACTGCATTCAGTGCATTCATACTGAATGATTTAGCAGTGCACAATATGGGTCCAATGCCAATGTTCAGTTGCAGTACAGGAAATAGCATCTTTTTATGTAGCAATAGTGAAAACAAGAATGTAAAGGTTGAAGCTGAGGATCGATGTGTACCATATGTGACTTCCATCCAATTTTAAACCAAAAAAAATCAAGTGCTTTAGTTTACAGAACTTAAAGAATTTTATCTTATTTTAACCCCACCATATCCATAGAGAAGTTGCCATGTTGTACAATCGAATAACTTTTTGACTCACTATGTAAAGGAACCACAATGGCAGTGAAAGCACCATGTTTCATTTGGGCCGGAGAGGTGTAACAACAATTAAGCCAGAGTTGAGCCCCAGTCAGAGAGTTAGTCTGATAGGGATCTGCAAGGATACAGTGCCATATCAACTTAGCTCAAGCTTATTTAAACCTGCTATGAGGAGGAGTTTTCTGAAATAAACCTGGCTTAACCAGTAATCTTGCTTTGCAACTCTCAGCAGTCACTGTTCAGAGTTGCTGTCCTATCAGTCTTCTATTTCCTGTTATCTGCCAGCGTGGTCATCATCTTGCATGTGTGATGCATTCTGCTAAACAAAAATATCATAAAGGAGGTGGTTAAAATTTGAATAGTACAATGTATAATCATTGTAACAAGCTATAGTCTTTGAGTGTACAATTACAGTAAGATAAAATTTGTTGTAGAATAAAGGTGAGACATGTGGGCTAAAGAAGGAATGTAGAGGTATTAAAAAAAGTGTAAGGTAGAGATGTGTAAGGTAGAGATGTGACACCAGCAATCTGACATACTAACTGATCCACAGTAGTCGGCTTTTTGCAGTCAGAAGGATATCTTAAAAATGTATTCTAGAGAGTTCAGTGAAATCACAGTGAAAAGTTACAGCTTGGATCACTATGGTCATTTATAAAGCACTTTATACATTACGATTTATACCTTAGGAAGCATGGTTGATTGGTTCAAGAAGAATCTTTTGGTATAGGCCAGGACACTCATTTCTACCAAATTCTTTGAAAAATTGTTGTGTTTAACATAAATTGTAATAACTTTAAAATGCAATGCACAGTTTCAACCACATATAGATGAGCTGTACACATCTACTCCAAGGATTTCCTCATTTTGCACATTTCATCCTTGTATAAAAACTCTAATATTTTTGAAAAAAAAAAAAAAAAAAAAAAAAACAGGTGCACTAGCATACATAGCTTAGAAAATCATCCAGAAATGGAAAGTTAAGAGAAACGCTGGGCAAAAACAAGTTTGAATTGCAAGTGGTATCTTTTAAAATCTGATCTTCACCAGTAATCTCCAAATTCTGTTCATGTTTCATGTAATTTCAGCATGGAGCATGGACATGACAGTCTGGACATATCACAGGAGTAACATAGTAACATAACATAGTAGTATAGGACATAGGACATGCATAGGTAATTTTTTACAATGTACAGATACTGTCTGTAATTGTTTGATATCTTCTTTAATAAATGAATTTGGGTTTGCTTTTACTGTTTCACAACTAATTACTCAGAACATACAACATGAACAAAACTATTTCAAACAATATTGTATTATTGCAATACAAATATACTCCACATAGCAGTCCTGTATTTAAGGAACATAGAGCACAGGTGGTGTGCATGAGGCTCCTGTCAGGGAGCATGAGCTTTTTCAGAGACAATGCAGAAAAGGAGGAAGGTGATCTGAAAAAAAAGGTGATATCGAATCTACATATCATATTGCACAGTGTTCCTACAGATTTTATTTACATTTCCACTTCAATAATGAAAGTTCAGGATGAAAAGATAATATGATATGCATTTCAGAGCTCTTTTCATTTTTGCATTTTTTTCTTGATTTCTGGCAGCCTGGGGCAACAGAAAAGGTGTAGCAGTGATTCTGTTTATTACAGCTGTCAGTCATAACTGTAATTACCAGCAGCAATAGGGAACTGCCTACACACGCCGTGACACACACACATAATCAATCATGTGTAATTATGGTGTGTAGAGGAAAATATCTTGCAGTCAGTAACGTCTGCATAGTGAGAGTCACAGTATGACAGAATAATAACCATCATTAAGGTATAAAGACAGAGGCTTGTAGATCTAACAAATCTCGCTTCCTCTACCCATCATTAACTGAACTGTGTAGGTGTGTATGTAAATGTGCATGTCCCTGTGTGTCTGTGCACTTCTTTGAGTGCGTATGAGATCGAAAAGTGAGAGTAAGTACAGTGTAAGTAACTTTATTTTATGTGCCTCGTTCAATACATTCAACTCACAAACTAAATATAGGGATATGACTTTTCTAAGGATCTATCATGATGATGCTGAATTATGACATAATATATGATTTCACACCATCATGTTCAAGTGGGAACAAGCAAAAATGTTTCAGTTCCTTATGTGTGTGTTTTATGTTTCTTTTTTACTTGTAGTTCTTTTTTAAATGATTCTTAAATGAGAGGCTGTACAGGCCTAGCATTATAATTCAAGCGTGATGAATTATTTCTGATTACAAATCAATTAGTGGGAACAATTTTCAAAGTGTATGAATAGATTGCAGGATTGCAGTTAAAATGTTTGCAAAGAATGAGTACTAATTTATATAAAAAATGAAAGCATGCGTGTAGGTGTGTGATTGTATGGTGTACTTTTCTGTGTATGTTACAGCATCTCTTCATATGTGTGTGTGTGTGTGTGTGTGTGTGTGTGTTGGTGCACTGTGTATTTGCTGAAGTGTGAGTTTCCCTTTGTTGGACATGAAGGGTAATTGCAGCTTTTGTTGACTGTCGAGGCAGGTGGTGAGCCATCTGGTGACGGCAGGTAAGAGAGAAGGATGGAGTGGCTTTGGGGACAGAGGATTGCTGAGTGGTGGAGGAAGGGATGGATGCACCTCTCCATCAATCACACATGGATGAACAGCAGGCACAGGGGCAATGGGAGGGAAGGGAGATGGGGGGGGCAGAGAAGAGATTGAGAGATAGAGATAAAAGAGGTATTGAGTTACTTTAAAAGTTGTGTGATCCGTATGTGTGTACATGTCTGTGTGTGGATGTGTACAATAGAGGAATAATGACAAGAGAAAGAAAAAAAAACAACAGGAGAGACTGAATAGGAAGAGAGAGCAACAAAAAGAAACCTACATTCATAAATACTGGTAATATAAAAAGTAACCTGTGTAGCTGTAGTTCTATGAGTAGGGAGAGCACTATGTTTGTTCACCAAACAGTCAGGATGGGGTTATTCTTTGCTAGCTATCTGGTAGTGATTCATATGTTTTATTCTATTTCACAAAGGCTACACCCTGTAATGGGCTCTATAGCTTCAGCAGCTGCTGTGGTGGAGCTTTTGTGGGGGAGGCAGGCCAGTAACATTCCCCAGCACCTGGCCACATTGTAGAAAGTAAGAGGAGGGGATTGACAAATCTTCTTCTCTGAAAATGACTTGTGTGTGGCCCCACTTCATGGTTACAAAAAATAAAACAAAGAGGGACCAGACTTACTTGAGTATTGACACAGTCAAATGGGCCCATGTGTCTGCAGGAAAAGTGAAAATCTAAGGTGGTTTAAGTTGTTGAGTTGTTTTAGTTCTTCACAGTTTACTGGCATGTTCCTAAAACTGTATCTAATTACAAACCCCTAATCTGTGAGGCCTGATACACACTGATGAAAAGTAGAGTACTGGCTATTTGCTGATCTTGGCAATGTCACTCTGTAAAGTACAACAGATGAAGAGGATGGCGATAGATCCTTGATCTCTGAGGCGTTGTAGTAGTTTTGTCTTGAGGTGCAGTTGTGTTGAGGTCAACTTCGTCCATGCTCTTTGCACAAATTATGAAGAATTGCTCTTTGGTATTGACAAGAGCACCAATTTCTCTTTTGTACTCGGTTGGAACTTCTATCTATGACAGTACATCAGTCAGTGTAAGGAGCTAAAGATTGATGGATGGACCAATATCTGCTCTAAGTACAGTATAAAAGCCACAACCTTCAGTCAACATTAATTTTCCTTTTGGAGATCCAACACACACTTTAACTACTCAAAAACATACTTAACATTGTTTTGTCAGCTTGATACTTCATTGCTTTTCCTCAGGTTATGATAATTGCTTAGAAACATGATTTTTTAAATTGATGACGTTTTGAAAGTAGGTTAAAGGAAATGATGCGTTACCTCTGTTTGGGGTCTTGAGACCCCAGCTTTAAAAAATGGTTAAATACAACAGATTGGTGTGATTGGTGTTGACAGTATGTTTTAGCTCCCAGATCACAAATTATTTCATTAGCACTTATGTTATTGGAGATTTATTTAGAGATTGGAGACCTGTCTGAGGTATAAGGGACCCCAAATATAAGTAATGTTACCTGGGTGGGTGGTGGGTTGGGGGGGATTATGTAAAGGAAGAAATCATTTGATTTTCCAATTACCAATTATCACCAATTATCACATGCAGCAATGGGCTCTGTTGGACCCCAAACAATGTGAGAGTAAAGCCAATTTTAACAAAACACAAGGTTTAATTGATATAATAGCATCATGCACAATGACTCATTGTGGTTTCCTGGATTGGATCTTTGGGGCAGCACCTAGATCTACAGTAGGTCTTTACATTTGCAAAAGACATTCTGAAACAGAGAAGATTAATCCTCTGTGCATGGATTTGCATTCATTAATGTGCAGTGTATATTCACATACAGTATATGCCTGTGCATATCTATATTTTGTGTGTATGTTCTGTGGAGTCAGACTATCATGTCAGTGTCATAATATTCTGTCAGCTTTCCTCATTTAAAGTCCTTCAGGGATAAGTGTTCCTCTTCTAGATACAGCTGACCCAGTTGAATCTCTCTATATAAAGCAAGGAATCTCTGTCTGTATGTATGTATGTAAGTTTGTCCTTCACGTATCTCAAGAACTGTTTATCCGATCTACTTCATACCTGGCAGGTGGATTGCTGGGGAAACGAGGAAGTGCATTGTCAATGTGTGAAGTTGTTTGAATGAGTGGTTCTTGAGAAATATATAAAAATACCTCATAAATAACATTGATTTGCTTCTTCTTCTGTTTGTGGAGTCAAGAAGCAGAAATATGGACAGCGCCACTGGTTGGAGGTGGGATTGCATCCATAGTGTTAATGACTTGAAAAAGAGAATTAAGCGTACTGTGTACTGTGAACAAAACTTGGCATGTAGATTCAACTGAGAAATCGCCCCTTGCGATCAGGCACATTTTGAACAGGCACTGGAGTTGTGATATCAAATGAAGTTAGAGTTTAAATAGCTCAATTAGCCATTGTATTCTGACTGCTGAGCACAGTGGAGGAGAATTGCTGTGAAATGAATGATGAAATGATGTCAAAATATACATTTTTGCATACGCATTCTCTCACACACAAGTACTGCAATCTGCACAACTGCTACAACTAGAAATACTGCAATCCTTGCAGCAGTGTGTGCATGCACATAGTATGATCATGAGACACCAGTCACATGGAACTGTTGGCATATAGAATATATGTGTAACTCAGAATTATGTGCATGAATTTGATGTGCCCTGCAGTTTTGTCTCTTCCCCTCCACTTGGTTGTATTATGAGATCATTGGATGAGTACAGTCTCTTGATATTATTTTGAAAAAAAGTTGGAAAAGCTGTATCGACAGAGCATTTAGTCTCCTTTCTGAGAAGGTGGCCCTCTTCACATAATGTATGTGTTATAGCAATTCCAAATAGGATGTGTTGGTCATTTTGATCAGTTGCAGGTCATTTAAAGTGTTATTGGGTCATTATAGGCCCTGACACGCACATATATATATTTAATTAGTTGATACACACTATCTACACTCCTAAAATATAGTCATCTTAAATGGATTTAAAGTATGTGCACTGTTCATTGTAAGAACTACAGGGTCCCACATGAAATGAATGGCATTTCTCAAATTGAGTGAGGTGTCACCAGTCAGGCGTGTGCTGACACCAGAGCTTATTTCTGCCTTTATGCAAATGCAGCCTAGAGATGTTTGGCTATTAGCGGTATTTCACTCAACTGCATGGCAGGTCTTTGATTGGCAGGGCAGTTATGACTAAATATGCATAAAAAGTGTGTGTTGGGACTACTGGGCAGGTGAGGAAAGAGGAAGGAATGGGTAGGTGGATGATGAATGGGGAGCTGAAAGCAAGGAAGGAAATAAAGGAAGGAACAGAGTTGGGAGGAATTCAGTGCAATGCCACCAAAGGCCACTGGATGCTGGCTCCAAAAAATCCTGGCTCCAACTGACTAACATTCCAAAAGCGTCAATTTTTCTCTAGAAATACTAATTCAATTTTCTTTTTCAACAAGTACTTATAGTCCCAATCGCTAAATTCGGGCCCTCTAAGTGTGCTAGTGGTCCTTTTGGAAATTATTGCTCCGTTGTAGGCTTTGTAGGCTTTGATGTTTGCTGTGTGGGCGTTGATTGACAGCTACTCATCTGCTGCTCCTCCTGGCTCTGGGACTCTCACTGAGTTGGACTATTGTCGCAATATTAAGTAGCTAACGTTAGCTCACGTGTGCACCGCACGGTGTTTCCCGTAAGCTAGCATTCGCTTCTATCTGAGGTAGCGGGGTGTGTTTCCAGAGCGTGAAAGACAACACCCCGCACTCCTTATCTGGAAGGTCCTGTCTCCAAATGTAAATGATGGCAGCAACAATAAGCAGCAACTCTGGGCTTCAAAAAAGCTCCAATGCAAACCAGTGGGTGATGTCACACCTCGCTAGGTCCATCTTTATATAAACCCTATGGGACATAATTTATGTTATATTTTAAGTTTCATATTCACCAAATTAACCCTCTGAGCTACGTTACAGACCCAAGTCAAGGTTGAAAACTCATTTGTGTTAAGAGTCCTAAACTGGGAGTCCTATGTGCAATACTGTAATTAAACATATTCATCTGTGCTTATTTGAAGTAGAAACCCTAATTATGTGCTTCCATACTCACTTTGATCACCATCATTTTCCATCCATACATCCATATAAGCATCCATCAGTACATCTAGTACACTTGCTCAAGTCTTTACCCCTCCTCTTTGCCTCTTCAGCAGTAGAAAGATGATTCAGTAGATTCTGTAGCTTTGATGTGCCAAGGGGTATCCAGAACAGACAGCTCCCATATGTATAGCCTGATAGTTATGTATTCCCAGCTTCCATGCAGCTGTCCCATAGTGCAGATGAGAGACAAGACAAGCCATATGGGAAAAGTTATGACACAAGTCATCATCAAACAACTGACTTAGTGTATGAATGCTCCTCTGTATATCTGTCACAGTTTTCCTTTCTGTCTCCCTCTTTGTCTTCCTCGCTCTCAGTCATTTAGTTTAGCTGTCTGTTTGTATGTACAGCGCTGTAGGTATGTATGGTAACTGCAATGCATCGCACTGCACAGCACAGCATAGCATCAATATCACCCCCGTGTCAGAAGTTAAAGCACAGCACACACTCAAACCAAGAGGCCCAGAAGGGAAAGTGGGAGCTGTCATATGGATCATGACTAGCAGCTCATCAGGTCACACCACTGACAAAAATCCCGGCATGTCAGAGCTATAGAAGTCCACCTTTTACAGTAGAACAGCAGGGGATTCACACAACAATGTACCCTCTATGTGCTCACATGTTAATTTTTGTGATTAATTTGAAATATTTAACGTGTTGCCTCAGTGAACTGAACTGACTAAAGATGGACAAGGACAAGGAGGGAGTTTTAGGCGAGAAGTTTCACTTTAATAAGTTGCCCGATGGATCTTTGGAGAAAACAAAAGTAATCTGCAGTTTGTGTGTCCCAGTTGTGTTATTTACGTAATCTACCATTTCTCACAATGTTCAAATGTATACTTAATCTGCATGGTGGAATATAAATAGGCCTCCCAGTTGGGCTGAGGATGGTAAAACTCTCAAACTCAGGCAACAAACAGATTTATCTATATGTCAGCAAGATGTGAGTACAGATAGATAGATAGTTTTATGTGTGTGTTTTGTGTGTTAAGTGTTTCTTACATTAGGGCAATAACCAGACTTGTGACAGCAACTGTTTAACTTTTAACCAGCACCAGGATGAGGTGCCACTGATAACGGGAATACACACACTGAAAAGCCGCCTTGTGTAACTGAACGCCTGCCTCTAGCATCCAGGCCACATTATCATGTTGTGTGCATGTTTAGAGGAAGGTGATACGCAGACTCTGCATGCACAATGATCCATTCGCTACGTGCTCTGGTGAAGGGGTGTGCTTGATCAGTTTATCAAACAACCAAAACAGGCAGCGCTCATTTTCAGGTTGTGGTGGATGACTAGTGGGGCCTGCTTTGGTTGTTTGATACCGAAAGTGGAGGAGTCCAAGCTGATTTCTGGAGGGGTGGCAGAGGGTTGAACCAAGTGTGGTAGAAGTAGGAGGGAGGTTTTGTTTTGTTAGAAGCAGATAGACTTTTAAGGTACCCAAATGATGAAAATTCTGATTGTATATCTATACATGAATAACACACTGCATGTATCTGGTGAAATTTCATGTATTTCTTCATATTGCTATACATATCACAGAAAAAAAGATATCACAATGTCATTTTTTTCCAATATCATGCAGCCCTATAAGAAATTATTGCCTTCTAAGCTGATATCTAATTTTAATGACCGTGATGGTTTTATTGGAAAACTGTAGTTCACAGGAGAGAATCTGTGTTCAAAGTTAAAAAGATGCTATTAAACAATAGTATTGGAATTTAAATATACTTCCTTTGTGTTGATTCTACATTACTTATGTGATTTTACATTTAAATATCCATTATTACAAGCTTCAGTCTTAAGAAGAAAAAAGTGATTAATCGCAGCAAACTGTGCAATTAGTTAGTTAATTTTTTAAAATCGACTGATAGCCCTAAAATAAATAAATAAAAAAAGCACTGGATTGACATTACATCCCAACCTTCACCGACCTACAACCAGTTTGTCAACGTTCCTTCTATTGATTTATAATCACAATAAACTATAACGTTTACCAGTGGAACTCCCTGTCTGCCCTGTGCTTATCTGACCCTCTTCAGTATTACTACATTATTCAAATCAGTTTTCTCTTAGGGTCATTTCATTGAGGGGGCTTCCCCCCGCTGCCCAGCCTAAAGTTGTTTGATGGGGGGGTTCATGAACATACAGGGAATGGCGGGTTGCCTCTGGCCCCAGGCTCTTTTGCCAGCAATCTGAATATTCACAGCATTCAGTTGGTAGAAAAAACGTGTCTCTTTCCTGACCAGAGGGGAAACTACTGTTTGATCTCTTTTTGACACTAAAACTCTGTCTCTCTCTTTGTCACACCACACAGTTTCAAAGCTGTTTTAAAAATGAGATGAAATCTCTGGATGCCTAAAACAATGTGGTATAAAAAAGAAAGAAAAAGGTACACATACTGTACTTTTGTACACGCCATACATAAATTTGCTCTGAGGGGTAACTTAAAGCTGCATTCATTAATTTTTGGGCAGTAGGCTGGAACAGAAAAAAAACATCTACACAAGCTGAAAAAGCATTTACCAAATAAGGTTGTAATGGCAAACAGGTTAGCAAACAATTGCATATTTATACAACCAGCAGACACAGAACAACATTAGCATTCATTTGGAGTTGTGTTTTGGATGAAAGTAAGACCGTTATAAACTCTCCTTTTACCTCTCTGTCTTTAGCTTCCCATATGGTCATTAAAGTTCACTGGCTACTTGGTAACTTGAGGGATTACAGCTGTCTGTGGTTGATGGGAGAAGCTGTGACTAAACCATAGCAAAAAGACTGCTGAGCTTCAGACTGCTGTGCCAATTGTCTGTGATTTTGGCAATGTGAGCAAAATTTTTTACATTCATCTGATTTATTCTTAATATTGAAAACTTTGAACACGCGGTCTTAAAAATGTTTTACATGGTGCTGTGTCAACTTTTTAAAGTTAACCAATAAACCAGATGCAGTCAGTCAGCAGATATTACTGAATAGTATACATCTTCTGGGTGATCATACCTGCATTTTATTGGCTTTAACAACAACATTGTTAAAATAATATGCTATTATTTTAATGATGAATGCAGGAATGAGCAGTTCGGCAGGCTAATTTTGCGTTGACTTAAAAACAATAAACAACAAAATGCAAGATTAAATGACAAGATAACTTGGTAAGATATGTTTTTTTTTTTTGCAAGGTACACACACACATGCATACACACACAAAGTCATACCCACACTCAGTCCGAGGGAGTTAATGAATAGACTTGGGCTTGATGGTGGCAGTCAGTGTATGTGTAGCTGTCACACAGCGTTAGTGTTAGCACTGGGGTCAAGCGTAGCCAGAATGAGCTCTGACTTCCTCTGAGTTAACATTAGCTCATTAGTCAAGTAGAGCAGGGCAGTCACACCTCAACACACACACTAATTCCTTCTGTCTCTTTTTCTGCCCTCCGTTCCCTGTCTGTCTTCCTATGTCTTCTTGTTGGTCCATCTCTCTCGCTCTCTCACACACACACACACACACACACACACACACACACACACACACTGGCATTAACCCATAAGGGCTCTCACACCTTCTACACAGATATAGTTTGTTTTCCAAGCATAAGTAATGTACCAAGCATTTAGTATTAGTTAAATGAGATGGAAACTAAAGATTTATGTAACTATTTATACAGTACTTAATATTCAATTAACCCATTATATATCTTTCAATATAGAGGCTCTGAGCAATTCAGTGGCTCAAATGATTATTCATTTGCATTCATCTATGGTTTCTACGGTTACCCGCAAACATTTGATCAAATCTGTCATTTCCCACCATTTAACATTTGTTCTTTAATGCTTCAGTGTCCCTTCATTCATCCACCATCACCAGCATCAAGGAGGTTTGACTGCATACCTTCAAGTCCATAGTCTCACCTCCATAAACTAACATAATACACTAACAGCATCATTCAGTTATTAAACATTAAATGTTTTAGTCAGGGCAAAATTGTATTAAAGTAAATAAACAAACACATAATAAATATGTATTATCTCATTGGTCTCTATTGAATTCCCTCTACACACAGACACTACACCAGACAGTTAAAGCCCAAATGTAGTCAGTTTGCTGGCTAGTTAGTGTTATCTAATTTCTACACTCAGTCCTTAGTCTCTCACTCTCACTCTTTTTTTCTTTTTTCATTGCTCTTCTTCTCTCCTGTCTCTCTGTTTCTCCTACATTTCACCACCCTCTCCTCTTTATATCTGTGCTGCTCTTTCTCTCTCTCTCTCTTCTGCTCTATCTCTTTTTTTCTGCCTCTCTATCTCTTTCCTCTCCCAGTGACTTTGCTCATGCTAATCCCAATAGGTAGTTAATTATAGACTGCAGGTCTAATGGCGTGAAGTAATTATAAAACTCCAATGAGAATTCACCGGTCACCCCCACCTTCTCTCCCCCTTTTTCCAATACCTCTTCTATTTTTTTTCCTCCTTTCATCACTCTGTCTTTTCCTACCCATGTCTACTTCTCCTTCTGACTCCATTTTGCTATCTTTATAAGAAAAAAATCAAAAGCAGACTATAAATGTCAGTATCAGCAACATTTGGCTCCTGTGCTACAGTGGTTATAAATAGCTTTTTTAGGTTTGTTTCTTTTTTTTCAAATTTTGGGCTCTATATTAGTACATTGAAGGTGGGCACCACAGCCTTAGTTTAGGAAAGTGAAATAGTAGTATATAATGTAAGCACAGGTTGGAGATGCTCTCCATATTTTGCAATTGATAAACACTGATTGTGTTGTCAGGTTGCACTTGCTGTTGACAATGCCAATACCATCCAACCTTTCACTTAATAAATTGTATAAATAGATTCAAGTGTCTCGTCACTGCCTACTAACAATAAGATGAAACAACATAAAAAACAAAACACTAGATTCTCTGTCATGCTGTAGTTTAGGTTAGCAGATTTTAGCTTTAACAACCCGGCCTCTCAGACTGTGTGTCAAGTTGGAGTCTTTAATGAGAAGAACATCTTTGTTGTATATTTCAGAGCCTTTGGTTTTGTCATTTGACAAACTATTCATGAAACTCAGCAGTTTTGGGGCACTTCCACTGAATATTGTGTCTATATTCTTTTCCAACAGTTTGAGTCAATGGAAGAATAGTAATGTTTAACCAGGTCTGTTATTCTATCTAAACAATCTGTCTCTGACTGCATTTGATTTAGAAGGAAAACATAACAACAAATCATGCATGAAGACTAGACTGTCAAGCTTTCTAATAACCTGAAAATGCATGCACACACACACACACGCACATTTAAATGGGTGTGCGTGGACATGCACATGTACATGGGTTTACATGGGTTTAGTTTTATTTTGGATAAATGTTCCCCCAGGAGAACTTGTGGAGGTGTGGCTGATGAAATGCTGCATTATGTTTTCAGCATTGTCTGCAAAGGAGGAGTATAGCAATGGCACTGGCAAAAGTAATAATAAGCGGTGTGTGTCAGAGACTTCCTAATTGCAAAGGGAGTGCATATATTCTATGTTTCAGTAAGTAGTGTGTCATAAGTGAATACATTAGTTTAAAGTTAGTTAACTGGCAAAACTCCATTAGGAATCTAAAATAATCTAACCATGGACTTTAGTATGACACTAATGGTAGTGAAAAACATGCCTATCAATGAACAGCAACACTGACAATATTATCAGTCGCTGCTAAGACATGACAGGGATTATCCCTCTAGTGTTGAGAATAGACCAACTTTTCTTTTTTCTTTTTTTTCTGGTTGGTATTTAGCAGTTGTGTTTGATTCTTCCATCTTGAATAAATGCTTTAATCTTGTATTGCAGAGCTGGCTGTCAGCTCCTAGATTATATTGTAACTCCTAGGGCACAAAATTAGCACCAGCAAGTGGCTTGTAGATTTGCTTCACTCACCAAACAATGATAACCTATTGAGTGGCTGGCAAAATTTGAACATTCACTAGCCATTAGGCTGGTGCACAAATTTTTTTTATTTTGCAACCTGTAGCAACATGGAATGGACATTGCCATAGTTTTTGTCACTATGATGCTCTATGCAATGGTAATTGTACTTCCTCTTGCACTGCCAGTCTTATTCTTCCAGTTCCTGCCTTTCAGTTAAAGTCATGTTTCTGTATACAGAAGCCCAATATAACTTACAATGACTTAAAGAGGAATTTCACTGCTGTAAATACGATGATTTCTTAAGACTAGCTCACCTATGTAGTAGAAATGTGTGATTATTTTCTATGACTAGAGAAAACTGAGAAAAAGGCAATTCCCCTATTGCACTAAGGGGGACATTCCTACAACAACCAGAATGCATTGTGTGTGGTTTCTTAACCTGGGCCGCTCAAGCAATCAAAGAGAGATCCCCATCCTTAGACTGCTGGGAGTTTCTTAAAAAGGGCTAATAACGAACAGATTAATGTTATAATATTGGGCTAAAGAGAAATTACAATGATTACTATGACTCACAGGGGGATTTTGTACTGATAGAAAGGTTAATCAGATTTTTTTTGTAATTTTCAAGGACTTATATATTATGTATTATAAAAACATGTTAAAAGTCCTGTCAATTAATTTATCACTTAAAAGGATTAGAAACCACTAAGAGAGAGATTATTTTATTCTAACAATATGTGGAGTCACATTTGTTATCTGTCACGCTTTATTGTCACCATTCCCAGAGAGAGTTTGTATAAGAAATAGAAAGATGGTAGACTAAATATGATGAAAATTGAATGTAAGGCCCTCTTTCTGGAGTAATCTTTATTTCATGGGTAAACTGGCTATTTAGAGAGAAAATAAAATCATCTTAGACAATTAAGATATGGGCGCTTAGCCTGTAAAAGAAAATGTTTATTATCAAACAATGAATCTCTGAAATTAACAACCAAAGTTTTACTTTACCCAAAGCTCCATAAAAATACTGCTAGTTAACACTTTTTATTGGTTCATGACACAAAATTTAACCGCAATGATATAAAATAAGTAGGTTCTTTAAAGCTTATTTTCATTTTACAGCAGCCACCTGCACTTATTTGCAGTGATTATCATGTGCTCTTTCCTAAGTATTTCAGTTCATTTGCAACACAAAATAACGGTTGTCAAAATTACTCACTGAAGGCGCATAACTGTTTCATGAAGCTGTTGACTTTGTTTCAAGTGTAAATGCTTGATTGTAATTTGGAAAGACTTCACTCCTGGTGTGAGACCTATCCTCAGTTAAATGGGATGTCTCATTCCTTCCCCAGTGGGAAGAAGTTCAATAAATGATGCTCAACTGTGAAAACTCTCAGACTACTTAGAAAGTGTGTGTGTGTGTGTGCATGCATACACAGGATGTATTCAGCTGGAAATAACTTGCATTAAATCTGACAAGGCACACTTTTTGAGACTTGGTTATGTGGTTTGTTTGACTAAAGGACATCCTCATGCACGCCTGCTTACACCACTTGCCTTAAAATACGGCAGAAAACTGTACAGTATCAGTCCTTGTAGAATTCCATGTTAAACATGTTTATTTAAAGCTGCATAATTTTCTAATAACCCCTCTTTTTGGTGTAACATTACTGTAGTAGGAGTTTACAACTGAAGGCAAAAAAACAATGCTCTTAAATGTCACCTTCTCCAAGAGTTGCCATCGATTCATCAACATCAGGATTTATTTCACTGACCTTTACAGTTAAGGCCAATTAAAAAGATTAAGGCATGACTTATATGCCTGTAACTTATGCAGCAGCATGCTGATAGGTCATTTATCATTCCTTGACACATCCCATTGAAACAGATGTGAAATTTGGCTAACTTCTTCAGCAGCATGCTGAGCTCCATTACATGTCCATTTGTGTACCCCCTGCATCCTGTACCCCTTTTTAAATCATGTCTCACTTCATCCCAAACATGCTCTGTTGGCTTGGGATCTGAAGAATGCAAAGGCTGATGGAAAAAGAAAATACAGAACTGTGATGTTCATGGACACATCTTAGATTTTTGGTGCCTAATGTCATGGTTTACTGTCCTCCTGGGAATAAAGTTGTGTGGACAGGAAGGTGTAGTTGTAATGTAGGTTCACTATGACACTGAAATAACACTCTACTGTTCCTCAAGGGCTTTGTACCAGGATGTTACTCTGCACCATTACGCTAGAAATATGTAATGCTCACAACTTGCAGGATTTTATTTATGGGGGACTGTCTGTGTACAGGTTTGGGCAATTAATTTTTACAGGTACTTTTTTAGAATTCAAGGTGCAGCTAATTACTTTTAATTAGACTCACCTTTTCAGTCCTTTAGTGCCTGTTGTACCACTGTCTCAGACTTGTGAGCCAAGCAAATGTACTGATAAACATCAAGGTTTTACTGCCCCTTGAGTAAAATAACAATGAAGCTAAAGGCCTCTGTCTCCACAACACACACACCGTGTCTTCAACACTGATCCACACACAAATGAGCAAAACTCTGCACATACAGGACATTTGCTCAAGCATGCCTAATGTTCAGCACGCAAAGTCTTGGGATTAAGAGAGACAGATATTTTGAAAAAGACTAAAAGAAGATAAAAGAGATATCTGACATCAATAGCAAGACAAACATACTGTATTCCCTTTTCACATACAATTGATTCCACCTGAGGACAAACATTGTGTTTACCCAACACACAAATACATGCACGTTACAGCCTCTATCCTTCTTAGCCCCCCTCCTCCTCCCTACAGCCCAGATTTGTGTGGTATCCCTTTATAATTCCCATTATGGTGGTGTCAGGTTTGGTGCTGAAGCATCTGAGTGGCTTAGCTGTCTTAGCGGCAGCATTCCAAACCCTGTTTTACTGTTCCTCTCCCAGGGCAGTCCCGTTCCAGACTGAGATTTTGGCTTGTACACCGCTGGTAGTATCACCCACAGGCCAACACCAGCCTGTTGGCCAGCTAGGGTTTCTTTTGGTTTGAAGAGAAACATTTATATCTTAATTTATATAGGGGTAAAATAAGAAAATGGTGATTATTTTATTATTTCAGAATTTACTTTTACTTTTTTAAGATTTATGCTACTGTATGGTTTAGAAATTATAATATATCTTATTATATATAGAATACCATAAGAATAGTATAAATACATTGGTTTTGAATAAAGAAAAACACATTAAACTCCTGCCATTATATAAAATAACAATAAAGCTGCAACCACATGTACTTTTCTGCAGCTTCTTGGAAGCATGTTAACATTGTCATTGATGAGACTGAAAGTTAATTTGTTCCACAAGGTCCATTCGTAGCTATCCTGGAGCGTTCGATAGTATCGCACGATCTTCCTCAGCAGATGTAATGTCCCAGGGCAATGGGGCAATTCCAAAGCTTTAGAACAGCTAATGAGTAGTGGTGAGATTATTTTGTCAACTGCTGTTTCTAAGGCCAAGAATAAACTTTCAATCTCAATTTTTGTAGCCGACGCGGACAAGAAGTTCTTAAAGTGGTCAGAGGGAGGAAAATTTGAATACTTAACAGCTACTAAGTGGACCTTGTGGCGAGATCGTTTTGTCAACACTTTTATCAAGGATGACTCTGTTGGCTTATGCTCTCATTAGTTACTGCTCTCCCTGCCCTTGTTTGGTAACCACTGACCCTTACCGACTCTGTTTTTTTACCGTGGCAGAAGTGCATGATATCATTGGGACTGATGTCCAGCCAAACTGAATAGACTGCAAGCTGTTGCCTTCAATAAGCTGGAAGCAACACTACAACTCCTTCCACAATTACGCTAAACAGACCTCCAGTGTGCTGCCAATGTAGCATGTAGTGTTTCAGCAGGATTCTCAGGCCTGGCTCTCTGCCACTGTCCCAGATCTGCTGCTGCCACTGTTTGCACCTTCACAGGATGAAGATGACACTATGTTGCTTGATGTCATCAAAATAATGTTTTCACACTCTTTTCCGCTGAGGCAGCAACATGCACTACAGTCATCCTTACATCCATGTAGGTGAGGAAACACGAGTGCAGTGAAAGACAGATGTTCTGCACTTTACACCTGTTTCTGTCTGCACATTGGTAACCACAGTGTGGAGAGAGGCGAGGCTGCTGTCAGTAACTTGTCTTACCCTTTGGCCTTATACACTGCAGAGTGCAGGGCTGGGTGGCCTGGGAGTACTGGCACATAACTCTAGCTGACCTGTTTGGCAATGGGGTCTTTCAATGGGTCTGCACTTAGGACCTCTGAAAAGAAGTGAGAGAAAAAGTCCTACTGTGTTGTTACATTTTATACATGCAAATTTCACTTTGTGGAGATGAGTAATCCGTTTATTACACACCTTATGTTACTGCTTTAGACTTGGGGTGATTTTAGCAGAAGTTATAAAATGTGTTGCATCGTCACCAGATGGATTTTAACATATTTTGAATGATAAAGTGATTTCATAGTTTCCGGACTGATTGTATATAAAATGTTGCAGTTCAGATGTTGTTCTGTGCTTTGCTTATGCAACTCTTCAGCAAGTAAATGAAGGAAATGATGTGTACATTTCTGTTAACTGACATCACAAATTTATTACAAATGAGTGCATGTTGGCAGTGGTAATTCTAGTCATTCAGTAATAGATAATGTGTAAGGATTCATACTCTAATGTGTGTGTAGGTACGTGAATGTCTCTGGATTTATGTGTGTATGTGTGACAGAGAGAGAGAGAGAGAGAGAGAGAGAGTGAGACAGAGATGGATGGAGTTTCTGGTATAAAAACTAAAGTTAAATGTCACACCTGTCTGTCACAACACACCTGCTCTCACTGACTTGTCTGCTCTGACAGGCTGACATTTACACACCTCAACAGACCAACACATATGCACACACACACACACAAACACATGCACACATACATGCACAAATGCACTCATGCACACACACAGGCGAAAGGGCCACATCCTAAAAGGTGAAATCTGAGCACCTATATGTCAGTGTTCATAACTTATTTCAGACAGAGCCAGGGTTCATTTCTTTAATTTTATCATCCAGATCTAGGAGCCCCAGGTATTCATCTTCAAATTAGTTCTACTTCCTGTGATATTTCTGGATTTCATATAATTTCAGAGTCACTGGTCATTTAGATTTTTGTGTACTGCTGAAAAGTCTATATACACAGTGGCGTCACCGAATCACAACACAGTCTGTTGATTACCTGTATGTTCCGTCATGCTAGGTATCATAACATTTCTTCTCACTATCACGTCAGCATCTTTGAACACTTCTTTATGTAGACATGTGAGGTGCATTTTGAGATGTGTTGGGTTTTCCCTTTCAGGTTTACAAGTGGCTGCCAGGACACTCTAAGCACATACAGCATACTGCACTGTTTTTAAGATCATACCATTGTCACAAAAAAGTTTATGATTGGCTGTCAATTGTCTACTTTTAACTGAGCAAATCAAACTTTTTTTCTGAATTATCTCTCTGCTGCCTTTGACTAAACTCTGCTGTCTTTGTGGGCAGATTTGGGCAATAATGCTTCAGCATGGTTTCAATCCAATCACTAATATGAAGTGATATTTTAAAGGCCCACGTATGCCCCCACTACTGGCTTCACCCAGGTGTTTTCTCTTCACTCAATAAGCCACATTTAGCAATATAATTACTTTTCATAGCTTTTCATGCCACTCATATGCTGATGACAGTGTTTTCTCGTTTGCTTTCTGAAATCGAGGTGGTATCTCTCTCTAGTCATTGAGGTGCAACCTCGCCAAGACTGAACTGCTCCTCATCTCAGGAAAACATTGTGCCTTCATTGACCTCTCAGTCCCACTGGAGGTCCCATCTGACTCTTGGCAGATTAGGTGGAAACAATTTCCCTTTTGTTATGGTTATTATATTTGTGTTCTGATGGTTGGCTTTGCTATTCAAGGCAATCAGGCCCCATCAGCTGATCATCAATTTTCCAAAACCCATTAATGCAAATCTGCTCCTGTGCTCTCTCCACTGTCCCCATGTAGCAATTCACAATTTCAAGATCCAGCACCTATATACCTTCAGGCTATAGTGACACCCTGTGTTGTTGCAAGATAATTCTCAATCTGCTGCTTATAGTTTGCATTTGAATGTTCAAAACAAATGCAAAACTTTGTATGCATACTTATATTCTTACCCAAGGACAGCAACAAACATCATGGATGATGTTTTCATCCAAGTGAAAAGGAGGACAGGTGTGATTTCATCTATTGCTCATACTATCTTGCCCCTTGGGGGTCAACATCGATATAGTCAGAAAAACAAGAGATGTAAATGCACCCCTCCCAACACACACACATGCACACAGTCATAGTACATTTGTATACCTAATAATGCATCATGCCTCTCGGGTGTGTTTAGTTAGACAGGCAGCGCTGTCTCTTCTTCTGTCTCTTTCTTCAGACGCAAATCATCCTATTTAAAGCAGTATCAAGACCTGAGTCCAAAAAAATCTTTCCTGTAATGACCATGCTCTCCTGTGGCCTCCCACTTTACAACAGCTCAAAAAAGATTGATGTTTCTGGTTTCTTCTTGGGAGTCTTCTGGGACTTCATAATATGGCACAAGCCAACAGCTGATCGTAATTATTTCCATCCTGTACAATCACTGTGTACAACATTTTTTTGGGATTCAGTTAAAACTTTGATCAAGGCTATTTTTAAAGGGCATTATACTAAGGAGTCAGAATCACGGGTTCATAAGGATCACTTCTGAGATTCATGCCTCAAAATAAGGACTTTTTACGGACTACTTAGAAGACCTGGATGAAATCATACCTTCAGACACTTTACAATGTTCTGTGTCATGCTGTCTCTTTAGAGGATCTGGATGAGCAGTGGGTCAGCAGGTTTTGGGTACTGATCTCTGGTACTCCACACAGGGCCAACTTCTGTGCACAGTTTCAAACTCCAGGACGAGGGTGAGATCCAAGCATGATATTTTAAACAGTTGTTTACTGCATTCCCAAAAGGTAATTATGCCCAATCAAGACACTAATTAAAGCTTTGAGGATGGCTATGAACACAAGGATTCAGTAACCAACCTAAATATATTAGAAGGAAGTTCAGAATGGATTGAAGTGAAAAAATATGTTGTTCACTGGGAAAAAAAGAACTTAGACTGCTCCATTAGCATTATACGATGGATAGACAGTGCCTACAGTATCCTGCTTTTGAGGGTTATGGCAGGGCAGATGCTGCAGTCTGTTGGCAGCCTCCCGCAGCTCTCAGGTGTCTGTCTGGCTGAAGCAGCTGGGTCTCTGGCAGCACATGGTGAAGCTGACAGGGGGCACTGGCTGGAGTTGGTTCTACAGAGGTCTCAGCTGGCTGGAAGCTGCTGAACCAGTGTTCAGGGAGGTTCCCTCTCGGGATTGAAATGTTGTTTTGTGGTCTAATAAATGTGTTGATGGAGCTCTCATAATTTTCTTTAGAATAATGTTTCTAACTAGATAGAAAATTCATGTCATTAATTTTGAACCAGTTACATAATCAGATATCCTGTAAATGTCCTTTTCCCCTTTGGATATCATATATTTATATTTTTTGCCAATCTGCTGCTGATTTTGGTGATTTTATCAACAGGATCAAACAAAATACTTGCTGCAGATGTGCTGCAACAACGGACTGATGCTTAAAATATAAATAATTTATTTCAATGAAACGCTCTCCAACCAAAATCAGCACAAAAGATAACATTTAATGTGGTTAAAGCAGCAAAGTCTGCATTGATCTATAATGAATGTGGGTAATTCTTACGGTATCTGTTGTCCACAGCTGCTTTATACTGTATGAGAAGCTGCTCCTTCAGTTCATTAAATCCCTGCAGCATCCGAAGGCAGCAGGACTGATATGTCGATAAACCTGCGGCATCTGAGAAGTGCCGCACCAGAGTGCAGTGCCATTACACACGACTATTCACTGTGTTTTCCTTCATTAAATCACCTGGTGACACCAGGCCACTACAGTATAACCACACACACATCTACACACATCAGACTCAGACAGGTTATAACTCGATATTCTGCTTATTTATGAAGGAGACGACGGGTTAGCAGGGCTCATCAGACTCTTTTCCAACTTTCTTTTTAGCAAAAGTAGCGTCTCATGTTTTATCCGTGAAACACATTGCAGTGCAAATAGTGTTGTGTAACATTAATTATTAACTATGTGACCATGTATGAAATAAGATACATTATAATTATTGCTGAAATAGCGTCGGTGTGATATAATCAGATAAATGGTTTTCTTTCTTTCTTTTTTTATTTCTATCATTAACTGATGAAAAAACTACTTGTGATGCTCTGAACCATCCAGAAAAGCTTTCCGTTTGTTGAGCTGTTGTTATCACAGGTGTGATAACCTGTGATAACCTGTTTTAGAGCTATGAGACCAGTGATGTGACTGGCTGAAAGAGCATTTAATAATCAACACACATGAACCAAAATAGCAGGTGCACATGGAGACCCCCACACAGTCCGTGCGCCTACCACCTTGCACTTGTCGTTGCACTTGCACAGTTAAAATAGGGCCCTTAGTCTTAGTCCTGTGTCAAATGTCCTTGTTATGTTATATTATATTTAGTTAACCTCATGCTGTTTTTTAGTCAAGTTTTACTTGACTAAAAGTCTGGGCATTTTAGTCTTATCTTAGTCAAAGAAAACTATTTTAGTTTAGTTTTAGTCAATGAAAACTGTTGACATGTTATTCTTTTTCAGCCATCAGATTATATTGAACATTTTTCTGTCAGTCTAGTCTCAACAAAACCAATATTTTTTTGTCATTTTAATCAAACTTATTTCACATAAGATTTTATCTTATTATTATCTGATGAAAGTGATGAGTGATTAAGAATGCAGCTTTGCAGAAAGTGTCTGGTCTGATGGTATCAGTTTAAGGAATACATCCAGACATGGGACATGTTCTGATTTGCATATTAGTTTTAAACCCACACGATTCAACAACTATGGCCTAATACTCTCTTTAAAACACTGAGAGCTGTACAGACAATAAAATGTTTTGAAACCAGTTTTGTCCAAAGTGCATGACAAACTGCCTTTCAGTTCTGAACAACAGAAATAAAAGGAGTTAGCCTAATAAAATTGAAAAGAATACTGTACACACACCAGTTGCAATCTGCTTGCATTAAAAAATAAAATAAATAGATCTAAGGTATTAGGTAGAGGTATTAACAAGAAAAGAAAAAAAAGTACCCCATGGACTTAATAATGACAGAAGGTTAACAAAAATGCTGTCTAGCAAGCTAGTTAATATGGCATCAACATTAAAGGTGACCTGAAGTCTATTTTCCTCCATTGTATGTGTGTAACTACACTCATTTTATATTGGGCTCTGAACGCTTCCAAACGTAGGTGACCTATGCTCACCACCGCACCTGAATGCCTCCAGTGTAGACACAGACGGAGCACTCGCTGCTGATGCTGCTCTGCTAATGTGCTGCTCAGGCTACACCTGTTTTTATTTTTGAAACTACATTGTAGTCTCGTCTTTTTTCGTCAACAATATTGCATGTAGATTTAGTCACAGTTAGTATTTACGTAATGATGTCGGTGCCGTCTCATCATCGTCTTGTCCAATCATGGAAAAAAAGGTCGTTGACAAACATAATTAGTCATAGTTTTTGTGAACAAAATTAACATTAGTAAGTATAGTCACAGGCTGTCCAATCAACAGGCAGCATCCAGTGCCATTCCTCAATTCTTGGGTCTTGAGAGTGACGGGTTGGGGTATCTAGGACTGCCTTATGCTGTGCTGCACACAATCCAAGAAGTGTGTGAAACCTACTTACAAGGCAATATTTTGAGGCTTCTGGAAATGGTGTGAGGACAGATGAACCACAGATGGCTCTGTGCTCTTTCCTGCTATTTCTACTAGTGAAGTGTCATTGAGCTGCAGATAACAGTAACTACCATTAGCCATTCTTATCGGTACAAACTTTGAATTGGATCTGCTGATGTCCGGACTGTTCACTTGGTTCCCAAGCCTGAACACTCACTGGTAATACATCATGGCCATGACAATTACTGTACAGGACTATCTATGACATGGTGAGTTTAGGTGCTTCCCTAAGGGGAGTGCAACAGGAAATTAATCTTATTTTCTCCTTTATTTTGCTTGAAGTGCGAATGGAATTGTTGAGATTTCTCTTGCACTGAGTTTTACGATGTCCTTTTTTAACCTCCGTGTTTGGGTCTCCTTTGTCATTGTGGAATTTAAAGAAGTAATATTATGCCCCTTTCCGAGTTTAATATTTTCATGTTGTGGTCTGTTTACAAACATTTGCATATTTTATGGTCAAAAAGCACCTGTACAAAAGCAGCTGTACAAGCCATGTCCCTCTGTCTCACTCAGCCTGAAACAGTGGTGGTGTACTGGGGTGCATTATATTGAATGGTGTTCCTAATATTTTGTCCACTCCATTAACATACATGAAGGGGGCAAAATATTAGAAATACTTTTCAATATAAAGCACTCCAGTACACCACCAGCACCCACAGCGACCTCAATAATACACATAAAGTAGAATTATAGCCTTTCTGACAAAGTCAACAAAAACTGAAAATGTATAAGCTTCATAAAGATAGAATTTATGGCAGAGCTGTTGTACTGGATTGCATTAGATTGCACAGGTGTATCTAATGAAGTGGCCGGTGAGTGTATTTCTCCTTAAAAAACAAACAGAAGGCATTTATTATGCAAGAACGATGATGCAATTTCAGTAGCATATTGCTTTTCCTAATGACTGCTGGTCTCTCACTGTCTCCATTTTCCCCAGTGACTCTCTGCGATGACAATGTGCCCTCTCAGCCTTCCACCATACTTTGCTTCTCTCTCTCTCTCTTATGTGTGTGTGTGTGTGTGTGAGAGAGAGAGAGAGAGAGAGAGAGAAAATGAAAGATACAGAAAAAAAACATTCAGAAAAGAACAGCAACAGTGTCATGGGCACATGAATACATAACAGAAACATACACACCATGTCAGTATGTATTTCTGTGTGCACTGCTGTGCGCCGCAGTGTTTTTTTTTTTCTTCTTTTATCTTATCCTTTCTTATCTTCTTATACTAGTACTGGGGGTCACCAAAGTTGGAAATTTCCTAATTCCAGACATAGTTTCTTTTAGGGAAAAATATATAATATTACAGTCCTGTTGTTTTGACTTACATAGAAACCATCGCTCAACACCACAGACACAATGCTGTTCATCTTCACACTGACTGCTATGATAAATTATGATTGGAAGGCTGATGTTGATAGTAGCTACATAATCTTCTTTACAAGCATAATAACACACCTACAAAACAATTAAGCCATCTTCTAATAACAAACCTTGGATCATAAAGGACCTAGCTGCAGCACTGACGGAAAAGAACATTGCATTCTTCCCAAGTGATAAGACTGCAGCCAAACTTGAACAAACAGCAAACTGAACAAAGAGATAAAGAAGGATAAAATGGTTTAGAGGGTAATGGTGGAGAAGTTATATCAGGACGGAAAAAAAAAAAAACAGTTGGGATGGGATCTCCAATAGACCTATGATTCTCTGCCCTTAGGCTATTGTGTCGCCATGGCATAAAGACTGAATAACTTCTCATGCATGTTTCAAAAGCAGAATCACACAAACCAGCGGAGGAGCGGGGCGGGTGGCTTCTTGCATTCTAGCCCCGAATGTTTTCTCTGAATCTTTTAGGTTTTTGAAAATAACTTTGTGCCATTTCCCCGTCAGTCTCTCTGACAGGACTGGCAAATCAATGGAGCAAAAGTTCTATTACTGGGGCAATATCGCCATCTAGGTCCGCCCTAACATTGTCATGGAGGCGTTGTTGTCGTGTTGTGTGTGTCATGTTTCATTCAGTCATGTCACCTTAGTGAGCAAGCTTGCTAGCTAGCTATCTAACTGGACATAATGAAGTTTTTCATGAGGAGTCAACCTGAGCCGCCATCCAAGGGAAGTGAGCGGCAGTTGGAAAGGAGTGTAAAGAAGAAATGGAAGAAAGAGTACACACAGGGCAGGGAAGGAGTGGAGAGAGAGATATACAGTATTTCTGTGTGGCTCATAGCTTTATAGTTATTTGTGAAATTCTGACAAAGTTTGTCAGTTTCCAATGATGGAAGGATGCAGAGAAGAAAGGAATGAAAGAGAATGTGAAGAAAATAGAGGCGGAGGGAGGAGGACATGGCGGAGAGACAGGGAAAGGAGAAACGTGTGAAAATGAGCCAGGAGGGGAAATGAGTGAGAGAGCAAAGGGGAAAGGGCAGAAGAGGAAGCAAGGACAAAAGGAGGAGAGATGATGAGGGGTGAAAAACAGAAGTTAAGAGAAGGAGAGAGGAGAAAAATGTGTGATGAGGAGACAAGGTGAGAAGAGGACAGAAGTGAAAGTCTGGATTTGAGGAGTGAGGAAGAGAGAAGAAAGGGAGGAGTGAAAGAGAAAGTGAGGAAAAGAAGGAAGGAGAGAACAGGAAATGAGATGTGAAAAAGCAGGTGAAGAGGAAGAGAGACAAGAGATGAAAATGTGTTGAGAAGAAAGGAGTGAAGAACAAGAGGAGGAAAGGAGAGCAGAGGTGCCAGGAGCAGATGCAAGAGAATAAGATATGCATTTAATCTTTTTTGCATGTTTATGATGAGAAATCTTAATACTTTTTTTGTTTTATATTTTCTTCTTTCAGTGGGGGACATTTCCAGGGATAAATGAGTGCAGTTGAGAGAGTGAGAGAAGAAAAGAGGAGCAAAGGAGAACAGGGTGGCTAGGAGTAGATCAAATAAAGTACCATAAAATAATAATATATACCCATGTTGTTTATCCTACTATGCTATTCCCTAAAGAAATCTAATATAATTTGTGTAAATGTTCTTCTGTTGGCCTAATATTCAATTCAGATTATTAAAGACCACATTTACGTGGCATTGTTGGGGATCCTTAATTTGCAATTAGAGCAGCCCAGATTATTATGGGATGGATTCAAATGTAGCAGATTTGTCAGCTAAATATTCATTCTGTGAACTCTACTCCAGCATAGTATAACAAAAATAGGTTTCAGGATTAGTAATGCTGTTTACTACCCTACCTATGTTATGTAACTTAAAAATAGCAGGCAATAGTTGCATCAGACAATTTCTGCCTCTTTTTAGGTGGCAGGAGTGAAAATTAGTCACCCTCAACATTTGTTGTGTTATGGTTTCAGAATGATGAAGACAGTTGGAGAATGATTAGATACAAAATAGGATGTAGGCTCTACAGGATGATTTTTCCTGGGCAACTATCATCTTTTTCCCAAATGATGTACAGATGATTTTTAGGCATTCTGTTATCTCAAATGGTTTGAAAAATAGTGCATATAGCTGCCATAAATAGGGAAAAAAATTGGTTTGGGCTAAGCCCTGAATGTTTACAGCATGTGGCTCCACCCCTGACATAAACCTCTTTCCAACTTTCAGCTTCATCCCAGAACTGTGAAAATTGGAATTAAGAGGTCAAGACCAAATAAAGCATCGGGTCCTGACAGAGTGAGTGGCAGCCAGCTATCAGGTGTCATGCTTAAGCTCTTCAATCGCTCCCTGGCAGAGCACCATATCCCACCATATCTGGGAGGTCTTCACTCATATGTCTGGTGACTAAAAACAGTAACCCTACTATTGAGAAGGCCTACTATCCCATATCTCTAACATCATTGGTGATGGAGACCCTCGATGTCACCACACTGAGCAGTTATCAGTTCCATGTAAGCAACACTGAGGTTGATGATATTGCAGTACTATTGCATCTCACCTCAGATGCCAGAATGGATTTTGTTGACTTCCTCACACAGTGCAACTTCATTTAACTGAATGAGAAGGGTTGAAGATGGGTGTACCCCCCCCCCCCCCCACACACACACACTCCTACCCTTCTGGGTCCCTTCACTACTTGACAGACAACCACAGATCAGAGTTCAGAATCAGAACCACCCCTACTGGATCACTCCAGGTCGTCTCACCTGTACTCCTCACCTTGTACAGCGGCAGCAATGCTTTTCATTTAATAGTTGTAGGCTGAGAGAGAGATGGTCAAAGACTTTTGTTGAGCTCATAGCTAATAAACTCACCTTCAAAACTCATGTTTAAAATGTCAACATTGCTCCTTTTTCCTCAGAAACCTCAACAACTTTCTGAATCACTTCCCAACCCATCTCAACATATCAGCATGCTCTGGAGCACAATGCAACGCCACCGCAAACCCACTATAGAAGATCATTAGGACTTCATCTGACATTACACACACAGCATGAGTAGTATAAGACTCTCCCCATTCAGATGCAGGTATTCCTCACATACACTAATGAGCCATATCACGCTTCGGGCTATCCTCTCTCTAACTTATGAATTATGAAAGGAACAAATAGGCTGGGTGGTCACTTAATGACTTTTCAGGTATTTTTACCATTCTGGTCCCATGTATGAGTGTCTTATACTGTGAGAATGTTGATGTGTTTCATACATGAGGCTCCTCTTGGAAAAATACAGTCATCTCTATCTGAATATGAATGTAACATGTCATATAGCGTCAACCTTTTGCTGCTTTTAAACATAGAAAAAACCTGGCACCGTTACGAATGAGTCAGCTGTATGGCATCTGGCTGGTCTGTGTGTATTCCTGTGAAAAAGATGTTAATCTTCCCTCTTTTCTCCCGGCCTGTCGGTAAACTGTGGAAATGGAATGCATACTTTATGGAAATGGATGATGTTTATGAGAGATGAGTGTTTAAAGGGAGGACACACTGAGAAACTGATAACTCCTCTCTTATCTGGACAGAACACATGTTATCCATTCCCTGGAATATCTTTCAGTGTGATATAAATGGACAATGTGTGTGTGTGTGCGTGTGTGTGAGAGAGAGAGACAGAGACAGACAGAAAGAGTCTGTCTGAAGACAGTGCGTGTTGAGCAAACCCAAAGAATAATAAAAATAAATCGACAAGTTATTTCTAAATCCTCTTTTTCAAAAGTCTATTTCAACCTCATATTAGTGACATCTCATGTTACTGTGTCAAAACACCACTTTGCTGCCTAAGAAGTATTTTTGCATTTGACTCTACCTTACCTTTTCAAATTATTGTTAGATTAAGCTTTTTTGTAACTGAAAACCACACTGACTTTGGCTGTGACTGATGAAAGTATTGCATATACATTAAAATGTCCCCAATAATTTTCAGTATAAAACCCACTCTGCACATATATGCCACTTTGCTATTTTCAGAAAAACAGCATTTTGTGTTCCCTTGGCACATAGGCACATCCCAGACTTCAATCTCTTGTCGAGTGCCTGTCTTCTTCTGTGGTGTTGTTGCTATCAGAGTGGACAATTAGAAACTTTCCACTGAGGTATAGAAATATCAGCATATCTACAACTGGCCAGCTACCGACAGGGAGATTGGCTGTT
Source organism: Scomberomorus guttatus (assembly GCA_038419695.1). Classification (NCBI taxonomy): domain Eukaryota; kingdom Metazoa; phylum Chordata; class Actinopteri; order Scombriformes; family Scombridae; genus Scomberomorus; species Scomberomorus guttatus. Next base: position 20,954,178 of record CM076451.1, read on the forward strand.
CAGGAAACAAATCAAGTAAAAGAACACACAAAAGACGCCACATTCATTTTTTAAGCTGTATATTATGTTCCATATGTCGTGTTGACGTGCCCTGTCACACGGGTGCTTCTGGCATCAAATGACAGTGACATATGATGTGGCAATGTGTTTCTGACATGCGTGAGACATGGGCATTGACATTGAATCATCATGGCACCGATGTATGGCCATATAGGAGCATCTAATGTATTTTTTATATGTACTGTGTGTATGATTAAATATTTTACGATATATATACAGAACAGGTATGGGCATTTAAACAAACAATATCAAATATGTTGTAGTATGGTAATTATAGATTTCCGTGGGTGTACTGTAAAGAGTGAGAGAAAATGTGCTTTGAGTCTTATCTTGATTCCTGCATGTGTCTCTGTACGTGTGTGTGAGTGAGTTTGTCTGTGAGAAAGAAAGAGAGGGACTGAGTGTGTCTCCCACACCCCACCCGCCTTCAGCCATGTTCTGGATCAAACATTCCATCTGCTCACTAGTGTCCTGCTGTGTCCTCTCTCTCTCTCTCTGTCTCTCTCTCTCTGTCTCTCTCTCTCTTTCTCTCTCTCTCACACACACACACACACACACACACACACACACACATAGTTATTCCACTTCTGCCTGCAACCCACTGCTACATGTACACACACTAGATGCTCCCAAACAACAATGCACACACATGCAGTACACACACGTCAATCATCCGTCCCACTCCATGCAGAGTGACGGCCGCAGATTGTCCTGCAGCTTGCCAGTGGGCCCAAAGCCAGTCATGGGTGGACATGAACACACACACACACATACACACCCTCCCAATCCAGCCATCCCCCATCAGTGACTCAGATGCAACTCGCCTATCTCTATGCTCTGGGGATGAAGAACCCAACCTCCACAGACAGGAGAGATATGAGCTCTGGGAGCTGGGCTGATCTACAACTTAAAGCCTGTGCTGGAAATATCTGTCTGTCTTTCTATCTGTGCTCAGAAAGAAGAGAAGAAAGACTGTTCAACTAGCCAAGTATCCAGAGGGTGTCAAAGAGGGGCAAATGGAAATACAGCATTAATTTTTTAAACTCTGAAATCTGGAGAGCAGTCTGAAATTTTAAGGAGTTTGTACCATTTAGTTAGTTGAAATGTAATAAAAGATGTAGAAGTTACTATGTCTGAAATTGGTTTGAACTCAAACATTTGTCAACAGTCAGTTGTGTTACAGTGTTGTTTTGTTGTTCCTCTCTTTGGAGTTTGATTGATACTGTATTTAATTATCCCTTCTCTATGAGGAAATAATAAACGTGTAAACGACAAAAGTAACATTTAAAATAAAGTTGTATGGTTTCGGTTGGAAATCTGCAAATGATGCGGTGTCACCTGCTATGTTTCGCCGCCCTTCTTTTCAGTGTGTATACTTTCTTGGAATTAGATTTTCTGACATACCGAATGCATTGTTTCTTTTAGGACCTTGGGTTCCTTTTTAGGGTCTCACCCACCTGACATGTTTACTCGCAAAGGAAGACAAGGAGGGATTTTCCATCTCCTCATCATTGTAACCCGAGGATCTAGACCACCAGTCCTCAAGAGAGTGAGAGACGTTAAAGAGACCTGGACCGTCATCCCACAATTCCCTAAGCTCATGCAACTAAGGTGAGGGGCCAAAGAAAGTAAAGCATCATATGGGGTCAGATGATCCCTATAGACAAAAACTCATCATAAACCAGTGTTCAGTGAAGCGTTGTGTGTGTGAGTGTGTGTGTGACTGTGGAGACTCTATATAATGGCTGGCGGGAGCATAGCATTTATACATACATACTGTAACCCTGCAGCCTTAAGCCCATGTTAATGAAATCCATCAGGGCGAATGGATAGGGGTGCGTGTAGTGTACAGTCATGTCTTTACAGGGAGATTTAATGATGTGTTTACATGCTTTAATCTCTTACTTTATGCTTAAATGTGTGTGTGTGTGGTCGTCAGATTTTACAGCCAACAAGCAAGTCATGGCATTCAAAGGCAAAGGGGCCAGTTCCTCTCTAGGGGTTTGGGCTGAAGGCCCAGGTGCAAGCAGTAGCCTTGCAACATCCAAGATCTCGCCCTCAAGAGGTGGATGGCACAAACGGTCTGGCAACACACACCACTGGCTCCCACACATTGGCTACAGATGTAGGTATCAAAAGTCCTACTTTAAAATGTTATTTATGGCTTGAAACAGTGCTCCAGAGACTTGTTTGATTATTAATTTTATTTATTTTTGCTTTCAGCCGCCAGGAGATGCACCGAATTACGAGTCAGTAAGTGTGAACAACCAGTTCCACTCTCAATATTAGACAAAGAATAATATGAGCCACTGAGGTAAAGTGGCTGCTGGACTAATGGAAGATGCTTCCAGAAGCTGCAAAATGGGTAACTGATGTGTTGGCTTCCACTGTTACAAGGGAATAAGAGTGGATAAGCCTCCTACATTGCACACTGAGGATAAAAAAACTATTTGGCAGAGACAAATGTTAAACTACACACACACTGAAGGCACACACTCCCCGGGCTGCTCTGGAATTAGTAAATAAGTCAAGTAAATAATACAAAATTAGGGTTTCAGTTTTATTTTTTACCCAACCAAAGTACCTGTCTAGCTGAAAGCTTGATTATAACTAAATTATAGTGTTCACCTAGGCTCAATATTGTATAATAGCTACATTCAAGTACATGTCAAACACATTAGCATTACAGTTTGTAATAATTCTCTCTAGCAATGAAGAACCCTATTATTTTGTATGGTTGCTTTTGTCTGAGACATTTGAAAAATATGTTGCAAAAACAGTAAAACAATATGTAACTGTGTTACAAGTTTATTCCTGAAAACTGAAAACATCTACACAGACTTATGGTATTATACTGTACATCAATTACATTCAAGCTTGAAATATTTGCATTGTGTTCCCATTCCCAGGCCAAGCATTATCAAACCTCTAATGGTCTTAACTCGTCAAATTACCTTTAAATTATGCTAAAGTACATCTCCATCATGACATTCTTGTAAGGCACTCAGAGGGTCACGAGTTCAAATCCCTCAGCTCCTCATTTCCAACATCAAATGTTGTCAGAGTGAATTATGTAGGTTCTCACGCAAACATTTCCTTCACGTAAAAGCATTTTGCTGTCTTTCCAGAAGGCAACATATCTATATATGAAAAGCAGTATTTGAACAATGTTAAAAAATAGAAACTTTTCTTTAGCTTAAGCTCCATTGGAACGGTACAGTTGACATGTACACACCCTACTTCTTATATAAAGATCAATATATAATCTGTAAATACTCCATTTTGTGGTTTCTGTTCACCAAAACCAACTCATAATGCTGAGAATCAAGTTGAGAGGAACAAATGGAATGGTGGAGGGTTGGGCGGATTAATGGAGACTATGTTAATGAAGAATTAATAAATGGGTAAATGGATAGATACAGTCGATAGATGGGATGGCTGGACCTAAGGAGACTGGGGCGAGGGAAGCAGAGAAAGAGAGGATTAGTCCCTGATGGGAACCACTGTGGTTTTCCCATCTGCTGCGCATCTTTTAACCTTGCATACCCCGGCCAAAAATAGATTAGTTTGAAATGTTTAATGCATGTGGGTAACAGAGCAAAAAAAAAGTGAGAGAGAGAAAGAGCATGTTCTTAATATGTTGTTCATTCACACAGCACATGCATGCATTTGCACCCATGCATGCCTACATGCATACATCATTAATACTCTATACGTGCACACATGTCTATACTTGTAAGTATAGACGTGTTAGGGAGCCATACATGAAGGCATATTTTGGTTCTGGTTAGTCAGTCCTCGCCTGTGCTGCTGCCCTTGCCTCATGGCGAGGTTAAGCACTGTGCATTAGAACCAGGCATTCTCATTACATTATAAGATGAGTAATGCTTGGCAGCGACTGCTACGGTTCAACTTTACTGTTACTGCCGTGTGCCCTCATCATCTCTGCCTCGTCGTTACTGTTGTCATTGTCACTGGACCATCATCATTTTCATAAATATAATCATATCACTGATGTTGATGCTTTTTTGCCTTTGTGGCTGCAATCATTATCATTGCTACAAGTTGCTTCTCGTCGTAATTATAGTCATCCTTTGTCTCTGTCACCTTCATGACCATCATCTCTTCCTCAGCATTCACACTGTAGAAATCCAAATTATTTGTCTTGTCAGCCTACAGTAACTATTGTTTTCATTGTCCTTCCATTTTATTATTATTATTATTATGTTCCCCGCCCCGCTCCTAAAACCTGAATATCTAGACAACACTGCTCAATAAGAACCTTACACTTTCTTTCAAAACCAATTAACTTCCCCCATCATAAGTGCCATCATTTGTGCCTCAAACACAATTTTTGGCAGCTCTGTGTCAATATCTCTATATCAATTCCTTGCAAAGTGTTCATGAGCTTTACTTCTCTCTCAGTTTCAGAAATCATAAAATAGACTGGTGATTTGTTCCACTCAGAAGCAGTTACAGTCACAGAATTGTTTGAAAAAATGCATTTCATTGTCTTGAATTGAATTGTTTCCCTTGCATCACAGCCACACAACAGAGTTTAACTCTGTTGGATGCTTAAAAATGTATCAAGAGACATTTTGATTGTTGATTGCATGTCGATTGCTCTCAGTGAATAAAACTAATTTTCACTAAGTAATTCTTATTGTTCTCATCTTGGGCTCTTAACTGAGTTGAAATTGTAAGTTTGAATAATGGCCTGATTATAATAACATAAGATTTCTGAGAGTTTTAATCCTCGGTTGATGGATTCATTGATTATCCAAGATCCCATTTCTGCTAAAGGTGCCTTTAATAGTAATGGAAAATCAACAGTTGACATTTCCACAGCACTGACCCTAAGTAGCAATCATTCAGCCAATATACACTATGAATGTACCAATATTTCCATTGCACAGAATGTTTGCTTCAGGTTCAGATTTAATTACATTCATAGTCTCAAAAAACGAACCCCTTCCTTGAAACATTTCCTGTTAGCCCTGTCAACCATTTCCACTCTGCTTCTCTTGTAATTTACAAATACCGCTTGGGCCACTTGGAAGATTTAGCAAAATGACGTGACAATTTTCCCAAAAACATGAAAAGCCACTAAGTTTCACAGAGAGTGTTATCTTCTATTAAAGATGTACAATTTCAGGGGAGAGCAGAAGGCTTTTGCATTGCTCATCCTCTCCCTTCAGTAAAACGGTGATGTTTTTATGAGTCTGATGAATATTTTAACTTTTGGGGCAATTACATGACTCTAAATGAGATGAGGCATACTTCAGCTAAGCTAAAATATGCAGGAGTTGTGAAAGACATGATGAACAGTGCCAAACAAGTGGCATGTGTTGACGTAAACACTTCCAATATATGTTAATTGTGCTCTTCTTGCGGTTCTTTTCTTTGTTGTTTTGTCTGATCTTCCTGTACCACCGAGTGGATCTGTCTGGATCTTTTTTTCATTTATAGGCGTCTAGCTTTCTCTATTTCTCTGTGTCTCTTTCGATGTTACACTTGTTGAAGATTGAAATGTTAACAGTCAAGAAAGATATTCAGTCAGTTTTAACAATCATGAGCACATAATTAACAGTTTCACTGAGACAGATGATCTCTGAAATTGTAAATATATGCGTCTGTATTCAGATATTCATCAATATATTTTACCTTCTTTACTTCCTCCAGAAATACTGTAGGTTAAAGCATACTAGACAATAACTGATAATTAATTTTAATTGTAATAATCCTCTAACCAACACATCCTAGGTCTAGCAGCCATAGAAATGCACTCGGCTTTCCAAAACCACTACAAATCATTGTTAAAAAAAAATTATGTTTTGCAAGAGTACATTTTCGGTCGCGCACAGTGGAAATGCCGATATAAAAGATCATATTAAGACAGCCAAACATAAGTGGTGGTTTCCCTGAGAGCTGAGAGCTCCAGAAAAGATACTCTAACTAAGAAGAAAGACTGAAAAGCGTAAAGTACCTGGCAATCTTCTTAAAGGTAACTTTCTTTAAAGGTTCTTTCTCGATTTTTGTTATTAATGTTGCAATTGTGATTTAAAGGTAAGTCAGTGATTCTAATCCAATACACTTTTTATCAAATTCAGTGAATATCTCCTCATGGTCTGCTAGCTGTCTGTTCTCTGTGTGCACTGAAAAAAAATTCAGTGTTCATACACATCACTGGCTCTGTAAATGGGCATGTAAACACAGTGGCTCAGAGGGATCCACACAACACTACTCCAGCCAATCAGCAGCAGGGGATGTTCGTGCTCGTGCACAGGATGGGGAAGTCATCAGAGCAGCTGTCTGTGTGAGAACATGACAGTCTCCCATCTCCAGCATTTTTTTCCACTTGTGATCATGTGTGAGAGGAGCAGAAGTGACTCTACATCTGACTCATTACTCTGGATTCCGCCATATTTCTCTTTTGTTTGTTGCCTTTGTCAATGCACGTCCATGAATTTGGGGGGTGGAGCTTCTGAAGGAGCATGAAGGAAGGGGTGTATTTGTTTGGGTGTTTAGTTCAAATATCAACAATCTTTCTCCAGAATGACTGACTCTACCTTTTAATCTTTGGAAACTCGTGACCAGCTCATGGCATAGTGTTGTAAAGATGTAAGTTAAAGTTATTTTTGTTATGTTATAGCCTATAAAGTTATTCATAGGCCACAAAGAGACCGGTACCTTGTTTTGTTTAAAAAAAAAGAAAAAAAGCTGGCAGAGAATGTGTCATAGTCAGCCATTTAGCTTGGTGGATTTTGGGAGACACAACATCATTTTTCGTCTGCTGAGGTGCTGTCCACGGTGTTGAAAGATGTGCTCGGTAGGTGTGCTAAGCGCTGAAATAATTGTCCCCCATCCTGATAAAAAATGCCTATGGTGCATGTAAAAGCGTATACATGTGCACGTGCACGAATGTGCGGTACACTTAAGGGTCCTGGTTTGGGGGTTTGAAAATGTGGTCACTCTACTATCATGTCAACAGTGGTCTCCTGCGGCAAAGTCCACCATCTATCAATCTATCTAGCCATCCACCCAATCCATCCCCATCCATCAAGTCACCTTATATCTGAACTGCGTCACTTCCCCGGCTTATAATTACTACAGCCGCTAGATGGCATAAACGTAACCACAGGACATTTTTGACAGCCTGAATTTTAGACCTATACTGTCGTTTTTCTTGCGAGGACAGGCTGCTCTAATACACAAAATGAAAAAAAAAATGCAACAATAAAATGTATTTAACACTTTTTGTCTATATCCCTGTTTACCTTTTATTTTCTCTTTGTCTCTTGGTTCTACAGTATACACACAAACACACACTGCAGCAGCAATATCATTTCACTGTTTCTGCGTCTGTGACCCATGGGGTTCTTTGCTAACCCTCCTGTCACTCATATCTGCAACAAACAAAAAAGAAACCTCAACAAAGTATCGAGTAAGCAGTTTCTATTCTGCTGACCACAATGCCCCCCCCCCTCCTCACTCTGGCCAATCACACTGGGATGAGTTACTGGATGTCATGGACACACACAAACATGCCCAACTCTGTGTGTGTGTGCAAAGGAATTTTTCTCTATGTTATGACAAAAAGAGATAGTAGCATATTGTTTTGTGAGGACACACACACACACACACACACACACACACACACACACACACACACACAGGCAGAGTAAAATATATGCTTCCTCACTATATTGTAAAGTCGTGATATTGGTTTTGTAGGTTTTTAGGGTTATACTGGATTTATTTTGATGTGTTTGCAGGGTGGATATATTAGCATAATCTGGGTCAAAGCCCATGAATGAGGATGTGGATGCATGTTTTACTGTTCTCCCCAAAGACTACAGCACAGCCCAGTTCATGCATAATTCACTTGACTACAAGTGTCTCTAAGAAGAGATGGTGAGAGAGAGAAAGAGAAATGTGCAGACAGAAAGAAAGATGACAAAAAGTCAGCCAAAAAAAAAAGCAAATCTTCAAGACAGATAAAAGGCTAGAGTGCCAAAATCAAAGCATAGTTCACATGTAGAAAACAACAAGACAGTGTTAATTAAGAAATAAGACAAATCTTAAGTCAAATGTTGGGCCCTAAAATTGAAATCCACTTTTTTCCTCATCACAATTTCACACAGGTCTCCAAAAAGGTCAGCCTTGATTATAGTAATCAACCTGCGAACCACTTAACAGCAAAACCCTGCACTTGACCAAAAGGTTTACACTCAATTGTCCAAACATTTGCACTGGTTATCATTTGCTTTGTTTTTTGTTGTTGTTTTTTTTCCAATTTTCAGCATGATGGGTGGAATACTACAGAACACTACAGAACACCTACTCTGGAGATGTCAGGTCAAGGTAGGACAATAACATATTAGTCATGAGACAATATTTATTCATTCACCACTGAAGATTTAGTGGACAAGCAGCTCCACATTTGCAATCAATGAACAATGGTTACAATGTATAACTGTTGATATGCTTTGTGGAAAGATACCTTATAGGTATCTTTCAAACGAAAAAGGTTTCTGTGAAGACATTGTCTATATTCAACTCCAGTAACACAGGTTCATTCAAACTCACAATACCCAGAACTTATTAAAAATCTGACTGTAACATCCAAGTGCCATTTCATTTGAGGGCTGTTTGGTTTGCATGTAGTATCTGTAGAGAGTATGCTCACGGAATGTATTTGTACTTTGTGGGTTAGTGTAGAAAGGTTGGCGTTCCTGACGGTTATTTACATGCAAAACCTAAACTCTCAACACGTGACTACTCAACTGTAGTCAAAGTGCATGGAATAGGCTTGATATTTTACGCTTATACTGCGTGTGTGTGTGTGTTTGTGTGTGTGCACGTGTGTGTTTGGGTACTGGCAATTTCAGTATTTACATGCATTGCCAATCCTTTCAATGTAGCAACATTCAATTTCAGTCCAAGTACAAGGTACACACTTGATTATTTGTGTATGTATGTGTGTGTGTGTGTGTGTGTGTGTGTGTGTGTGTGAAAATGAGTTTGTGAGTGTATGTGTGTGTGAGTGTTTGAAAGGATAAAAAAAATCTGCTTATTACAGAGAAAGGAAAAATGTCAGCAGGCTTTTTTTCTGCACCCAGCTGCATTTCTTAGCCTTTTCTGACCAATATTAGATTTCTGCCTCCATTCAAAAATAACTGCAGAGATTTTCCAGGTCTTCTCTCTTTACAGACTAGAGTTTCTGCAGACTGGAATTCATTGTTTTGAAGTTATCGTGGATGGGCTCCAGAATGTGTTGAGACTCCTGCAAGAAAGAGTTTGAAGGGTGAACATTCACAAAAAAAAAAAAAAAAAACATTGCCTGTTACTCTGTATGCGTTGAAGTGAGTCAAAATGTCCTGCCTATGAATGTAGGTTTACAGTATGTGTGCATGCAGTGCATACATTAAATATATGTGTGTGCATGCATAATTTGCATGTTACAGTCTCTGTAAGCATATGTGCAGGGTACACAATTTTATAGCAGAATGAAGGGGCTATAAATAGTTCTAAATCATGCTGCATGGCATGGAAAGGACAGCGAGTCATCACATATAAAATATTCTCAGTGGAAGAGGAGGCAAGGCCGTGACACCAGCACATACACATCTGACCCGAGCACACTGAACGCACACACACATCTGTCTAAAAGATTTATACTGCGAGCAATTCAATGAATGTGAGTGTCTACATGTCCTCAGTCTGCATGTGTGTGTGTGTGTGTGTGTGTGTGTGTGTGTTATTGCACGCTCCCTTTACTTTCATTTTGTTTGGATCTATTGCATTATTATAATTTACTTAGCTTAATGCAATAACTGTTGTACCAGCCCTTACAGTGATTCACTATGCCATCAGATTTGTTTCTTTTGTCTGCAAGCAAAACTAGGGTATTATTAATTAGCACAGTGTGTGTGTGTGTGTGTGTGTGTGTGTGTGTGTGTGTTCCAGTTTTTTTACAAGCAATACCTAACCTTTCAATGTAGCAACATTCAATTTTAGTATACGTACATTTCGAAATGATTCATGCGTGCGAACACTCCAACGAGTAGACATATTGGATTCCATGTAATGAATAAATTAATGTGTGAATATTTATCTGGCTCTGCATGTTTGGGCGCAGAGTCAACAAAAGTAAGGCTAAATACATCACCACTAGGGATGTATTGATGTACGTATTGATGTATGAATACATTATTCGGGAAAGCACAAGTAAAGCAATGGAAACAGATATTTATTCGACCCGAAGTTGCTTGTTATTATTATTCTAATATATTAATTTATTATTCTAAGCTTCATTTTGAGGTTGCAGGGGTTTGAAAGAAATCCAGCTGCCACACCAGGCTTTTGTCTGACTAGCTGCCGCACATGATGCCTCCTCCTCCTCCTCCTCCTCCTCCTCCCCCTCGATACATGAGTTTCCCTGAGTGATAGCCGGGAACGGTCAGCTCTCAGCCCGCTGCCTGCTGTGCACTGTCTCGGTGGGGGCGGCTACATAATAAAGCGATCACTTTTCAATAATGTGTGGTAAACGGAACGACTAGTTAGTGAAATCAAAGTCCTATGTTGCAAACAGAATGGGCATTTTTATCTTGTGTCCCCCAACAAGCGTCTCATCAGAGAGACTATTTAGCACAGCTGGAGATGTGTCTCCCCATCACTTCAGACTGCTCCCAGCTCATGTGCAGCAGCTGGTTTCCACCAAATACAAATTGGGGAAGTTTGAGTAATTGCACAGATGTGCGGGCTACTATTTGTACCCATACATTAAGATGGGTGCTCTTTCAGTGTGTTATTTCATTTATCAAAGGAAGGTTATAGTTCAAGAAAAAAGTCTGAAGGGTCTTTGAAAGAAAGAAAAAATTAGAATAGTCAGAAACAAATATTGTAGCCTACTGTAGCTTAACTAGTTTTCATTTCCAATGCAAAATAATGTTTTGATTTATAAAGGTTCATTTTTTCTAGTTCAAACTGACTGGTCAGTGTCCCCCAGCTAGTTTAGGGGAGGTGGTGGGGTTCTGATGGTTTGCAGTCTATCCAAACTTAATTCAGTAGGGGAAAATCATAATAATAATAATAATATTATTATTAATAATAATAAAACAGGCAAAAAAAGTTCATGTATTACTGTTATGTAATTACTGTTGTAAAGTAGTAATTCGGGTTTCCTTAGTGAACTGCAGTAATGCAAACGCAACATGCAGCATCATTGGAATTTAAGATTATTCCCTTCAACTGAAGGATATTTTTCTATATATCTTTAGTGTAAATAGTTTCTATTTCCGATGTAAAACAGAATCTTTCGACTTATAAAACTCTTTCAACTTTGAATGTTCATTGTCCCCCAGTTAAAGGAGAGTGGTGGTGGGGTTCAGGCAGTTCATAAAACTTAGTGTAGTTAAAAATAAGGGGTGAAGAGGTGAAAAGTACAGTATGAGGATGTGGAATATATTTTATAATTGATTATATGCCAATATTAAATCAAACTGATGCTTTGAAGGCCCAAAAATTGCATGACATACATGACTTCCCATCTTCACTAGCTAACCTACCTAACCAATTCAAGACTTTATTTATGAAATTAGTTACAATAGGACGTCTTACATGTTTTTTAAACAATAAATTGATTCTGATTTTAATTGATTTTAATTGTTAATCAGTGTAATTTTCACACAGGCTCTTCTTCTGGTTTGGTAGTTGGTTTGCGAAGGCATAATGCAATCAACATCATGGGGTAGTAATAGTGTTGTAATATTTAAAATACAAACCGCTAGCTTGTAAAGCAGCTATCTGCTGCCAACATTAACTCTCTGGAAAGGTGTTCAGAGAAGAACCTACAAGAAGAAATTGGCACTGGTCTCCACTTCTCTTGTGTGTGCCCCAGTAATACGTCATTACATTTGGCCTGTCTCTATACACAGTACATTTCCACAGCACTCCTCCCACTCCTTTACACAATCCAAAGGGCCTTCCTAACCTTCAGAACATGGAAGATGCCTCCCGAAGAGCATAAATCAAGTCTTACTTGCCGAGTTGGGGCAACAATGAAGCTGCAGGGCAGTAAGCATGTGAAATGTGAATCATCTGTGTGTATTTGTTCATTTGTCATGCACAAGTTGCCTACTATCAGTATAACATCACTCTCCTCAAGTAATATTTATATTTTGCTAGAATGTATCTGTTATGCCTACCACACATTAGAGTTCAGTTTGAAGCATTTAACAATTAAGCAATATCTCATGACTGGCCATGGTATATTGTGATTATATCACAGCTAAGGGGCATTGTTTGGCCCAATGAGCACAATATACCGCCGCCAGGAGTGAAATATTGCCTTTATAAAACAGTTACCAAATATTACAATATAGAAATTAAAGACACAATCAAATAAAAATAGTTTTATTAAATAACAATTACATTACAAGAGTCATTTACAAGAAGGTAGTTCCAGGCTGCATGTGGTTGCTATGCAACATTACAAACTGCTTAAGTAATGTTCAAGCTAGTCAGCAATCTAACCAGAGTTTATTTATTCACATTAACTTAAACATTCCCGTTAATTGTACACCCGTGGAAAAACTGTCCAACGTCACTGGGGTCACGTTGCAAAGTGTCTGCAGTGTAAGGCCTACTCATTTTGTTAGGAGATGCATTGCTTGGTGTGGCGAGGAGTCCCTGCTTGCTTCTGCTTACAGATTGCGGGCAACATTTTGACGGTAGTGATAATTAAAAATAGAATTGTAAAAGGACATTAAACATTATAGCTGCAGTATATGCTCATCATACCATGGCTATCAACCAATCAGATTGTGCTATTTTTCACTATCCTTTTTGTAACATGTAACAACATGTTTGGTTCTAGAATTGCACGTCATAATTGTGGAATCAAGGAACATTCCGTTATTATGACAAGAGGACACATACAGTTTAAGAACTGTATGCATTCCACGCTTAGAGACATGAAGAGAGCAGTTTCCAGCTGAAATACAGTTAGACAGCTAGTAAGCAAACATCAGCAAATACCGTGTGAAAACAAAGCGCTGAAGGTAAGTGCGTAGATTTGTGTATGTGTTTGTGTTTGTGCATGCACCAGTGTGTTTTAGGTGAATCCTCATGTCTGAAGGCCTCTGTCATTGTCACTCTTGTCCATTCCATATTTCTCCTGCCTATGCACCTGGGACGTTTTATTTTATTTGCCTGCCATAGACCAAGGTCTGCATGATTGATGGGCTCACATCAGCCTCTCTCTACCCATTTATCAAATGGCCGGTGTTTAGGATAGGTATTTCTCCCACACACATACACACCAATACAAAAATGCATACAAGGAAGGTTCACTCTAACCCTAACCTAAACCCAGTGAAGACTGAAATTGTATAGGTCATGCTGATTTAAAACACATTTGGGACACAACAGAGAGTCTGAAACTTTCTTTCTGAACACTTTTTTGTTATGCATGCATGCATTAATGTCAATGTTTTTTAGTAACACAAATCTTTTCAAGTCTTAGTACACTTGCATTTTGTGTCAGTGTGTGTGCTTGTACAACACACATCTGTATGTGTGTGTATTGAAAACTGAATAGCCTGTCTTACTTTACTTTCACTCTGTGCTGGTGCCAAAACATGCAGCTTAGTTTGGAGTCTTGCAGAGATGGAATAAATTATAGCATCACTGTTCTAAATGCCAAGTGTTTATCAACCTAACAACCTATAGTTCATCACTATGAAACCTAAACTGCGAGCCAAATCTGAGAGTGACATTAATATGGAGAGTGATTCAAGAGTCAGCTCAGTTATTTTTAGCAAGTACTAAATGAGCATTACATGTAATAGTGCATTCTCCATGGCAAATTTAAAGATTACAGTCAAGCAGTTCACGCAAACATGGGGAGAGAGATAGAGAGATGAAGAGATAGATTTGAGAAGGAGAGAGGGGGCATAAAGGAAGATGAAGCGTGGGTAAAAAAAAAAAAGGAGTCACAGGTAAAGTAGATGACGGCACTCTCGTTCATGAGGCTAGATTTATACTCTTTAAAGTGCTTTTAGAAGATATGTCACTGAAGATGTGTGACTAGATGAGTATCAGGTGGCATGACTGACACGGGAAAAAAACGAGAGTAAGGTGTGACTAACACAAGAGAGAAATATAGAGGAGGGAAGGTAACTTATTCAGAAGCTAATATGGTCAATTTCAACAATTAAAATATCAGCACAATTAAAATAGCAGAACAATACAACAGTTAAAGAAACAATTAAAATAGCTTTTTCTTCAACATTCCCAAGCCTTGTATCAATAACAAGAACTGATTAAAAGGGGGAAACTACAACTGAAGTAAATATACTCACATTCACTCTAAGTTGCATAAGATAGTCCTGTGCTGTTACAGCACTTCTCTTCATCACTCCTCATCAACGCTTTACAGTTCCGTTAATAGAACGCACTTTGTCCTGAGGTTAAATGACAGCACTGTTAGTACGTGTTGCGTGTCATGTTTCATGAGTGTGTTTTGACATCAGAGGTGCAGAAAAGGTGCTAAGCAACAAATGTGAGTCAACAGGAACAGGGGAACAGGCAGTGTTCAAGCAGCCACTTAGTCTGAAGAGTCATTAATAGGCAGTGACAAGGCTGCATAAAGTGGATCCCTCTGCTTGTGTCACTGGCCTGAAGGAACATCAAGCTCAGCTTTTATACACTGAAGTACTTTATACAGTTAGACAAGCCAACAGGAAGATTCTGTTCAGCGTTAGTATGTTTTTGTCAATGTCAGAGTTCTGATGAGGTGATCTCTTACACTTAAACAGATTTTGTGGTTGCCTACACAGGCGACAGTGACAGGACAATTGCTTAAAAGAGGAGGGTTGTTCATGTTTTGGTTTGAAAAATCAGGATTCGCAAAGTGGTGGCTGCAGAAGTTGTTTCTGGATGTTTTCAGCTGAGGTTTCAATTTTTAACCATCACCACCATTTTTTTTGACAAATAATTCTTAAGCCAAGGGCACTTACTAGATTTCCTCTGGATTTCAGCCACATCCTGTGGCCTTCATCAGTTTTCTCAGTTGTCTTATAGATGATATAGTTGTCATCATGTTAGACAGGTTGGCTAACATGATGACAACTAACAGGTGGGCATATATGAGTGATTGTAACCCCTATCTGTGTTCAATGATGGCCTCCAGCATCTGATAGTACCCCTTGGACATGTTTCATCTCTTTTTTTCTCTCCTCCTCATCACTAATATGATGTTCTGTTCTGTGTAGGAGGGTCCTAACCACTTAAGATACTGGCCTGTGTATAAAAAATGGTTTTGTGCTGGTTGGTGGTCAGATACTTTATGGTTATACTTTATTTTGACTTGTAACTGTTTTGTACATACATTTCATAAGTGCATGTAGAAAATGCAGTACAGTAGTTGACCATGCATTACTCATGATAAATATTCCTACTTTGATATTCTACTATAATGTATGCAGTATCTGAATGATTACACCAATGGGACAAATCTGTGTATCATTTATCCAGGGACTAACAAGGTCACAGTGGTCTCTGTGGCACACGTGTAATACTGATTGAATGCATCTACAATAAATTCTGGCTGCGGCCTATATTTATCTCATCATGACAATTCAATATGAGTCACTGGTAGTGTAATCTATATACCCAGACAAAGTGGGTCTGTTTTGTTCACCTGCATGTACCCTTGAACACCCAGCTGGTTGAATGGAATTCACAGACAATCAATAGGCAGAGTAGCAGGTGGGCAGAGATTACTCTGGATAATGATGACAATAAAAGAATTGAGAAGAATAAAGGGGGGGCATGAGATGCTTAAACATTAACAGTCTGGAGTCAAAGTCACCTTCATTAAATTGTCACGTTTTTAATGTCTTTGTTACATAAATGCATTTTGTCTGGCCTTCTCTATCTCTACCTCCTTCTGTCTTGAAAGATGGTGCATGTTTTTTGGTAAAACACCATTACTAGAGTTTGTCATTCACACAGAGCCAGAGAATGAATGCACTCAGAATATGTGTGTGTGTGTGTGTGTGTGTGCTAGCATTTCAAAGAGAAGGGCCATGTGAATGTGAATTTTGTGTGTGCTTTTGAGCATGTATGCTTATGTGCAGTTATGGAGAAATTGGTAGAACTTATTTCACACCGCAAGTAGTCTTACTGCTACTTTAAAACAGTGTCATTCAAATATTGTGGGTGCATGTGTTGGTTTGTTTGCCTTTATGCTGTGCAGTTTCCACCCTGTGTGTAGTGTGCGTGCACATTTGTCTAAACTGAAGTGAACTGAAACCAAACCCCTTTACTAAAGCTGCAGATGTTGTGTAACAGAGTGCAACAAACAGCTGCGCATGGAACATTAACAATGCATAATGTGCATCTATTACAGTACATATTTTTAATTTGCCACCATGCCACACCTCTTGCTGCTCATTTCTCCCCGTTTACCCAATTTTCTCTCTTTCTACCTCTCTCTTAACACTTCTTTCCTAACTTTATCTGAAGACATTATTTTCTTGTTTGGTGGCTCTAGCACATAGCATGTTGCAGTGTTTCAATGCCAACTCTCTTTTGTGTTATCAGGGATCTGTCCATGCCTGTCACTGTGAAGACAGATTGAGTCAGAAGATAAAGAAAATTTGACAGTGTAACACCAGGGAAGTTGTGGGCTTCATTAGTATTATTCTTCAGGCATCTTTTGTTCCAATTAGTTTGCACAAAACAGACTAAATTTGTAGGGGTCACTGATGAGGTCACTGATGAGGTTTTCTGGTACTCGTAATATCGTCTTAATAGTAAATGTTTGTCTCTTCACACAATTACCAGTAAATTACTATTAAATTAGTTTAATTCTAGATTAGTGTCATTCTCTTTTAATCACATGGAGCTGGTATATTTTGTTTTCCACGAAATCTTCTACAGAATTAGATATGTGCTTCAAAAAAGAATACGGAGTGCAGGTAAAAGGTGTCTGGTAGAGCTTGGGAGCACAATCTGCGCTGACCTTCAGCAGACTCATTCAAGTGAAACAACCTTGCAAGGGAAACCTTTGATGTAGACAGACACATCAGAATCACTGATAAAGAGGGAGATTCTGCTCTAGTAAACACAAGTCAGTTTGATTATTCTTGGTTTGCCGCCAGCTAATAATGTTTACATTAATTGTAACAAATTCTAATGGGGTGAAAGGAGTGTAAACTCTTTAGGTCTTATTACATTAACAACAGAGGGATGGAGCGGCATTGGATTTAATTACTCTTATGTTTTGCTTCAATAATTATTTAGTGAACTTTGTATTGCATTCTTGTGATCTCAGCTCAATTATTTTGCAGTCTCAACATAACAATATTTGGTTTCATGTGATCATGTAATCCACAATGTCTTCTCTTGGCTATATAAAATAATATAGTAGATTCTGATCTGGTAAAAATAAACAGACATTTATATATATAGATGGTCTACAGTCATTAACTATCAGCCCCTGTGAGAACATGACAGGAATAATTGATGGCTAGTTTGGATCCTCTAGGTCACAGATTCAGTATGGCTAACTCGGTTGGGGGGGGCTCTGATACTTGCCTCTCTCCTGGGTCCATTTTTTTTTACACTTTTGAAGAGGTCTGTAGTGGTTTGGAGAAGTGCATGATCTGACTGAGTGGCACAGTATGAATTGCAACAGCAATTAGCCTCCACGCTCAGCTAGGAAGCACGGTTGGTGGCTTGATGACTGCTGGTGATTGCATCTCTTGAGGCTGGATGTATTTATGTCTGTGGTGTGTGTGCAGACATCGGTTTAGTGGGCACCTTAATCCTGTTTTTCAGGGACCGACATGGATGTGTAGTAGGCTCCCTTCCCTGTCTTCTTGCCTCTCAGATGAGATGTAATCAGAGGTGAATGTCTGTGTTAGACAGCTTGTGGTATTGTTTGAAATCAAAAGTGGTCAGTTAGTGCAGCCAGCAAGGAGTGTAAGCATCTGCCTTCAACTCCTTTGCCTTTGCTCTAGGGCAAAGCATGTGTGAATTAGAACAAAGGTTATGTATTGTCACCCTGGTTCTATGAGTTGAGAGTATGAGACACTTTGTCACTCTGCCACTCCTTAAAGGACCAGTGTGTAAGATTTAGTGGCATCTAGCGCTCTCTATGTAGCTATAAAGGGCTCATTCTAAGGTCGGTTCTTATTTTCATGGGATTATACACTAATTAAAACATACTTATGAATATTATATTCCATTTCTGCCAAGTGCGGTCTGCTAGATACCACTAAATTCTACACACTGGTTCTTTGCGTTGCTGACTCTGTGGATGACAACTTAGAGTATGAGCCATTTATACAGCCCCTACCAGGAGGGTTTAATGTGATGCTCTGGAGAAGTGAGTGGGCAAGCTTATAGGGCTTGTTAGAGGATACTTGCACTATTAAAACAAGGGTTAAAATCAAGTAAACAACACAGGCAAGACAGGAAGTACTCTGGAAAGAAATGAAGCAATAATAAATGTACCATTAAATATATTCTCAAAAGAGAGAGAAAAAAAAGCTTCTCCTCTCTCTGTCTCTGTCCTGTAGTTTTTACTCTTCCTTTCAATGGCTCTGCACTGGGACCAATCAGTGCATTTTTGCTGAGGTGCAAGACTGTGTGTGTTGGAGAAAGTGTGTGTGCATGTGTATGTGAGTGTGTGTACACAACACTCCGACACTCTGGGGAGTTGTTTAAGGTATCAGAGGCATTCTGAGCTAAACCCTTTGAAGTAACTTATATCGATGTCAGAGGACACCATTAGATTGTCTAGTGTGTGTGTATGAGTGTATGCATACTGTGTATGTGAGGGGATCGGCGGGCTGAACTTCACATTTATATATATATTTTTTGTAGTGTGTGCGTTTATTTTAATATGTGCACACATGCAGTAGTTGTGAGTGCTTTCTACAGTAAAGTGTACTCTTGACAGTCTGTGCAGCCTGATTGTACAGTGTGTGTGTGTGTGTCTATGCGTAGGCTCTATGAGCAATTTCCGTGGCCAAAGTAACCTTTGAAGTTTCTATCATTAATTAACGACTTCAGACTTTTTTTTTATTACAGTCAATCCTACAGCCAAGTTCATACTTTCAATCAGTGATTGGAATACAGACATAATTTTTAATAAGATATACAAGGTCTTTGATATTAATAACTCGAAATTTCATTATAATAATAATCATGTTTGAAATAGCTGATACAGATTTTTTTAAGTTTTAAAGAGGAAGGTAGCACATACAGGGTTTTGTAAGTATATGGCAAAAATACTTTTTATTTAACCTGGTTTTGTGTTAAGCTTGTAAAAACCTAGTGACTAGTGACTGCCACATTTTTTCCTTTTCTAAGCCTGTTTGTTGAGGACTCCAACAAAGTGAAATTTCATCTGCCTAGATCAGCTGTTTGGACCAGTTCAAAGTTAGGGTTAATACTCCTGTCAGTGCCCCTGACCAAGGCACTGGCAAAAGAACTGGAGTTGGTCCCCGGGCGCTGCATTGCAGCTGCCCTCTGCTCCTAGTGTGTGTGTATAGAATGGGTCAAAGAGGATCAGTTTCCCCACAGGGATCAATAAAGTTCTTCTTCTCCTTTTTCGTTTTCTTTTTCTTCTTCTCCTTCTTCAATTCATCCCAAATGCAAGGCCACAGAGCAAATATCATAGTTTTTGTTGAAAGAGGAGAACTAAACAAAATCAGATAAATCCCTCTTATGTAAGCTGAAGTGTGTTTCTTTTACTTCCTTGCAAACACATGACAAACAGCATCTTCTGACATGGCACTTGTGTTGTAGAAAATACATAAGTACTAGGCTTGGGCGGTATTTATTTATTTTTTTTTCATACCTTCCTGACATTTCACCAGGGTATACAGTATATGACGGTATTTGTGTAAAAAAAAGCTGAGCTGCTGGTGATAGAAGTCATTGTAGCATGTGTGACATTGTCTAGTGGTGATGCGCTGGGTCGGGGTTTTTTAATACCTGCACCCACCCGACCCATTATGAGAGCCAATCCGCACCGCCCGACCCGCAAAAATATGCGTCAATCAACCACCCAAACCCGACCTGACCGGCAAACACCAACTGCGCAGAAAATACGTTATGAACATGAGCACTTAGGTCAAAGTACAAAACAATTAACACTGTCTCTTACCGTTCATCTGGTACCACAGCGGAGAAACGGCTGAATAAATGTCAGGAACAAACTTACTGAAGACCAGCAGATGAATATCAGCTCGAATGAAAGAAAAGTCTGGCAAGTTTCATTCACCGCAAACATAACAAGACACAAATATTTCACTTTTTGGCTAAAATTTTTAGCGAAGTTAGTCTTTGAATTGCTGCTTCTGCAGTCTTCACTTCCCACGGAGTCAACAAGGGGGAATGCGGACAGTGCCACAGTGTGCGCAACCCACATTGTGGTTTAGAGGGGGGAATACATGCTGCCTTCAAGTGCTCCTTGTAAACTCCAGGTGTACTCCAGGTTTACTCTGAGTCTGTATTTTTGACGGTATTGAAAATCATATCTTAGGGATTTCTAAATACCATAATACCGTGATACCTCCCAAGCCTAGTAAGTACACTAACTTTTGTACTTCTCTAATTTCCTCCTGAAGCCAAGCTCTCTATTCGCCCCCAGTGTGTAAGCGTACAGTCTCCTGCTTCCACTCTGTGAAGGTATCTTAGGCCTGGGGGAGGTGAGAATAGGCCCTATATCCACAATAATTACTGACCAAAGCCCATGGGAGAAGGGTGGGCTGGAGAGGAGAGAGCAGGAGCGGAGAAAGGTGTGGGGGTGGAAGCTTGAGGATAGATTCTTAATAGGATGTTTGCTATATTGGTAAAAGCTGATGATGGAGATTAAAGGTGTGGGGGAGAGATTAAAACTGTGAAAGATTAAAATGGCTGCATACTATACATCACTTGACTGGAGAAGGTGAGAGGAAGGGAGGGCAATACACTATAAAATCTGATATGGTTGGCTAACTTCAATTGATGAACTGTTTAACTGATAATGTAACTAGTTAATTAGTACACTGATTGATAATACATTTAGATCATGTGTTATCACTTTTACACCTCCCTTGATACCTTTGATCCCGCCAAACTCTTACATGTAAATGACCTGGAGGGCAGCGAAGCGCATCTACATGCATCCAAGTCTTACATTAACTTGGTGCTAAAGTGAAATATCTGGTGCTTGACACACTCTGCTCAAAATGAGATAAACAGACAAAGGTATAGAATCCCTGTATAGCAAAAAAAAAACAAAAAAACACCTCCCTCAGACCCTTCTGGATATTACAGCCATTGAAATAATGCTGCAGTCTGCCAAAAGATGTCAGACACATAAACACATTGTATTCCTGCTAGTGGACCAACCTACCTGTCGAATAATTAGCTTTTGAAAGGTGTTATAAGTTGCACTTGTTTGTAATGAATTACAGTACTTTATATACAAGTACTTTATTGATACATAATGTTGTATTTTGCATTTTTACTACAACAACACTGTGCTTTATTGTGCATGTTAAATTCTAGCATCTTTTTAAAAGAATATTAACTGTATATAAAACTATTAACCAAAATTCAAAGTAACTTTTTCAGCCCTGAGTAGTGTCTGCAGGTATTCCTTTCAGGCTGCATTCCTACAGACACAACCACCTTCACCAGGCAGCAACCTGTATGTAACCTGAGAGGGAAAGGGGGAAAAAAATGTTCTAGCACTGGTACTACTAACTGCTGCTTGTTAAGTTTATTGTTCTGAACACACAGTAATAACTCAAGGTGACTCAGATGAGCATATCAACATTTTTACCAATTCAGACCTGTCTGGATGTTGGTAGGGCAGTAAGAGGGTGATGCTCTTAAAGGGATGTTAAGAAAATCAACCTGAAACAATAAAAGTGAAGGGGACAAAAAATAGGATTTAGAAAAGTGAGTTTCCACCATCCCCAGTGGAAATTATGCCCTTGCATATCAGGATTGTAAATATGTTGTGGAACCTTCTAGATCCATAATAACAACAGACAACAGGAACAGACTAATATTAAAGCCAGAGCCTCTGTGTGAGAGAGAACATTGAGAGAAAGAGAAACAAACATGAAAGAGAGACCTGGAGAGAAAAAGAGACAAAGAGAGTGAGAGAGAGAGACAGAGTAAGAGGTAAAATGGGAGAGATGTCCCATCCTATTAAGAGTCCCTCACTAGTAAGGCACCGAGGTTTGGTCTGTGAATTATGAATAACGATGTATTAAATATGGATGGGTCCCTCCCTACAGCAACAGCGTGGATGAGGAGTGTCTCTTGGTCTTTCTGTCTGTACACACATTCACACACACACACACACACACACACACACACACACACACACACACACACACACACACACACACACACGCACACACACACACACACGCACACGCGCACACACACACGCGCACACGCGCACACGCACACACACGCACACACGCACACACGCGCGCGCGCACACAACAAAACAAGGATACAAACATGCAAATGCATTAGAATTCACGGTTACGACTGTACATAAGAACAAGCTTACACTCAAAAACATTCTTGCGCCCGGAGCTGCATGTACAAAAGCACCATAGAATCAATAGATATGCTTCTGTATATCTGTATGTGTATCAGCACACTAAACAGAAACATTTATAGGAAAGGACAAGATTCTGTTTGTGTGCCGAACATTTTTGAAATAATATAAAAAAGTATAAATGCAGTGAGAAATGCAACAAGTGGTTTGTAAATGAGTTGTCAAATAGAAACTCATCTTTTATTATTTTTTGTGCCATTTTACAGTGATTTGGGGATTGAAAACCTTGTTTCATTTTTTTCAACATAAATTATTTTCTATTTTATAAATGGCCTTTTTTTTGGTTGTTATACAATTAATGTCACAAGAGCAATTTACCTGGTATTTAAATGCAATTTCTTCAGCAGGGAGATATGAGTCCATGCCCACTCTACTGAGAAGACAAGAGGTATTGAATCTAACCTGTGATACTGCATTCCAAAAACCCACAGCTCAGAAGAATTATTCTTTATCACTGAATAATGAATTTATATTAAATTTTGGCATTTGAATACAGATTGTGAGACACATATTGAAACTGTGTATATGTGACAGTTCATCTATACTCTGCCACCACCATTCCTGCAAGCACTCTTCAAAGTTGTAAATCTTTAAACACCGGACTTAATTTTGGTCTCCTGCAAGCAGTATTCAGACTAATGTAATGTAAAATAACACTTACTACCAACAGATAAAACCTAAACTGAAATAATTTGAAAAGGAAAATGACATTGACTTGGTAGAAGAGTAATCAGACTGTCAACAAGCAACTTGAGAGACCAAACCAAAGATGCTTCAAGGACACCCCTCAAAAAGGCTAGTTTATGTGAACCAATGCTTTGTATAGTCCTTTGTTTGCTATCTCCCAGTGCAAACTTACCTGTTTGATATAGCAGTTCTCAAAGACAAAGGTAAGTTAAATTGAGAGAATACAAAATAAGTCATGGTGCAACGTGTTTTCAGAAAGTAGAATCCATTCCCTGGAGGCTTTTTTATTGTAAAGCTCAACAGGAACATTTATATCAAAAGTAGCTTAACATTGAAAAAGCATGTAACCAAGTAAGTTAGCGAGAACAGAAGCTCAGAACAACAGAGTAGCGAGCATGAGATAACTATGTTGTTTTGCTGATATTTAGCAATGCTGTGGAAATGTACCTTATGCTGAATTTACCATGCAAAGCCACCCATGTGCAGGTGCCAGTAATTTTGTTTTTTGCCTTTACTCCCCCTGGTCATAATTTGGCCTTTATTTGTTATTGAGACCCAGCCGTTAGTGGAGTCCTACATTTTGTTTAAGTATGTCTAGCCAAAATGCATACAGCCCATTTATTACACACTTAGTTAGCACACCAGTCATATTTGCTTGTCATGAGCCTGTGAAATCAATGGTTAATCATGGCCACTTAAATATACAACAGACTCTGAGAACGAGTCTGGGTTATAATTAGACATTGACCTCAATGTAACAACTCAGTCATGCTTCCCTTCGTCACTTTCTACCTCCATCGCCCTTTTCTCTCCTGTCTGGCACTCCCCTCCTCTCTACTTCTATGGCTTCTTGCCAGAGGGAACATATGCAATTATGCCACTCAGTACCCTCACAATGTACTCACTTTATAGTCACATACTGTATACGTGCAGCATGTGTGTATATGTAGGGTACACTATACGTACTGTAGATGAATGGACTACATACTGTGCAGGATTTCTATACAGTATACTTTCATGTATTTCTTATATTTTCTTACACGTCAAGTTTGCTTTGTCCTCTCTGTTTTCTTTGTTGTTCACTGTTAGTAAAAGAGAAAAAAGCACCTACAGTACATTATTTCATAGTTGCACAAAGGTAAGACTATTTGTTATTATAAAGGGCAAATGTAGATGTTAATAACTGTGCCCCAGTTAGTAGGGATTAAGTTAAATGAATCCTCAAAAAGAAATTTCAATGATTTTATTAATGTTTTGACAGACAATAAATAGCTGGGAAAACTGCAGGCAACGATGGGTGTACTGAATAATTTTTACAAATGTCTTCGGGGCACACTTTCTCCTTTCCATTAAGTTGTTAAATAATGATAAATGGTGATCCAATTAAAGTCAAAGAGACCAGATGTGTTACCGTACTGTTAATGTTAATGTAGAAGCTAATTGTGATACATGTACAATTCCAAAACCAACCTCTATGCTGATAACATACTTATAAGACTTTATAATTAAAACAAATCAAATCCTAGATCTGGAGGAGCAGGATAAGGGTTAGACACCAACCACATTCTTTACAAAATGTAAACAAAGTGTTTGCCAGTTGAAATCCAAACACTGACCTACCAAGATATTGCTCTGGTAGCTATGAGCTAACGGGTGGGAGTGCATTTATGTGATTGCCGCTGAGTTTAAGATGAGTCAAGGACAAATAATTAGAACTTTAGCATCATTTTCATTTCACTTCCCCAATCTTTAATGATATCCACGTTTTGCTTTGTTAATGTAAATATGAGACTTACATTAATTTCACTTTACTTCATGCTACTTAATTCTAAAACCTCATCTGAGATTCTGTAAGTCTGTCCTCTTTCATTCTACACAACTCAAGATTTTCCTGATGTTAATAAAACATCATGTGCATCATGACAGATCCACAGTAATACCCAAACATCAACCTATATTTAAAGTATTTCAAAAACATATATATGCCTTTTCTAACCAGCTCATAAACCTACATCCAGACATTCCACTATGAGAGCTCACACGAGAGCCTGCAGCTCACCTTCGTGTGTTTATCTCTGCTGGTAAAGTTACAGCTACCAGGATTTCCCTGATAAAATAATGCATGGCAAACAAACTAATCAGATGAGCATGCTGTGGCTAATTTAGCATATAAATAATGTCCATGTAATAATGACTCAGACAATAATAACTCCACACTTGAACAAGGAGAGGAGGGAATTATTATGTTAATATCATAAACATTAAGGCTACACAAGTTACTGATGACAAAGATGATAATTATTTGCCTAGCTTTAAATACAAATCATTTTTATAACCCGATCACAGAATAGCTAATAAACCCCTGAAGTTTATAAAATCAACTGACTGATGTAAGTTATATTCAGCTCAGTAGCACCTTTATAGGGGAACATTTGATCACATTTAATCAATTAGCTGCTTGTTCTTTCGCTCTCTGTCTTCCTGTCCTCTGTTACTCTCCACTGCATGATTCTATCCCATAAACCGGGGGTCTCAGAGCAGTATGAAAAGGCAGGGAAGGTTGAGTTTCCCATCTGTGACTTCTCAAATATTGATGTCTACCCCATGGAATCTATACCTGCACTACATCCAACTGATGACACACATCCTGTACATTTTGAAAAAGCACTGAATAATGTCAAACCCGTTCAAAAATCAGAGTTGTCTGCACATACATCCAACAGTGGAGAAAGAATATCTTGGGATACTATTTTCCTGGGTCTTGGATATGTGGAGATGGTTCAGATGGATTCCACACATCGCCCATGGCATGCTTCTATCCCTATTAGGACAGTGGTTCCATGCTGCTGACAGTTGTAGCATGTCAAATCAATTTATCCTTTGGGTACCACTGGGTTCATGTTCTGTTATGGTATCTGACAGCACTGCAAAGATCACTGGAGTGTGGATACGAAAAGGATTATCTGTTGGCCTCACTTAAAATCGTCATTATACTTGACTTCTTGCGCTCACATGACATGCACAAATATGTGAAGTGCCTTTCAGTTGTTGTAGAATTTGAGTTACTGAGGTGTGTGCCTGTGTTTGTGTGTAATTTTGTGCACCTGTGCGCTCGTGTGTATAGCCACACACAACCCCACGAGCAATTTAATGACACATTAATGTCACATTAGCTTCATCTAGTTTTCAAGTCAGTGTAGTTTTATGCATAAGCAGACCCCTTAATCATCAACCTGTGTGTGTGACTGTGAGTGTGAGAGTGCACATATGGAATCTTCTTACACTGAGGCATGTTTTTGGGAGAATCTGGACATTGATTCGTAAAGGCACAGCACCACCTTGGGGTAGACATTGAAGTGCTATAGAATGCACACACACACACACACACACACATACACATACATCTATCTATCTATCTATCTATACACACACGTGTGTGTGTGTGTGTGTGTGTGTGTGTGTGTGTGTGTGTGTGTGTGTGTGTGTGTGTGTGTGAGAGAGAGAGAGAGAGAGAGAGAGAGAGAGAGAGAGAGAGAGAGAGAGAGAGAGAGAGAGAGAGAAAGACAAATAGGTGGGTGGAAAGACACATAAAGAAGGGTGGCAAGGAGGAAAGGCAAGTGTGCACTTTCAATTACTTTGCAACCTCTGCATGCATAGAGTAGAAACACACATGTACACACATTCACACACAGCTATTTATGCTTTGCATACTGGAATGTGGATGAACAAAATGAATAATTGCTAGTTGCTAGCTAGAGAAAGAATCAAGGTCTGAACAGGACTAGCAACAACGTGTGTTGCTTTGATTGATTATTGGACAGATAGGATCTTCTTAAGGACCTTCTTCCGTTCCAGACGCATCTTTTTTTTTTTTGTGAAAAGCAAACCAAAGTGAATATGCAACATGTTTACCAACTTATCCACTGATTCGGACCAAAGCAAACTTTCAAACCTACTATGGGTAGGTCCCTAAAAGTTCCTATGAAGGCAGGAGAAGAGGGAGATTACATATATACGTGAATGAATCTCCAAAAACTGTAAATACTGTCAAACTAAAGAGACCAGAAAGAAATAACAAACCTTTAAATGTGAGCATTTGCTGGTGCTGGCTTCTTGGCTGCATCACAGGAGTGCAATGTCCCTCAGCTACACGCTTTTGTCTTTTTTCCTCCCCAGTGTGTTATCACAACTCTATGCACCCTTTTATCTGCCTCCGTTACACTGGGGATATTTGGGTATGTTCTTTCCTTTTATTCCGGAACAGAGTCGCATTGGAATGGGGGAGATCAACCGGAACACTGGTGCCAATCTCAATCTGACCTTCCGATACCGGATGCCTGCGGAAATACAATTATAATTAAATCTTTATCTTCCCTCCTGACTCTCACAGTGATTAAATTGCAGTTGGGGGTATATAGTTCTGTGACTGTTTCCGCCTAATGTGATGCAAGCTATTTCTACTTTATTTATTTATAATTTCTGCCCTAGACAATCTGAGTTATGTATTCTTTGCGAGAGTTATTATGCCTCATCATCTCTAAATGAGCTGGAATGGGTATCTCAAGCTAAATGAGCCTACAGTAAGCATACTGAATGATAGGCCAGTCGGTGCCAGCAGTTAATCTTTTTCATTATGCAGGAGACAAAAGTTGTAAAAGAAAAAGAAATCTATTTGAGAAACTCTATTCAAACTGAGCAATATGTTAATAGTGCTGTTATGGTACTCAAATAACAGCTTTTTTCCCCTTTTTTGCTTAATTTATATGTATTTATTCATTTTGCTGTTATCTAAGTACAATCACCAATCCCCACCTCCTTGCTTGTTAGTACGATTGATGGCGATGGTGTCTGCTGGCCAGCCTTAGACTGTGTCTCTCCCAGATGGTAGTGTACCTATGATCCCCTATAGGTGCAATGTATATACATGTATGTTTCCAAAGCTCTGCCATACATGTGTTGGTGGGATCCACCCCCAACATTCTTCCTTTTCGAAGGCAGTTATAGATGGGGGTTGTTTTGTTGGCCTGATTGTTGGACTGTGTCAGGGCAGTCAGGCTCGGTAAGGGTGGCCTTGCCCTCCTGCCCCCACCATGGAAGGGTGCTAGAGCGATGGCCCGCATCTTCATGTGGCCAAAAGTCTTGGGCTTGTGTCATGTTGGTCTCACAACAGGGAATTCAGGCAGCTTCACTCTTCTAAGATGCCTGTCACAGGGCAAAGTCTGTGTGAAATAGAACAATGGTTACAAGTTGTAACTCTTAAGTTTGTGAGAACAGAAAAAAGTCCTCTGACCTTGTCAACCCACCACAAGTCGAGAAGTGGTAGGTATCAAATTCGACCCAATTCTAAGTTTCATTGAAAAGAGTTTTCTGTCTCAACACACAAATGGTGCAACTTAAAAGTGACAGATATCTAAGCCCTGCTGAAAAACGCGGACATTGCATCTATACAAAATGGTCAGGCAATATTCATGTGTCATGGAGATGTGAAACAATCCATGTTGTATACAAAAAAAGCATCTAATCCTCTCATTCAAATCATTCATTCATCCTGACTGTAAATAATGTACCCAGGGTAATTGTTCCTACACTCATCTTTAAGTAATACCATCCATCATACAAACACATTGCCCAGGCTATATATGAAGTATATCATGCTAGATGGGGAGCAATTTCAGGGCTATTCAGTTGACTCCTTCATACATAATCCTATTGATTGATTCTCAAGAACCCTGTGTGACCATGAGCATGAGAGTATTTGGCACAATAAAAGAAACACTTGCAGTTGCCCAACAAACGTTCAGGGAGGAACCATACGGTAAATGATGGCTAACAATCTATTGTAGGTGATATAGTAATTTTTCCAGCCTTGATGCTGAGTGTGAAATATCCATCAAAGTTAACAAAGGAAGATTTACCATCTGGGCTTATTGTCTGCTGTCAAAGACATACACGCTTCAGCTACCAATGGCAGGCTGTTGCTTTCTTCCCTTCTGACTCTGTCTCCTTCTTTTCTCTCTATCTCTCCATTTCTCACTTTATTCACATGCTATCTCTCTTTCTCTTTTCCTCTCCCTTTGTTGCTCTCCCTCCTCCTTTCCTTCTGCCTCTGCCAGGCGTTGAAGAGGAATGATTACTAAATGATTGCTAGCTAGATGATTGAATGGCACGGTTGACATTTTCCCATCAGTACTATACACCGGAGGGGATGGGGTGGGCGGGGGGGGGGTGCAATGACCTTCCTCTCCAGCATATTGCTGTATTGTGTGCAGCTATTGTAGTTGGCTGCTTTCTTCTCATCATACGATGCTGACTTCTGAGGGACATGGTTGTTGTTACAGTCCCACTGTTGTTGCCTCCAGTCCCTGGTGGGTGCACCTGCATGTACCTGCATGTCCAGTATGTTTATGTGCGTACTTGGCAATAGATATGTTTACGTCATATAGTGCAGACATGGGTAGTAAAGTGTTTTGAAGGAGTACCAACTAAAAAATTCTGGGGCTGATATTAGGTTATTGCGAGCAAAGTGTGTGACTAAAGATAATTGGATGAAATAGTAGTGGTTTTATTAGGTAATAGTAGCCAAAGTGGATTAGCAATGGTAATTCAAAGTCCAAAATTGTACATCTTCAGTTCTTGTTAGCACACTTATTATTGTTGGACAACAAACCCAGGAATATGAGAGGAAAAGTTTAATTCTTTCAAAAACATTATGTTTCCTTTCGGCAGTCTCAACAGTCTCTCTGTGTAGGTGCAGGAGCACACACACACAGACCCAATGACCTCTGACCTAAAGGATGTCAAGGAAACATTGTACAGAACTAAAAACCCAGCCTTCTCACAAACCAGCCACAGGAAGAAAATGGACAGTTTTGTAAATTAACGAGTTTGTTTATCTTTTCAGATACGAACAGACTGCACAACCTAGATAAACTGTTCTCCCTTCTTCTACTAGCTCACTATCTCTTAGGTCGTAAATTCTGGGAGAAGCCACATTCCCTTGAGTCGCTCCCTCTCCTCTAATCCTTTTTCTTTAATGTACAGTGAGTGTCTGAATTGATCAGAAAATGCTACTAAAGGTGTAAAAATATATAGGTATCTTGACTTGTCTGACCAATGTTAACTTGATGTTAACTCCCATGAACAATTTAATTAGTTTGATATTATAGAAATTCAAACTCTGCTTCAAAATGTGTTAATTATAAGTCACATATTATTGCATTCGATTTATTTGATGTTAATCAGTGTAAGTGTGTTATTAAGCTATGGTTGGATTGCTAGGATATGCTTTCTTGATAGATTTAATTACAGGTTAGGAAATTAAGGTTTATTGATTTTATTCTTATTTGTTTGGTTAATCAATATTACAATTTGTGTTTCTCACTGGTTCTCGTGATGTGTCAACAATGACAACCGAATGAGTGAGTATTCAGTTTGCAAGCACATATAGTCTTCAAATATTTTATAGAAATTTAATTATTTTCTCTTTTTCTCTCCCCTCAAAGAAATTAATTAGTGATCAGTGCAGTCCCTCAAAAGAGCACCAAGGATCCTATTTCTTCCTAAATACACCTCCTAGACTATAAAAACTTTTACAACTCTTTGTCAGGTGGCTGTTGCTCTTCTTCTGCCTTTTTGGCTTGCTGACTGCTGCTGCTTCTGTTTTCTCTCAGCCTTATCAGCCGTGATAGCTGTCCGTGCAATTTGGGCGTTGTCCTTTTTTTTTTTTTCTTTCTATGGCTCCAGAAAGAGACTCAACTAAGAAGCAAAAGACTGCAAAGATGCCAAAGCCACAAGCCAAGCAACATTGTTTGCCATTTGAATATATATTATTTTCATAATCTCCTATTTTTATGGTGTAGTTAAACTTTTAAAGACATTTCCAAGGACTCTTCTGATTAGTTTAAAACTCCATGCATCCACCTCTGCAGCCTGCTACTGAATGCCCTGAGACTGGGACACCTCCCTGCTGTGTGTGTGTGTCCACTACGCAGCCTCAGCCGGTCTGAGACTGGATTCATCCTCCTGAGAAGCAGTGAACGAAAAACTATTTCACTGAACCTGCTGCAACAATTCTCATCCGGCTGTTAATCTGGTGACCCGAGGATAACCGAGTCTGCTTCGCCTTGCTCGGCACTTTCCAGGAAGCTCCTCATCATCAGCCCTTCATCACCAAGGAAACAGTAGGAAAACCATCTACGATGCTTCTGTCTCATAGTTGATGCATTCAAAATTATTTTTTTATTGGCTGTAGTTAGAGTCTTCCCCTCATTGTGTTTTTGACTCGTTTTTGGAACACCCATTCATTCATTCATTCATTCATTCATTCTGTCAGCAATAACTTGTTAATTTACCCATTTATTCATTCATGCATTCATTTATTCATTCATTTTAATGGTATATATGCATATATGCTTAGTGTTTCCCATTCATCCCTATTCCTTGGTAGTTAAATAAATATCTTGATTTATAGCCAAGTTGTTGTATCTGTGAACAGAGTTCATGACTTTCTAAAATAATACTGATTAATTTGATGTAATTATTTTTTCCTCCTAATTAATTATTAATTAATTAATCAATGGAGGTGGTGCCCCTATTAACTTTACAGGTGAGTTATATGAATTTCAAATGTAGTGTTATTCCTACATTATGTTTTAGGATAAGTAATGGGCCATACTTTGCAGCTGGGTACCTACATCATAGTATAGTTACATACTCACACGCTCTCCTACCAGGCTTTTGAAAGCGCTCAAAATTATTTTCTTCCTCAGTTAGCATTTATAAGACTGCCTGTTTGTCTTTTTGAGCTCTTTATCATCTATGACAGCGGTATTTGACAGCTTGACATATCATTCGGTTTGTGTCCCGTTTCTGCAGTAGAGACGACGAAAGACGCTTTGGACTCGTTTTCACTAGTCATGAATTTGTTTCCTCCACGGCAAAAAAAAAAACTACTGGGCTAATGACACTTTTAGGGCTGTCTGACTCTAACAGACTCACTATAAGCAGATTTTAAGACACTTGCTAGCCAGGCCAAATCCAAGCTAGTTTTTGTTGCATTCCTGAAAATAAGCCAAAGTAATTCAGTATCGCCACACACAAAATAATGAAATATATGTCTTTGAATTACTGTATCCATTGTGAATGATAACAATTTGTTTACTCAAAATAGGCATATACAACACATCAAAGCATTTTCTTGAAAATTTTCTGTCATCTTCTGTCAAGACTTTCAGTCATTTATCCTGTGTATTTATAACCCCCCCACCCCCGCCCCTGTATACCTTTCTCTCTCAACTCCATATATCCATGCATTCTTTGTAATTTTCATCCACAGCGTTTCCTCTTAGGCAAATCTGTCAGAGCCTGAGGCAAAGTCTGTGTCTGTCCTTATACTAAACATAAGTTTTTCGCTTTCCCTGAGATGGCCTCCTCTTTGACACACATTCAAAGTAAAGATAAACTCTTACAGTATACGCATTAAGATATGGATAATTTCCCCAGTTGCCGGGATGGCGAGTGTTTTATTGTTATATGGTTTTATTCCTGTCCTTCTCATCTGCATATGGGAAGCTGTGTGTATTAATTACAGTTTGTAAATGAAGCTGTAATCTATATTTTAAATGAACAGCTGTCTGAATGCCTTGTGGAATGCTCCCCGGTGAGATTTCTTTATGTCCCCCACTCAGTGTAGAGATTTTTCTTCAGATGGAAGGCAACAAAAGATGATGGGATATCATCCATCATCAACATTACTGTAAAGTAACAGTACACTCCTTGATTGATGTTATAGCACCCAGTGGCACTCCCAAGCCCCCAAAATGTGATAAAACTCAATATTATTAGAGTGCTAATGGAAACTTCTACAATTCAGAGTGTGATATACCTTATACTCCGCCTAAGTATGTGTGTAGATATGCACGCATGTCTCTGCCTCCTTATGTCATTTACTATTCTAGCATGAGTGTATCTGTGTGGCCCTCTTCCTTCCCTTTCCTCCCCTGCGTCGCCGTATTTTCCTTATCTGATGATGTTATCCGATGAGCAGCCAAATCTCCAGTAGTGCAAATCTACCCCGAGGGAATCCCGACACCTTGTTATCATAGCACATGCAGAGCAGTCGCTATAGCGTCCTCTCTACATGACATTCTCCTACCTGGGAGAAAACAGAAAAATAGAGTATGGAGACAAGAAGATGGGAAGAGAAGGTAGGAAGCAGTGTTTAGTGCGCACATAGAGAGAGAGAGGGAGAGAGGGAGAGAGGGAGAGGGAGAGGGGGGGAGCTGTTTCACACATCCATTTATGAGGTACACATTTAGCCTTCACACAGTGGCCTGGAGGGATTTTGAGGCCTGGCTTTCTTCTCCCATCTGTGTGTTTGCCTATTCATTGTCTTTGTTCTTTCTCTCTTCCAAACTGACCTCCCCATTTCTCATCTTTCTTTACCTCTTCTGTTTTTTTACCCTTGCACTTAACATCTTTTCAGTCTCTGGCCCTTGTGGACATTGATCTTGTCCTAGCTTCTCCCTTTTTTTCTCAAACTCTTTTTATTTTAACATTTCTCGTCTAAATATTGCAAATGCATCCATGCCAAAACCACCCTCACTCTTGATTCCAATAAAAAAAACTAAAACGATAAAACTCAATATGTAAATGGCAATCTAGTGTTTGCAAACATGTCCGTCTTTTCCTTTTCCAAATTTGCATTACCCTCAGTCCCTCTCTCTCTCTCCCTCTCTCCAGTGCATGTGGTGATCTCTGTACCGTCCAATTTGGTAACCATCTGTCTTAGTTTGTGGGGGCCATTTTGGCTCTACACACTGATGATGACTGAATGATACCAGATCAGTTTCCAGGCAGTTACAGGCATTATGTAGAAGCCATGGTTACCCAGAACAACTCTGGGAGGAAAACCATTTCAGCCACTGTTGACTAATATTCTCTCTCATTTGTATCCACATGTCCGTTTATTCAGAGCCATTTTAAACCGACCCAAATATTACTGCCACCACACACATCTCTTCATCTGCTTCCCTCCTCTAATCATCCTGTTTTTGGCTGATTCAACTACATTTATTTTCAGCATGTTCTCTGAGAAATATATCTATTTGTTAACCACACACACACTTGCCTCAATGATCAACAGTGCCCCCTAAATGTGCATTGACTAATTCTACTACTGCCATCAGGATGAGTATTTTGCACTGAGCTTTTGTTTAACCCTCCTTCATTAACTCATCAACCAAACACACTACTCACTAGTATGTTAAAGCCAATTAAACACTCTTAATATGAGAGGAGTGCCGCTGGTGGACCCAACTTTAAAAACAAAACCCTGATTAAAGTCATACAAGAGGGAAGGCTCTCAACAAATGCCGGAGAAAAAAAGGGGAAGAGAGGGGGAAAAGGACGAGAGAAAAACAAGAATAAAATGGGAGGATTACCGCGGCACCCCCGTCTGCGAAATGTTTGATTTAGTTTGGTTCTGGCCACTTAAGCCCCGTGTTAGGCCTATTGTTTCCCTAAGCCAATGCTGTAATCCCCCCTACTGCAGTGGAGAGAGAGGTGAAAAAGGAGGAGAGGCGAAGCAGAGAAGAGTCACATAGACATAGTTAAAAAAGAGGAGAGAGAGCTACAAGAGGAAAAGAGGAGAGATGAGAGAGGGGTAGGGAAGAAAAAGAAAGGGCATCCCCAATTAGTGAAAAAAGCAGAATGCTACAGATACAGATTTAAGTACTGCTTCTATCCCCAGTCTGTCAGTTGCTTTTTTCCTCTAACTCTTTTCACAGTCACTGTCATTCTGTCTTTGTTTCACCCTCCTTTCATGTCTGTTCTTTTCATTTCATTTCTGCCGATTGGTGGAAGCTAGCACCTCTCCCTGTCTACAAACTACAAAAGCTGCTAGAAACAATCGCCTCTTTCTTTCTACACCCTTGTGCCTTCTTTGGTTTCCTGTCTTTCTTTTAATGGGGTTAATCAGTAAAACTCAAAGTAATATCCCAGCTAGAAGTAATTAAGTTGTCAAAATAGGGTTCTTTAAACTTCTGATGGTGGAAATCATTCTCTACCTCCTGCTGGTCCATTAGCATATTTTTTATTATACGTCATTAATTCAGAGTTGACACATTGTTCACTTTACATAGGTTTTTATGTGCGTGCAGAAATTTGTGTGTGTTCTCAGGCTTGCTTCTTCCTCTGACCCATGCCGTTTCTGAAACCTGATATCTGCATTAAAAAACACAAACAGATGCGGATGCACATAACACTGGAGCACACTCTCGGGGTGAACAGAAGGAGGCCAAAGATGAGAGAAGAGAGGAAGGAAATTAAGAGACAGAGGGAAGAGAAAAGGAGGAGTAGAGCTAGATAGCACAGAAAAATTGAGCTGTATTAAACCATAATCCGGTTAGCGACGGCTGGGTGTAATCTCACTCATTAATAACATACTCCCGGTCTAATCTACAAACCATCAAAAGAGGGAAAATTTTCCATGGAGGAGTTCAGTTGCTTTTAGCACATTTATGAAGATTCTGGATGCCTCATTTTCGCAGACGTCAAACGTCAGACAGGATGACAGTTTGGCAGGCGGGGAAGAAAAAAATAACACACATTGGAATCACAAATACCCCCGACTCCTGATTCCCAGTAATTAGTG
The DNA here is from genome assembly GCA_038419695.1 of Scomberomorus guttatus. Taxonomy (NCBI): domain Eukaryota; kingdom Metazoa; phylum Chordata; class Actinopteri; order Scombriformes; family Scombridae; genus Scomberomorus; species Scomberomorus guttatus. The sequence goes on from CM076451.1 coordinate 20,990,228, forward strand.
GGGATAAACAAACCGTGGCATGATAAATACCAGCAAATAAATCATTGAAAAGTGGAGAGTTATTCTCATGAAGGACTCAGGGGAAACATACACAGTATCCATAATTTATTTCAACATTTACACGTCTGTTTTTTGAGGAAAAAATGAGTGAAAAAGATGTTTATAATGTTAACAAATAATTGTAATAGTTATGTAAGGAATGTGAGAGGATATATTTTAGCCAAATTTGGATTTTCTAAAAATAATTTAACATTAGCGACTTGTTTTTAAACGTGTACTTTAGCCTTGCTTCCTTCTTCTCTCTGTCTCCCTGGATGTATCTAATCCCATATATAACACAACAATAAAAGTATCCATTTTTATGCATAGGCTCTGACGGTGATGCACTATGATTTCAATTTCATTCCTCTGACACAAATTGAACTTGTCCATGTAGTACAACAGCAAAGACACACTGGCATGGAGATACAAAACACAGTCACAGTCACATCCCCTTTTTTTCCTCTAGCACAGGCAGGTGCATGGATGCACGCAAACACAAATTGGGCTTGTCTGTAACAAAAGTGGCCCAGATGTGAGCAGCAAAAGCCCCTTGGTTGGCTGTAGGCATTAGGAAATCCAATATGGATGTGTTAAATGAACGCTAGCAGAGACAGAGAGAGCAAGCGAGCAGCGGTGTAGAAGGAAAAGAGGCAGTGAGGGACACAGACAGGAAGGCAGGCAGCTTGTTGATTACTCTGGTGTTTAACATTAGGAAATGCCAGAATGGAAATGGTGCTCATATTACCCTGTCAACTGCCTTGTTAGCTACAGCCAGAGAGAGTGAGAACAGGCGACTGGGTAGAAAAATCAGCTTTCTGAAGTGGTTGGTTTAAATTTCCATTTGTCTCAGCAGGGTTTGGGAGGTAGGGGGTTGGAAAGTGGTTATAATATGAAAAACCTTTTGCATATCCTTCAGTGCACACACACCCACGCACACATATCGGCATTTCGCACAGAAACATATACACACAGACGCACAGATCTCCACCAACAACACACACATATACCCCCAACTGGGTACACTCACACACAATCTATCGCGCAGACATCCACAGTGCCTCTGTCACTGTCTTGCCAATCTCTGGACTCAATTCCCTGCAGTTCATTCCGCTGTGACATCTGTTGGCGAGGAGAGGTGAATTGAGCATCAGAACATTCCACAATGAGAAGAGAGAAAAGAGATAACCGCCGATTGCAAGTGGAGAGGGAAACGTCTGAGCGTCTGCGGTCATGATGAGGTCACTGAATACCTGCCAAAGCAAATCTACCAGACTCAATGTACCGGAGGTAGAAGGGCACTCAAGGTTTAATGGATGTGTAAAAATGGATTCAAGGTAAGTCTTTGGTAACTCACAATGGCAAATGTGCAGTGAATGAAAGTGCTTGAAAATGGCCAAGTGAGTTGATTGTGAGTTGGATTTCTGTGATGAAATGAATGTTTAAAATGCAAAAAAAAAATAAAAAAATGTATGTGTGACTGTGAACACCCCCAAAATACCCTGTTTGGACTATACCCGGGATATAATGGGATATAATGCATGTTACATGGTGTGCAAATTTCCAGTAATTCAGTGATTTTACATAAACCAGAAATAATGAATGAGGCTCATGAATAAATAGCATACTTGCCCAAACAACAGCAACTTTACCTAATATGTCACCTCTAACTGCTCCTGGGTGCCGCTGAGTATCCTTTAACAGGAGAGCTTGATATAATTGGTTCCCACCTAATTTAAAATGTGTGAAAAAGACTTTTCAAGTTATTCTGCGTGAAAAGAGGTAAAAATGAACAAAACACAGTTATAACTCCATGATGACATATTTTACATAACCATGCCAAGTCTGTAGGAATAAAGGATTTCTATTACATCGGTGCATTATGACCTTTATCATCATCAAATACCTCATCAAAGGCCTCTGGGGACAGATGTTCATAAACATCACAAAGACTCTCAAAGTATATTAAAATGATAACACTGTGGAAGACTATCTGCCCCATGGGCTGTCCTCCTATGACAAACCTTAGTTCCTAATTGCCCTCTGGAGGTAAAGTCAGAGTCTGAAGCAGCAGTAATACATGTTCCAGGCATTAGTGGCTACTGTATGACTGTGAAGGGACACTAATAGCCCCTGAAGTCATAATCATGCCATCGGGATGGGGCCTCCAATCCTCAAGGGGGCAGTAATCATATTGACTCCAGGGTAATTATGATATTACTTTTCTCCGCTAGCCACAAGTGTCCTCACTCATCAAGACAAGTTTTTTTTTTTCTGCTTCTGCTTTTCTTTGATGTTGTGTTTTCATTCCTCTCCTGTCTTTTCTGTGCTCTTTCTCATGCTGTTTGTTTTACTATCTGCTAAAACTGATTCAATTTCACTGCTCACTGTTTCCTTTGAAATATAGAGACTGGCACAAAACGCAGACCGACAGACAGGCAGACAGAAAGACACATGACACACATTGGCAATGAGGTAAACACAGTCCGATAATTATGGATGTGGTTTGTTGTGGATGTGACACCTGTGTCCCACCTCCTGTGCCTCTTTGGATTGGACAGCTGTGCTAACAGTGACTACTGTGCCAGGTGGCACACATACACGCACAAACACACACACACACACACACACACACACACACACACACACACACACAAGTTTGTGCAGCTATCCTTGTTAGGACATTACATTTACTCCATTCATTTTGTGCAGCCTAACTCTAACTATAACCAATTCATGCCTAACCTCTATCCACACCTCACCCCTAACCCTAACCAGGACCTCAGAAATGACGTTTTGCTGCATTAGGACCGGGCTTTGGTCTCCTTGAGGACTATTGCTCCCAATTAGGTCAGTGTGTGGTCCCAATAAGGATAGAAAAACGTGTACACACACACACACACACACACACACGCACTGGACAGTACAGTCTATAAAACACACGCACACATACACAACACACTATAAATATAGAGAAGCAATATACACAGAAATGCTAATTCAAGTCACCACAAAGTTATGTCTATGTCAAATAATCCAGATCACTGGAAAAGATTCAAGCCTCAAAGCAAACTGGTTTGGCTGCCCTCCTGGAACTGTCTTTCTGTACTATGTGAGCAGGAGGCAGACGCAACCTGAATGGACAGAGGAGTCATTCGTATTCAGATTTCAATAACTGAATAGTAATTTGGCCAAGCACACATGCACACTCAAGCAAGCATGCATATTAGCATTTAGAGCTTTTCAGCCTAGAGTTTGTCATCACTGATAATTTGAACTGGGTTTGTAACTTCTCTTCTCACCTGTATTGCACTTTATGCATTCATCCATTCTTCATGCATTAAGGAGCGATTATTTAACATAAGCTTTTTGGTTTAGATCCTTCCTTTGTATGATCTCCCCAAAGCTTTATATTGAACTCTTGATTAAATCTGTAGCTGCATCACCTGTCACTGAACTTGGAAAATATTGTTCTTAAAAGCTTATTATGCTCACATAATGTGGTGTGTTTTTCCACTGGATGCTGTCCAGTGCTTTGTATTGCTTCTCCTCTATTTATGTTTGTTATTCATTTGGTTCCACAGAACGTGACAGATGTGGAAATAAAATGTCAAATAAAATGTGCCATACAATATATTGTCCCTTAAAATTGAACAGCTTGACATATGGTTTCCCATTGCTAGATCCACACACACGCACACAAGCCAATTTATACAAGAAAAAAAAAATGCTTTTTGAAATGAACTTGTAAGTGTATTTCACAAGCCCAGTTAGACTATAATTTATTATACCAGATGCCAGCTTTTCAATGATGTAGTCCCACCACCTAGGCATGCTGGATCACATCAAAAATGTCACTGATTTCCATTTAAAAGGCTGTCATGGTTTCAGTTTTCTCTGACTGCAGTTGTACAGCATTCAAAGATTAACTGCATCAATTTATGGAAACCTATTTTTACACCAAGTTAATTCCGATCTTTTTGGCCCTGTAAATTTTACCTACACTATTTGTTTAAATTTACAATACATTTTTAATTTAGTTCTTCTACTTGAAACTGTCACCTTATATTTAGTGTGTTACTTGACTGTAATCATGTATCTTAAAATTTATACATACATTTTATCAACAATACCCAGTAATATTTACAAATATTTTGCTAATTTTATATTTATACTGTACAACCTTAAAAAGGAAGTAAAATGGACTTAAACATGGCACTACTCAGACAATTTGCACTCCTTATCCGCAGTTTGCTACCACAGACTTTACCTGCTCAGACCCGAACATGTCCAAGCCAGGTTTTTCTACAAGGACAGTAAGTGGTAGCTCATTTATATGATATGGGTAGGTTAACTATTTCACTGCCCATGTAGCTTTAATTTTCATTTCTTTAATTTTTCTTTAATTTCTTTAAACCTAACCAACCTAACCAACGAAGGCAACGAGTACTAGCCAATCAGAGGCAGAGTAGGGCGGGCCTTTACAGAATGCAGGTGGGAGAAAAATAAGGCAGTCCGCATAGAGCCTACGCATACACCCTGTGGTGACAAAATGTACATGACGTTGACCCTAGCGAATCGTGACAGACGCAGAAAGTATAACACAATATATTCCTCTTTTTACACTATTTCTTACATTTTTTTCGTGTTTTTTTGGTGTTGCTATTTTGGTAATCTTTGATTAGCTGTCTCATCATATTTTCTCCTTTGGCCCTTAACAAGGAGTCTCAGGAGAGTGCAAATATAGCATAACACAATATTGCTATGGCAGTTTCAGTATGTGATTTTTGTTAGATTGTAAAATAGTTTGCCGTGTAGTGTTTGTTTGGTGAAATTTATCTCAAATATAGCTGCATAATGCAGTTATCTGAGATAACTTTTTGTATATATTTGTATCAAGATTTGTTTTCTCTCATCATCTCTGACTGTTTCCTGTTTTTTTTTTTTTTTTTGTAGTGCATGAGTTGGTGTATAGTTACTTGTTGTTCTCTATAACAATTCACTTTGGTCTTTTGCAGCAGCAGGTGAAGGTAGATAAGATGCTGTTACCAGCTGCCTGGAGTTCCTTGGAGATTTTGGAGTGGAGCTTATCAAGGATTACCAGGTAAATATTGAAATTTATACCTGCTCTTTTAAAAATGTTTTTTCAATATTATTGATTTTAAATTATGCATACTTATTTAACATGGTGTCAGCAGGTCCTCAAAGTGTGAAAAAGAAGTAGGGTTTTCTGAAACAATTATCATGAGTTGGTCAACTTGAAAGTGATGAACATGAACTGGCATGCATTTCTGTGACTACCATTGCTAGCACAGCAAGCGACTCATGTTGTTTAAGAACCCTCAATCAAAGATGAATAATTGCAACAGTACAGCTAAAAATGCTAAGCACAACCCGCTCATATAACTTCCATTCACATGAAAAATATCTTTAATACACGGGGAGAGTGGTTAATAGGTTATTTGTGCCCTCTGTAAGGGCTTGTAGGTAGATAGAGCAGGAAAAGGTGACACTTAGCTCCCCCTACTGGTGGTGCTGTGGTGCTGTCAGAGATTTCATCATACAAAAGCTGCAAGTCTCAGTCTAAAAATATTAGCAGCAGCTCATGCATTTAGGATCAATTATCCTTAAACACTATATCCTTAGAAAACCAATTATATACAGTGGGGTGCAAAAGTCTGAGACCACATTGAAAATCTAATATTTTCACGTAAACCTGGAGATAATCAGAAAGTTTGATGCTTCAGGAATATTTAAAAACACAAGTAATGAAATATTTAAGATTCTGCACTATTTCTATTACCTTGCGAGGCAGCTGGATTCGCAAGATCACGCGAGAATCTATCTTGTCAGGCTTCAAGTTATGCGCTCATGTCCGAACCACCAGTGGTTTGGTGGACCAGTCAGCGTCCTATGAGGATTCTCACATGATTTTGTAATCTTGCGCTCTTGCAAATCCAGCTGCCTCGCAAGATAAGACGGTGATAGACAGATGGTTCATCCAATAACCTGCCAAACTTTTTTTGAAAGTGACTGCCCTATTCCAAACAGTTTCCAAGGACAACTTCTCAGATGGTTCTGTGTAACAAACCATCTGCTGCATCAGGTTACTATTTCTAGGTCATCAATCAAATTTAAGCAAATTTGTGGCATTGACAAACTTAACTCCTTTGTACAAAAGGTCAGATTTCAGAGTTGTATCCCTTCCATTGAAGCATGTGTTCAGATGCCATTCAGGTGGATTTCATCTACTCATCAGAGGCTCGTTCAAGTAACTCAACTTGGAGCCAGTGTTATACCTGTTATAAATATAAATAAATATGGTTTCTTCTAAACTTTTTCTTTGTCACTTTATTCTTCTACAGGCATATTTAATTATTTTCATTTATTGAAGTGTCACAGTAAAGGAAGGCTGTGTTAAGTTGCCTTTTCTGTATTGTTTTTCCATAAGTTTACATTTGGGCCACCAAAAATTTACTTTGGCCACCAAATTTTGGGGCTTGAGGGGTTTTCTATCAATGAAAGCCATGCTTACTTGAAAAAGCCGGCTTGAATTATCTCTCACAGCTCAAGCTGTTCCAATAACACAATTAAGCCGTGTCTAGTCAACGTTAACTCAAACCAGGCTTGAATAATCTTGCGTTGTGCGCATGCATGGAGTACATAAGCAGCCCAGAACATTTGATTGTTGAAAAGATGATACTATGTCGCAAAAGAAGGGAAAACTAGAGTGGTGTTCTTCTCAGCAGTGGAACAAACCCTGCTAATGAAACTATGAAGAATATAAAGGAGTCATCACCAAAAAGAGCAATATTGCTGCAAGTAACAAGGTGATGGAGATGGCTTGGCAAAAAAATTGTTTACAGATGAAATGCTGTTATACAAGCTTACTTAGGTGGGCAGTGGTGGCCTAAAGGTTAGAGAGTAGAGTAACTGTAAGGCAGTTGGTTCAATCCCCTGGACCAGCAGGACAAAAACTTATTGTTTTATCTTTATTTGTTAATAATTGAACATTCAGATCACTGACTGTGGCTATATTATCAGTAGGTGAGATCAGTGGTTCTCAAACTTTTTCACATCAAGGACCCCTAAACTGACACAAATTAGACCATGGACCCCCATTTGAAAAGATTTTGTCCCAGGGTCCCCCATCTGATAAGATTTTTGTTTTTAGATGTTTTATTACAGAAAGTGTATGAAACCCATGACCAAAATAGTCATACATTCTGTCATTGTGATGGAATTATAGTGAAAATAAATTGTTACCCTTTTTGCTGGCGACCCCCTGTAACCCCCTCAAGGACCCACTTTGAGAACCACTGGAGTAGATAATATCAAATGTATGTTATTATGGTGTCAGATAACTTAGGAGAACAAACTTACCAACTTACCATTGCCAACTGCATACTAATCAGCTACTCTTTGACAGATTTTCTCTTACAAGCATCATTGAAAGTTAAAAATTAAGACGTTGCAGTTGGAGATAAAGAAACTGGAAAAAGATATAAGTATAAATTTAAACACAGCAGAGGGTCATGGTTTGGACTTTAATTTTCTTTTTGTCTTCACAGCTTGAACAAAATGAGTGAGAGAATGAAAAAATAACGTCAAAACAATGTTGGCACACTTATTTCTTAAATTATAAATGCTTTTAAATAAAAGGGTTCACTCCAAAACAAAAGTGACAGTGAATAAAATGGGGATTAACTGAAATAGGTTTTCTTTTTTTTTCTTTTTTTTGGTCATTCATAGTTCTTCCATCTATGTTTCTTTTTTTTTTTACAAAAGCTTTATTGAATGACACATTTAAAAACTTAAAACAAAGAAACAGTGACATAAATTGACAATAAAGTGCAAACAGTGCAAAAGTGCTTTTTTTTTTTTTTTTTTTTTTTTTTTTTAAATTAAATATCTGTAAAGTGCATAGAGTCCAGTAAACCAGTTTGTGCTGTTAGTTCATAAGTCCAGTGTGTTCCAGGGGAGGCGCTGTGATTTGTCCATTGTCCTTCTCCTTCGGAGGTCAGTAAGTATATGTTTGACTACAGTGTCACTGTAGATCACTGTCTGTTGTATTATCATTGCGCATCTGGTTTTCCATAATTTTGAACAGACTACACAAATGATTAGTTGTAAGAGTTCAGCTTGTTTAGATGGCAGATCATCATCAATAATACCATACATAACTGATTTAACATGAACATGACAAAAGTTGATGGAACTGTCTTTGGGATTCTGTTTCCGCCCATCTGACATGCTTTGACACACAGCTAAATTAAGCTTGACAGTTAGCCTGCTACAGAAGAGGCTAGTTCTGTGGTATAAGTTACTCTGGGTACTGAGCAGAGAATCCTATAAACCACAGTAATGGAACAGAACTCTCACTTAAATAAGCAAGACTTATCAAAATAAGCTAGACTTTTCCTTTATCTGCCTTGATGGAATACCCCCTTAGTGGCCCATGGGGACAGTACTTAAAAATATTATCGTCTATCCCTGTATACTGCATTCAATGTCACCTTAGACCAATGATTACCCTATAATCATATGTTCAGGAGAACATACTATATACTGTACTGTTTATATTGACCTCTTATCACTAATTTATATGTTTGACAGGATGTCAGCAAAGAAAGTGTCAAAGAGGACTACAGTGAGCATGTCCTGAAGATCATTGTCCACCATGGAAGTGCAACACAAGAAGGCCCCAACCCTGCCGATGTATCCATCATCACTAAGTGAACTGAGGTTCCTGATGATTGTAGACGTGTGTTAAACACTTGCCTTCTGCTCATGTGTCTGAACCATTTTCTTTTACTTGCAGCTCTAAGGAAATGCTCAGCAACTATAGTGGGTAGCTATTTGAAACTGGTTTTGGACCACACTTAGCATCTACATGTTTTTATATTTTGTTATGCTAGTGGTTTTCGAATAGGGGTCTCTAACCACTAGGACCTCACTGATCTGATATTTAGTGAAAAGTTAGTTGGTGTGAAGCAGTACCCTCAACATCTTTAGGACTTTCATGGTGAAAAATTCAATATGGACCCCTTTTTTCCTGCCAGGGAATCTTACACAGTGGAGATGATACAAGGGATCGTTAGAGAATTCAGCTGTTCTTTGTACAGTATGTTGTTTCTTTCTCATAGCCTGAGCCCTCAAAAAATGTCACTGTAAAAGTCTTTTTGGCACTTGGTTTTATTTTGTTGGCAACAAAGGCTGATTAATGCGCAGCGTCTTATCTGTTAACGCATTTGACTCATTATGTTAATGCAAAAATAAAAACTAGGTCCAGCCAGTTAGAAAAACTCAGCTTAGAAAAACCAAGTACTTTTTAAAGCAATTTGTAAGTAAATGCTGTGGTAGTCTGAGTAAAATGTACTTATGAAAACTGAAATTTGACAGTAAACTTGGTTAAACTTAATGCTTATTGGATGTAGACTTTACTGAGAATATCCTGTTAAATCTATTAGGAATTTCTGTGTGGAAATCATTACCAAGGTTTCTTTAAGTAAATCTCAGTCCACATTTTTTTCAGTGTGCACTGGTTAATGGAATACTATATGAATATTAATCATATTTTGTTCATCTATGATTGAAATTAAATGACTGAAACAAAAATCAGATGAGCATATGCATGTCAATGATACTTAACCCCAAATTAATTTTCCATTTACACAACCTTACTAATTCCACCTTGATTCTTATGTACATGTTAGATTTGAAGAAAGACATCTCTTTAAACAAAGAGAAATAGAGTCAAAACAACTTGTCTTAGTATTTAAAGGACCATTGTGTAAGATTTAGTGGCATCTAACAGTGAGGTTGTAGATTGCAACCAAATCAATACACCTCCCCTCACCTTCCCCTTCCAAGCGTGTAGGAGAACCTACGATGGCTGCGAAACTAATGAGAAACATGGAAGGCCAGAGCCAGTGTTTGGTTTGTCCATTCTGGGCAACTGTAGAAAAATGGTGGTGCAACATGGCGGCCTCTGTGGAAGGGCCCCGCTCCCTATGTAGATATAAAGGGCTCATTCTAAGGTAATGAAAACAAAACAATTCTTATTTTCATGGTATTATACACTAATTAAAACATACTTATGGATATTATATTCCATTTCTGCCAAGTCCGTTCCACTAGATGCCACTAAATTCTACACACTGGTCCTTTAACAACTGAAAAAGTTATATCTCCACAAATAACTGTAAGTACACTCTATACAACCTCTTGTACTTATTTGATCTAATCTGTAGCTCCCATAGAGCATCATATCCTCTTTACAGTGCTTCCAATGAGTTTTTCAACAAAGCGAATCTTCAGACTGGAAGAAAGAAAAGAAAAAATGAAAGATGGCCTGACTCAATACAAGAGAAAAGACATAGAAAAACAAAATTCTTAAAAGCCTAAGTACAATTCTCTATCTGAGGACTGTGCTTTTGATAACCAGAACTTTATTCATTATTTTGTGTGAATTCTCCTTCAAAGTAAGGTCAACGTGGATTTGAAGACTATGCAGGAAATCTAAACCTAAAGAAATCTCTCTTTGAAAAATAAACCTGAAGAAGATGAGAAAAGAAGAGAAGCAGACTCAAGAAAGAAAATGTAGGCTAGGAAGTAGTTATTAGTGAGGAAAAAAAAACAAGCTATTTCCTTTTTGAGAAGGTCTGAAGAAAAGTAGGAACCCTCCTGAAGTACATAAAATAATCCAGCACATACAGTAAATGTTGAGTTAAAGAAAAGATAGACAGGCACTACAGAAAAACATGAAATCTGTTTTCAGACCATTGGGCAACATAAATCAACTGGTAGGACTGTGTATGTCCTCACACTCAGCAAATCCAGAACAAAAGTCAAGGTAGCTATCCCCAAAGTTTTAAAACAGCTTCCATGATGAATGATTTAAGAGACAAAACTTCTCTTTTAGGACAACAATAAAACCCAATTGTCACTTCCATCAAGCAGCCTGGCTGGAGACTGACAGTCTCCCAACTCCATTTAGCATCATAAAGTCCATCACTTTAATGCACACTTTTCCTGACACAATCCTTCAGTCTATATCTTTATCTTTTGTCTCAGGCCTCATACAGCCTTTCTGTCCTTGTTGGCCAGCGTGTCTCTGCACGCCTGCCATTTAAAAGGTTTCATTGCAATAAACAAATTAGCACTTTGTATTAAGTCAGCTGTCTACAGGATGTTACTTTGTCGATGTTGACAAAGCAATACTTTATTGACTGTATGGATTTAACATGCTGGTCTAAAATGTGCTCTGAGCATAAACAATACCACAACAAGACAATCAAAAGTCGACACAGAAGCAGATAATTTAAAATAATTTGGTGGAGAGTAAGATCATGCAGGTACATTTGGCTTTAGCATGTAGCAAGATATTTCTATGGTATAAGGCAAGGTTTTAACTTTATAATAGGGGTGTCCTGGTGGCCCGTGCAGTTTAAGTCATGTATCGTGAGAACGGAGCAACATCATCTTGAATCTGCATCTGGCCAATGACCTTTGCCACAAGTCATTCCTCTTTCTACCCATAAGTCCGGTTGCTGTCTATTGTACCTTTGACTGTCTAATGAATTTCTGAAGAACAGTCTAATTTGACTCCAACCTTAATCACATGCTAATCTTAACGTCACTATGTTTAGAAATATTTTATGACTGGCTTTAAAATTATTCAGACGGTTTTTGTTTGTAGAAAAATTAGACAATCCCTGTTTAAACTGGTGCAGTGTTGCTTTGCAGCCCTTTTTTTTTTATTCTGCCACAGGGAGCGCCAAATGGCTTAAAATAAAGCAGTTTGACTTGAGACCATAACTATAACTTTTTCACAAGAAAAACAAGTGAAAATAGCTTGTCTCTGCAATTCCAATTCATACTGCAGTGGAGGAATTTTAGTGCTAAAGCTTTAGCCTTAGTGAGGTAATTGTGTTGCCTCTAAAGGTTACCATGAAGAAGACAAGTAACAATCTGGAATAATGGCATTGTTGGTTTATTTTATTAAGAATAACCATCAGTGCAATGATAATGTCTACTTACTATAGAGTTGCTCTACATGTCTCTCTCTCTCTCTCTCACACACACACACACAGATTCATGCATAAACACACTCCCTTCTTGTCAGATATCCAATGGCTAGATGCCAGATTCCTTCCCTGACAGCGACAGCAGGGACAAGGAGAGCAGTATGTGGGTTTGTCTCATATTGGGCCTACCTCCAAAGATAGAGAGCTATTAATTAAAGTGGATCACACTCCTGGTCTGCCCTGCTCTTACGCATGTGCATATAAATGGTCAGACATTCAATTTACAGTTAACCATGTAGAGTGTCTCAAATTTTTGACTCCAACAATATCCGAACTTTAAATTGAGTTAATTATTATATCGACACAATCGACCAGTTGATTAAAAAGGGGAGGATGAGACGATGGTGTGACAGAGAAAGGACATGATAAAAAGAAGTGAGAAGGAAACCTTCAAGGTGGGAGGGAACAAAGGATTAGAATCCCTAATCAGATTAATTGATTGAAATAATCGGTCTGGTCGCAGTCTTTGTTAATCAGTGGTGTCTCTATGATGTCTACTGATGGGATACAAACATGAAAAATATATTTAAAAAGACACCTCTCTAATTTTATGTGCATCTATATTATGTATCTCAATCTGTTTCACCATCTACTTTGCTATCTCATATCTCCCCTTTTTGACTGAAGTGGATATGATACTGTAGATGTAATCGATAAATCGATAAAGGACACACTGGATGATTACGAGGCCAATTTACACCAGATTTGCTCATCCTGACAGCTGAAGGGGAAATCTTGATCAGAGGCGGGGACTGATTGTCAACACAGATTACCTGGTTGTGTGAGGATTTTATAGATTCATTCCTCACCACCCCAAATGATTTGCAGGCTGATATGAGGCATTCTGATAACGTCACATATGTCTGATATTTACAACCAGACATCCAGACAGATCCTTTAGTGTGTGATTTATATCAAGAGCAAGGTCCGGCAAAACTTAACGGGATGTTTGTACAGAGCGGAAGTGGAGAAATAGTTGATTTATGTTTTCCTGAAATGCTTAGATTTCTTTGAGAATCAGGATTAGTGACCTTTCAGAGGTTAAGAGGTAACCACAGTGAGATTCTGCCTAATCTTGGGCTGGTAACTCTTGCTGAGAGAAAGAGTTGAGTGACATCTTTTGTCAAGACGAATTGGAAATTTAAATTGTCTAATTTGTCCCCAATACACCTGTGTTGTTTACTTGGTCTGTCTGTACCAGAGAAAGAACAGATGCTGTAAATATTTGCTCAGCCTCCTCTCTTTCTCACAGCATAACAAACACTGGTAATGTAAATTGTTTAGCAGATGGCTTCATCATAATTCAAAGTGAAGTCATTCCTGTATTTTCGATAAAAATTCACTGCAATCAACATGATGTATCAAAGTAGGGTACCAAAATTTCCATGCTAAATTTATGTTGCAAAATGACTGAAAATGTAAAAGTGACATTGGGTCTAATGTGTATTGATTTGCTAATTTGTTTGTGATGCATTGTATGCATGGTTACAGAAAACCTGTAATTTGCTTTTGAATTGTATTCCCTGTACTTGGCAAAGTTTCCTTACAGACACAGGGGATATGATAAAAAGAAAAACAGCCATTCCTCAGACTTGGAATAGCTAGATATTTTTGATGCATGCCTTTGTTTGCAAACCAATTTCCCCAAAGCCAAAGTGCTACCGGAGAAAACAGAAACCATTTCCCTCCAAGTGGTGTTCCATGGATTTACGAGAGGCACAGAGCAATTTATAGCTCTGCGTGACAAAAGGAGAAATGAGTCTGTATAAGCACACAGCTTTACACGTTTGATGGAGTTGAGAATGTAAAGAGTTTGTATTGTGAATATTCATTTCAGAGACACACACAGAGCAATGTATTTATCTGTCTGGCAGGCCACTGGGTGGATATCAACTCTCCTTGTTTTATAGTCTGTGGTACATCTTGTCTTGAGGCACTCCCTCCCTTGCTCTTTAAAGTTCTGTCGTCGTTCCGAGTCGGAATTGTCTGAGGCCGATGGAAGTGCCTCTATCTGACCCAGATCATCGGAATGAGTTTTCTCACTGCAAACATTCTGGAGACAATTCCCTGGCCAAGGAATGAAATAAACCATTGGCTGAAACATCAGATAAGGGAAGAACAATCAGTCATTGTATGTGTGTAAACATGCATTTGTGTGTATACGTAAGTGTGTGCGTGCATGCATTCACTCGAGCACGCTTGTTCATGCAGGCCTACATGCAAGTGCCAATATGTGTGCGTTTGACGGTGTGTGATGGAGTACCACAGATCCTATCAGACTAATACCTCTGTTGGGCCTTTGGCTAGGCTGAGTGCATCTCCATGGTAATTCTGCCCTCGGAATGTTTGTCCTCCCCGCAACTAAGGGACAGGAGAAAAAAAATAACAGGAAGGGAAAAGAGGATAAGAGAAAGGCGGGCACACACACACACACACTTGGGGGGAAATTAATACTGAGTGCATGTTAATGTTATCGGATGTTGTGCAGTGCAGGTGATCAAGCCCAGAGGAGTCAGTGGGAGTCCAAGTGGATTCTGTGTGTGTGCGTGTGTGTGTGTGTGTGTGTTTTATCTGTGCTGGGAACCTTGTAATGGCAAGTGTGTGGATTACACAATCATTATGTTCAACTTCCTCTCCTTAACACATGCTGAGTGGAAAGTATTTCCCACTAGGCACAGCGGAACACACACAAACACTCACACAAAGCCCACAAATTTACACAAATTTCAGAGTTATTGAAGACAGCTGAATGTTAAAATGTGAATGTGTTATACTAAAATATTGCTTTACTAAACTATCTTTCTTAGCTTGCCACTCAGTATTGCACATTATGAGCGGCACATGCACATCATTTCTGGATCAAAACTTCAAACCTTGAAACTTTCTGATAGTTTTCTCTTAATGCCACTTGGAAAGTTAAGTGCAGAATCTAAGTGATGTTTCCAAGTTTAAAGTTTGTTTCACCTACAGTAAGAGACCGTAAAATGGTGAAATATGTCTGCTGTAAATTACAACACACCTGTGTCTTTAAACTGTACAGAAGAAATATATATCTTCTCCACTTGTCCCTAGCGGTATCTAGCTATACCGTCAGATTTTGATTTTATGTGCCAAGGTTTTGAGATATTCGCCTCTGAAACGTGTGCCAAAATCCCAATACAATAGAGGAGAACTGAATTTAATTTGTGCTGCTCAAAGCACTGAAAAATTACATTTGAAAACCTCAACAGTAGTGTGTCTTTCCAGAAACTATGTTCTCTGTACTCTAGATAATCCACAGACTTTGAAAGTAGTTTCAATGAAATCTGTTGACAGCGAGGTCAGTGAGATGGATATTTCAAAATACTGGTGCATAAAACTAAAATGATCTGCACAAAATATCTTTTTTTTTCGTGTGTAACTTGGGTGAAGCAACATTTTGATACTGTGTGTAATGATCGCTTGAGGTTGTCTGTATGTCTGTACTCGTATGAGAGAGGCACCCGCCTAAGCACCCCAGATTGACTGACGTAGTTTCGCCCTTATCAAAAGCTAAAGCGGTTGGCGTCCTTGTTGGCCAGAAACATGTAACCGTACCATCCTCTGTTTGATTCCAGCTGGAGGCTTTTATTGCATATCATCACCTTCTGTTTCCATCCACCCTTTTACCAGCATATCTATCCTCTCAACCGCTTATCCTGTTCAGGGTTATTTTTACTAATGTACCTGAATTTTGTATCTGTAGAATTACCACAAGAGGGTTTTGGATGTGCTGCCTCCTCTCCCATCCAGATCACTCCGAGCTGAATGGATAATGTGTGAATGGCATTACAAATTATGAATTTTGAATTGAAACAGCCATTGGAGCCAAGCCCTTATCGTGCAGACACAAGAGCAGAGCTACTCCTGAAAAGAGACTCTCATACAGAAGAGCTCTCAATCTACCCAACAGCACATGCAGATATAATATAGGTGCAATTTAGAGAGACATAGCATTGATGTCACTTACAAATCTTGTGTCTACCGTTTAAGTGAGGAGTCAGTGCCAACACAAATGTCATGGGAAATATGGGAAATTTTTTTACCTATTATGGAAAGAAAAATCCCAAACATTCCAAGTCCGCCATGGTAATTTTAAAAACCGTATGTCTTTCTACCCAGTCAGCTGTTGCTGGCTACATGTGCAGATGTTGAGATTAACTGCGGGTTGACGAGGGCAGATGTGTGTGCACTGTAATTCAGACATCAAACTGACAGCTTGGCAGCTCTAGGTGCTCAACCAACTGTGCTGCTGTCACAGGTTCAGGCCTGGCTGCCTCAATGCAGCGTACACGACTGGTTTAAAAAAGCAAAAAAAAAAAAGAAAAACTAAACAAAACAAAACAAAAAAAAAACAAAACACAGACACAGAGCTGCTGCAAGCGAAAAGATCGAATCTGTCTCCAGATATGTCTCCTTAAAGTGTTCAATTATTGGATTGTAAGCATGTGTGAAAGACATCTCAAGATGTTCCATGTCAAGGATTTAATTGCTTATGTGTTACACCCACTGATCTGTGTGTGTGTGTGTGTGTGTGTGTGTGTGTCTTTGTCTATTTATGTCAACTGTTGCTATTGTACATTCGCAACCATGACAGTTAAATGTGCAGAAGACATGTCGGGATTTAATTGTTCACACTGTGACACTCTCATCTTCAAGCTGATTTGACTCCACTTCAGTAGTGAAAGTCTTCCTCAATGGGAATACTATATGACAGCTTCATCTATTTGCTATAATGACCAAGTCTGAAGAGTTTGAAGCTGTCATTTCATCACAATGTTTTCTTTTTTCAACTGCGTACGACTCTGAATGGTTCACTAATAAATTCACAAAATTAATTTCTTTTTTGAGTGTTACGAATGACTGCTTAAGTATATCAAAATGCATTCATCCAAATATCCATGTAAGAGCTGGACAGGAATGCAGGGAAAAATACATATATATGTATACATTGTTTGACAGTTTTTACACATGGCTTAGTGGATGATACTGTCATCTGTTCTTATATGTTCGTGAATCCCTAGAAGAGGCAAATAGACTTGGATGGATGGCCTTTTGGCAGCAATCCTGTCAAGACACACAAAGGTTATTCCTGTCATGACGATGAGTCGAAAATGACACAAACCGACAGATTTACATAACAGCCATGTTCACATTTTTTTGTTGAATGGTTACACTCTCATCCTCCCCTAGCTTCAGCATAAAACATACATTTAACAATGTAAACAGCTAAGGGGGCAGTGGTGGAATATATAGGCAGATTATTTACTCAAGTGAAAACACCAATACAACAATTCAAAAGCATTCAAAATCCTACTTAGTAAAAGTAATATTATCAGCAAAATAAACTTAAAGTATATAAAGTAAACTTCTGGCTCTGGCTCTGTGACTGATATATTATCATATATGACATTAGATTTTTAATACTGACACAACAATGTGTAAGCAACATTTTACTATTATTGTTGCTGGAGGAGCTAGTTTATCTACTTTACAGTCAGGTAGTTTTGTCCAGTGGTTCCCAACCTAGAGGTCGAGCCCCTCCATAGAGCCACCAGATAAATCTGAGGGGTTGTGAGAAAATTAATGAGATTCTCTCTAAAATCTTTGCTTTTTGTGCCATAATAGATAATTGTACCTCTTTAGATAAGTTTAAAAAGGGAAGGTCTCTTTGGTGAAACTGCTGCAGTAGCAACTCATTGACACCTGAAACAGGACAACAGGCCTCAACCAGACTCTATTTTTTGTAAGGGGTCACGAGCCACATGGTTGGGAACCACCACGATTTTATGATTTTATATAAAATAGACATTATAGAATATTGAAAAGTACTCAATAACTGTATTTACATGGTGACATAATATTGAACACTGAGCAGTGGTAAAACAGACATGACAAAACATCTATCAGACAGGTGCAATATACAGTGCAGGCAGAACAGTGCATGGGAAAAAATCTGGTAAGATTTTAGATGTACTGTGGGCTAAACTACTATTATTTCTACCTTAAAGGGACACTGTGGAGAGTAAACAAGAAAAAAAAACTGAGTATCGGGTAGATAGCACATCTTAACCTCTCCAGAATTTAATTCAGTTCATGGTCTTGTGGACAGCTACAGCATGCACCTGAACAAAGTGGAGAACTCTGCAGTATTCTACAGTAGGTTTACACAACAGGGAGCTCTGTCAGATCAGGGTGTGACGCTTCTTTTGTCTGCACCGATCCAGCGAAAAACAAAGTTAATCAAAGTGTGGAGATAGATCTGTTTGTTGCATTGATTAAATGGCTCTTACATCAACACAGTCATCACAATCAGACTGTTCTGCATTAAAGAGTAAATTGACTCTTAAGAGGTGGAAATGCTGTACATCCTGAAAGTGTCTGGTAGCCAAAATAATATTTTGCATTTTTCAAATCTTTAGTTATCTAGACTGTCATTTGTATCGGGAACAATGTGAATATGTCTGGTGTTGCAGATGCCTTTATTTATTATTGTTTTGGGCCATCTCCAATACTATATTATTGGCTGCTTTTTGTGAATTGAATCCTATTCTCTGCCCTTCCTCGAATATCTTTTTATATTTTCCCCCTTTTTAAATGGCAGAAATCCATCACTGACAAAAGGGGTCAACCCCTACATGAAGATTTATTGCATTAAAAGATGAATAATTGAGGTCATGGTAACAGTCTTTCACTCTAGATTAAATTGTATTGCAAATAAATGTTAGGTTTTTAGATCAGCTCAGAGTTAGAAATGGGAGGATTTTACTGCATTTGGAAAAAAAAAAAAAACATTTACCAGGTCTACCTGCAAAGTTTCTCTCGGAGTCTGTCTATCTCTCTCCCACGCACGTAATTCTACTCATCTTTCGCCCTTTCGCACGTACACAAAAACACACACACACACACACACACATGCACACAGCCCTACCTTGAGGGTGTGTGATGCATGCAGTCAGGCCTGATAAATGGAAGTGTCTAGGAAGAGGAATGAGTTGGTGCCTTGACCTCCCTCCTGGCATGGGCATCCTTCTCCAGACTGCCTTATCACCAGACAAATGGTCACAATGGTACACACATCACTCCCTAAAAAACGTGCACTTCTAAAGTAGCCCACCAAGTATTCCAGCCATCAGCCTAAAAAAATGTCCAACATCATACACAAAGGAGACGCTGCTTTTTACTCCTTAAAGGATTTCACTGAAATCGACTTTGGATAAATGGCCCAGAGCAAACTCCATTGCCTGCACTTTTTTTTTTTCTTTTTTTTTTTTTGAGTCGACTCAAACTGTACAAATATCCAATTTCAATTATTCCATTCTCGTATGTGGCTTTAAGGAAACTACTGGATTTTGAAGAAAACTAACTCCTTTGGATTGGTGAATTAACCCTAATCCTGCAGAGCACTCCCTAAATGTTCAACTTGCTCTTATGTTGCAAACCATTTGTGAAATTGAGTTTTAGCTCAACATACAACATTTCCGACATTGTGGTTTCTTTTCAGTTTATGTCGACGCATTAGTTTTGACTTGTTGCTGTGCTGTCTAATAAACAACTATCCACCAAAGATGAGATACTTCCTTTAAGAAAACAGTCCAGATCACATTATTCACTGCTGAAAAACCATAATTGGACTAATACTGTACCAACCATAAGGACGGTGCTGAGCCTCTGTGCTATTATACTGACATTACGTTGTCCATAAGGTAACAAATGACAGAGTCTCTGAAAAGATCAAGTCAAAATGAATGTAAAAAATAGAACAATTTTATTTTCTAGTGTCCTTTATTTATGATTCTCTATGTGAGTAAGCTAGTGAGTGGCAGATAGTGTGTGTGTGTGTGTTTCTGAAAGAAAGAATGAAAGAAAGAGATGGTATGGCTGGCAGTTAGTTCACCTTTTAGATTTAATAATTCATCTCTGAAAGAAATCAATAAAATGATAGTTCACTGGAATGCTGCTCTCCTTTTAGCACTTCAACTATTAGATGTGTATGTCTTTGTTTTTGTTTGAGTGTGGATGTGCATTTGCAATATGTGTGTGTATGGGTGTGTGTGTGTGTGTGTGATACCCTGTGTCCTACATGTGGCACGTTTTTTTGTATTGTGTTATTCACGTCCACATGGTAACCATAGCACTAGTTAAAAGTGTATATTTGGTATATTTGTGTGTGTACTGAATGTTTACAGACAGCGACCTCATATTTGAGGACTCCTACATCTCAGTCAGAATATTCAGTTTACCACATTAAAATATTCCCCCTGGCCAAAACTCATATTTGGAAAAGTTCCATTGCTCTTCCCTGGCCTCATCAGTAAATTGAGGGAGGCTATACGAGGCATTAGTATGTAAACATTTGTGAGTGTGTGTGTTACAGATAGGAGACAAGAGAAAAACATGATCTATCTATCTATCTATCTATCTAACTATGGCAGATAAAATGAGAATTTTAGAAAGCTCATCAAATGTCACGCAACACAAAAACAAGATGGTCTGACCTATATTCTCTTGTTATTTCCTGCCTCTGAGTGTCTCTTTGAACATGCGTCTCCTTCAGGTGAGTCAGCTGTTGTAGAGTGATTAGTTTTGATTGTGCTTCTCTATGTGAGTAAGTGTGAGAGAGAGCGGAGAGCAAAGGACAGCAGTTCATTCTGAGTGTCAGAGGGGTAAAAGGAACCACGTCAATGCGGTGAATGAAAATGGATGTATATTATTAATAACATACAATCTGTTTACTTTTACACCTAGTGTGATTTAGAGTGTTGAAAAAAGAGAAAAGGGGATACGTGATGTAGATCATGAGTCATATTTGTAGCAACATTAATTGATGTGAAATAGATGTTGTTTCCTCTAGCTCCTCTTCCTCTAACAGGTTATGACATATACTGGCAAGACTGAGACAATATTTTGACTGAATTTTATGCACTTAACGTTTGTCCAGTCCTAAACCTGTATTTAAATTTCATTTTCTAACTCTGTGTCTCTCTGACAGCTTTTGTTCTGTAGCCCAAGGTATACTATTTTCAGGGGCCACAAAAGACAATACATTGACATTCTGCAAATATCACGTTAGGGTCTGGATAAATGTTTTTCCAACCAGGTGAGGGGACAGTTTTCCTATTCGACTAACTTTGAACTATGCTAATGTGACAGGAAATCCCACTGGATCCTCAGCTGAGGGAAATGCTGAAATTAACCAGGCCTGATTGTAAAGACTTGTTCACAAAGCACTGTGCTTGACATATTCTGACATTAATTTGCATCTGTAAATTATGTTTAAATGTTGGGAACAGTTTAAGAGAGAGGATGCATGAAATCACACTCATACAAACCTCACCCTGACATGTCCACACACAGACACAAAAGACAGCCAGGCAGCGGAGCGGCAGACAATGTGTGAAGCAGTCATGAGTTTTACTATTCTAGTAAACTATGCTCTATAAAGTTCTGCTGTTACTTATGTCCCCATAAAGCTCAGTTTTACTCCAGAGACACAAATACAGTATTCACACTGTGACACTTCCACACAAATCAATTCCCTGTTATGTCACTGTGCTGGCTATCTATGTATGTCATTCTTTGTATGGTCATATACACATCCTTGTAAACAGTACATTTCTATCCTGAACACAATGGACCACAGGACGAAACAATGACAGAGTCCAGGCCAATAAGTCATTTGAAGTGTAGACAGCAAATTTCTCTGGAGTTATGAGTGACAATGAAATATCTTTGCTTTCTTATGAGTTCATAATACCTCCTTTCTTTTACAAAAATGTGTCAATAAAAGCACCTTGAGGTTTCAGAAATATTCTCCTTTTTCTTTTGTTAATACTCCACCACTACATTTCACACTGCGATTCTTTGTCTGGCATTTCAAGGGTTAGGGTTAGGGTTAACTCTTGCAACAAACTTGAAAATGAATGCCACAGTGACTCTCCCTGTCCAAGGTCTCAAATATTTGTCGAGGCAGTTTAATAATCTGACATTTACAGCACAACCTAACATCACCAATAACTTTCGAAAATCATGGAGTCAGTTTGGTTCCCAGGATCTTATCTGGGTTTTGGCTGAGTAAAGAAATGAAATGTAGCACTATAAATGTTGATCTTTTTGGATAATTTTGAGCTTTGGCTGAGTTAATTTGCCTCTGACTTGAAATGCATTCAAAATTTGAGGTCGAAGTCAGTCTATGCATAAAAAAAAAGTAATAGAAGCATGCTGTTAGCACCTGCATTTAAATGTCATCGCTTTTCATTTGTTGTAAACAATCAGATCTACCTGTATCTCATACTCTGCACTCTATATTAATGACTTGTCCTCAAGGTTTGGGTTTCATGTGAGAAATGAAATAGGCACTTAAAAAATAAATGTGTACTCTTACATCCATAATACACAAAGTTTAAGATATTTTATTGACTACAATGGATGCAAGTATTTGCCCACCTACAGGCTCCCTAACATGAAATGCATGAAAAGCAGAGGGAGGGGAGCAGGAAGAAAGGAGGAGAGGAGCGGAAATGTTATGCCTCGTGGCAGATGATGTAATTCAATCCAGCCATGCAATGCTGTTATCTCTGAGAAATTTGTCACATGGCACAACAAAATACACACATGCCTGCTGCACTCATAAAGCCGTAAGGATGATTTGTAAATAAGAACACACAGAAATATGCACACACACACACATATACACACATTAATTCCAGGAAAGAGCCTAAATAAATCCAATAAAAAAAAAAAATCTCCCAATCTATTACTCTGACTGGAAGCTGAGAGGCCACATGGGCATTAGTGCACTTACACACAAGCATCACCGCACACACATATACACACACAGGGGATGACAGAGTGGCCAGGAGCCGTCATGGGAGAGTGGGCTGTCATTTGAAGAGGTGAGCTAGGGGACCAGGAGAAAGGGATGCAGCAGAAAAAAAAAGAGAAAGTGTGAGTGGAAGTTGGAGTAGAGAGCAAGAGGTAAAAGTGATCAGAAAAAGACACTGTGTGAGAAAGCATGATTTACTTGGACAATGGGACAGATAGTTAGAGGAATTAGTTTGGAGAAGGAGCCGTGACTGGAGTTGAGAGAGATCAAAAGGAGAGGAGAGACGAGGGTGGGAAGAGATCAAGTTGGGAAAGAAACCACAATTGATAGGTAGAAAAGGGATGCCTCAGCAAGACACTTCCCCACTGATATATACACTTGAGGATATTGGATATTCAGCTTGATGTATTAGCCTACTGCTGTGCCACAAAAGTTATGTACTGACATCCTGAAGAGTGTGGAATTGAAAACTAATTGCAGACTATCCCCAACAGGGAAACTACTTAGGCTTGTTTCAAAAGAAAATTTACTTTCAAAATTAACATGTTAATGTTTACCTCGTAAACATGCCTAGATGTCTTTTAAACCTTGATCAAAATCATATTTGTTTAATTGTGTGGCATAAAATGAGTTTCAATATTACAAATGCTCAGGTGCTCAGGTCATAAATTGCTTACTTAGCATAATCGCTGCACTGGGCATTTCAGAAGCATGTGGCAGGGATTTGCAATATAATGAATAATATAATATTCACTAAAATAAGAGCAGAGGCATGACATCAAGAGAAGAGTGTTCCTGTGGTTTCAGGCTTTTACACTACCTCTCACGAGCCTGAGGTGTGCAACAGCATGGGGCGTCCATCCCTCGAACTTGAAAGTGGTTCAACTCTGGAGTAAACAGTTACACTTTGACAATATTCCGTCTTCTGCAGCAGTACAAGCAACAGTTACCCCAGATCTAATGGGTGTCTTACCTCTAAGACAACGCAAAGCCGCATTTTTGTCAGTGTGACAGATTCGACATTCAGCCATGAGAGTGGACGCCAATTTCAAAGATTATAAAAAAATTATAGAAACTGCAAACTGGCAAGTCTGTTACTCTGATCTGATGCCAAGTATGTGAATTTGAATGTGTACCACGGGTTTGTCTGTATATAGTATTTGCATGTGCATGAAAATGTATGTGTGTGTGTGTGCACCTCATCACATCTGTTATTGTGTCAGATCTACAATCTAGAATGACCTTTTATTTATAAAAGCTGGGGCCGTTGTGGATTTTTGACTTCAAATGATGGGTTAGACACTAAGCCTTAAGCAACTTACTGAAACAGAGTCCACAGTTCAGTCTATTTACCCACTGTAACTGTGAGTAAACACTGTGAGATTTTGTGCAGTTTCTGTCTCTCCTTTCAAGTGTGTGTGTGTGTGTGTGTGCGCGTGTATAAGGCCCTTTGGAGACTGAGCCGACAAATCTTGCTTTTCTATGCAAATTCTGTGCAAAGACCTACAACAAACACAAATACATACAAATCTACCCAAGCAAAGATAAAATAAAACTAAGTGTTAGATTAAAGAGAGGGAGAAAGAGGGACATCAAAGAGGAGATAAAAGAGATGGACCTGTCTGTTTGAGCTTCACTGATTTCAGTGTTTGAGATGTGCTGAATGAGTGCTTACAGGTCAAATACAATATCTTATTTTCTGACTTATTTGCTCATACATAAAGTGGTGTGCAAAACCAGGTCTGTGTAAATGACGCTATACAGTATCTTCCCCTCCATTGTTTAATACTCATGTATATGTATTTGAGGTGTATAAAGATGCTATTATTTATATTCCTATCTGCATCTTTATTTGTTCAGCCAACTAAATTTTACTGTATCTGTATTCGGATACACCTGAAAGTGGGATTTTAGTCAAAAAAAAAATCTTGTGTTGAACTCCTCTGAACAATTAAGTATCCCAGTCAACTGGAACACACTAACTAACACATTAAAGTATGTGTTTCATCATTACATGCTGGTATTCTGACAGGCTCAAACAGGTTTTATTGTAACAGGAGTTATGCAAACCTGGACACATTTGTTAATAATTGGCCTAGAATGAAACCTTGTAATATGCGGCTGATCGCTTACCATCCATTCACTATATAGTATATATATAGTAGGTTCATGGGACATGAGCCCATCCCAGTTCACTTGTGAGTTAGGTGGGGTACACCCTGGAGAGATCACATAGCTATAATGTAGACATGTAACAGGCCAATGACCCCTTTTCTTTCCCCAAGAGCACCTCAATGAGAGAGAACAGATGGACAGTACAGCAGGAGAAGGTTACTAAGTGGCATTTACTATGTACAAAGACAATTATTTAAAGAGTACATATCATATTTTGATATAGTGCCGGATGTCTGTGTTAAACATGGTCAAAGTTCCAAAACATGAGGTGAACGTATGTAAATATGCTCCCTTAAAGTCAAAAGCCCAGACTTCAGCATGCTCTGAATGCTAATTTTACAAAGCTATCTTCACCATCCAACTCACTTCAGATAATTTGCGCATGCCCACAAATGGCCGTCTGTTGCCTAGTATTTGTTGCTAAGGTTTTTGCTAAGGTTGACATTTTGAGTAAAGTGCGGAAACTCATGTTGTTTTTGGGGCACTTGCTGAAACAGCACAACGTTTTTCATGAGAGGGCCTTCTCTCTAGGAGACAGGGTTGCTTTCATTCACATGTACAGTATGGGCAAGTTACCAATTCATTTAACTTGCATGTGTTTGGATTGTGGGAGGAAACACTTGGTTTGAACCCAAGCAAACATTGAAAGTACATACAAACCCCACACAGAAAAACCCCAGCCAGTCGGTGGAATTGAACCCCGAGCTGTGAGGCGACCTGTGAGTTACTGTGCCACCCAGAGGTGTTTCTTGGAATTAGGAAACACGAGGGGCCTAAGCCAATGTTTGTGTTGCTGTTGTTGTTTGTTTTGTTTTGACAAACAACAACATTCATATGTATTGTCAATATATATTGATCACTGAATACATTACAGTCAGTGTCATGTGAATAACATCATGGTAAGACCAAGATATTAATCTGACCCATTACAGACTTTGCCCTAAACAGAAGTTGTATTTTGACGGACATCTCAGGCTAACAGATGTAAAAATTGTCTGCTCCACGCACAGCACGCAAGTTCACTACTCTGCTCCGCTAACATTATGGCATTTTTCCATTGTTTGGTTGTAGTCATACCGAGCCATGACTCAAGTCAAGCTGACACGCTGTGAGTGTTTTTCCATTACACAGCACGCAAAATAAAATAAGTTGTTTACCTGTTGGAGGTGTGCTGGTCGTCTGCAGCTCTTCATCAAACATCGTCATCACTGTGGCTGTTTCTGCTTGTACTATTCCTCACTGTATTATTTCTAACTGATCCACTGAACAAAGAGCTCCATATATCTCCATGTTGTCATGTAGAACTGTTTTTATTGTAGAATAGCGGCACCTAACAAAGCATTTCTAATTCAATGATGAACACATTTCATTTCCTATAAATTCTTCACAATAAATGTCTCCCATTATTTAGTAATTTAAAAACGTTTAATATGAAGCAGTGAAAGCAGGAAATGTTGGGTTTTCATCAGCAGTAACTTAACACAACTCTGATACGGCTGCCCCTCAGTAGGCTTCCTGAAGCTGGCCAATCAGAACAGAATGGGCTCATTGGGAGGGGGGCCTTAAAGACACAGGAGCTAAGACTGCCTATTAAGAGACAGAGGCTGAACTGAGGGGCTGCATAAAGGGCTAGTATAAGATAAATAAGGAGTTTTTTGAGCTGTGAATCATGCAAAGATATTCTAGTGGAGTCCCAATCTAAAAATATAGAGCTGGATATGATCTGTTAACTGAACTGTTTTGTGGAGTAAAAAAAAAAACAAAACAAAAAAAAAACTTTTAAAATACTAAATAAATGAAATATTATTAAATAAACTTACTCCTGTAAATGGTGAACTGAGCAGGATAGTTTATTTTGACTTTCTTTAACCAAACAGTTATGTGAAGCAGTTTTTAAGTACCTTAAACAGGATTTATCAAGATTTTGACCGTGTTTATGATGTCACTGCATTGAAATTAAGAGTAATATAAGTAATACATGGCTGGAATAATGGAAGACAGTTGTACAAAGTAAATATTTAAGAAAATAAAAATAAATGTTTGACTTGTATAGTTTTAGTATTTTTAGAGGTTTTGACAATTATGAGAAACTTTACTAATAGATATTATTACATTTGATTTCATTTGATTTGATTTCCTCTTGATTTATCTGAAAATTATGATTACTTGCAAAAAAAATATATTGCTATTCACTGTGCAACTCTATTTTATGGTGGAAAGAGAAATTTGCCATAGGTATTAAAACACAACTGTGGTCAGCTGAAGGATTATTTGGTCAAATGAAGACCTGTTTGTTAGGTTAAAAGCCTGAAGCTGCTCAACCAGCTTTCGCCTCAATACAGTCAGCGTCTGTATCGATGCTGTATCACAGCGCAGAGGTGATGCTGTGGAGATGGATGAGGAGGGGGGCAGAAAAAAAAAACAGCGGAAGGGGAGAAGGAAGAGCAAAGGCTTCAAGACAACAAATGTGACATGGCTGCCTATAGGAGAAGGACAACTTGGCTTAGTAATGGACAGAGAGGAAGAGGAGAAGAGAGGCAGAGATGTGAGATGGACACAACAGGTCAAAATGGGATGCAAAACATGAAGGCAAAGGGGAAAAAGAAAGAGTCACCTGACAAGCAGACAGGAGTGTATTGAAATGAGTGTTCCCTCTGGCCAGTAGTTTGTAGAAATCATTGTTACCTCCATTGTTACCCCCGGCTGTCCTTTTGTCTCATTTCAACTCCTTCCAGACTCTTCTCCTCTGATCCATCTTCCCTTCCTATCTCCTCTTGTCAACCCCTTCTTATGTCCTTTTGCCTCATTTCTCTTCATCTCACTGTTCTCTCATCTTCTCTCCTCTTGAAGGTTTGAAGATGACATCGGTGCAGCTTATTCATTGTGCCATCCTTCAGTGAACTGCATATATGACCTGACAAGCACTCGTATACTCACACACACCCACACACACACACCACACACACACACACACACACACACACACACACACACACACACACACACACACACGATTCAGACACACATTAATATACAAGAGCAGGCAGACTTAAAAATACACAGACACACACAGAGTCAAAGGAAGCACGGACAAAGTGAATGACAAGTGACATGCGTGGTTAGAAGAAGGGCTCTCGTGAATATCAAAAGACCTTGTGGAAAGGACATACCTCTGTATAAATAAAGGTTAAATAAAAAAATAAATAAATAAATACTTACCCTTCCTTGTATGTCCTTTCAGCCATCAATCCTGCCAACATCCTACCATTGATATTCAGTTTCCAAACCCTTGTGTGACTCGTGATTAAAAGTAAGCAGTCTACCCTGGAAACATATGTGTGTGTGTGTGTGTGTAAGTGTGTGTCCTTGTGCGCTTCTGTCCTGATAAGCACCCATAATTGTGTTTATTTCGGTGTACGTACACCTTGCTGTGATGGCAATCAGACTTGTAAATGGAGACAGAGATTAAGATGTAGAGTGAACCATTTAAGAGAAAGGTTAAAATCATTTATCAGAGAAAATACACAGTGATTTCAACCTTTCATCAGCAGTAAATCATTGGGCTTATTTATTTTTGTTTTTATTTATTTGTGTGCTAGTATCACAGTGCAAGGATGAATCCAACCAATATTAAAGGTCATTCCAAGTAAGCTATTATCTGTGCGATACACAGATTTGTTTTTAATAAACTGTTACTTTGATTTTTTTTTTTGGTTTTATTACAAAATGTACATATTAGCAGAAATATATTATACAGGATCATATCTTATAATTTCTTAAAATAAAGAGATACTTGCTTATGGATATAACACATTTCTAACATAACATTGGTGGATTACACCAACACAGAGAGCAAACTTTATTGCAGTAACCAATCACACCTCACCTCCATATTGCATTTAATGTCCGTGCACGGTTTTACTGCAAAACAAAACTCAAATCAGACACAGCTCTTGCTTCAATCATTTATATTTTTTATCTATCATGTGTGTGCTTTTACTGCAACAACTGCGGAAGCAATCAGTAAAATGCATTTTGACGGGCAGAGGGATTGACTGGCCCACAAAAAGCCAATTGTGGGAGATGCACATGATGACCTTGCTTCACCTTTAGACTGATAGGATCAAAGAGAGAAGCAGGAAAACGTATGAACACACAGGAGCCAGGATTTAGGATCAGAATCAAATCGTATGCTGTATTGAATCATATGTACCAGTTGATGACCTCGAAATCAGCTCAATTATCGAGTGTTTTAAGTCTTTGAGTCGTATTTAAGATTGAGCTTTCTGGTCCCTCTAGCTAGCCTCTTTCTGTGTTGCGCACTTTTCAACCCAACTGCATAGAAATAGTTTTTGCTAGCAATGTGATGAACTAAACAACACTCTCCAAGATTCCCAGTGTTCTTTTACAGTCATGCACCAATAAAGTTTTAGAGGCCTAAAAATTGCTTGAATTGAATGAATGACGTTGCAAATTTGGAAAGAAAGAAATGGTCTTCCTTTAATGATATGGGCTGAAGTTCCAACTCATATCATACATATTTTGTTTGCCAGTCCATTACTGAATTAAAAATATAGAAGTATACTCTGGAGCTGAACATGTAGAGTTGATGACTAAAAGGATAAACTGACCATATATGACTCTGTCACATTAATCAGTTATTGCTATAGAAATGTTGGCTACATCTGACAGTAACTCATAAACATGGATGCATTCTGGCATTGTGACTTTATCCCCTAGTGACACACACACACACACACAAACACACACACGCGCATAGACAAACATACACAAACACAAGCTGGCATTCTGACTCCATCCCTGGGCACAGCACATAAATCTTCCCTAATAACAGCGGTGGCATTTCAGCAACAATAGGGATTACACACAACCTCTGTCGAATGGTCTGCCAGCCAGAACACACACGGACGCAGGCACACTTAGAAGCACATCACACAAACACACTCACACACACTTGAGATACACAATATGTTGCAAGTTCCACTAGAGAAAGAGGGTGTAAGAGAGAGAGCTTCCTCTTATCAGACCATATTCACACAGTGCAGCCTGATATTGAATAAAGAGGCATAACCTGTCAGAGTTTTATTCATGTGGTAATACAGTCAAATGATTAATTGATGGATGATTGAAAATTTCTGCCACCATAGCATATTCATGTGGTGGTACTTTATATGTAGGTATATAACACCTAATCAATTTAGATTAAAATGAGTCAGGCTTTATACTGAGAGGCAACCGTCAAAAATACCTTGTCATATAAACTATCAGTAAGACTCATGAATCTTTCAATCTGTAATCCATGAAATGCTGAGAAAAGTAAAAGTTGCAGAACACAACATAAATGGAAACAAAATTGTAATTTTGGAGACATTTGTGTGTGTGTGTGCCTCTATTAATTAGAGCTGTGCAAATTGTGTATTTTGCACTCTCTCAAATGTTTATTATGTTCATATATATATAAGCCTAACATTCATATATAAAACTTGCATTTATTATTATCATGGATGGGGCTTTGTTTGTGCAGCATGGGACAGTGCCTGAATGTGCAACTGTGGATTTTAAACTATATTTAGGCAAGGGGAGCCAAGGAAAGTTTCCTTGTATAGCACCTTTCAACAACAAGGCAATTCAAAGTGAATAATTGTGTTTAATCAGACAGCTATTCTGTAAGCTGCCAGCTGAAACCTGCAGCTGAAAAGTTGATCCAGTAATAATATCATAATAAGGCATTTTATAGTTTGAATAAAGAGATGACAGTTAAGTGGAAGTCTTAATGAGGTTTTGGAGAAGGCGAACATAGTCTTCTATACACAGTCAGAGTCACACACATTCACAAGCACACGTGGGCTGAAAATCCTAGGTTCCAGCAGGCATTTTTCCAGGGAAACAGGAGAGAAATGTCGGGAATTCTCAGGATATTAATTCCCTGCGTGTAACTCTAATCATAACCCATATAACCAATGGCCCGAGCTACAAAAATAATACCTGTTGGAATAAATTATAGTTTATAACTGAAGTCAACAATTAGGCTATTACAGTGTTGAGCAATTATGAGTGCTTTGTTTGGATGTTTTTACAATAAAAGCCTTCTAGGAAATGATGGTATTATGCCCCCTGAAAAATAAATGGCTTTGATGGCAAATTGGATGTTCTTCCATAAATATGATCAAATATACAGTAAAGATAAAAACATAAAGGCTTGTTTCAAACAAAGATATCTCTTCAGTTGAGGTAAATAAAAGTTACTGACAATTTATGGTCTACTGTATCTGGATTTTGTTTATTGTCAATATGTACAATATGTACCATCCTGCGACAAGCCTCATATCCCTCTAGTTTACTGAGAAAACAGAACTTAAATGTGCCACACCGAAAAACCCAAGCACATACAAACGTGTGTGTGTGTGTCATTTGAGTGTCCCTTAAGGTCCTCAGACAGCTGGCTGCTCTTGATTTCACATCCCATGGGAACCTTTTTACTTCCAAACAGTTCTGCTTGTTGATGACAGCACTCCAGTGAACACAGTGTAGCAGACGGAAGTTCATCTTCAATATCAGCTGCCGGTAATTCAGCTGAAGTAGTACTTTAACATCAGTTGATATCAATAGATTGAGCGAGATGCCGGTCTCAAGTCAATTTAGAAAAAGGCCAGCTCCACTCACACCGACTGAAATGCTTTCTTCACTTTTCTGGAATATATAGTATATGAATCAACAAACCTGAACACTCAATTGCACCGTTAAAACTGCTAGAAATGTAGCACCTTTCATTTTGGATTTAAAACTGCTTCACCCATGAGTGTATTATTTATTATTATTTTACATGAAATGCTGATTTTACTGTAGTCTTAAATTGTAAGAACTAGTGTCAACTGCAAGCTCAGGTCCAGAAAACCACTCCTGGAGCTGGCAGAGACGTCTTTACTAAACCAATCTGCCCTCCTGGCATGCTTAAACCAACTGTTGAGGGAGAGTCAAAATTTGCACAAAAATTGTGTTCTGCTCTGATATCCCCCCGCTGAATCTGATATGACAACAATGTGTCCTGCACTAATGTACTAATGAAGAATGGTAAATGAGAGTTTCTGAGGCATCACCAAAAATAATGGAAATTTGTCAGATAGTTTGTGAGACTAGTCACACTATTCATCATTGTCATGCTATCTCAATCTCCATCTGGTGGAGTTTAGAAATGAATACAAACTGTTCCACTGCAGTACTCTGCAGTTACTTCACTTTTAGGCACTATTTTGATTTCAGGGCTGCACTAAATACTGCTAATTAGACAGTTTACATCACAACAGAGCACAATTTGGGGAGTAAAAACATAAATTAGCGGTTAGTGTAAAACAGCTCAAAATATAAATCTGTCAGTGTCTTGAGGAGCTTTGAATCATCAATATAATTGAAGTTAAACAAGGTTTTGTCACATGTCTCTGTACCTTTTTTCAAACCATCCACTGTTA
Organism: Scomberomorus guttatus; assembly: GCA_038419695.1. Classification (NCBI taxonomy): domain Eukaryota; kingdom Metazoa; phylum Chordata; class Actinopteri; order Scombriformes; family Scombridae; genus Scomberomorus; species Scomberomorus guttatus. The sequence goes on from CM076451.1 coordinate 21,022,861, forward strand.
CATCCAAACACTTTGCCCAACCTCCCCTGAAAAAAGCCCGAAGCCCAGAGGTGTGTACCTGTACTGTCAGTGGATGTGATATCTTGAGAGGACAATCGATTGCTTCCCTCCTGACTAAGAGTTAAGGTCAAGACTAAGCCCAAACAACAATTAAAGAGAGACATGTTTATTAGCTTATTATATAATGTTCCTATTTGCAGTAATGCTAATGATTGTTCTGTCAGATTGCATACTAGATTACTGCTTACTATTGATGCTTTGGTGAATAGTTGGTAATTACAGCGTACTAATGATTATAGTTTGTAATAATTTGCATGCCATTATATTTAAATTATTGGAAAATAATCAGGTGTCTAAGTCATGAACCCCATAACCTACTGCTTAGCCAGAAAGTCTTTAATGGCTGTTTCTAATTGATCTGTCACTGCAGCACTTTCAATTAGAAACCTTAACTTAGGAAGTCTGTGTCAGTAAGAGTCGCAGGACAGTCATTACTTAATGTGTGAGGCTCTGTAACAGGCGATGGAGATGCACAAGAGTGTTACTGCAGTCCAGAGGAGTGATTTCTACACACCGCAACTCATGACTCTCCCCTATAATTACGGCCATTGATAAGAAGCAGCAAGCACTTATTCATAATTACTGGTCTCTCTGCAAGGTGACAGCTGTTGGTCAGACAATGCCAGAATTTCAGAATAAGATTTGTGTGACTCTCAGAAACTGAGAGGAGCAAAAATAAACACACATGTGCTCAAAGTTGGGTGAGTATTCCTATGAAAGCCCAGGATCAATGTTAAATGATGTTTTGACCTTTCGTTATGCCCTGCAGTGGGTATCATGCTGTGCTGTCATAAATCTACTGAGCCCTCTGACAAGTGACACCTTTCTCTGGCCCTGACCTTAAAGATCCCCTCCAGACATGTATTAAGACATATAAAAACACTCTGCTTGGAACAATAATTTGTGTCTGATATAGTTTTTCCAGAAAAAAAGTATATTACCTTAAAGTTACATCTACTCCTTTCCCCTCATTAAAAATTCCAGAATCTATGAATATGCAAATATATATCATTTCAAAAGTTTAACTGTTGGATACAATATCCAAGTCTCCTACTTCTCTGTTAAGTCCATTCTCAGTGAGGTTTCAGGTTTACACATCACACTTGTGTAAGTTGAATATTGGACCACTATCAGCTTCCAAACTAGTTGTGATGTCATGAATCATATTCGTAGGGCCACACCTTAAAATCCAATTTTCAATGACCACACAGAAACTTTCCACTTTTAGTAGATGAATGTGAAAACAGCCTTCTATTGTCAAACTCTGCAAATATATTATCCTGTACAGTGAAGCTCAAACATCCAGCTGTAGGAACAAGGAGAAAAATACAGTTTTGAGTGGAGGGGGACTTTAACATACATTTAAGCTGCCTTTGAATCCTGCTCTCACCCAAACAAAGAGCAGATACTTGGTGGTTTGACCCGGCCTTATATCTGCCTTACATCTGCTTAGGCTAACCTATATTGGCTTACCTCACTGGCTGGATAGGCAGTTTAATCTCCAGCCGCCATCCTTGCTTATCTAGCTCTACTAGTCTTGTAGGTAGCCACTAGTTATATCAGAAACTTTTTGCACTTTTCCCTGACCTAATGCACACTTTAAAACCCTTTAACACCTAAAACATCTATCCAAGGTATACCTAAAGCTGTTCTTGAACCATGCCATACATGCATGGTTTTGGTCTCTTTTGAAAGATAACACTCTGAAGTTTTTTCCCCAACAGTCAGAATCACTGTAAGTGCTACTGGCATTGAGTAGTAGAAGTCTGAACACACTGAAGTAGAAGGCTTTTATTTCCGCCTGAATATGTTTTTGCAAACAGATGCCTGCAGATGACCTATAGCTGGAACTTATTAGCTGGAAAACACAATGGGAACACAGCATGGATGCTTACCTAGTCCAAGTTTAAATTTAATAACAATACCACAGAAAATTAATATTTTACACATGTTTTTTCTAAGGGTATTTCTAGGTGTTTTGCAAGGCCATTTAGAGATACCAAATAACCCCTGCTTCAGAGTAACTGAAGCATAAACACATTATAGTGCTTTGTTCCCTTCTTGAAACCCAACATTTTATGCATATAAAAGAATCAAAACAAATACTATGGAGGAAAAGCAGTTTGTATAATTTCCATTTCCATGTTGAGGCTTTATGACTCTCACCATGGCTTCAATGGTGGCTTTGGCCAGGCCTCTCAAATCAGATGGGAGCTGATGGATGGTCCCATGTCCCCTGGTCGATTGTTTGGACCACTTCTCCAGAGCGCCATGGCTCATCTGCATGAAACAGCTGAGGAGTGAGCCAAGGGTGAGGAGACTCACCTTCTGGAGCAATCCTCCACTCGTGGCTGCAGCCCAACAAGCTCCGCGCCGTCATGGCAAGAGCCAGCGGCCAGCGTCCTCTTGGTCCAACCCGTTCGCCAAGCCGCCTCACAAACACCGGCATCAGTTGCAATGACGGGATGCAGGAAACGCATGTCTCAATTCAGCTGAGCAAAGGAAACACAATGGCCATTTTCAGGGCCAACCACTTTCCTCTAAAGAACAGTTTCCTCTCAGCCAGTCCGCTTTTGCCTGCGCTGAACATTTTGCGGCTGTTTCCACACAGACACACATCCCCCACACACAGAGGCCTTCCCCATGCCCCCCATTAACCTGGGGGATGCTTATTTTCATGTGCCAATCATTTCCAGGCACAGACAATTCCTGCACTTCTACTTCCAAGGAATACAGTACCAGTACAAACGGTTACCCTTCGGTTATTCTCTGGCTCCCCGCACCTTCTCCAAGTGTGTGGCGCTACACTTGTCAACACTGGGTTTCACCATAAATTGGCAGAAGAGCTCTCCGCTTCTCACCCAGTCTCTAATTTACCGGGGTGTGCACATGGACTACGCCACCATGCGAGCAAAGCTGTCCCCAGCCAGACTGGAAGCGCTAAACTCTCTGCTGTCATACATTGCACCCCACAGAGTGGTGACAGTGCTGTCTGTGATGCATCTGCTGGGCATGTTTGCAAATCACGTGGTTGTCCCCTTAGGACTCCTCCACATGAGGAAAATTCAGAGATGGTTCAGCCGCCCGCGTCTCGACTCAATATGGCACAAAAGACACATGCTGACTTATTCCTCCCTTACTGCAGTCAGATCTGGCGTATTGGAAAACACCCCATGTTCCGTCTTTGGGGGTTCCCCTTGGGAGAGCTACGTCACACATATCAGTGTACATGGACACATCTCTCTCCGGCTGGGGAGGAGGGTGGAAGAAGCCTCCGTCTCTCCACATAAACTGTCTGGAACTGTTCACGGTCTTGAAAGTGTTAAAACACTTTGCTCCGTTGCTGACAGACAGACATGTTTTAGTGAGAACAAACAACGTGACAGCAGCAACGTACATCAACCGCCAGGGCGATGTAGGAGGAGAATCTAGTGGTGGCCCCAGAATGCACAAGCAGGGAAGCCGTGGCAGCTCCCATGGCTCAGAGACCCACTGTCACAGCTGGACGGTGTGATCCTCCACCTCCCAGTGATAAGCCAACGGCTGCGGGCTTGGCCCCTGAATGGGAGCACCTGAAAAGGTGGTACGCACTATCCAGGGGCTGAGAGCTCCTTCTACAGGTAGATGGTCTGTTTTTCAACGGAACCATCTGCCCTCTGATTGGACAGATGACTCTACGTTTGACCAATCGGATTCATCTGTAAAAATAGGGTCAAAATTTGTACTTGTAACTTGTAGTTTGTAGCTTGTAACTTCAGTGTTGCATACACAGGCAGGAAATTTGTGTTTCTGTCCCTCATGTAACTTTACTGTCACACACAAAGGTAGGACATTTGTGTGTCCTTCTCTGAGACTTTGTGAAACCTCACTGTTGAAAATATTCCTGCACAAATTTTAATTACACATACACAAAAATATTTCTACAGCTACAAAAACTTTTTACACGTGCAAATTATATCTGTGTGCACAAAACTTTTTCACACATGGTCAAAATATTTCTACAGCTGCAAAACTTTATTACACATTCACAAACCATCTCACAAGCTCAAAATATTAATGACCCTTATTTGCTTCCATACCGCTGGGGCTCTATATGCATAGATGCCATGTCATTTCAATAAATATAAATGTATTGAAATGAACAAATCAGTCTATATTAAATTTCATTTTGTTTTATTAAGCATCCTCCCGTCCTCGGAAGTATTATACTCCCGAGTTGAACTTGCCAACTGCCACTGAAAAAAGAACAAATCTGAAGATTGACATTGAAAAAGACATCATCATGCAAAAAAATATCAAAATAAAGTAAGATAATAAGATTATAAGACTTAATTTTTTAATGCCTGTGTCTCATTTTTCAGTGGAACTTTTTTCAGTGCCAATACTTGTGTCAGTGTTGGTACAACTTTTTGTCAGTGTTTCAATGCCAATGTTTCCTTTTTCAGTTCAGGTTTTGTATTCAGTGCCAAATTTTATTCTCGATGCCAAAATTTAACTGTCACTGTTCTAGCCCCATACTAATCCCATCATGGATTAGCAGGCTGCATGAGGACCATTACAGTGTGTAATTAATGTCCCACTCTCCTGCAGCAGCAGGTGTGTTGTGTGAAGGGAGTGTAATTTTCACTGTGCTGTCATAAGGCCTGACATGGTAAATGACCATGACACAGCCAGTACCTCCCCGCCTTATTGCACTTTGCACTTATAGGGTTGTGAAATACCATATATTACCTACTTGTATTATTGGTCTTAACCCAACAGTTACAGCTCTTAGAGGGTGAAACCTATACAAAATAGATCGTATAGGCTCAGTCAAGTATAGGTCTTCTAGGACCCAGGACCCAGGCCCCCCTGCTCCCACTGCATTAGCTGAAGAAAATGCTGACTTTTGGGAATAGAGCTCACTGTCAGGTCCTGATGGTGTTATATACCGAAGATGAGGATCTGAGAGAAGCAACTGTACAATAACTGTGCAAAAGAAAATCCTCATGACTGCACATGCGCACGGGGATAAACCCAACAGCGACAGCTCTTAGAGGGCTATGCCAATACTAATAGAATCTGGAGTTATGATACGTAACTAACATTGCCTAAGCAAAGAGCACATACTGTGCTGCTTAATCAGGCCCTATAGCTACAGTATAGGCCTATCTGCTTAGGCTGAACTGCAGTGGTTGGCTTGATAGGCAGTTTCGTCTGAATGCCATGGTGTGCTCAGTTTTCCTGGCGTTCTTATTTCCACAGTGCTTGCACACAAACAAGCTACTCGCTAGCTTGTGAGCATTGACATGATGTGAGAAATTGCTGAGATGACTGCGCAATTTGTTCTGTCGCAATGGGTCTTCACTCTTAGCTTGGTGCAGAGGCAGAGGCAGTTAGCCTCTGCTAGAAGCGGAGAAATATGCCCTACAGTAAACCCATAGCTGTCTAACTTACATGTTCAGTCTCAGCTGGCCAGCCACCAGTGAGCTTACAATCAGGAATTACCTGAGTGTTGTTCAGAGGATAGGACTAACCTGGACTAAGCTAGCTTTTGATAGCAAGAATACCTGCAAACTATAGGCTAAGTGCTTGTTAAATCACAACGTCCTGTTTTCTCTTTCTACATTGTGTTTTGATGGGACGCGTGGATGTGTTGGCTCTGGAGCTGTGTAAAGGCACCATTGACAAGTAATGTAAATAATTACTTTTGTTGTTGAATAATTGGTAGAGTAATGCCATTCAGACTTGACCAACTCTTTAATGATAGAAAATTAAGCGAAGCAGATACAGAGCTACTGTTTTGTTTGATGTACAGGATTGCATATACGCTGCTGAGGGTAGTCAAAGAAAGACAGACGACAGCAAAGAAGTGAGCCTAAAAGGAGGGGTTGTTTTGGAGGACAGAGAGAACAATAGACAAGAGCGCACAGGAATCCATCTCATCTCAGAGGAGCACAGGAATGCACAAAGAGCAAAATAGATTTGTTTGTTTTCAAATGGCCACCGTCAAAGCGGACACGAGGGAGGAGCAAGGCTCTGCTCTGCTGGGACACAGAAACAGATGATTGTTTACAGCAAGGATGCCGCTGTCGTCGTTTTTGTTTTCCTTTAATTCACTTGTTCTTCCTCAGAAAATAACATTTACTCTGTAGCATCCACAAAAATTACCTTGGGAAAACTTTTTTTTTTTTTAAGGCATACCTTTTTGTGATGTAATTTGTTAGTCCCTCTTTCTCTCCCTTACTTAGCCTACCTGTCTGTCTGGCTCTCTTTGTCTGTCTGCTTTTTTTCCTCCTTTTCTCTCTGCTATCTTTTAACTACCTTGTTCTAACAATACCCTCATGTCAGAACAGATATGCAGGTTCCGGTGTGTGTAATCAAAGGGCAAAAAGAGTTTGTGTCTCTGTGTAAGGGGTGTGACAGAAGGTGTGTGAGTGAAGAAGAGAGAAAGGAAAAACATTAAAAAAAACTACATAAGATTTATTCTCCCAAGCAATGTTTTATTTACCTACTATACTTTTCATCTATTTTTGTTGCGTGCCTCTCTTTTTACCTTTGAGTGCTCTGCTTCCTGCTCTGATCACTGTTACGGCTGTGTGCAAATAAATTGAGGGTTTCATTAAGAAACCCTCAATTAACAGAGTTCATTCTTCAAAAGTCTCACCGGCAAAAAGCACTTAGGTAATATCAGACCTGATACATCGTTGTCTGGTATGTTTGTGTGTATGTCTGTGAGTCATACACCACATAAAGGGGAAAATGCACCTGTCTGGAAGGAAGATAATGATTCTAAAGAAAACATAACTCTTGAAATGAGTGCATCTCAGGGCTGTTGGGGAAGATTGGAGGGTATGGTGTCATGATAAAAGACATGGTGCTTACTTAAAGCATATACATACAAATACATGTACGCACACGTGTGCATACCAAAATGCACACGAATTAGAAAAACTGATTTTTTTTTTTTGGTGCAATATAACAAAAGACAAAAAAAGAAAGGGATTACATTCACAAAGGCACAAACAAGTCACCCCAAAACAAACACACATACAGGAAAATGTCAAGCGTGTTATCAAAGAAATACAAATACTTTAACAGAAAGAAAATACATTCATGCACATAAATAATTCACAGGGCGGTTTTGTTGTTTAAATGTCTCCTCTGGTTGTGTTTTCCTCTTTGGTTATTTTCTTTGTGCTTATTAGCTTTGGGTCATTAATTGCACCTGTTTTGTGTGTTGTGTGTGTGCTCGTTAAGTACATACAGTCTTGCTGAGTCTTACATCACCGTGAAAACAACCTTTAGATATTATTTTTGTCCGTCCAGTTGCAGAAGACTTTGTTTTCCATTTAGTTTTGTAGCCTACAGTAAGCAGTGTTTATATGTACATGTATGATGTTCACCAAATACTGTAACAGTACTACAACACACCTGAAAGTACACAGACTACCTGTGAGGAATTAACGTGCATGAGGTTCAAGTTTTTGATCACACAAATGCACAGCACATGCATGCACACAAACATTCAGTTAGCTAAACCATGACAGTCAATAACACGGGCAGGATATTGAGAAAAGGAAACGATTCTCATTTGAACAGAGCTAAGGGACAGTCAGTAACCAGTGTTTAGGAAGCAACCAACCAAAAGACTATTATTCAGCCATGCATTCAGTGGTCCTATACTATCCATCCTTTAACAAGCATTGACTTCCAAATGGGACACGCATTGACTTCAGAGAGGACTGTCTCTGAGAAGTGTGGCCTCGGAGGGGGACAAGTATCGACTTCAAAGGACACATGCTTTGAAACACATTAGATTCAAATGGGGTACATTCAAAACAGCATTAGCTTCAAATGAGTCATCCTTCATAGTTTATTGACTTCAAACAGAGAAAAGGAGGTGAACAGCAATACACCCAGTTAGGGATATGCGATACAAGTCCCCCTGAAAAAGGGTGGGACACTTCCTGCTGCTGAAAGAGATACAGCATGAGCAGTGAAAGAGTAAAACTTTCACTGCATTTCTATCTTTTGATTCAGTGAGTAGTATAACGGATTCAGATAGAAAACTACCTTTGGGATTCTTCATCACAAAAGATGACTTTATTTTTTGTGTGTTTCCAAGGCCCTATGGTCATACAAGCATTTTTGGCAAAGGGGAAGATTGTGTGTATCAAGCATAGCTTTATGTTCAGCAAATATGTAGATTGAATTTTGCCGAGGGAGCACATCATTGCAAAAAAAACTAATTAAGCAAAAGTTGGTTTCCTGGGCAAATTTTAAAGATCAAGGTGCTTAACTGCTTGTTGGAGAATGATGCGTTCTTTTAATCCTAAAATTTAGATAGCCAGTGGGGAATTTCTTTTAATAATTTTTTAAAAATTTAATAAAGAGGTAATTAGCAAGTAACTTTTAAGTTTGGTAAATAATTACATTAGTGCATTACATGCTTACCTTCTATACACTCTTATTACAGGCTGAGCATAACAGTGAACACTCAGATAGAAAATGCAGTTTATCAAACATTCATTCAAGAAACATCAAGAGAAAACAACGCTAATATAGACCCAATCTTTCTAGTTATTCATGTGGTTATTAATATTATGAGTTTGTGGTGCTCTAGGTCCATTATGAAACATTAGAAACCTCTGCAGAGGACACTAAACTAACTATAATCCCTGTCTTGTTCTCATTTAAGACGTCAATCAAACAGAAACACATATGCCCATAACACACAGATACACACATTAATACACTGTTCATTCATGCATAAATACAAAACAACACATGCACAATCTCATACCTGCATACACACACAAATACGCGTGGAAAAACAAATACATAGTACAAAGAAACACTCACATTCCTCGCAGCTCTCTGTACACTGTGATGAGATCAATAAACACGTTGAAAGACAACACAGAGCGTGATAAGGGGACAGATTCCCAATACTCTGTGTGTGTGTGTGTGTGTGTGTGTGTGTGTGATGTGAATCTAACCTTAAACCTAAATACACAAAACACCCTGGGAAATTGCATATTTTACAGACTAAAAACAACAGTATATTCATAGATTTACAAAAGGGTCAGAGCCCAGTTATCATGCTCTTTTCTGCCTTCGAGCTCACATTATTTCTCCTGCTCTCTCTCCCACTCTTGTCTCTTCTTCTTCTCTCATCTTTCCCCCTCTTCTTTCGCATTCTCGCCCTCATCCCCTTGTCTCTCTCTCCAGTACAGTAAATCACCTCACTCCTGTCTCCTGGCTGTGAGGTCCGGTGGCGAAGCAGATAGTCAGTGACACTCACCAGTGAAGCGGCCGGCCTGATACTGTCTCCAGTTCTCCCCAGGGTATAAAAAGCTGACTAGAAAACAAAAGCATGTTCACACATGCATGCGCTCACACAGCCACACATAGCCTACACTTTGGATGTGAGGATCGTCACTTATTGCATTTATTCTGCTACACCCCCCTGTACAACCCTTTCAGCACAGTATTTGAGTAACTTTTTAAAAATTTCTTTTAGAAATGTTCATGTGCATCGTCCCTGCAAATTTAGATGAGCATAAATATTTTAAAGTATGCAGTAATAAATTGACTAAGTAGAGAGGGAAAAATGACTAAATCTGCTTTTACATTCTCCCATATAACAAACTCAAAGCACATATAGGTAAGACACAAAGTCTACAGCCATGCTAGCAGCTCTAGGCTGTAGGCTCAGTGGTGCTTTGAGCTAAATGCTAATGTCAACATGCTGACATGCTCACAATGGCAATGTTAACTTGCTGATTTTGAGCAGGTTTTCTTAGTTTAGCTAACATTTTTAGCACTAAAAGTAATGAGCACTAAACACAAAGTACTGCAGAGGCTGATGTGTACGTCATTAGTTTTGGAGGTATTTGTTTCTGCAAATCAAAGTATTGATTTTTCTGTAATTGTCAAGACATTTCATCATCAAATTCATTATGATTCATACTCCGGGCACCATGAATGTTGTACCAATCCATCCAGTAGATGTGGAGATATTTCACCGGAGAACTGTATGACCTTCTGGTGATGCTACATGAAAATTCAAGGATCACCAAAGTATTTAGAATTCATCCTTTACGTACGATGTCTGTTAAAAATGTAATAGTAATCCATCCAATATTTGTAGATATATTTCAGTCTGAAACCAAAATGGTGGGCTGACCGGCCAACCAATCAACATTGCCATCCCTTGAGCTGCTAGCGTGGCTAAAAATATGTGCATATTATAAGGTACTTGCGTGAGCATTTTGCACAATGTATGTAACATGTATTGACACCCCCGCATACCAACACACGCAATCAGTAAGTGTGTGGCTATCAGTTAGTTCCAGTCCATCAGGAGGCCTCGTGTTCCCTGAGCTGCTTTTCTACCTAGTTGCTCTAAATATGATATGACAGATGCAGGGTCACTGCCTTCATTTATAACACAGGCACCGAAAAGGAGAACAAAAATCCTGCTGCAATTACTGTCACTTCATGGCTGAGCTAGCTGTACGCTACCCTGGGCTAGCCTTAGGTAGCCCTAAATGCAATGATGATTCACTGACTTTGGGCCTGCATGGGGACAGGAAGAAGGCTGTGTTTGTGTGTGTGTGTGCGCGTGTGTGTATGTATGTGTGTCATTAGTGGGTGTGTAGGCTGATGCCATGCCAGAGGGACAAAAACATTACCAGTGGGGATTTAGGAGGATGCACTCAGAGAGAACCAGCATACTGAATACAGAGAGACTGCTATCTCCATCTCAGCATACATATGGGGGGGTGATTGTTCATGTGCACGCAATCTTGTGTGTGTGTGTGTTTGTCTGTGTTCATCGATGGCTTAAATGAAAATAAAATGAGGAGTGAGAGGTTGTTTTCAGGCGATTAGTCTGACCCCCAGTATTACCTCTTTATTTCCCTTGGTAGCTAAACATATTAGACCATCCTCTAGCCCTTGAGCTGTACACACACAAACACATTCACTGTCATACTCACAAACACACACACACACAGACACGAAGGTATGTTGTTACACATGTGTGGCAGGTCTGAGAAGTAGAAAAACTCACTTCAAGAGATAAATAAAAGTCAGATACATTCTAAATTGGATTCTTAAGGTTATCAGCTTACAGGGTAACTCATCTGCAAAAAAAAAAAAAAAAGTTGTAAGCCTTTGAATTCTAATGCCCGTCACTTTACCACAGAAATACAGCATTTTAATCCCAGATCGGCTAAATCCAGTCGTCTGGAACAAATAGCATGGGAAGGCTGACAAGAGGACTGGGAAAATGTCAGGAAATCCATAGGAATTCTATATGCTTGGAGTAAGCCTTGATGGGAACTGCCGATTAACACTACACACGTGAAACGCAGCAGATGTCGTGACAGCATGAGTGGCACTTGGATTAAGGAAAATATATAGTGTAAGGAGTTATTCTTAGTCGACCAACTTAGACGAAAAAGATGAAGGCTATTGAGAGGGCGGGTGAAGTCCCAAATACATAATTCGCTCCTTGAGCCTCACCTGTTCTCTGAGGCTGAAATTTATCTAAAAGCTACTGCAGGGGGGGATAATATTAGGAACGCTTGAGCTGAGGATTTTATCTTAAGGTCAGATTTTACATATATCCACACACACACACACACACACACACACACACACACACACACAAGAATTATGCAAACACAGACGTTCAGAGCTGTTGAGACTTAAATACACAAATACTGTCTGTGCAAAAAGTTGCTTGAATTTCTACAAAGCACACACATACATACATGTGCACATAGACGCAGCCATGGACATACTGACGCACACACACACACACACATACACTGTTAGTGACAGCACCTATCTGCCACCCACAGTAAGTGACCTGGGTTAAATATGTAATGACTGCTTGTCCCACACTCAGGATTAATGGGCTGTGGAGAGAAGAGATAAAAGGCACACATCATTACCACACACACAGACACAGACACACACACACACATACATAATAAGATAAGAAACATCATTAAGAGTGGTATAATCGTGTGTGGTATGGTTGAGCCTAACTAAAAAGACCGCTTTGGATATTTTACATTTCTGAGTATGTTTTTTTGTTTTTAGCAGATTTTCATACTGTGCTTCTGGTGGTGTGGTAACTAAACAATGTTTAAAAGGTGGGAATGTCCAATGATTTCAAAGAATATGGAATGATGTAAGAATAATTATAGAAAAAAAAATAATTGACATGTGGTTTCCTAGAGGGGGTGTCTCAGGGATAAAGACGATGGTATACTTTACGATCAATTCATTTCTGTCAGCATAACTGAACAAGTGAAATGGACAATTTCATTCTGACTTGATGTAATAACTGGATGATGACCCTACACAGACATGTAATATATACATTTTTCAGCAAAAAATGTACTATTACTGCAAATTGCATGTCTTTTGATATAATCTAAAATATGTAGGCCCATTGATAAGAATCAAAATGACCAAATTAGCTATCTCATTTTACCCCATCCATCTAGTTCTCTCTCTTTTTCATCCAAGTCACTGTCTTTTCCACTCATGTAGCCCAGCTCTCTTCCTCTTACACCTTACATGACCAGTATGTGTGTTTAGATGGTTGGAAACTGACTAAAAAAGTTGTCAAAGCTCAAACAAAAAGCTTATTCAGAGAGGTGAGAATTGAAAACTGCTGACAGTACTGCAGGTGGTATAATTGGCTTTTAGAGGATAATACATTGTATAATAACGCAATACATTATATGTTACTGAATACATGTTACAAAATTCTCCAACAACATATGTCACCATGTCGTTTCAGACTGAAAATTATAGGCAAAGAACAACTGAGACCCAGCAAGTTGTGTTCATCCTGCCAGCAGTGGGAAGGCTTAATATTGACGTCTATTGTACAGCCTACATCAAATAAAGTCTATCAAGGCTTTGCCAGACCACAATGAGCAAAGCGAAATATCCAAAGCCCTTTTCAAAGATTTAGCAAAAACCCATTATATCTTATGAAATACACAGCGTGGTCAGCCTAGCTGTTTAACATGCATAATCAAACATATGCATGCATGTCTCATATTGTTTTAGCACAAAGCTTTTATTATTCTCCTGCCTCTCATCAAATGTTCTAAAATGCTTTTTGTTCTCTTGTATTGTAGTTTCATGTTTCATATCCCAATGAAACACGCACAGTCAATTTCAACTACTCTTCTCTTATCTAAAATCTTTGATCTGCATCCCACAGTCTGCACAGTCCCAACACACACATGCTAACATAGCATACACACGCACACAGCAGCACACAAATTAAGGTACATTTACTGTGCATGCACAAACAAATCAAATATACATGTACGGTTTGTGCACTATATGCACAGACATTTACACACTTTTATTCTGTGCTTATTATTTGTCCCTGTAGACGTGGTGTGTGCATAATCTCTTTTAATAATACATAACAGAAATAAAGCTACGTATTCCATTATTAACACTTTGGTGCTAGGGGACAGCCATGGTTTATTCTAGATCATAAGCTGATATGCTGCATAGTCACACACACACACACACAAACTCTCATGGAAATTCATACCCAGGCATTGTTGCATACTGATACATGCATATATAAATATAAATGCATATATATATATATATATATGTGTGTGATTGCTGCTGTGCTCAAGAACATGGTCATGGCTCACATGGTGACTGGAAGGTATTTCATTGTTGCTGAGCAGCTGTAAATCATTCAGGAGAGGACGATGATGATGATGATGATGGTTGTCTCCTTGTACAACACCTTCTGATCATAAAGAACATGAGAGAGAGCAGGTGGAGGTGATTGTCTGGTTAGTAAATGGAGGGAGACGGCTTACATAAACTCAGACTCTTAAAAGGAGAACCTGTGACAAACTAGAAAACTGTGCGAGCTTTTTTTAACCAGGCCAATCAATGGAGAAATAATTTCACAAACACTGTTTTCTACATACAAAAACACTATACAGCTAGATGAGTTTGATGATGTTGCTGGGATTCCCCAGTTAATGGTCTTTGCCAGATACATCAGTGGTGAGGATGTCAAGGAGGAGTTCCTGTTCTGTGACTGGCTGCGCACTACAACAGCGGGAGAGGATATTTTCAGGGTGGTAGACACAAATTTGAAAGAGCTCAAATTGGAATGGATTAACTGTATTTGAATTTGCACTGATGGTGCCAGGAGCATGACTGAGTGCAGGTCTGGTTTTTGTGGCTCATGTTCGTAGAGTGGTCCCAAATGTGAAGCTGACACATTGTATCATCCACAGGAAAGCTTTGGCCAGCAAAGCATTACAGCGTGACCTAGGAGAGGTTTTTGATATGGCTGTGAGAGTAGTGAATCTAATCAAAAAGCGATCATTACAATCAAGGCTCTTCACAGAGCTGCGCAGGGAAATGGGGGCAGAGCATGAGCACCTGCTCTTTCGCTGTGAGCTGAGGTGGCTCTCCGGGGAAAGAGTTCCACAAAGTGTGGGAGCTGAGAGAAGAGATCATGGCCCACCTCAAGAATGAAGACACTAACCTTGCCAAGCATTTTCAGGAGAAGCAAGATTTTCCTACCTTGTGGACATTTTCAACAAGCTCAACACACTGAACACAAGCCTTCAAGCAAAGGAGAACAGCATTTTGGAGCTGTAAGACTGAATTCAAGGATTCACTATACACTTCGGTGTGTGGCAGTTCCAGCTGGGTGCAGAAGAACTGGCAATGTTTCCTCTCTGGCTACCAAGAGAACGTGGGTGTTCCTCTGAGTAACTCTGTGAAGCAGAACTCCTACAGGAAAACTTTAAGAGGTACTTCCCCTCACTCACAGGGATCTCAAAACCTTCACTGGGTGAAGTATCCCTTCCAAGCTGTGCCATCACTTGAGCTGGGTCTAAGTCAGACAGAGTTAGAGGCACTGGTTACACTGGACGTCAACAATGGAAGTAAGATGCTGTTTAAGACAGTCACCCTCTCACAGTTTTGGATTGTTTCTTTTCCAGCAGGTAGAGTTTCCCTGCTTGGCTAGGAAAGCTGTAGCTGTGTTGTTTCAGTTTGGCACCTACTATATGTATACAAAGTAACATGTCACTTTTCATTCATCTCAGCACTCGGTGCACTTTTCACTTCTTTGCACTATTTGTATCCTGTTTACAGTTCACAGTTCTAACAGTTTCACCTATATATAGACATCCCTTGTGTATCTTTCTGAAGGCTGTTGTGTTGTGTGTAAGTACACTGAGAGCTACTAAACCGGAGTCAAATTCCTTGTAAGCGTAAACACACTTGGCCAATAAAGATGATTCTGATTATGACAATTGTCAATTATAAATTATGAAACAGGTTATCGCTACTGACATCGAAATGCTGTTTGCAGTGCTGTTTGCTTACCAGCAAAACAGTGGGCAACAAACCATAAATTGCAATGTAGCTGAGATCAAAAAGTCTGCCAAAAAGTGAAAGTAATAATAAATAGCAAATGCTTCTGAGTGTTTTTTGAGGGTTAAAGCTCCCTGTTGTATGTAAAGAAGTGCTAATCTAAACATGGTCTACATGAGTAAAAGCTTTTCCACACCTAGACACAAATATATGTCCAGATTATATAAATGCAACTGCATTGCAGTGCTTTACTGCACATCAGATTCAGCAAAAAAGCATTAAGCATCACAGTATATCCAGGATCATTTGCAAACAAGATTCAGCACCAGGGACAGTTCCATCCTGGCACTTTCTGGAGCGAGGAGAATTATCAATAGAGCTTTCAAATATATTGAACATATTGATAATCTGTTGTCTTTCTGTGTTTGGGCCCAGGCCATGCTAGAAGCAGAGATTAGTTTCTAAATGAGTGTAGAAGACATGCAAAGTAGGCCTATCGTATTTTAACCCACTTAAGCTGTGTTAAAGTCTGTTGATAGTTTTGTTAAATGATTAAATGGAAAGCTCTAGCATACAGCTCAGGATTGACTGGGTCACAGTATTTGCTATGCTGCCTCCTGAGATGTGGTGGGACTAGAATCCAGAAAGGCATCAGTCACCCTGTACTGCTGACTTGAGAAAAACCTGAACCTGAACAGACTATTTTAACGTCAGCATGGAATTAAATAAATAAAATAAACTTCAGCTTTAACAAATACATCATTTTTTATTGCACCTTTATCTAGTTGATTTAGCAACATCGGACCATCACACTTTCTTTGCATAAAATTCACAGGTTTTAAACTTAGATTTCCACAAGACTTTGATATTTTAATTTGTCATGTGCTTTTCCTTCCTGCTTTTTCTTATCTATAGATATTTTTAGTTTTTATTTTCTAGAAATATTCAACATTACTACAGAATATTATCTATGATTATGACATATGTACATTATAAACTCCTGTGCCATTTACAGTACAGTCAGCACACCTGCAGAGCAGCCACCTCACACTAAACTACTATAACAACTTACAAGTCTAGAGTAAAAGCTAAATTCTGATACAGGATGCATCTGGCTATAAAGAATGTATATAAGTAGTAATTTATCCCACTGGTAGTGAGCTTAATCCTTAGAGGCATCATGTATGTGTTTATTTTTTCCTTAAGGTGGTTTTCTTAAATGTTGTGTAGTGTATTTTATTATTTGGAGAATTCATACTGTCATTGTTGTTGTTATCTACCACCATTACTTGTGCACATATTTTGCAGAACTTTTCCATTTTAAAAAAAAAAGGTCAGGTCATGTATATAGTCTAAGTATTGTAATGTTTATAATGTATAATGTATATAGATTGAATTCCATTTACTTGACTTTTTATTTATTTATTTATTTTTTGTATTTATTACTCCTAGTTCTTATCTGTTATCTGTCCTTGTTACCTGCACTGCTTTAACATGTAATTTTCCCCTCTGGGATCAATAAAATCTTATCTTATCTCATCTCATGTGTGATGGTTTGATGTTTGGTTTGATGTTTTAATGAACTTCTGGATGCATCAAAGACAATTTTACCACTTATGTGGACAATAAAGTCGTGTTCTATTCTATTATATGTTTATGTGTAAGACTTGTGTTTTGATGCCTTTGTTCATCATTTATGATGTGAAAGCATCACTTCCACACAGTCAAAGAAATAAAACATGTGTGACCTTGGTCATAGTGAACAGAAACCTGCCAGCCATGCTATTATTCTGCGTTGCTCTTTGCACAATGACGCAACCAGAAAAATAAAATAAAATAAACTGACATTAAGACATTGATTCAACTGACAAAATGAGATTTGACTCTGGGCTTCTCCACTGATGATTCAAATCATCAACATTTAGGAGGTAACCCTAGTTTGAACTGTTAGGGTTTTAAATTTTTTTTTTTTTTTGTCCACTACCCAGAGAGACAGTTAACAAGGCTGCTCACTTCCCGCTACAGTCATTAAGGCTCATGGGAAATCTCCATGGTAACACTGACAATGTAAATCTTGTGTTTTTCCATCATTTGTGAGTGAGTGTGTGTATAACATGCAACTCATCCGCTGGTGTTTATCACAGCTCATTACCACGACAACTAAAAAGTCAAATCCTCTTATGTCAATGAGCTGCATTTAGATTTACCCAAGTGCTCTTGGGAGAGGAACCTCATTCACAAGCGCACACACACAAAAATACAAATGCTGATAGGTTACACTGAGTGTTTTGATTTATCCCAATACTCAAGGGAGATTCAAACTCATTATGCTGTGGATATGTTGGCTGGCGAGATGCTTAAGCTGAGGCCAGTGCTGTGAGGCCACCAGAGAATTTAGTCTTGGCTCCTTCAGTGCCTCTTATTTACCCAACTCAGGCAGGGACTGACTACATCTGATAGCAGTCTGGCCACCTAGTCATTTTGGAGCTGCAAAATCAGACACATCAACATGTTTTATGCATAAACATATAAACAGAGTCACACAGGCAAACAGAAATACACATACACTCGCCTGCACACACACACAAACCGTTATTTGAATGATGAAAATGCAGACTCAGGAGAGGAGAAGTGGGGGAGATGAGATGAGTCGGCACCGTCATTGCCCATGGGTCTGTCTTATGGCTAGACACACACGGATATTGAAAAGTACACACACACACACACACAACCACACATACACAGTTTTGGCTCGGACAAGCAACAAGATGGCACCTCTCATTGAATTGATATCAATATTTGGCCAGAAAGATATTTACACTCCCCTTTAATCTGGGAGAACAGATGGCCCCAAGGTCTGTGAACTGTGTCCATCCCTTTAACCAAGCACCAAGCGCTGGCATTTTTTACGCGCAGTGAAAGAAGCGGAGGCAGAGGAGAAAGAATGACAGGGGAAGGAAGGACAAGTAAAGGAAAGAAAAGGAAAAGAAAGACATGCCGACATTCCTAACAAGCTAATTAAAGGAAGCAAATGTAGATTTTTTTTTTTCAACCCAGAAAAATAACAAGTAAAAACATATCAAACAAATCAAATCATGCACTTTGGGGTTAGTTTTGTTTTTTATGAAGATTGTTGAAGAAATAGGGCTTTTTGCCATTTAGCTATACTAAAACTTTTCTAATGTGTTTTTTCTGGATGGGTTTCATACTTATTACTGTTTGTTAATTAATTTGTGTGTGACGTGGCACATGCACCACAAGAGTGTGTGTGTGTGTGTGTGTGTGTGTGATGTATTGGGTGCTAAGCAGTATATGAAACAATAGTGGACATTCAAAAATGCAGTTTTATTTTATATAGGCTTCGCCCTCTAAGAGCTGTTGCGGTTTATCCCCGAGTGCATATGCAGTTGTGAAGATTTTTTTTCACGCCACTGTGCCCCGCGCAGTTGCCCCCCTCAGGTCCTCATCTCCAGTATATAATACTGTCGTGACCTAAGCTCTGCTCCCAGTTTTTCTTCAGTGTGTTTTGAAGCAGTCAGAAAGAAGAAGAATGAAGAAGACTCAGTGTCCCGAAACAGTCTGTCTGCATCCTGTCTGCCACATCTGCTACATCCTACTGTCAGATCTCAACCCCTGCTGCGAGTCATGCCTCGGTGCTGAGCATGCTGGGCTGGCTCTCACCTCCCGGGCCAGTTTTGTGCTCGCCTGCCCACCATGGAGTTGCAGCAGCGAGCAGACGCCTTCATGGCACTTCATGTGTAGGGTGACAGTGATGGCAGTTGGGTTGACTCTCCCTGCTCCCCAATGGGAACTTTGGAGCTTGAGAACAACAGGTCAGGAGCCCCACGACTGCGGCTTTCTCCTTCCCCTCCATGACTAAGAGCCCATGGCTCATAGCCTCCTTGGCGGGGATGTTTTATGGCCAGGAGCTGCTGTCCAGCCATCCCCTGGTGTGGCATTGCTTCATGGAGCTCCGGCCCTACATGGAGGCAGCATTTTCCAACCCCGGAAAACTTAAGGCGCCAGTGTCCCAGTACAAGCCTTTCACTAGAGTCCACGGGGATATGGAGCACAGTTTTCCCACTGTCCTGCCTCTAGAACAGAGCCTAGCCACCATCTTGCTTCCCAAAGGGACTTTCTTTGGAAGAGGCAAGTCTACACCATTATCTCCTTGGGACCAAGTTTATGCTCGTCTCTCTGACCGCTTGCACCAATGTGCCACTCAGGTGGCTGCAGCAAAAACAACATTGTGCTGCTTTCCTCCACTGTCTCTGCTATGGCCACGGAGTTAGCAACAGACATCGGGAAGGCTATGATGGCTGTCCTGACTTCCTGACTGGATGATGATGCAGCGAAACATGTGGCTGCATGTGTCTCAGTCACTGCGGCAGCCCGGTTAGTAGAGGTTTTTCACCATGGCATGAGTCGGACTCAGGGTCTGAACATTTTGAGCTGAATACTGACACTGTCACACACTTTCAGCACACTTTCTATTGCGACCCCCATGGGCTGTGGTGAGCAGGCACTTGCTCTGGTTATTAACAATGTCCACCAGGGCTCCACAGATGTATGCACACCCACTTTCAGAGTGCTGCTCAGTGTGGCAAAGTTTGCTCTCCATGAATGTAGGGATGACATGATTGATCTCAAAGGGCTACATGCTTCAGTTGGCCAGTCCTCCCCCGCTCCCCGTTTACCGGTGTGTTGGAGATGATCAAGTCATCTCAGATGGAGATAACAGCTCTGATGTCAGGGCTGTCGGAGCTCCTAGAGAAGGAGGCTATCTCCTGTGTCCCTCCAGGCGAGGAGAATGAGGGTTATTACTCCCACTATTTCCTGGTGCCAAAGAAAAAATGAGGCATTAGGCAAATTTTGGACCTATCTCTCTTCAACAAGTGCATAATGAAGAGACTGTTCCACATGCTGACAATCAAACATGTCCTGGAGTACATGCGTCCTGGCGATTGGTTCACATCCATCGACCTACAAGATGCATAATTTCATGTGCTAATCATCTACAGGCACAAGAAAATTCCTGCATTTCTCCTTCCAAGGAGTACAGGATCAATACAACCAGTTACCCTTCAGTTATTCTCTGGCTCCATGCACCTTCTCCAAATGTGTGGGGACAGCTCTGGAGCCATTAGAGTGCTGTTTTACCTAGACGATCTGATTGTCATGGCACCCTCCAAGGAGAGAGCTGTGCTCCACACAGTGGAACTCATTCAGCATCTCTCAGCACTGGGTTTTCCCATAAACTGGCAGAAGAGCTGCCCTCTTCCCTCCCAGCTGATAATTTATCTGGGCGTGCATATGGACTCCTCCCCCATGAGAGTGAAGCTGTCCCTAGCCAGGCTGGAAGCACTCAACTCTCTTCTGTCACGCATCACACCTTTACAGAGTGGTGACGGCGCTGTCAGTGATGTGCTTGCTGGGCATGATGTCTGCCAGTCACATGGTTCTTCCTCTAGGGCCTCTCCAGAAAGCTCCAGAGGTTGTTCAGCCGTTTATGCCTCGACCTGATACGGCACAAGAGATGCATGATAACTATTCTTCCCTCACTGCAGTCAGATCTGACACACTGGGAAAACCTTCATGTTCTGTCAGCAGGGGTTCCCCTTGGGAGAGCTATGTCACACATTTCAGTATACACAGATACATCTCTCTTTGGATGGGGTGGAATGTATCAATCTCTTGTGGTAGGAGGAAAATGGCCATAGCCGCCATCCGTCAACATAAACTGCCTGGAACTGTCCACTGTGCTGAAAGTGCTGAAACACTTTGCTCCACTGTTGAAAGATAAACATGTCGTGGTGAGGACAGACAACATGACAACAACAGCGTATATAAATCGCCAGGGCAGTGTTTGCTCAGTTCGGCTTCTGGAAATTGCCAGCAGCCTCCTGCTGTGGTCTCACAAACACCTGCACTCCATCAGAGCGGTGTACATCCCAGGTGTACAGAACCAACCCGCAGACTCGATGTCAAGCAGATGTCCTTCCCACAATGAGTGGAGGTTGAGTCCCACACTTGTTCAGATGTTGTGGGACAGATTCAGGAGAGCGGAGATGTATCTATTTGCCTCATGAGAGAAAGCACAATGCGCACTGTGGTTCTCCATCAACGCTTCACTGGGAGCGGATGCCTTCTCTCGCCTTCACGCGTTTCCCCTGGTTCCCCTGATTCCTCGCCTCTTAGCGTGCATTCAGGAGGAGAATTTCGCAGTCATTCTGGTGGTCCCTGAATGCATGAGTGCATCATGGTTCCCGACTATGGTGCAGCTGCTTGCAGGGGAGCCATGGCAGCTCCCATGTTGCAGATACACACTATTGCAGCTGGACGGTGCGATCCTACACATACTGGTGATAGGCCAGCAGTTGTAAGCCTGGCCCATGAACGGGAGTGCCTGGGGAGGCTAGGTCTGCCCCCCTGTGGTGATATGCACTATCCAGGGGGTGAGGGCTCCTTCTACTACAGACTGTTACTCAGGTAGATGATCTACTTTTCAGCGCTAGTGTGGGGAGAGAGGCTCAGATCCCACATTGTGTCCTCTGCCTCTCGTGCTGACCTCCCTCCAGATGTTGGTAGATAAGAAACTGGCTCCATCTACGATTAAGGCGTATGCTGCAGCTATCTCATCCTGTCACGAAGGCTATGGAGAGAGATCTGTTTTTGCACATCCTTTGGTTAAGCGCTTTTTGAAAGGAGTCAGGCCACAGACACCTGTCGTGCACCTTTTGGCGTCATAGTGGGATTTACCCCTGGTGTTGCACACTCTGGGGGGTCCCCTGTTCGAGCCGATAGCCCAAATCTCTCTTTAGATACTGTCTTTTTAAACAGCGCTCCTCTTAGCCCTGATGTCGGCTAAGAGAGTGAGTGACTTATATGTGCTACTGCTCTCGCCTTCACGTGTTACTATCAGGGAAGACGGGAATGCAGTTACTCTGCAACCAAATTCCTCATTTTACACCTAAGGTCATAACCAGTTCTTTTAGGTCGAGAGCTATTTCTCTGGAGGGGTTTTTCCCTCCGTGACTGTGTATGTGTGCGGGGATAAACCCAATAGTGACAACTCTTGGAGGGCTATACCTATACACATAGAATCCAGAGTTATGAAACATAACTAACGTTCATCATCATCCGGTTTGTTCTAAGCTGGTGTAGCCAGACCTCAGTCTTATCCAGCTCTTTTCTTATTGGAGATGATTTTGGGAAAAAAAGGCAGGATATTGAGAGTTTTGGAAATCCTGCTTCCAGTAACAGTACTCTAGTAGAGTTTTGATCAAATACAAATCTCTGAAGCATAATTTTATTGAGTTGAAACACAATAACAATCCACTGTGTCTTGACAAAATACAGCTTTGGTTAAGTAACACTTTGTCTAAGTAACAATCTTTGATCACAGTGGTTGATGTGGAGTCTGCACTAAAGAGTCAATTATATTATGTCAAACAGAGGACATCCCTATAAAACTGCTATTAACTTGTGTTGTTACAGAAAGATATCAACTGTTACACCATCCTGGACTTAATATTAAATGTATATTGTATACAGGCTGCTTGTGTTTTCACCAACAAAGTCCTGATACTGTAAGAGACTGTTGAGAGAGAGATGACAACACGAAGCAAGTGGAAAATAGGTTCAATTATCTTCTCCTTTTCAGTAACACACATCCAACAAAGACATTTCCACTGCAAACCTTGGCACTCACGCATCAAGCATGAATCTGGCTCAAGAGCTCCGCATAAGGTAACAATACCCTTTGTATGCATATACCTGTGAAAAAGCATCAAGCATCTGGAGGCTGTAGTAACTGTGATTTTAAACAGCATTGCCAAAATCAATGTAGTAATTTTATCCACTTGAATCTCTTGGTAAGGTGCTTTGGCCCCATACTGTGCTAACACAGCAGTTTCAGGGTAATGTAATCTTAAGTCAACATAGACAGACAAAATAGACCTTTAACAGATTTGCAAGTTTGTTGTCACACCACTATTCACCACTCACATTACTGTACAGGCCCAAGCAGTCCTGTGTGTGTTATCATCAACATCTTTACTCTTGTTTTTCCCCACTTTATTTTAGTGTGTAACCCTGTCTTTTACAGTGTACCATGCCCTTGTCATGTCATCTTTCTGACTTCACATCTGTCACTTGCTTACACTTCAGAAATAACATGAAAGTAGAAATGCATTCATGCATTAAGGTTTTAATCTTTGGGTGATTTCACATATTTTCTCTCTCTCTGTGTGTGTTTGTATTTGTGTGTGTGTGTCTGTACCATCCGCCCTAAGGAGTTAAACACGAAGAGGGAATTTCATGTTTCCATCCTTTTCTAAAGCAACCTCTCACACTTTGGTTTGACAGTTGCTTTGAGGTATTTGCCGCTTCACTCACACTCACAAACCAGACCAGACAAATTTCCAGACCCCACACATAGACACATGTACAGCACACAAATGCTCACAAATAGATACCAACACACACTAATCCTGGCCCGGGTGTTGAAATTGCAGTGATACATTTCTATAGAATTGCAATGGAAGGCAAAATTGCATAAATGCAACTTGGGGAAAAAACCTTTTCACCGTTCCGGGGATTAAATCTTCCTTCTAAGCCCAGATCAAATATCTGATTGTTCAGCCTGCTGCTGCTTCAAGGTGAAGCAAACACACACACATGCACACACATTTTGATGATATAGATTAATCCATTTCATTTTTGCCTACTATCCCATATTCTCAAATTTCATTGCAATATTTCATTTGCTCACAAAATCCATGATCATTTCCCCCACTGCTCCAAGAAAGCTTTAATTGCACATTCTTCAATTAAACATAAGCCAATATCCCCGAATAAAATCATCTTTTGTTGGTATAATACAGGTATCTTAATGCCTGTACAGAGGAGGAGGAGATCGCGAAGAGAGGGATTTTATGAGGCTGAGAAGATCAGGGTTAGTTCTCATAAAAAACTCAGATTTAATAACTACCGTCTCTGTAGAAGCTTCTCTGATTTGATCCTTGGTTTTTGTCCATCTTTATGTTTGTTTCAGTTTTTGCTTGTTTGCTTGTTGTGTGTTTATTTCCTTCTCCATCTCATTGTTTCTTTCTTGCCCATCTTCTTGCTCCACAAGCCCCATGTTAGGCACAGGATAATGTGCTCAACCAGCATTTTAACTGTTTATCAGAAACCTCAGATCTACACCGGACTGTATAAATATGGTATTAAGCAAAGAGGGTATGCACTTCATTCAAACTAGTTCATGGCATATGTAGAGGAGTGAGGAAGTAAATTCCTGTTCTATATCTGGTCACCTTATGAAAAGCTAATTCACATGAACACTCCACATCATGCTCCATGCATCGCTGAGACTGAGAAGAGCATAATTTATGGTTGAGGAGGAGAAAAATCACTGTCAGTGCCTATTATGGGGTTATTAGGGTTATTCATATAGTGATCCTGATCCTGTAATCCTAATAGAAAAATGTACCAGCGCTGAGCAGAATTACATCACAAAATTCAACCAAGATCAGAGCAGGGTGATGAGGTCAGGTCAACTGACCTCCCTTTCCCTCTTTGAGTTGCACCATTGTTTTCTTTTAATTTTTTGACTGTTGTATGATGATTACAGGATATATGACAGTTTGGATGTCTTAAAAAATTAAGTGAGGTTTGAAAACCAACATTCTTACTTCTGCATCCAATGCTATCATCTGACAGGACAGCCCTGTTTTTTGCATATATGACTCAGATCCTAGCAGCCCCACTGTAGCACCCTACCACCACTGTCTACATGGTCAAATGGCTCTGTTTTCAAAGGTGGTGTGAGAACACGGGGGTAGACCCACTGATTTGCCCCATCGACTCCATCGTTCCCTCAACTCTATCTCTGCTCCTGCACTATATCTCTGCCGGTCTGCCGCTCCACTAGGCGTGAACGTCAGTGGATGCATTGGTTAGTGCATACGCCATATTAACAGGCTCATCACCGGGTGGCTGCTGTATGTGCATTATGCCTATTTCCCCATTTTCAGTGTGTCAGAGAGAAATACTGATACATAGTCCACACTGGTATGGGAACTGTGCTGTAGTTGTGTTTGTGTAAATCACCCTGGGCTCAGGTAGATATTCAGCAAATGTGTCAAACAGACATAACCAATAACACTGTTCAAAGCATGATTTGTACATTCAGCAGAGATTATTCAAATTCTTGTAATGCAGGTCTTGAAAAGCATTTTGACATGAATAAAGACTGTGACATAATGTGTTACATGTACAGCCTACGCCATGTTCCATATTTTGACAAATTAAATCTATAAGCATGTGCATCAAGCATGTGTGAATATAAAGTGAAAAAGGCATATAATGCATTCATACAGACATGCAGGTTTTGACATACATACAGGAACACAAACACAAATACAACTAAACACCGATGATGCACAGTACCTACGTGGGTGTAACAAGATGGCGAGTGGCAGGGAACTAAGTTCCCTACTGAGAGAAATAATGAACAGGTGTCCAAAGTACAAGCCTCAATTAGTGTGTGTGTGTTTGTGTGTACTTGTATTACACGTCTTGTGGGGACATTAATCGATTTACAGTCACATTGTGGTAATTCGCATCAGTTTGGGGAACAAAAAGCCCCCATAACGTAAATCATTATATTACAGGGTGAAGACTTGGTTTAAGGTTAAGATACGGTTAGTAAGTCTCCTTGAAATGAATGTAAGTCAATGCAATGTCCTCTGAAGAGTTGAAAACACTGTATGTGTGCTAGTGCTACTGCATGTACGCTCTTGCCAAAAGTGTCTGTTCATGTTTGTGCTTTTGTGTGTCCCTCTCTTTGCTTACAAACTCCCCTTTTAAGTCTGAGAGAGTGCAGGCCTGTCGTATTGTTGTTGACAATGAGAAAGGGTGACCTAAACTTCCCATTCATATTCTGAACATCATTAGTATGCAGCCAAAACAAAGGCGAATAGACTATAAAGCCTGTCACAGAGTCAGAATTAACAACCACTGTGACAGAGCAGTCACCTAGCGTCGGGGAGATTGACAGCCTTTGATTGCATTATTATGCATCAATCACACATTCATCTTCATGCAGAAGTTACGCCGGCGAGCACAGGGACGTACCCTCTCAGAAGCACAGACAAAGACATCTGGCACACACGCAGACACACGCAAACAATAAAAGATGCACTAAATGAAATTACATTCAACACGCACAATACAGGCCGAGTCACTTTCACACCTTTGTGCTCCTAACTCCTTCACCTCTTATCACTGCCTCTACTCTGTTGATCAGCTAAGTCCCGATGCCAGTGTACCAATACTGGGTTGGCAAAGTTCCCCGGTGCAGCAGGCAAAAATCTAGCCAGCAACTGACACTTGACAAATTGTTGTTGGCATCGATACCCAGAGAGTGAAAGAGGAAGCGCAGGGTGAGTGTAAATGAAACTGATTTTTTATTGTTGGTTTGTTTTCTTGTGCACACATCTATGATGAAATATTTTCTAATATGTGAAGCCAGTCTGTGAATGTACAGGTGAAGTGTGCGCTGTATTTATGTGAAGCATACAAGGTTACAGGTGTCATTATTATTGGCTCAGTCTGTATCTCTATCATCATGATTTTCTAAAGCGTATCCAGCTCACACCAGAGATGAGATCTGTAGGCAGAAAAAAAAAAAAAAGAGACTTGGCGTCTGGCTGTAAATTATAAATCAGGGATGTCCAGAGTCTGAGGACAGAGGCGTGCAGGTTTGTGAGTCACCGCATTACATTTTGTAATTACCTCTTTAATTATTTATCATACAAAATCTAAGATTGTACACACATAGTTGGAGGACAGGGAACATGGGGCTGTTTTAAAATACTTGGCAAAAGGACAAATTGGGGTGATAGTAATTTTTCAAAACCAGCCACATTTTGAAAACACTCTCACATACACACTGAGGCTCCCCTGCTCTTGAAAGTGGGATGTTGAACTAACTTGACAGTGAAAGTAAATTGAGGCGAACTCAGAAATGATTTTGGAAAAAGTTTGTCCCAGGTCCTAATTTAATTACTTTCCCTTTCGATAATCTTGATAACCCATAACAAAATTAAATTACTTTTTCCACTTGACTTTGCCATTTTGGATCTGGGGACTGGGGTCCAGTAGCGAAAATGCATGTTTAATAGAGAGTATATTCAATGCCAACTTAAGCAACTTCCTTGGTCTCTCTAAACGTCTGTGGTTTGCAGGTCTTGTTCCATTAGTGGTAAATTAATCTATGTCTACCCAGGACTCTTTGCAACAGTGTGACTGTCTGTTGGGAGAGATTACCCTTTTGGCTATGTTAAAACTCAAGAAAGGCTTCCCTGAATTCCAATATGAAGACCATTATGATCTAAGTCACCATGTACTGTGTGTCAGCTTCCTATTAAACCCAGAGGTTTCACACTTCTAAGCACCACAGGAACACACGTTTTCACACATTTCAATGGTTTACTTCTGTCATTACCTTTTTATAACTACAAGTTCAGTTAATGAGATGCAAACCATAAAATTGGTTTTACTACTGCAACAGGACTTTGAAAAATATGAGCGTGTTCCAACTCTATCACATGGTGAGGTGACGGGCAATGTCAAACTATCTGCATTATTTAAGTGTGTTGGAATAGGCTTAGTATGAACTTTTTGATTATGCCTGAAAGTTCAAATCATCGTATTTCCTCACCAGGCATATGGAGTATATCAGAAATCCGGATTTTACAGATAGATGTGAGTCTGAGAATGGATAAAGACACTTGGGTGTTAAGGACGTACGGTAGTTAGAAAGGGTCAAAGGTTTAATAGGTAAAGCGCTTAAGCAATGATAAAACAAACCCTCTCTAGTCTTAATGCCACCCAGAATAGAAGTCATCAAAAGGATCAAAAGGCTGAAATCACCACATGAAGTTTCTCATATGTTGCTCACCACACCTCTGTGCCTTTTCAAACTGGTACTATCCTCTAAAGCACGTCATCATTCACTAAGTGAATGCATGCTATTTGAATAAAGGAGTAAAATGAATGGAGTAAAAGTTGGATCTTGGACTTTGGCAAATTGCGGCATGAAATTATTGCAAAATTGTACAGTATCAGTCAAAAGTTTGGACACACCTTTCACACTTGAATGAGAAAATGTGTCCAAACTTTTGACTGGTACTGCATATGAACGTATTCATTCTGCAAATTTAAAAAGGTGCTAAAACTCCTAACTGTGAACAAAATGGGTATGTAAACACAATGTGATGGAAAAGTAAGTTCTATTTAAGTCTGATTACCAATGCTCCAATTCCCCTATTCATTGGTTAAAATAACAATCAGAGACAGTAGAAATGCCTTCAGTTGTAATTACCCAACTCAGTCTTTTAGCTGTATTGATCCACTTTTTTCAGATGTAACTGAAGTACAATAGAAGAAGACACAAGATGAGGAAGGTGGGGGGGAAAGGGGAGACGGAAGAGGATTAGACGCCATACTGTAGGTCTTGCTGATGCAGGTAAAGTCGAGCCACTGAACACTGACCAATTAAGAAATGGGAGAACAAAGGAAACCAAATGAATCTGAGATGATGTTGATATGTGTGTGTGCAGGTGTATGCGAGTAGGTTCACACATAATGTAATGCTCCTCTGACCTTCAGTGTTTAAGGAATAAACAAAGAAACAATGTGCAGAAAGTCATTAAAATGTTCTTATGTACACTACCAGTCAAACGTTTGGACACACTTTCTCATTCAAATGAATGGGAAGGTGTTTTAAGACTTTTGACTGGTACTGTATATGGTTTTATTATTAATATGTTGTGTTAAATGTTGTCCAGCTTACCAAGGCAAATTCTGACATGTGTTGTAACAACAATAAAGTTAACTCAGCTCAACTCAACTCAGACGTTTGATCAAATTGAAATGGGAGATGACACATCTGGTCACGCAAAGTACTAAACTGAGTGTGTTGTGGAGACGGCTAAACACTTAAGCTGAAAACGTCCATGTTCTCACACACAAAGACTCAATCTGTAGCCTGTAGATGTTCCTCTGTAACAACCGCACACAGTAAAGACTGTATATGCACCTCTCTGCTAACAGCACTTTGAAAAAATCTGATGCTCATTTTCAATTCATCCTTTTTTTTTTCACCTTGTCTACATGTACACTCAGTCAAAACATAGGGTTTTCTGAGCCCATAATTTGTGGCAGATAAGAGCTAGTGGCACAGGCAAGCTATTAGTCCTGATAAATTATGAATCAGCTTTATCATGTGGACTGTCTGTCTCCTGCTGGAAATAAATTAGACTTGGTTGGCGGTACGTTTGAACTGCACACATTTCTGTATATAATGAGGTTTTTAAGTGAGTGAAGGTAGGACTATGTGTATGTTTGCCTGTCTGTTTGTATCTCTTTGAGTGTGTGTTTGAAAAGCTGTCTTTATGAGTGGTGTCATAAAGCTAAACTTTAGGTTGCAGCTCACACATCAGCGTGCGTGTGTATGTGCGTGTGTGTGTGTGTATTTGTTTAGGTTGTGAAAGTGATGCTGACAATAACTAGACCATAATGTCTCTCTCCTTGTAGGGCCATTCTGATTGTGTATGATAAAGACAAATGAGCTGACAGCAAAGAGCTTTGCTCAAACCACCAGACAATATACACGTCTCCATCTACTTCACTCCTTCATACACATGCACACACACACACACACACATTAATGACACGTTTGACTTGTGCTAACCAGAGTACATGGGAAAAGACCAAGGTGGGCTCATACGAAAGTCCAATTAGAAGAGACAGTTAAAAGCATTAAAGGATAATTACAACAATGCTGAATGTTCAGCCTGTTTTCCATTGAGGCCTTTTTCTCTTTCTCTCTCCCTCCACCATTCACTTTCATTTTCAGCTCCAAACAATGTCGTAACAATACTTCTGAGATGGCATTCTAAGTGCAGTGAAGTAATCTGTGGAGATGTTTGTGTCTACAACATTTATTGTCAGACCTCGCCAATTAAAGCATGGCGCACAATGTGATGTGAATGAAAGACAGTCCCTGTCAAAATACATTTAAATTATTTTATAATTGCTGATCACACTCTGAAAAGCCTGACTGAACAAACAAGGCATGGAAACTGCATGTTTACTACATTCTGCCAAAAATGTACATTGGGATAAAGATGTCAGCAAACCATTTCAAGGCAAAGTCAAGAGGTTAAACCAAAGTAAAAAAGACTGAAAGCTCCCTCTTTGTTAAGGTCTTTGCTAGGGATCAAAATGTTGAAATCACCACATTAAGTTTCTCATATGTTGCTCAGCCATCTCAAACTGGTACTATACTCTAAAGCACATAATTTACTGATATTTAACTGAATGCATGCTTTTTGAATAAAGGGGTAAATAAAGAGAAGTCGAATTGGAATTTGAATTGATTTAGATGTTCCTATACATATGTTACAGTGGCATAGGATAAGTGAAGGAAAAACAATAAGATAAGTGACATGTTTAAAGCTCAGGCCTTGAACCTCATGCGGCTCCTCAACAAATGAGCTTAAATTGTTGTTAGTGATGTTTGTTTTATGCTTTACTCTTTCTAAACACAGACTGCAATCCATCAAGAAGACTTGAAGGATGGGCATCTTCATACGAGAGGGACCGTGTGATTAAGTCTCTTTCCGAAATGAAAAGTTTCTTTCCCTCCCGCCCTCGCTCTCTCTTTTCCTACTATTTACATTTAATTACAGCAACAAAACAAGGCAACCCTCAGAGAAATATAACAACATCCTCATTGTCTCAACTTTCACTCATTTTCTCAGCTGATGATTTCGCTCAGTATTTACTGATCAAACTGTGATTCTTGTCCACTTTTTCCTAATTCCGTACATAACCCATTTTTCTGCCCATTTGTCCATCTGTCCATCCATCATTCTGTTTATTTTCTATTACAGGGTGGGGAAAATGTATTGGTATCAAATGGCATCAAGTGATAATTCTACAGTTCAATATCAAGTGCTATCCTTTGGCTAAATTGATATCATCACAAGGGGGAAATTGCAATGGGAAGTTAGATACGGGCGCACAAATCTGCCCACTGTGTGGCACACACACACACACACACACACACACACACACACACACACACGAATTGAAGTGATTGCTCACTCTGCTCAACCCTGACCTCCACAGTAATATCTGGTCCTCCTGCCGCCCACTTTCTCACCATGGAGACGTCAATCACAGGGTTGCGTGGCGAGAAGGTTAGCGGCTGTCTGTCAGTTCCACAGCTCAGGCTTCCCACAGGCACCGAGCACGTACACACACACACACACACACACACACACATATATACACACACACATACACACACACATGCACCCCAACAGTCCTCTTGACTGCTTTGCAAAGCTGGTGTCCTATGTAAAGGTCCCTCTGTCAGAAACCATTAAGCTCATACAACCCCTTGTACAAACTCCATTTTTTTAAATATACTGTATAATATTGGGTAGTTGCCTGTATCTTTTAACAAACCAAAGAAAGCATCTTTTTTTTTTGACTATTAGCATATGTTTTACCCTCACTAATATTTGTATGGAGGCTAACTAGTGTCCCTGCCTTGCCCTTATCTCTTCATGTACCATGGGGGTAATGGTGTTGTTATTGCTGCATCTTCACATCCTCTCATTTAACACTAACAATCTTCTCTGTAATTTGCGCAGGAAAGTACTTAAAATAGAAGAGAGCTTGCCAGGGGCTGCGTGGCTCTCACAATTAACCTCCAGAACTGCAAAGTAAGGGAAATTAGACTTGACTTCAGCTTTAATTACAAAACAGCAGGGAACTGCTGCACACACACGTGCAGGTAAGAAACGCAAAACAATACGCACGCAGAGAGAGATAGACATACAAATGCATGTTTGATGCGTTTGTGTGTGGATGCACAGATGCACAAATACAGTGTCACAAATATCCTAAAAAAGTACAGTTGCATTAACCGTATACTTAAACTAATATACAGCAACAACATGCGCACAAAAATCAAATCACTTTAATGTTTAATTTAAATTCATTTTACAGTATTTTTCATTCTGCTCAACAAACTGTTCAAAAATCTCTTTACAATGATGTCATTTGTCAAGTCATAAGTTACGAACAAATTTGCACAGAAACATAATATATTCAATCCCAAATATTTCAGCTGCAAATGAGACACTGCAGAGTCTTTACAAATATTGGTATGCATATTTCATGTTTTGATTAAGGTTTTGGCCAGCAGTATCTCAACATCTTTCAAGGTTCTGAAATGCATAAATATTAATAAATGTAAGCCCACTGTCTTCTCTTTGCTCTTTTTGCATAATGAATGGCATCACATAACATTAGGTTGCTGGGTAATGATAAGAGAACAGTGGTGCTGGTTTGATGAGTTATGCATGAAAGGACTTCTTTCAACCCTCCCCAGTTTCAGTCTCGGCAAAGCTCGTTTGCTTAAAGCTATTTTGATGTGTGCCTTTGTGAAACCTTTGTGTGGGCCTTTTTGACTTTCCAAACTTCAAATTCGCAAATTCAGTATCTATTTGCATAGAGCTTCTTTTTGCTTGTGCCAAGTCACTTGTGCCTGAGGATGTCACTCCGTGGTTTAGGCACGTCGCGTAGTATTTTCTTTTCTGTGGTTGTTTTTTTTTTCTTTGTTTGTTTTTAGTGTAGGAATCTGCGAATTGGCAGTTACCATCTCAGTATTTTACATTACAAATGTATCCATATGGTAATTTTGAGGACAGGAGGAAGAGGACAATGAGAATTTTATTTTCGGCAAGGTAAAAAAAAAGCATTCAGACCACTGTGTAACACTTAAACTCATCTGACACCCAAACAAATAAGACTTTTTGTTAGATTCACGACTCTTAAAGTTGTTTTTCTGAATTGACCAATCAAATATAGGCAAGCACACGTTCCTTGTTAATTTAATGTGAAAAACATCTTCACAGTATAATATTTACCTGTCAGTCGTCTTGACGGAGGTTAAAATGATTGCTGTTCTGAATACTTTCCAGAGTTTCAAAATCCCTCCTCATAGTAAACCAGTGAGTAGTGTTTTGGTAAATGATAATCCTTCAAAGTCACAGTTTTATTACTCTAAATAGCCTTTCTGTACAGTATGTCAGTGTCTTATTGGTACCTGAAACAACACTCCCTCACTAAAGTAGACCCTGCAGAGGTCATGTGTCCAAACACTTGAAAATGACCAATGTTTTCACAAATGCCACTAACAAACAATGTCCTCATAATGGGGGCCCCGGATCAGAAAATGCTCATGTGTGTAATTTTTTAGGACAATGACAAACAACCTATTTTGGACTTGTTGTCCTCAGTGGTACCAATATCAACTACTACTAAGCAGATGACTGTAACACATAATTAATGTGGAATGGGCTACTGTAGGTCATATGACAAATGCTCTACCTTTCATATATATGATAGTGGCAGATAAATTTGAACATTTTCACTCTTGAACATTTTTAACTTTTTCTGGCCAATTCCATTTTTACATGCCACTGATTTTTGTTTTCCACCACTGCTTCAAAGAAACATTTCTTTTGTGCCTGACAACTTTGCACCATATTAGTTGACCACTATTTAACAGCAGCCATTTTGTGTCTGATAGAGACACAGTTTTTGTCTCTATGGGTCAGAGAGCAGTTGGTGCTACACAGTTATTACAACAGTGAAATATTATGGTGAGACAATAATTGCTGATCTACCAGAGTCCGCAGTAACGTAGTGTCTGTGTATATACTGTAAATGTCTGCGCTTTTCAAGCTGAGGCTGGTTCACTTGCTCCTATGCAGCCTGTAGTCTGATGTAATCATACAGGACTGACTATTCAAATATTATCCTCCTGAATGACAGCCAAGCACACACACGCACACACACGCACACACGCACACACGCACACACGCACACACGCACACACACACACACACACAGGTAGACAGACGAAAACATACTTGATGTATATACAGTACACATACACACAGAAACATAGAGACAAGTACAGGACAGGTAAGCAGACAGATACACATCAAAAGTTGACAGATAAAAACATAGACATATATCAAACCATATAAAACACACATAAGAGAATCAGAAACACATACAGCTGAAATGTCATGACTATCTCCCCTGCCTTAACATTTTAAAGATAGTTTCATATACTGTATGTGACATTTTATAATCCCTGTAAGAGTTGCTGTCCTGTTTTTTTCCCATCTTTCTATATATTCATTTTGCTGCATGAATACAAATCAATTAAATCAATATGTATAAACTTATAATGATGAATGCACATAAAATAGAAAACAAAATTAATCCTTCTCTCTAATTCTCCATGTGCTCATTACTGCAAAATATGTATCAACAGTACCTGCTGTGTAAGTGTCTATCTGTGTGTTTACACATAAACCTTGCTGTATGTACTGTATGTGTGAGACATCACTGCATGTGTTCTGCACAGGGCATGTCTAATTATATTTCTAACAACAGGATATCCAACACACACACACACACACACACACACACACACACACACACACACACACACAGTAACAATGTCAACACAATTTGTCTCACAGGCTCGTAGATTCGTAGATTATACTATTTTAGTTACTACAGCTTTTCCATCACTGATCTCTCTTTTTTTTCCATTACAGTTAAGTTGACAGGTATAAACCTTGAAACACTTTATAATAAACAAACCCAACACAGAGCTGGCCATATAACATCAGTGTGCCCACTTGAATGAGAATCAGAAATGATATTAACATTTAAACACAATTCAAAGTCCTCTGAAATTGGAAGGAAAATAACTCTCCAACCCCTCACTTCTGCCTACCTTCCACCTGTATCATACAGACTACATTCAACATCTAAGGTGTCTCACAGTAAATCCCCCTAAGGGAAATTCCTATTCTCCTAAGCATTATAATATCTTGAAGCATCTTGAGTAAACCAAGCAGAATTCACAGGAAGACATGCAGAATATTTCCCAAATATGAGGTGATAAATTGGAAGAAAATGAAACGATTGTGGCATCAGTGAGCCCTGATAAGGCCATACACACGAGGTACAGAATGAACAGAGAGCGAGCGAGAGATTGAGGGAGTGAGGAGAGACATGTTGGATCAAGAGGAGGTGGCATCTGCTAAAATAGCAGGGGTTCAGGAGGACCACACACACGCGCACACAGACACAAACTCACAGGTGAGGTGAAGCGAAACACTCTTAAAGCTCACAGGTGAACGCTCAAGCTGGCACATGATTGTGGATTTTTTTTTCCCCCCCAAATCATAAAGGAACAAACAACAATTGGGCCAAAGCCAAAATGAGTACAAAAACATATACACACATGAACACAAATACATATATGTTCACAGCTGCCAAAACACATCAGCATCTGTGAAACTTCCTTTTTCTCTGGGGTTGCTCCACCCTTCAAACTCCACCTCCTGGATCAGGTTGGCATTTTCACAAAAAAAAAAAGGCAGAAAGCATAATCAGAGAGAGAGTGAGAGAGCTTCTGACTGTCAGGAACAGGCTTCGAGTTGGTGGGTGAAAAGAAAACAGCATAAATGTGGTCTGACAGTTAACAGCACTTTTACCATAGAGATTTCCTATTACTATAAGACACAACTGAAAAAAACTAAGCATGTGCTCTTCCACTGGCCCAGTCAGGCTAGATTATTATTATTATTGTTGGTCTATACGCTCGGTTGGTTATTTTAAGTCATATTGTAGCTATTTGCATCCTTTTATTGCTTTTGGCGTTGAATGTGTGAAAGCAACAACTATCATTATCTTGAAGGCACCCTTCACCCTCCTTTCTGTCCCAATGTTTCCTGTCTGTCTTGACTGTCAGCTGTACAATAAAGGAAAATGCCCTTCAAAAAAAAAAAGAAGAAGAAGAAGAAGAGATTGTAAGGTAAATTTGTGATAATTGTGGATAGGCTTAGTGTTGTTGAATGAAGCCTGAACATAGATTGTTAAAAGTGAATGTAGTAAGTGTCTCTTACTTCTATGCATATACATTTGAATGCACAAAAGTGGAGAGATAAGTGGAGATTACTAAAATCTAAGACAGTACAGTTATCAACATTGCACTAGCTTGGATTGATGCTGCAGGAGAAGTGTTTTCTGCAGAAGAAGAGTTGTTTTACTTGTTTGTTCTGCTCAATCCAATTTTACAGATTTGTTCTCCTGACAACTGTTTTGTCAAAATTGCATCACCTTTCTCAATGTAAGTCCTAATTATTTAACTGCACTTAACACAAAACACAAGAAAATACATACAAAACAGCACAAGAAACAAGCACTGAATTTACTCATTAATTTAACTTATTAATTACTGAATGCAATATTCTGTGTTTAAAAAATAAGACTTTCATGGCTATAAAATTTGACCAATCAGAAAATGTATCTTTATGTATGTGTTTGTAAAATCCTATGAAAATGAAATACATTTCCTACTCTGCATTGTGTAAAACTTCCAATAAAACACGATGAAACATACTGTATCATAGGCCTGTGCCTAATAATAGACTGGTGTCTCTGATTACTGAGGAAAGTCAACACCTCAAACTTATTAGAGGTTTCACTGTTCCACCTCAAATATACAAAAGTAATCTGACAGAGATAAGAATATATTACCAATGTTGGAGGAAATTAATGATTACAGTCGTGATAAGGTAACTAGTATCTGTGATGGAGCATGTTTCTAAAGTAATCCACTCACTCCTGTGACGGTGTGAAAACATGTTTTGTGTGCTTGTCGTTGACTACATTTGCATGTTTATGCCCTTAAGAATATTGATGTGTCCGTGCGGGGGCACGTGCGGTAGTGTGTGTCCGAGGATGTGTGTGTTTGTGAATGTGTCACACCTTCTCCCACTCATTACAGCACGACATATCCACGTGTGGCATTTACCTCTGACCTCTGCTCCGCGGCAAGCACAATTACTGAAAGGCCAGACTCTTCAACAAATGTCCATCACATCCACTCTCTCCTCTCCCATTTCTTTTCTAACAATCACCCTCAGCGGAGGCGCTGATCTGAAGTGGAAAAGAAACAGTGGATTCTTTTTGACACAATTTGACATATAGTTAAAAAGGTGAAGCTTTATCTTTTCACGACTTCACGCTCTCTTTTTCTTGGCATTCTTTTTAGTGAAGCACGGCTGTTTTTATGTCATTTCATTTCTATTTCTCTGACATCTCTGATGCATTTTCCCCGCACTTTAAACCAGAGATTAAGCAAAGTTTTTAAGTCGAACGAACAAGATGAAGAGAGGGAGATGGAGCAAAAGAACAAGGGATGAAAAAAGATTATAGAGACAGAGAGAGAAGGGAAGCCTGATTGGGGGCAGTCGCAGGCCAGCTTTCTGTCCCTCTCCCTGCCTTCCTTTCTCCATCCTTCCCTCCTCCACCCCCTCTCTCCATCCATCCGCCAGGTAACAGAGCTCTTTTCCAGAGAGGAGAGGATGAAAAGATTAAGAGAAAATTACACTGAGTCCTTCTCTTTGACAAGACAAGGGAAGTGGAGAGTCAGAACTTCAAACAACTTTTGAAAAGACAAGGTCAGGGGTCAGAGAGAAAGGTTGGACAAGAGAAGGACAGACAGATGAAGAGACAGAAAAAAAGACCGAAAAAAGCCGTCTGGGATTCCAGGTCATGGTAGATTAAGGGAGGGAGACAGGGAGAGGAGTGAATTAGAGAAGAAACAGAATCTCTGTGTTGACCCTACACAAAGAGGAGGTCACTGTGGTGGCAGGAAGGAATTGTCACTTAGGTAAAGACCATGAGACTGACACCAAGATTTCTTAGACACAAGGAAAGGCACCAACTTTTTTTAAACAAATTAACTCAACTCAGATAACTTGCTGCTGAAAGAGGATCCATAAAACTTTATAATCTTGATGAGGAATAATCACAATAGTTAAGTTGATCGTATAACTTAACTAAAATGTTGCAAATCTTATTCAATTTTAAGAGTTACCTTGTGATAAAGTGTCTTTCGCTGCACTCGTAATTAGCCTTGTTTATTTGTAACTCAGTTAATGAGTTTCTAATGACTTTCAGCTACTACAGAACAGGCCTAAGTATATTTTATCCAGCTGGGGTTCTGCAAATATGTGGCGAAAGCAGCAATAGGTAGAAATAAGAGCAGATGAGCAATTTTACAAGAAAAAGTGAGGTCAATAAGACCATTGTTGATGGATAAATTGGGGAAACGTACATGAAGGAATTGACCATTTATAGCAATCAGTTATGCAGTTGCGTGACAAAGTGGGTGAAACCACACCATTAATCCCCATTACACTTTGTATTTCTGTCCATACTTGTCATTTGTTTGTTCAGCCAGTATATGTAGCATTGCTCTCACATACTATCCCAGGTTTGGTTTGTGTTTAGCATTGTTGTTACACCTGCATTTATGGTTTAATCAAGACCGACACATTGATTTTGATTGTTATTTGAATCAATTGACTCCTGAGTTTTATATTAGCTTGTTTTGTTACTTACCATACTCACTACGCTTCCAGAGGACTAAGGAGGAGTCACCCAATAACTTCCTGCTTTTAAACTCTCACTGACATCATCAGTGATGTCATGGATTGGACCAAGTATGGGGGGATTTATTTTATGTAGTTAGGGTTAGTTTTTGTTGTTTGTAATTATTTTGGCTTACACTGAGGTCTATGCTGTGGAAGATGTGTTTGTGTAAACAGTGTGAACTGATACAAGTAGAATTGTTTACCTGTTATAGGTAAAAGGAGACTGAAACACCCCTGTAAGAAAAATGGTTCTGCCTAGATAGATTGGAGGGCCTATTTATGTAAAGGGAGCAATGTTGGTTTAAGGGAGAGCAGAAATGAGATGTTCATATGTGCATGTGAGCATGCCTAAATTTGAGTTATCCTGAGTTAAGCCAGTCAAAATAAGCTCCTTTGTGTTCATTTATTTATTTTATTTTTATTTTTATTTTTTTTTGAGATACTTGTTTTAGTTACACAGGTCAGAATAAATCACCTTTTTTAGTCATTCAACAAGTCTCCGAGTCTGCTTCCTATCACCTTCCTAGCCACTCTGTTCAGGTGTCCTCACAAGTTGCATTCCCCCAAATAAACATACATGAACATAAATCTTCAACATCA
The DNA here is from genome assembly GCA_038419695.1 of Scomberomorus guttatus. Classification (NCBI taxonomy): domain Eukaryota; kingdom Metazoa; phylum Chordata; class Actinopteri; order Scombriformes; family Scombridae; genus Scomberomorus; species Scomberomorus guttatus. The sequence continues at coordinate 21,062,532 of CM076451.1, forward strand.
TCATCAACAATCAGAAATACCACGTAAAAAGGAGGCCGGGGTGGTGGTGGGAACTATACAGCAGCATACAGCACTGGCATGAGCGTAACAATGATAAGTGTCAAGTTATAATGTCTCCACTATACACCTGCATGAATATGAATGCATGTCACAAGCCACACGGCTGTGAATGAGCCAGTGATTGTGAAGTATACTGGAAACGGCTTATGCTAATCAGCCAATACAAGTGCGGCTTTAGTGCTCTGCTTGAATAAACCTTATGCTCAATTTGTGATCCTCTCCCTTTTTCCTCTGGTATGGTCATTAAATTTTATTAAGAGCTGAGTGCGGAGGGAAATCCTTGCTCTCTGTCTGCAGGGTTAATGCCAAAACATTTTGTGTTAATGTTTTAGAGAGCTTGCGCTGACAATCAGTCCATGTCTCTGTTTCAACCTTTTTTTTTTTTTATTGTTTTATCACTCTGTAAACTCGAATTGCTTTTGTTTGAGATTGAGCTCTACAAATAATCTTGTACTGTTTATTTGCAGGAATTAAAATTAAGGTGCATCATTAACACCTGTGTTAATGTGGAAAAATACATTAATTTTAATTTGCTGACACTGGCTCTGCTTTCCCATTGTTTGGGGTCCCACAGACCCCACTGCTGTAAGTGAGGCCTGCCTCCTCAGAATAATAATGAAACACCTCATTTAAACCCAAAATGTAGAAAAGAGGTGAAATGGTAGCCTTTCCCTTTTCCACATACTACAAGTTTGCACATTTGATTAAGGTGACACAATATGGAATTAACCATAAAGCATTGTTGAACAAACTGTATATAATAGAAATCTTATTTGGGATTTGGACGGAGCAGTGCTGCGTTTAAAAAGCACAGATTGGTCACACACTACAGTCACACATGTTTAGCAACATTAGCAATGTCTATATGACATGAGAATATATTATCAGTAACATTTACATTCAATTTAGTGTGTGTATTTACCTAAGGCTAAATTTAGAGTGTAATCAAGTTTTCATAATTTGATACAACAATACCAAAAGTTTTAATTCTCTCTGTGAACATCTAAAACAGAAATTCTCTCTCTCTCTCACACACACACACACACACACACACACACACACACAGAGCTACTGTGTATAGTATAATCAATCACATGTACAACTTTATCATGTCCGTCAGAGGAGACAAGAGGGAAAGGACACACAGACTTTTCTATCAAATCAACTTTTAATGAAACTGGGAAGTTCAAAAGAAACACAGAGTTTTCAAAGAGCAACCACATATCCATATCTTCTCAGAGCTTACTTACACTCTATGCACGGCTGCTCTTCTAAAATCTCAATGGAGATATTGGTGGATGGGAAGTGGTTGGCAGAATGGCACAGTATACAGGAAAAATGAATGTGTGTGTGCGTGTGCGTGTGTGTGCGCACATTGCGGTAATGTAATTTGCTTTTGTTTAACCCCGAGCTGTAGGGTCTCTTGTTTTAATAGAGTTGTAGATTAGTTTTGCAATCCCACGTAATTGGGTAAGTGATAAAGCATACTGTGGTATTCCTGTCATGCTATTACACTCCACATTTACTCTTTGTCTCTGTCTCTCTCTCTCTCTCTCTCACACACACACACACACACACACACACTTGTTCTCTTCCCTCTCTTACAAACATGTATTCAAACATACAAAATTGCTCACAAGTAGTTTAGAGTTTAATTGGGAGAAGACACTAAACTCAATAATAGTTCAATACCTGTAATCCGCCAAGTATATTATCTTCAGCAGATTATGGGTGAAAAGTGTTGTGCCTGCCATTTGAGACAATGGATCAAGCTTTATCCCCTTCATTTCCCCGAGATAAAACCCAAGTGTGGTTTCCTGCTCATTAGTTTTCTTTTTGTCAGCCTGTGTGTCCCTCCCCTCCATGCTTCCCTCAGTTAACAGCTTGGGCACATAAACACCTACAAAATCTGCTTTTTTTTTTTTTGTATATTTGATTTAATGTAAAACAAATCATACCAAAGTATGGGATGGTTTAGATTTAATTGATTAAGATGTAATGGGATTTAGGTGATCATTATATAAATGCTTATGTTGCAAATTTACCATAACCAATGCACTTAAAGATGATTTTCAGTAAACACAAATATGCTTCATGATATTTTATTTAGTCATCATCCAGGATATTGTTTTGTAAACGCTGGATGTCCGCAAAATCTGAGGTATGATATTGACTTAGTTATTGCAGGTACTGCCCACAACCACCATCTGCCAGCACTCGGGGTCACAACACACCTCCGCTTAGGTAAGCTTCCGATGTGATTCCTAGTGTGAGGTGCGTGTGTTACTGTACGTCTCTGTACAGTATGTGCACACGATAGTGCTTGTATTTGTCTCTGGATGCTTGGATATGGAGCAGGGCAATAAATCAATATGATAGCCTGAGATTTGGTTTGGCAAGTCTTTAATATTGCATTACATTTGAGTGATATAAGAATTTTGCACTTTGAGAGTTCTTTTAGCTCAATAAAATGAACTTGAAATGTGTTTGATCACCGTACACTATTCACAGTTTTGAAAGCGCGTCCTTAATTATGAAACATTATAGTTATATATTGTGTTGTTTAAAATATCAAAATATCAAAATCAGGGTGATTTTAAAAATACTGAGGTCTGTGTATGTGTCCAAATTCCTCATCACCAACCCACCGCCCATAAAATGTTTGACTATTCACCAAAACGTTTTACATTATTATTACACTGTTCATTTTTACATTATCATGCATGATGGTCTAATGATCATCCTGTATCAAAGTCTTCTCCACACCTTCTCCACACTGTCATGTATGTAAATCTGAGAATAATAAATACCTTTTTTATTCTAATTCAAATGATTTATCTATTTGTCTACAAACAATTGAATAACATCAGCCAGTCTTAAAAAGCATAAAATGTGTAATATTTGTGTGTAAACTCCTTCACAGGTCTCTGAAACACACATGGACCCAAAGATAAATACCAAGGATATAACGAGCTACTGCCCTGATCACAGTATTTGAATTGATCATTATCACCCCGTCCTAATTCCCACCTGGTTATTTGTTCTATAAACAGTTTTACAATTTAATTTCCAGAGCATGTTGTGTATCATGATAGATAATGCTATCACGACCTGAATTACGTAAATGGAGATTTTCTGTTGCCCACTACTTGGATAGCTATTTGGGAAGAGGGAGAAAATGACATAAAGCAAAGAGGAAAGGAGAAAATAAGCTATTAAATGAAAGAGTAATTACATATTTGATGATTCCTCCTATAGGCTACAGTAGTATGCAGTGAGTCAGTTACTATGGCAATGTTGTGTGCAGGCAAGTCACTACACCATAGTGACCTCTAATGCCCTTCACTGTGTAAGTGTGCATCTGTGTCTATGTACACAGAGAATATGAAGCGTCAGAAGTACAGAGTTGGGCAGCCTAGAGAGTTTTTGGCAGCCTACACTGTTAATACCAGAGAAAGTGCACAATGAAAGGCCTAACACACCTCAACTTTGACTTCCTGTGCAACAAAGTTTTCAAGTTTTGAAGTGTGAATCTATAATTGACCTCTTCTTTTACCTTATTCTGCCTGGCTGCATGGATGAAGCAAAGGGGAGAGAGGGAAGAAAAGAAAAGAAAGAGAAGAGATGCACAGTGAGAAACTGAGATGAGACAAAAGGGAAAGAGTGGGAGAGTGTGAGAATACAAGAACATCAGGCTGTCACTCACATAAAAGGATGTAGGCTGGAAAATCACCAGCTTCTTGTACATTCATAGTTCATACAGTATACAGTATAACATATAATTTCTAAATAAAGTTTAACACAGCTGCAGAGATGTGTGTCTGCGTGTGCTTGTGTCCACATTTGCGTGTCGCATTGATGTCACCTGTCAAAAATGGGACGTGAGAGGGGCTGTCAGGGAGCTCAACGGGGGGCTTTCTTTCCCTCAGGTGACTCTAGATCTGCCCGCTCAAAACTCTAACCTGTGTATTATAGGCATCAAGTACATACAGCTCTTTGATGGTGGAGCCACAGCTGCATGGAAACATATGCACACCCATGCGAAAAACATTTACACAAACACGCACACACTGCTCATCTGTTGGAGGGTGTGCAGCTGCACTCTAGACTGAGAGCAAGTCCTCAGAAAACTTTATTGAGCATAAATTGTTTGTGCACACATACACACACACAAAGCCCTTGACTTGCACTTGAAAAACATAACATATACTCTTGTGCAGTGCTAACAGAATTAACAAAATATGATCTAAATTTGTAACTATACAGTATGCAAAACAAAAAAAAAAGTGTATACGGGGCTTTTTGGTATAATTTTAGAGGAGACATGTGCTAGTGTATCATGCTGCTTGCTAGAAATAGGGGGGGAAAAAAGGACCCTCAAGATAACCTTGTAAAATGTGTAGCTAATTGCTGTCGATGTAAAATAACAGTACCGCTCAGTGTGCAAACCTATTTTATATGCTTCCAATCTAGTTTGACATCCTTATACTGCACAGTTATCATAGGGAGGACGTCAGAGTAGACGGCCAGACATACAAAGTGGCCTGCATCTCACGTGGTGTTACTGTAGGTTTAATACTTGTAGCTTTAGGCTGCTAAAACATTTAGCAAATACAGTTTTTGGGTCTTTTTTTTTGTTGGTTACATATTGAAAAAGTCAACAAATCCAACTTCAAGTTAGTGTTGACTTTTTTGTATTTAACCACAATCTTTCTCCATTCCGAGTGCTTTGAGTTTCCTATCTGCAACTGTAAAAACTTAAATCATACTTGAGTTGCCAGGAGCAGATATTGTAGGGAAAACAAATTGAATATAGAGACAGTAAATATTTTTGCAGATATGCACAGTATGAACATTCATTGTCAGTAAACAGTTAGCAGTCATGTTCACTATATTGATAAAATACATTATCCAGGAGGCACTTCATTTTCAAAACACATTTGCTATTATAAAACAGACAGGGCTGCAGTGATTCACCACCAGAGCAGTTCAACCACAGACTGGATAAAGATGTTAAATAGACTTCTTTCAGACCTATTCAAGTACAGCAGTAAGGTCAGAAAAATAAAATTAGACTGTTGTGTGGAAAGAATACTGTTAATTGCTTCACTGGTCTTTTGGCTTGTGTTGTATAAAGTGAACTTAATAGGTATCTTTTAATTTGCTTATACTTTAAACTATTACTGAAATATGAAGGAGCAACCCAATGTTTTCTCTACCTCTTGTTCTACCTCTCTACCTCTGTATACTTTTAACCAAAATTGCTTATAGCAGCAGCTTTTAAACCTTTTTCAAGAGTAAAAATAGTAAATTTAATAGTAGAAATAGTGAAACTTAACTCATCCCAACTTTACGCTCGCTCATCTCTCTCTCGTTCACATCCTGTCATGCAATTTTCAATTTTATTTCAACTATTCTTTACCACATATACCAGCCCCCCGGTTGTCACTTTTAATTCTTTCTTTGATTCTACTTTTGTCTTTTATTGTCTGGGTTGAACAGAAAATGTGACTCTGTGACTGTCCATGTTCCCAGAATTCCTTTCACAGTCTTACCAGAGCAACGTACCCTGACTTCAGTGTTAAATCCAGCTGAAAAGGAATGTAATCATATCAGTGCTGAGCAGCAAAGTGGGTTATTTGACGGTAGAAAGAGAGACTGAAAGGGACAAGAGACAGACTCATTGCTGCTACAGTTGAGAGCTAATTTGGCTCTTTCAAAGGGAATGAAAGGAACGGCAAAGGAGAAGAGAAGAGAGTCGGCAAACAGATCTGTTCACTTCCATCTTACAGACTACACTGGACATGTGCGAGAGGGATTAACAAGGATAATAAAAGGTTTTAATGGTGGAAATTTAAGTGAACCAAAGTGCAGCTGAGTGTGTCGGAGAGAAAGACAAACAGAGGAAGACGGAGAGGAACAGACAGCAGAGTTTAAATATCTAGCACAATCTTCTCTGGTCCTCATTAAAAAGCCTGAGGAGGAAATATGTTGAAGAGTACATGGCTCATTCACCGGTTTGCTGCAGTCTCAACTGAATGGCCTTGAGTGTGTGACTGTGCCTCTAAGCCCTGATCCTGTGGTGAATAGACTGAATTTACAACAGCAGACATAATTAATGCCCAGTTGAACGGACAAGAAAAATGATTCATGAAAAACAGGAAAAAAAAGGTAAGTAGACCAGTAGGAAATGAAAGAAAGAAAGTCAATTCAGTATGTTCTGGTGAAATGCAGTGAGTCAGGGCTGTCTATTGATGTAAGGACAGATGTTAACTAGCTCTAGATCATCTCTGTGTCCCATAGACACTCAATTTTTGCCCTGAAAGATATCAGTCTGAGGAAATGGCTATTGACCCTGAGAAGTAAAACCACCGATCCTCCGTATGTCAAATGTCAAAAACACAGAAATCAGCCAACTGCCGGTTAATACCATGAAAGTCTATTGAGAGGAATGAAGAAGGAAGTCAGTATATTACAATAAGTACATATTGTATCTGTGGCAAATCTGTTTTAAAACTGTTCTGCATTAGCATCTGGACAGACTTATAAACATGCACTGCACTGACTCTGTAGACCCAAATATCACAAATTAACCTGATGTGACCTGACATGGTATTGCTGAAAGACTAATGTATGTTTTGAATAAAATGTATCGGCAGGTAAAGTTCAATACACAATTCAAAACATCTTTTCCTTCATGTTTTGGTGTTCAGACATTTGGTGTGATTGACTTTGGTACAGTATTTCCAAAACAGTGTTAATAAAAAACCTAATACCAATTGCTGTATGTCACTCTGTCCTTCAATGATGGAGAGGCTGCAGTCCCTCAACACTCACACACTGGCCGAAAGCCATGATGTGATTTTTAAGACTTAATAAAATGGAAAAGGGTAAGTGAGACTGTTGTGTTGACTTGGCAGCCTTTAATATCCTAAGTGGAGGAAACTCCTGAGGCCTTTAACACAAGTAGTCTTTTTCACAGGTAACATTTTTTACATGTAGATTAGAATAAAGTATTGTATGGGCTCTAAAGTTGTTCCAAACTTGTGCTTCAAACTTTGGTGGTGGTGCCATTCCTTTGTCGAAATTTACATCATTGATTTTTCCTCCAACAACGGCACAGCTGTAAATACACACAGTATAAATGAGATAAAATCCCTCGTCCAGGGGCACCCGAGAGCTGGTAAGTGGTTGAAGAAAAGGCTGGAAGGGGTCCAGGATTGGATTTACTAAACTTACTGTCAGGGCTGCAAAATCTTGCTTCATCTGCATCTGCAAGTTGAGTTAATATGAGTGCAATCTGCCAATTGTCCTGATTCTGGACTATGTAAGACATGTCCTGTGTGTGTCTGGTAAGCAAAAGAGTCCATTGTGTACATTATGGAAAAAATATATCGTTGCAGTGCTTGTATTATTGTTTGTTCTGTCTTTCTCCAACTCTCTCTCCTTCTCTCTCTCTTTGTCTGATATACTGAAACAGTCATATATATATTGACAGCAAAGTCTCCTTGATTGCCCTCAGATGGTGTTGGCAACCTAACTCTACCATGCTAACAATGTCTGCTATGAATAGAAACAATTGCCATGCCTACAATGGTGTCGCAAATTTTTACACCTGCTGCTCTCACATCTTAAATCACAGAGGCAATTACCTGTGCTACAGCGGTCAGTCAGCAATGATAAATCAGTTTCAGTGGCCGTGTGTGTAAATTTCAATTTGCTTTTTCACTTTTTTTACACATGCAGATTGAGGCACACCTTAAAATACGTGTTGCAAAATGTATCTTTTTTAGTCTGTTATTTTGTCAGCATTGTGTTGCTACATTAGTTGTCCTTGTTACATAGCACACTTCTTATTTATTCAGAATGTTGAATAGTTGGCCCTGAATCAATGTCACCAGGGGATTACAACTAGATTTTGGTCCAAGCTGTAATAGGGTATCATCAACTTTCCACAAAAAAATGACTATATGAAATTATAATTGTCAGTTCATACTCATTACTGTTTAAAGAATACGAGACGAGGGTGATGATAACTTGTAAAGAACAGGGAGAACATGAGGTTTTCAACAATATTAGGAGTGTCAAATAATAGTCGGCTTCCAGAATAAATCAGAAATAAAAGGGGAACTAATACGTTTTCTCAAAGGAGTCAACAGTGGGATGGATATTTCAGTAGTAATTACTTTACACATCTCTGCAGCTGATTCAGGCACACAGAACAGAACCCATTACTGAACAAAATCTTTCAGAAGCCTGGGATAGAAGTTAATGACTTGCTGTTGGAAAAAGAGAGGGGGAATTCTGTCTATACTTGAGACAGAGAATGAATGCGAGGCAGAGAGTGAGGAATGGAGATGATTAGGGAGGACAGATTGAGCAATACAAACAGAAATGGCAACAAGGAACTGAAAAGGGGAGACTGAAAAAGACAAGGAAGAGTGATAAACAGATAAATTGTCGGAAAGAGACAGGATGACACCCGGAGACAGAGTCAGAGAGAGTGGTTATATATAGTACTAGTGATGGGGCTGAAACAAAGGTTTGTGGAAGAGGAGACTATAAGAAGAGGCAGAGAGAAAGAGTGGTGTGCCTCCTGGATGACAGGAACAGCCATGTGGCGGGGAAAGCAGATGAAAAGCAACAGCCGACATCAAAAAGCTGCGTATGCAGGTCAAGGTCTCTGCAAATCATTAGAGCTCAGTCTATCTATTACACACACGAATCAGAACCTACAGAACAAGACCTGTATCTACCTAAAAGACACAATTACCATATGTTAAAATGGAGGGGAATGGCTGCTTCAACTGCACAAAAACAATACCGTCATGCATATGTGGTCAGAAGAGTTTCATACACTTTGAATCACATTTTCATTCTCTTTTATGTGTTTTGAATCGTTTTAAGTGTTATACATTTTGTCTGTATTCCGCTTCTGCAAAAGAATATCAAGACTAATGCGTGATGTGATAATACTTGATGCTGGAATTGCAATGTGGTCAGTTTTATTGTTTTGGGTATGAAGGTGCCCCTCCCTCAATTAAGCCCAAAATAACAGAATAAATTACTCTATGTTCCCTGTAGGCTTGTTATAATGTGATAAAAAGTGGGCCACAACTCTACTGAAATGTGTTTGAGTGGATGCAGTATGTTTTTATATTTATTACGAGATTACATATAAACCTAAATGAGCATTTCTCATTTCTGTACTGTGGGAATTTATTTATTTTTCTTTTTAAAATGCAACATGATGAATATGGAACACATAACAATAGCCCAATTTGCCACAAGATGAATCAATACAGGCTCTCTCTAGGCATTAAATACTTTGCACAAATATGACTATTTTCTTTCTATTCCGTTTTTTAATGACGCAGATGGAGTCAATTCATTAGTTTTCTTGTCTTCTTCAGCTGACAAAAAAAACTACTCGAACAGAAGTAAAAAACGTCTAAATAAATTGATCTATTCTGACCAAGATAAAAAGCTTTAGCACCCGCACAGATGAAAGACTGCTTTAGCCCACACTGTGTCCGCACCTCCATCAGGGGGTCACAGGGGAAATTTGTCTCTATTTTCAGACCATGTTTCTTCCTTTCCCAGTTAGGCTGACCTACAGTACAGTGAATAAGTTTAGTGGTCATAGCAAACCAACAGTGCGTAAACAATTCCCTTCTGACTGCAACATTAAAAGCTATAGCGACATAAAAATGAGAACACAAGTAGAACATGGGAGCATATACAGTTTGTACAGATAAACATTGTGGTGTTTAGTTTGATGACACACATGAGTTAAACCAATATTATTGTAAAAAGATTTGATAAGATTTTTAAAAGTGTATAATATTTCATATGATGTAAAACTCCACCCAGTTCACCAAAATTGGAGTTAAAAGGTTCTCACATATCAACACCAATAGTTCTCAAGACGAGTAAACACACATACAGTATAATACCCTTGCACACACACACACACACACACACACAGAGAGAGAGAGCTTTTATACACATAATTTTGCTCATTTGTAAACTGTGTGTTTGCGACAGACACAGACCTGGATGCCAGACCGCTGCCCTTTGGGCTCCCCACCAGGCTAACTGTGAAGCAGGGTGGTGTAGTTCTCCAGAATCTATACTACTATCCCAGTCAAAGTGGCACTGTTCAACGCACAATCCTTATCCAATAAGACTATTACTCTCAATGAGTTTTTCACCGCCCATTCATTGGATGTCTTACTGGTGACAGAAACCTGGCTGAACACTTGTTGAACTCTGTCCAGATGACTGTAACTTTTTTAGCACTCCTAGACCCTCCAGGCGCGGTTTGATTATTTCCCCCAGCTTTGAGGTACAATTAATTAAAGTGGGCCTGGTCAATCCCCTCTTAATCGCTCTTGTGTATCGTCCACCAAAAATACAAAAAGACTTCACCACTCAATTTGTGGACTTCATCTCAAATACTATGCCCAACTTTGATCGAGTTCTGATTCTTGGTGACTTCAATATTCATGTTTGCTCTCTCGCTAAGCCTCTTGTAAGTGATTTTATGCATCTGGTTGAGTCTTTTAATCTTGCTCTGCTTACCACCAGTCCCACTCACAAGCTAGGCCATACAGTCTTATCGTTTGGTTTTCTGATCTGCAATGTGGATATAATTGATGCTTCTCTGTTGGATCATAGTGCTGTCCTATTTGTTGCATCTCTGCCTTCCTTTTCTACTAAATCTCATCTTTCTGTACATCGCTCTCGCTACATTAACTCTTCGACTGAGTTTTCTGAGGCTCTTATAGTTGCTCCCAATACCTGGACTATTGAAGCTTCTCCCCATCTCAGCACTGAGCAACTCATTTCCTTATTTAATACCACCTGCTGTTCTATTCCGAATTTGCTCCCCTTAAATTGAAACAGCCTAAGCTTAAAGGTCTGCCTTGGCTTAATGACACCACCAAAGCCCTAAGGAGAGAGTGCAGAATATCCAAACGAAAGTGGAAGAGTGATAAGCTTCAAATTTCCTTTGAAATTTTGAGAAACAACTTTCACAAATATCAAGAAGCAGTTAAGGCTGCAAGTGCAAAATACTTTTCTGACCTAATTTCCAACAACTCTCATAATCCCATGGTCTTATTCAGCACTATAAATTCTGTCATCTGCCCCACCCCCAGTACCTGCTTAAATGTGTCCCCTGACAAGTGTGAAGAATTTTTAAAAATTTTTCATTAGCAAAGTTGAGGACATAAGATGGGCATTCCACCCCCCACCCAAGACCTAGCTGTCTGATTGGTCTGTTCTCTTAAATAGGACTGCTTCCAACCCATCACGCTACCCTCCCTTATAAAGATTGTTTCCATCCTGAAACCTGCAACCTGCTCCCTCGACATTGTCCCCACTGGCCTCCTGAAGGATGTCTTTCACATAGTCCGTCCCAGCATCCTGTCTATTATCAATAGCTCCCTGGCCACTGGTACCGTTCCAACCTGTTTCAAGCACGTAGTGGTCGAGCCCCCCTTCTGAAAAAACTCGGACCCTACTTTGCCTAGCATATATAGACCGATTTCTAAACTTTCATTCCTGTCAAAGATTCTCGAAAAGGTTATTCTCAGTCAATTATTGCCCTACCTACATCAAAACAACATCTACAATGATCTGCTCCTCTCTATCGACTCTGGTGCTATCCTAATTCTTCTTGACCTCAGTGCGGCGTTTGATACTGTGAATCATGACATTTTAATAGATCGTCTCCAGTACAGGGTTGGTGTTGATGGAATAGAAGCTTCTCTGTCAACATAGGCAAATTTTCCTCTCCCCCAGTTAGTCTCTCCTGTGGGATCCCACAAGGTTCCATCCTAGGTCTCATTCTTTTCTCTAAATATATATGCTTCCCCTCGGACAAATCATTCAAAAATATGACATTTCCTTCCACTGTTATGCTGATGACATTCAGCTTTATCTCCCCCTGAAACCAAATGACAAGTCCAATCTACTCAGCCTACTGAACTGCCTTGAGGACATAAAGTGTTGGATGGCACAAAACTTCCTTAAGCTGAATGAAGGCAAGTCTGAAGTTGTCCTATTTGGTCCCCCTGACTCCGTCAAAGTAATTACCAACAGTCTTGGCAACCTGTCCACTCTTGTCAAATATCATGTCAAAAACCTTGGTGTGATATTTGATGTGGCTGATATTTGGCTTGTGCCTATCCCCATGTGTTGTCTATTTGTGCCTACAAGCTGTGTGCCTTGTTGTTTGTTTCGGTGTTTCTTGTATTCGTGATTTTAGCTACCTGCTCTGGTCCATACGGCACTTTGGTCAATGTGGGTTGTTTTTAAATGTGCTTTATAAATAAATTTGACTTGACTTGACTTGACTTGACTTCATGGCTACAATAATAACCATGGGGTTAAGGTTAGGAAACGATCATAGTTACGATTTTGAAAAATTTGTCCCAACTTCCAGCTGGAAATGTGACACCCGCGGTCGGAAACAGGGAACAAACAGTGGTCTCCTGTGGCAAAGTCTCCTGTGGCAAAGTCCAAAGTTGGGTTACACTATCCACCCAACCCACCACCTCAAAATGAGGAAATTTGTCAACTTATACAGACATCTTGTGTGGCTTGTGCTCATGTCTACACCACATCCTTATCCTTTTAAGTCTATATCTTTTTTTTTAAATAAATAATAAAATATATATTATAATATAATAAATAAATAAATAACCCTTAAATTGAGTTTTCATCATTAAATGCTGAGACATATCGTACTTTTTTTTTCTTACACCCCTTAAAATCAAGACAGTCTCGTGACACCCTGTAAAGCTTTGGCGACCCCTATTAGGGGGTGGGGTCGTGTAGGGAACCAGTGATTTAATCAATACTGATTGCTGTACATTTGACCCTGTTCACATTAAAACTGTTATTCTTCATCAATAAAGGTCTTAAGTTATGACCAATAAAAAGGAGAATACAATGGCCCCAAGTGCCTAATGCATTTCTCTTTTTCTTTTTGTAGGTTACCATGTTTAAGGTGCTTTAATTGCAAAAACCTTTAAGCTTTAACACTTTAACCTGTACAGTATGTTCCTCACTCTTTCACAGTCTCTTCTCTCCCTTCATTTTAATTGTGAAATTGTCAGTCTCAACACATGTATGTGTGTCTGCGTGGGTGTGTGCAGATTCACATGTCTGCACGTGTGCTCTTTTAGAACTTGATTTTATGAGCTTCATCAGACAGTGAGAGGTCACCGTAAAGGTTGCCAAGGTTTGAGCTTATAGCCTCGTTAAATGTTTTATGAGAAAGGCTGAGCAGTCATGCATATCACCTTCCCAATACCTTCAATAAGACAGACCTCGGTAATCTATCTAACTAAAGACAGTTAGAGCCATTAGACTCGCCTGGATACTTCCTCATTAGCCAGTAGCACCCAATACTGTGTTATTGTACTTCTTTTGAACCTAATTTTTTCATATGTTTCAGTTTGATTTTGATTAATACAATGTAATATATATGCTAATAGCATTCTGAATGTAAAAAATAATGACTATATATAGGTGTTTTTTTTTTTGCATACACACAGCTTCACTGGAAGTGTATAACCAAGTATTTTATTCTTTACCTTTCTATGACTTGTAGCTACTGTATGTGCTGTTTTTTTTTTTTTTTTGTGCTGATTAACAAGATGGACATTACTTGGCTATACTGGGTATGGGGGTTGGAAAATATCAACAGCCAAAGCATTATTTGTCCTGTCTTTATTCCCATATGTTTACCTCTGATCAGCTCTTTTTTCCTTGTCACCTTGTCCTGGTTTTGTTCCTTCTATGACATTGCGTGCCATCCCCACGTGTGAATAAAATCCTGCATGTTTCCTTGAGACATTCGGTGCCTACTTACTTGTTCTCTCACTTCAGAAGGCACTTTTTAAAAGCTCTTGTTAGACTCTTAAATATAAACATATCTTAGACTAGGATTCATACTAAATTGGCAACGTATAAGGGATTTGTGTTATTTTGTAGATTTTAAAGGGCTCTATAGGGTGTGTGTCCACCATCTGAAGTGCTGAAAATAGTTTTAAAAACATGTGCATTGAATTGGCAAACTGGCTGTTATCCACATAGTTAAGTTCTCTGATGCAAAGTACAAAGTGAACTTCTTTTAAAGCAAAGGAAAACAAGATATTTTATTTTATTTTATTCAATTTATTTATCATCCTAATTGTATTGACTATCATCCATACCACAGCACTGATAAACCCCCCCCCCCCCCCCCCCCCCCCCTGTTAAGGCATTAAAATACCACCACACCATGTGCACACTGAATTTCACATCAATGACTGTGAGGCTGTGCTCATAAATGTATATCCCTCATGCATGCTATCCTTGCACTGATTTAGTATGCAAGATGCAGACTACGGTCAGGCTACAGTCCTTCAAACCTTTAAAACAAGCGAATGGGTAAAAAGAACATGGGTAGTGGTTTACTGAACAGTGAAATAAAGGCATATGGTCAGAGGACTTTGCCCCCTCTCAGCAAGCAGATGAACACATGTGGTGTACACCGAGAGAAGTCTACAGACCTGAGTGCTCTTTCCTGATACTCAAGAGGTCTAGAGGTGTTGCGATGTGGGAAGTGTTTTCCCAGCATGGTGTCAATCCAAAGAACCCTACAAAAGCCAAGTTAAATGTTAATGAATACAAAAAAAAATGTTCTGTGAAAATAAGTCGAAGCCTAGAAGTCAGCTCAGATGGATGTACCTATACAAGCATATACAATACACCTACACCTGCCATGTGGGACATCTGTATAAGTAAGTAGTTTAATGAAATGAGTACTGAAGAGAAAAGTCACAGTTACTGAGCCTGAATTGGGGTATTTTGTAACAGAAAGAAAGAACTAAAAACTAAAATAGGGTAAGATGGAGTTGATGAAATGCAGAAAATGAAGCGAAACACTTAAAGTGTAATGGAGGAGAGAGTAAGACAGCTAGGTAGATGTAGTCTTTTTCAGTGTAAGACCCAAATGAGAAATTTCATCTCTTGCCCTGGGTCCCAGGCTCATTAAAACATATCACTACTCTTGTCATGTGGGGGACCCAGCAGGAACACGTCTGTGACCCATTCTGGTTCCCGACCATTAAAAAATATTAAGCTAGAAAGAAACATGGGGATAAAGATAAGAGGGGAGCAGAAAGGACAGAGGAGGTAGAGGGGACGGTAGAGGCAGACATGCAGTCGGCAGAGAAAGGAGTCTGCGTTTTACTGCCTCGCTTCATCTCGCAGCCTCCCTCAGTCCCCCCTTTCTTCTCCTCGTTTGCTGCCATGTGGGGTAATGTGGCATGAAATATGTACTTAAAGCCAAGCTCAGGTGCCGCCATAAAAAGAATAAGAGACTGTCTGGGTTTGCCTGCGTGTGTGTTCCTATGTGTACACACGGTATGTGTGCCTGCGTGTAATCACTGTAGCATGTACTTGATTTGTTCGTGTGTTTTGAATAAAATCTGTGTAATACCAAATGTGCTGCTGTGTGGATTCAAATGTGAAGGGCGATACAGTTTTGTGCCTGTGTTTGCATGTGTGTGAGTGTGTCTGAGAGAGAGAAAGATTCATGGCTCCCACCATCCCACATTCACACATTGCAGGACACAGATTACTCCACCATCTTAGGCGGAGGTGTGAAGACATTAATATAAACTGAAACACACACTCAGGTGTGAAGCTAGCGGGTTGTTTTTATAGCGAACCAGTTGACAAGGTTAAGACAGAGGTTGGAACAAATTTGAAAGGTACAGTATTTCTTGTCACCAATTCAAATGTTTTGCATTGTTATCACACACACATGCACACAAATTATTTTATGCATATATGTATTTCTATTGTTTTCAATACCATCCACTTCCTACCTAAACCTAAACATCACCACTATGTCCCTAAATCTGGCCAACTAGTTGTTTTGACCATATGGCCTCTCCCATAGTCATGGAGTTGTTTTAGCTCCCTAAACTTCCATAACCTTAGAGGAGGAAAATCAGAAAACACTCATATTTAAGGTATGGGTATGAGGACTTGTTGCACCAAACCCACATGTCCTAACCATGACATTGAAGAAAACAGCCCATAATGACCCCAAATGGAACTAGAAATACCGCCTCACGGTTGTATGCCTCTGCCAACCAGGTTGACCTTTTGGATATAAAATGTTATCACTTCATCAGTTTATCCTATTAGACATTTGTGTGAAACTTTGTCATAATTAGCGTGTGAATTCTTAAGTTATGGTCAAAAATGTGTTTTGTGAGGTTACAGTGACCTTTGACCTTTGACGACAAAATTCTAATCAGTTCATCCTTGAGTCCAAGCAGATATTTGTGCCAAAGTTGAAGAAATTCCCTCAAGGTATTTCTGAGATATTGGGACAGATGAACGGATGGTCTGTACATACGGATGGACGTACAGACAGACAGACAACCCCAAAACATAATGCACCATATTCACACAGTAGCCATTTTCCTCTGATATCACGCTCAGAGTGGGAAGCTTGAATACTCAAGTAAAGCCTGTGCGAGAATGGCGAGATGGTCGAAAAACTTGACTTGTTTACCATCACTTTCCTTTGACCAAACTGATAAATGGATGGATGAATTTGCCAGCATCCCCAAAAGGATTTAAAAAAAAGGATACAGCAACTGGATTGAAGCTTACATCCACAATGTTGAAGGTAAGACCCGGCACTGGAAACACTAATGTTAGGATAGCAAAAGTGAAGTTTGCAATAAACATCATGTCATTTGACAAATCAATTCATTGGCTTGTGCAAACATTAAAAGTGACTCATGTTATATGGTTTCATGATCAACCTGCATCAACGATACAGTAATGTGATGGTGCCATGCAATTGGTCCAACAGCCCATCATTCCAAAACCCCAACAGTTTGAAAAACTTCCCATTGAACCAAAAGCCCATTTGTCCCATGGCCCATTATCCCGAAAAACAAAAGCCCACTGCTCCGAAGGCCCATTGCTCTGAAAATACACACTCTCCCTTTTTTTATCCCTAATATTTTGTGTCTAAACCTAACCAGACCTTAACTACAGCACTGTCACATCATAATTTTTTTTTCTAACATAAAATAGATGACAGAGATAAATAATGGCAGTGCGTCATTATTGGTGATCAGACACTGATAATGTTTATTACCTGACAAAAAAGACATTTTATATATTAGGTCTTCTGCTAAATTTGGCGTCATCTTTCAGTCAGTAGAACTCCTATTTAATAAATCAGCAGTTATAAAAATGTCTTAACTGCTTTGTTAAGGCAGACGAGCATCATGTTTATTCACTTTACATGGAGCTAAAATTAATACCAAATTATGTTAAATGTCTGCTGAATGAGTTAGTGTCTGTTTATGAGTCGTAAGAAATCATAAATTATCTTTAAGAAGGGGTAGGGTGTTTACCAGTAAGCTCGGCTCCATTAAATTTAACAATATGTTAACAGAGGTTTTCCTCTGACAGTTGGAAACAGTTGAAGACTTTATCTGATTATATTTGACTACATTTAGCCGATTACCGACTTTTCACTCAGGTGTTCGGCATCATGTTTAACAAAACAGGACTTAATTTTAATTAAAACACACGTTGCATCACAAATTGCATGCACGTGCTGACTGGTAGTGTTTGGGAATGTCACATAAGTTCACATAAGAGCTGTTAAAGTCAAACATCAGCTGAAATGCAAAGTCTTTCTTTAGGAGTCATACAAAGTCATACATTATGATTTACGTTATGAGTTATCTGTTAAATTGAGCAATATATTAACAGAGTCTTGAAAGTAGTAAGGCAGGCAGTCTCTGAACTCCAACTCCAGAGTGTGTATTTTCGGAGCAATGGGCTTCTGTTTTCAGGATAACGAGCCATTGGACTAATGGGCTTTTGGTCCAGTGGGACATTTTTCAAAATATTGGGGTTTCGGAATAATGGGCTTCGGACCAATGGGCAATCCCCAATATGACAGCAGAGCAAGTACATCACTGCTCCCTGGCTTCCAGGCAGCAGAGGCTCCACCGCAGGGACAGAGGCATACTGGCTGTCTCTCAGTAACTTCTCATCCTTTTAGACTCATAATGGCGGGCCTAATTAAAGAAATAGTTAGCAGAAACAGAAGGAGATACCAGGAGGACAGCTTCACCTGGACCTGACCTGTATCTTTTTAAACTTACTGTAATTTAACTGCTTTGAGCTAGCATGGGGCACTAGCTTATTGTGTGCAGATCTCCATTCAAAAATGTTGCTGTTGCCAGCGTGGAGGCATAAATGTCCTCACTCTAGAGGTCAAAATCGTTATTTCTCACAATACAGCCATGGACACCTGCTTACAGGTGTATCTTTTCTTTTCCTCTCTCAGTAACCACCCACCACTTTGTCCTCCTCCCCCGGAACTTCCCCCTATTAACCAGCTGCTGTCATTTATCTTTCCAGTTATCCACCCATCCACCAATTTCTCCAGTTTCCCAGCCCCCCACTCCCACCCCGACACCCTCTTCTTGTATTTCCAGATAGCTTTGTTCACTCGGACTCTGCTCATTCCAGCTACAAAGGGAAAACTCCAAATCACTATTGATTCCCCTCTCATGAAAAATACATTTTGCGCATTAGGATTCAGTCTCAGCTCTCTTTCTGTATCCCCACTGTGTCTGGTCATCTCCTAATCTCCTCCCTCCATTCCTCCATCCCTCCTCCACCCTCCTCACAGCAGGTGAGAGGTGTATTTTCCTTCCATACATCTGCCGAGACTTCTGTCTTCTGATTGATCTCCCACTCTCAACTCTCCAGGTCCATTAGAACTAGTGTTTATGCTGGAAATATCAATACTTCTGCTCCTCTGTCTCTGTCTATCCCCCCCATTCTTTTTACACTGCATTCTTACTCTCCCTCTTTTAATCTCCTTTCCCTCCCCAGTTATACCCCTTATCATCATGATTTAGTTTTCCCACATTGACACTCAGAAGTGTATTTCTGCCCGAATTTCCCTATTTCTTCTTAATATTACTTTTGTTTGTTTTCTATCCTCTCACTCGGCTTAAATTGCCTAAAACCGTAAGAGCTGAAATTGCTTTTCCTCACATGGGGCTGAAAGAATATACACTGTAGCTTTGTCACAAACTTCTTTTGATACTTACAAACTTACTCTCTTTCGCTCTGTCTCATTCTTGTCCAAGCACTTGCCCAAACACAAGCACAGAAACACAAAAAGCCACATATATTTCAATTTACCTTTTTTGCTGTGCTTGGTCATAAAACATCATATTGTGCCTGTCTGCAGTGGCGGCGTAAGAGAGATCGAGGAGGGTGTATCCCAACAGCTGTTTACCATCTATCCTGCCTGCCGTTTCCATTGGATAAGCGTGTTTTGGACTGGCTGGCTTTGTATTTTCTCTGCTAACCAATTTGCTGTGGCTATTGGCGGCCACATCCTGTCTCTATAAATATCCTTATGACACTTCAATTTGCTGTGTTTCCCCCTCTGTTTCCCCCCACCCTTCCTTCTAAACTGGTGTCATAGTGGCTGCCGCCTCAATCTGTGACGCCTGCATGCCCACCTACACTCTGGAAAATAGTATGTAGAAAATTAGACACAAAGAGGAACACCTGCAAAGAAAAAGGAGATGAGGGTCTGTTCACATGCGTATTCCTCCAAACGCAAACACAGGTCAACCTTTTATGCTGGGCAGGCACTGTGCATTTTCTTTTAACTGTGTATGTTGTGTGAACTCACATTACATGTTTTTATTGGCCATCAATCCTACGACCTCTGTGCTCACACTGCGCTTAAAATGTATGTTCGATTCTGACGCTGAACGTGAGCATCAGTCAGAGGCAACCAATTCTGAGTTAAAATCGGCGTAAATCCGTACAATGTTTGCCTGGCTACTCTGTTTTTCTCCACTCTCAGCCTTTTCATTTCTAGAACACAGTTTCTAGATAAGATGTAAGCTTTAAATGGCTATTTCCCCACTGTGTTAACATAATCCTGGCCAGATGTACCCAGTAGAAAACCAGTGAACTCCCCCCTACACCTTTAAGGCCATCCTTATGCTTTCTCTAACACATATGAAAACCATATTTCCTAGGAGAAGGAGCCCATTGGGAGATTATTTCAATATTTAATGTCTTGTATCCACTGCATTTCCTTTATGAAGAAAAAAGGTGGGCTGTTTTGCATGTGTATTGACTTATCCACCATACAGTTGCAAACTTTAATACAAGAACATGCCTCCCACTACACGACGGGTTATCTGCAAGTGTGAAAAATACACTGAACTGAAAAAAAAACTTTGAAAACTGTGAAACAAACATAAAACTTACTACATTACATTACGTTTCAAATAATGTCTCACAACAGATTTTATGAATCCATATTTTATAGACTAGAACTTTAGTTGAATTAAAATCCAGAAAAGTGACTGTAATGTATTTTAGCCTGAACAGTTAGACTGAACAAAAAGTGCTCATAAACTGAAGGGTTTATATTGAGATACTACATTTAATCTCCAGCGTTTGTCCTTTGTCCCTACCACAGATGGTTTAGACATGCACGTATTCCCCCAGAAGACATACTGGGGACAATGACCAACAACACTTATCTCTGCCTGTGTCGTTTAATTGCAGTATTTATCATCCAATCATGCCACAACATCAGAAAGTGACAGGCCTAGATGCACAACAACAAAATCTTGTTTCTTCTTCTATGGGATTTTTAAAATCACTTTCAAACGTCGTCATGCTCACATTTAGGTGACAGGGAAGAATACCAAGAAGAAAAAAGATGCACTTATTGTAGGGCATATTTCAGGACAACGTGGATACGCTGCAATATGTCCTCATTAAATCCAGTCTTCATGATTAGATCGCACAAATCCGATTGAAATGACTCCAATCTGCTGACTCTGTGGTGATGAAGAAGGTGAACAACTCGCTAGAACAAGTAATCCAGCTAGTTATGGAAGTTATGGAAGTCTATCTATGTCCTGTCGATCTGTCTCAGTCTATATTTCCCGGACTTATCAGCATCCCCCATCCATCTACCACTGCTGGTATCTGCACATCATTTTACTATATGGAGATAGGATCCTGACTTGTCTGTGTGTATGTGTGTGTTTCTGTGCCCGTGTGTGCTCATGCTCTAGCGTGTTTGTGTGGTTTATTGCTTCCAATGCATTACGACCCCTCCAGTGCCAGACTCATTCTATAAAGGCCCCTATCACTGGGTGGAAATATCAACTCTACAACCCCTACAGCCGTGGGATAAATAGAGAGACAAAGAAAAAGAAAAGGGAGGTTGAGAAGAGTAAGAAAGAGATAGTGGAAGGGAGGAAAGGGACATAGAGAAAGATGGAAAGTAAGGTGTGGAAATGGAGAAAATGAAGGTACAGGATGAGAAGTAAAGAGATATGAAGAAAGAAATATAAAAAAACATGGAAAAGTGAAGATATTTCCTTATGTGTCTGGAAGCTCAAAGCAAAAATGGGAAAGCTCTTTCCTATTCTCTAACCGTCCTCTCTTTAATTATCCGTTAGCTCCCAGCATCTCTCTGTGGATATTGAGCACCCCTGTACATCCTCGGTCATGGAAGAGGGCATAATGAGGGTTTCACTGTGTGTGTGTGTGTGTGTGTGTGTGTGAGGGACACAGCCAGAGAGAAATGGGGAGAAAGACAGTTCTCTGCATTCAACTACAGCAGAGTGACAAGGACATACGCACCCAGCTGGATTCACTTTTTTCATTACTTTCTTTATTCCTTCAATTTATGATAATATTCAGTGTCTGAGTCTCTTTTTCTCATCTTCTCCAGCCTACATCTCCTTGTCTCTACCTTTTCTTTTCTTTGTTCATGTTCCCCTTTTCTCTCCGTGTCTCTTCCTCTCAGTATTTTACCTTAATTCATCACCCTTCTCATTTGCTCCTCTCCACCTTCCTGTCTCTCTGCAGTACTCCTTCTCCCTCCCTACAATCTGTCCTCGTGCTCTGTATCCACTCCCCCTGCCCTTCTGTCTTCCAGGTCTATAAGGCATAACCGGCCTCTTGTGTCAGGGTTGGCTTGGCTTTGGTGATCTGCTACTTGTTTCTCCTCTTCTCTCTCCAGCTGCCTGGGTTTTGTTCCCTCAGCCTCTAATCGGCTTTTCCGGGTTTGGGATCGTCTCTTCCTAACTTTACCCTCTCTCGGTGCCACAGGATTATCCCTGTCAAAGAGGCCGAACTTCCTGGCTTGACGAGTGTGAGTCTATCTGTGTGTGAGCGATTTTTCTTTGCATGTGTGTGCTCACGCGTGTGTGTGGTAGCTTGTACGTGCATCTTTGTTTTTTGTTGTTGTTGTTGTTTTTTGTTGTTTTTTTTTCCCCTTACCCCTGATCCTCTGTAATCACTTTGAGACAATCCCATAATACCCTATAGGTTCAAAGGATGGTCTGTGTGTGTGTGTGTGTGTGTGTGTGTGTGTGTGTGTCAGAAAGAGTGTGTGAGAGATGTTTACCCCTTTCACTCAACTGCATCAAGTAAAGAAATGTGAAAAATGTTGTCCAAAGAACATATTTTACTATCATAGTTCAAACACTGTCAATACAGTATTCTGTTTTTTAAAGGTTTTGATTCCATACATTGCATGATTTTTCTTTTGTCTTGTTTTGTTTTACACTGATGTACAAGCATCCCTCAAGATCATATTCCGTTAAAGAAGTCTGAGTTGACAGGCTCAGTGAAGCTATACTGAGCTAAATGCTAAAGGATAAAATGCTAACAATGACAATGCTAACTTGCTGATGTGGAGCAGGTTAGTTTTTCATGCGCTAACATTTGCTGATTAGCACTAAACACACATCTGAGGCTGATGGGAAGATTTTGTAGGTATTTTGATCATAAAGTCCTGGACTAATTTGAAACTTTGACCTGACCTGGTAGCACTACTGTAGATGAAAATTTAAGGCCCCCCTCCAGTCAAAAATGTGTCTTTCTTCCTTCAATCTGATGTTTGAGTTTCACTGTGTATGTATGGACAGTATGTGCAGATTTTGACACTAGAAGGCTGTTTTCACATTCATCGGCTAAAGGGGGAAAGTTTCTGGTGAAGTAGGAGACGTCTTGTGTCCAGCAGTTTTTATTATTCTTTTCCTTAT
Organism: Scomberomorus guttatus; assembly: GCA_038419695.1. Taxonomy (NCBI): domain Eukaryota; kingdom Metazoa; phylum Chordata; class Actinopteri; order Scombriformes; family Scombridae; genus Scomberomorus; species Scomberomorus guttatus. The sequence goes on from CM076451.1 coordinate 21,085,751, forward strand.
TTTCAGTCATATATATAATGTTACGATATCAGATGTTAATATTAAATGTGGCCAAAGTGTCAAATAATGAGGTAAACGTATGTAGAAGTAATCCCTGTGAGCAGAAAGCACCTGCTTCAGACTGCTCTGAACGCTCAGTTTCCAACGTTTTTTTTTTTTTCTACTTTCAGTTTGAGCTGACATGAACTCATGACGGATTTCTTTTAATGGTCATCTGCTCTGCTGCACTAACATTATGGCATTTTTCCACTGATTGGGGGTAGTCATACTGAGCCATCACTCAAGTCAAGCTGGCTTTTCCATTACACAGCACAGCAAAATAAAATAAGTTGTTTACCTGTTGGAGGTGTGCTTGTCATCTGCAGCTCTTCATCAAACATCATCATCACTGTTGCTGTTTCTGCTTGTACTAGTCCTCCCTGCATTATTTCTAACTGATCAGCTGAACAAACTGCTCCAAATATCTCCATAGGTTGTTGTGTCGTCCGGTTTTTAGAGCCGATAACAAAGCTCTGCTAATTCAGTGAAGAACACGTTTCATTTCCTGTAAATTGTTCACAATAAAAGTCAGTTATTTGGTCATTTACAAGCTTTAAATATGAAGCAATAAAGCAGGAAATGTTTACATTGGCAGTAACTTAATATGACTCTGATACTTCTGCCACTCGGCAGGCATCCGGAAAGCTGGCCAATCAGAGCAGAGTGGGCTCCTCGGGAGGGGGGCCTTAAAGAGACAGGAGCTAAGACTGCCTGTTAGAGACTGAGGCTGAACTGAGGGGCTGAATAAAGGGCCAGTATAAGATAAATAAGGAACTGTGAATCATGCAAAGTTACTCCAGTGGAGTCCCACAATAAAATATAGAGCTGGAAATGAGCATAATAAGTCTCCTTTAAGGATTTTTAACAAGGCACCTGAAAATTCTTTTGTGGAAAAAAACAGGTGAGACACAATTTAAATCCTCTTCCAAGCAGAGGATTTAAATGTGTCCTAAAACATGTCCAATGGGAATCTTTAAGGAATCATTAAAGTTACGATAATTAATCCTGTGGGGAACATGAATGTCTGTGCCAGATGTCACAGCAATCCATCCAATGGTTGTGACATTTCATTGAAAACCACAAATATAAACCTCATGGTGGTGCTAGAAGAAAAGTCAGGGGATCACTAAAGTCACTACGATAGATCATCTGAGAGCCACGAACATCTGTACAAAATGTTGTCAATGTAGAACGCACATCCAAAAAACTTCTACAGGTGCTAGAATGACTCAAACATGCAGATCACAACCACCTGAGTGATGAATGTGTGCGTCTATATATGTTGCTTGTTCTGCTTTGTGATGTTTATTTGACAATGCCTGATGAAGATCCCTGTTAGATCCTAATGTTGCTCTGTTAAATTGAATTTGCTGGGAACTATGGGTACAGTGTGCACATTCTTTGCCTGAAATTTTGTGCCAATCCATCATGTGAATGTTGAGATGTTTTAGTGGATAACTGAAAACTTTAACCTGCTAGTGGATCCTGCAGGAAAAGTGCGGATCACCAAAGTTACTAGAATTCATCAAAATTTCATAGCAGTCCATCCTATGGTTGCTGTGATATTTCAATCCAGAAAGAGGTTGATTGCCTGACCATTGCCATCTACAAAGCTACGCTCTGTACAAATGACACTATAGTCAAAAAGTAATGCTTAAAGTAAAAAGAAAAAGAGGTAGTCAAATTAATCACAGCAGTTTGATCTATGCTGCTGATCAACCACATGGTGCTACAACTCTGAGCAGGAAGGGAACAGAAGGTTTGGCAGCCATTTGGGGACTGGCATTTAGTCTTGGAGTCTCCCTCCTTCTTTTGTTCTTCTCTTTCTGCTCATTTCCATCCTTCCATCCCCTCTTTATTTAACTGGCTCTCTGTAAAGGTCCTGCTGTCAGCCTCCACCTGTCCCTGTCACAGTAAACAAAGACAACCAGGAGACACAGCACTCTCTCTGTTCTCTCCTGTGTCTGCTCTCGTTTTTCCCCTGCCTTCTTCTCTTACTTTCTTTTGTCTCCTCTTGATTTCCTCCCTTGTCTCCTCTACACCTCTCATCCCTTGGCATTTCTCCCTTTCTCCATATCACTCCCTCTGTCTTTCTCACTCAGACCTTTATTTTTTTTTTGTTTCTTTTTCATTCTGTCTCACTTATTTTCTTACTTGTTCGTTTCTTCTTCTTTTTATTGGCTTTGTGACAAACTTATATCATCACTGTCTTTTTGATGTATCTCCCTTTCTTCTTTTTCTCTTTCTCTATTTGCAGTCAACTCCATTAAGTATTTCTGTAACAGGGTTGCTATCATCTTAAGTTGTGAAACTGACCAAGGTTATGATCTCAATTAACACACAGTGAGTTTAAATGCACATACGAGTAGATAACATTGCATACATTCAATCTCTGTGATGCCTCTTTCTACTGTTAAGTCCAGATTTTTACATGCTGGCCTGGTTTACCACGTACAGAGCCTCAGCAGACTGCGAATGTCTGCATTATGCAAATCACTTCCTGCCCGCACAAACAAGCCGGGACCAATCAATGTCAATCCCCATTCCCTCGGCCAATCAATGTCAATCCCCATTCCCTCGGCCAATCAATGTCATTCCCTCTCCTACAAAACCGGGCCTAATCGAAAAGCATTGTTCCTCAGGCCCTGCATGCTAAATCAGGAGGGTCGGAGTGTCTAAAATTCTCACATCCGGCGCTGTACCACATAACTTCATGAATCATCGATGCACAATGAGAAGAGATGAAAGCAGACATGATGACATAGGGAAACAAAGTTGAAGGAGAGCGAGGCAAAAGACAGAGAGATCCAGTTTCGGAAATTGTGTTTTTAGATCACTATAGAAAACATACTAAAGGAGGTCAACCAAGCACACTACTTGCATGCAAATACAATTT